>OW203658.1:3895000-5145000 GCA_934044485.1 Apeira syringaria | reverse complement strand
GTCACGACAACGCCTAGCGGATTAGCAAGTTCAAGTGGCAGTGGGCAGCGCACATAACTCTTAGAACCGATAGCCAATCAGTTCAGCCGTAGGTCCAATGGGCATTTGTCCAGCAGTGGACGTTCTATGGCTGAGATGATGATGATGACGATATTATATTGAGTAACGATAGTGTTAAAAATGTAATCAAGCTAGACCTAGATTGTTTACGAACTTTCAGAGACTGAAGAACACACAATGCGTTTGGTGACAGTTTTTCAAACTTGAGGGTGGTAGCTAACCAGAGAGGTGCTCGAAAGTAACCTACCATCATGCTAAGCATTTGATAACGGTATTGTGTTACCTACACCGGAAACCATTGGTGGGGATCGAACCAGTTTCTTTACAACCGACTCGCCTTAAGGCTCATAGCCTCGTTTCGATCTCTTATGCCGTATTCGAAATATTATTGTCTTCATGAACTTAACTCACCTGTATTACAGTATTGTGGTTGCTCTACCTATATCTGTAAGTCTCAGCTGTAAGGAAAAAAAAAATATGTCCAGAAGAGTAGGTACACAATTATACTGTTAGTTATTTACAACTAGTAGCTCCCAGCAGTTTCACCCGCGTGGATTATGGTTTTCCAGCTACCTCAACTATCCCTTGGGAACTATACGTTTTCCGGGATAAAAGTAGCCTATGTGCTAATCCAGTGTATAAGATATCTCCATACCAAATTTCATCGCAATCGGTGTAGCCGTTTGAGCGTGAAGAGGTAACAAACATACACACATACACACTTACACACAAACACACGTACACCCATACACACATATACACTTACACACGTACACGCATGCACACAAACTTTCGCATTTATAATATTAGTAGGATTAGATCTGCCCAAGGGCAAGTACAGGAGACGACTGGCCGCTGAGGAGGACGTACATCATCCTAATCACTCATCACACTCACCTCACTCTATTATAGACGGGCACAATGCGCCATCACAATTACATACTTAGAAAATGTCTTCTGTAAAACGCTAATTATTATTATTTGTAAACATACCCTACAATATTGTCTTTTGTTTCAGCTAAATGTAGGTAGACGTGCTATGGGTGCTATAACTGTAAGATATGGAACGCAGTATGTGACGGGTAACATCGCTGAAGCTATATGTAAGTACACTTTACACTTGCCTACTCTTCAAAGAGTAAGGTAATCCGTCATGCCAGCTAAGTGGTCAAAGTTGAACTTTTGAGTTATTCCAAACTCTCTGTTAGTATTTCCAAACAACTATTATTTTTAGGGAACGACTGACAGCCTGACGACCTTTGTTTTGAAACTAAGTCGAAAAAAGAAAACATTTTTTTTTAACTGATATAAATAAAGGAGGTTACTAAATTCGACCGTTTTTTGAATGTGTTTGCGGATAACTTGAAAAAGAATATTTAAAATCGATCTATTAACGATATGAACCGATTTTGATGATTCTTTTTTCGTTTGATAGTGTATACTTCCGTGGTGGTCTGGGATGGTACCGACTTCAACACGGTTATTTCACACTTTTGAGTGTTAAAGTCAGTTCCATTTTTAGGTAAAAATTTTTTAACTGGCCGCACGCCGCAGTGTTATTCACAGTGAAACGCTACGTGGTATGAACGGATTGTGTCACCTACCGCCATCTCACGGGAACAGTAAATATTTTCGGGATAAAAAGTAGCCTATCTAATTCCAGGTTAATCTTCATTCTAAATTGTATGCAAATGTATGAGTAACAAACATACAAATGACAAACAGACAAACGAAAAAATAAAGTTTCCACTTTATGTCCTTCACCTCTCGGAAATATAAATTTGTTGGAGAAGTTTTATTTTAGCCAGTTGTAGATTCTTTACTAAATTAAAATTTTCTTTCATTCTAGACCTTGCAACGGGTGGGAGCATCGATTGGGTCAAAGAGCAACTTCGGGTCCCTTTGGTTTATTGCTACGAGCTCCGTGACAGAAACACCTACGGTTTCTTGCTACCTCCAGACCAAATCCTGCCCAGCGGAGAAGAGACCATGGACTCACTTGTCGAGCTGATCCATCAAGCAAGAAGATTTGGAGTTATTAATGGAGCCAATACCTTGACGACGTCAATGTTACTAATCATCATAGGATTTGCCGCTATTATAGCATAAAAGTGAACATGCAAGACATTGTAAACTTTATAATAGACTATGCTTAAACTAAAGATTTCACTTTTAATGTTTAAAAAAGATTAATTAGTTAATGTTAGTGTAAATTAGCACCTTCTGAGGATTGAAAATCATACTGCGCTCGCCAACCCGCCTGCCAAGCGTGGCGAGTATTGGCAAATCCCCCCTATATGGGGGAGGCTTCTGTCCAGCAGTGGACGCACATGGCTGAGAGAAGAAGAAGAAGAAGTGTAAATTATAATTGTCAAAGAATAAATTATTTCGTAATTCATTATGTGTTTTTATTGGAAAAGTCCGAAACAATGACAGCCCAGAGGTGGGAACGTTCAACTAATATTTTTAAAGCCTACAACATCGACGCGGCATAAATTGCCAATTTATCGGTTTTTTACCGGATACAATTCAGGAAGAGTGCTCTGGAGCTACCTAATTTGATTCCTGCTTCTTCATTTAATCAAAAAACGAGCAGACGGACTGCAATGGGACATCCATATTTGGTAAACGTGTCAACCTGTCGCACGAAATAGTTCGTGCAGCTAATAATTAGAATTCGTTGCCTAAATCTGTGTTTCCACATTGATACAGTTTAGGCATTTTGGACAGGCTTCATCCACGAGTGAACAGGTATTTTCTAGGGAGGGTTGATCCATTGTAGGGCGCATCAACATTTAACATCAGGTAGTCATACGTTAATAATAAAATAAAATATTAAAAAACATATATTTTCATAGAGCTTTTGTTTACTAATAAAAATATGTAAGGATTTTTAATATTTTAGCTATCAGAACTCATAGATTTCTGAAATGTTGCCGCAATAAATATACTTGTATAATTAATATAATGAAATAAAATAGTAATAGCATTTTTGCTATTACTATTTTATTTTATTATATTCTGAGATTTTTCTCAGAAACTATTCTTGTGTTTCTCTTTTTTAACTGTATTATTTTATGTTTGAATTGTGTATAGTTTGGAATGGTTTATTTAATGTTTATTTAAATAAATAGTTATATAAATAAAAACGTATACGGTGAATAAACGATTCTGATTTTAATATTTTTAGAAGCCGGCGAACGTAAAACTTTTCTATTTAGACAATTATGTTAAAATTCTAAAATATAAATTATAAAGTTGCTCCAAATAATTGAATACAGTGGATTGCTCAAATGTTTTTGAAGTAGCTGTAGTATTGTAATTAGTTATTATTAGTATTTTATTTTAATGAAAGCATCGGCCCTACTAAATACATAATGTAGTTTACATTATAAGCTTAGCACAATTACCGGCAATCTTGTGCAAGACTTTAAACGATATCGAGGTATTTATCATAAATTTTATCAACATTTACAATACGCCGAATGCCATTTTATATCTCAAGTAAGCACAATTACTGTTTCCTAATCAATATAATCTTATCATATCCGTATTAAAAATTAACAACGAGAAACGAAATAATACGTACCTATATATTTTTCTAATCTATTTGTTATTTGAGATTCCGCATTGACTTGAATCGCTTCGTAAGAATTGTGTTGCATAAATTATGGAAGAAAGAAAATTGTTAAGTCTTTTGTCTTTTTTGCTTATACTGTGTGCAGTTCACGGAAAGTTCAGATTTGATAATTATACTCTGTACAAAATCCTTCCGGAAAGTACAGAGCAAATTGAAGTGCTTTGGAACCTTCAAGAGAGTGATTTTAGATATGATTTTTGGACGGAACCCAGACCAGGTGCAGAATTCGTCAGTGTATTATCAAGACCTGAAAATAAGATTGACTTAGAGTCTTTATTGAATAGAAATAATATCAGATATGAAATTCCTATGTCCAATATTCAAGAGTAAGTGTGTGCACATATTTATTTGGAACAATTATTCCTTACACATTTTATGATCATGTTTGTAAGTATGATTTAACTTGAAGATTGATTTTCTCGTGCATCTCTAATGGTACATTATTTTCTTTGTAGACTGTACTAAGTGTTTGACCATGTTTGCGCCTAGAATGTAGAATAATATCAATAACAACGCAAAGTCAGTGTGTTTTATAATTTAGTTAACAGTATTTTAAACTTGGGTAGTTTCTGAGCACTGTGGATTTCTCTTTTTTCAGAGCCATCGATAAAGAAACAGTCAATACCTATACAAGAGGTAACCTTAGATCTATGACATGGGATGCCTACTATACTAATGACCAGATAAATGATTGGATTGATGATCTTGCCGAAACTTACCCTGAGACTGTTAGCAGCATTGTAGGGGGAACATCATTCGAAGGTCGTCCGATCAAAGGCATCAGGATTTCTCATGGAGAAGGAAGGAGAGTTATCTTCCTTGAAGCTGGTATTCATTCAAGAGAATGGATTTCTCCAGCGGCTACATGTTTTATAGCTAATGAACTCATTACTAGTGAAGACCCGATGATTCAGACATATGCAAGGGAGTACGATTGGTACATTTTCCCTGTAACTAATCCAGATGGATATATTTGGAGTCATGAATCGGTTAGTATTTAGTGACTCAATTTTATTTGAGCCGTCATTTTTAATCGCCTTCCAAGAAAAAGAGGAAGCTTTCGATTGTATTATAAAACAGATGTTTGTTACCTCTTAACTACGCCATTTGAATGTGGTTCAATTTCCATATAAGCGTATATTTCCATTTATGTGAAAAGAGAGTATATTTTTACACTGGTTAAACTGTGGTTAGTTTTGATGTTGGTTCTTATTTGCGGCAAATCACATTTCATAGAAGAAAATAGTACAAAAATAGAAAAAAATAACACCGAATTTACAACAATGAATTGAAAATTCGGTTTTATATTTCTATCACTCTACTACTTTCTAATATATAACAAAATGTCTTCATGTCCTTAATGTCTTAAACACATTGACAGAAGAGTGTAAGTTAAGGTTGTGAAAATGGAATGTAAATACTTAAAGTGTGGGAATAAGATAACAATATTTTTATTCTTCGTAAAACCATTTGATAATTGGAGTGAATGAAGGAAAGCACTTATTTTTAATAATATAATCATGTATGTTAATAGTATTGTTAATCAAGATATTAATTATACTTAATTTTTTACAGTTCAGGATGTGGCGCAAAAACAGACGTCCTATTGGCAATTTCTTTGGCGTAGATCTCAACAGAAACTGGAACAGCAATTGGATGGGTAAGAAGAACTATTTCTAGATAACTTTTTAGGTAACTCTCTATCACCATCACAACATATAAACTAACAAAACGGTCACCGTAGCTGAGTGACATCACATCTGTGTCTCCGGGACCCTGGGTTCGAATCCCGACACTGGCCGTCAAGAGATAGTGGTCAAATTTGGTTCGGCTGATCTTCTGTACAGTACTCTTTAAGTTTTTTACTATACCTACAATAATTATAATATCTATGCTTACCTTATTCATGAGTTTTAAAAGCTTAACAACATGCTACAAGTGTAATATGACAAAATTAAAAATGATGAGGAAACCTGAGAGAAAAAAGAAATTTCTGTTTAGATTTTGTATAATTATTGTTACTACAGAATTCGGAGCCAGCACAAATCCAATATCAGACACATACGCTGGATCAGGCCCATTCTCAGAGCCAGAAACCAGGACTCTGTCAACTTTTATCAGATCTCTTGGAGACAGGATGGATATCTATTTGTCCATCCACTCCTTCAGTCAACTGCTGCTTATTCCTTTTGGAAACACCACCGAGCCTTTGGCAAATTATCATGAAGCCGTAAGTATTTACATCTATTTATACATTCATAAACTTCTGTTTGCTTATGTACAACTCAGAAACACATTGTAAAGCTGCCTATCGAAAGTTATGTTAATTTTTTTTATAGAAAGTTTTTTATTTTATCAGAAGTAAAATCCATTTGACTTAATATGTTTATAGATAACGTAGATAAGGGTCAGCTTATCTCACCTGGACGGCCACCGACCAGGTGGACAGACGACCTGACTAAGATCGCAGGCAAGGGCTGGATGCGGGCCGCTTCCAACAGGTCGTTGTGGAAATCAATGGGGGAGGCCGGGGACGTCCAGCAGTGGACGTCCTATGGCTGAGATGATGATGATGATGGTGATGATGATATCTCAGTGGCAGTTCACATGACTTCTAGTTTCGGGGCCCTATAGAGCTTAGATGTTTGTGCCGTATCTTGGATATTTGCGTGATGTGATTTGTGTCCATGCCTCTCGCGATACAGGGAATCTTAGTGCGAGAAAAAATCCCTACCAGTTCTCAGATAAATGATTGTTGATTTTCAGATGAATGTGGGTAGACGAGCCATGGGAGCTTTATCTGTTAGATACGGAACTCCTTATGTAACTGGAAATATTGCTGAAGCTATTTGTAAGTGTTCAAAATTGTTTTTTTTATCTACCTCTCGGTAACGGAAACAACAGATGGACGTAAAAATAGGATTGGGTACTCTCAAAACAACGAAATAAAATCTTTATAAAAAAATATCTGAAATACGGTCAAATTATTGGAAGGAAAAATTTCGGCTACTAGTGGTACTTGAACTCACGACTACGAAATACTGTCTGGTAGTCGTGGTGCATATGAATAGTTCATACAATTAAAGGTAGATGGCGCTAAAAACAACATCCCCTCAGGTGTTAAATTCGGACCGCTAATAGAGTGCTACTATAGCTTAGATGCACAAAGCAACAAGACTGTATTCTGTAGTCGTGGGTTCAAGTCCCACTAGTAGCCGATTTTTACCCTTAAAATAATTTGAACTTAAGTTCCGCCTAGCATCTCATTAATAACCACAAAAGTTCATACCAACTTAGATAGTAATACCAGTAAATATTAAATTTCAAACGATTGTTATTTATACAAATTTTTTCACTTTACATCCAGATATGGCAACAGGAGGCAGTGATGAGTGGGTTAAAGAACATCTCCATGTTCCACTTGTCTACTGCTATGAGCTTCGTGACAGAGGTCAATTTGGCTTTTTACTGCCCGCGAACCAGATCAGGCCAACCGGAGAAGAGACCTTGGACTCTATTCTAGATTTGATCTACCAAGCTAAGAGGTTTGGAGTCATCAGTGGTGGAAATGCTTTGACAACATCAGTATTAATGTTGGCTTCAGTGTTAGTTGCTGTTTTGTTTTAACTTATTACAGTAAAAATCGTTGAAGGGAAATAATTATTCTTTTACTGACAAAGATATTAGCCTTACCGCAAATAAAATTTGATGTATCCATACCTGATCCATACATATCCTGACTGGCCGGTTGGCGCAGTTGGTAGCACTCTGCCTTCTGAACCGCTGGTCCCGGGTTCGATTCCCGGACAGGTCAAACATTTGTGTGTATGAACATGTCTGTTTGACCTGTGTCTGGGTGTGTATACGTATATAAGTATATATCAGTCATCAGGTTACCATAGTACAGGCTCTGCCTAGTTTGGGACCTGAAGACCTTGTGTGAATGTTGTCCCATATTATTATTATATTATATAATATATAAAGTAATCATCCTCCTGGGGACGATTATAACCAGTATCATGAGGTTTTTTTTTCTACACACACACACCCCCGCACTAGGATACCCTGTGTCGCGGGAGGCATAGACACACACAATCACAATGCACAAAAATCCAAGACCCGAGAACAAACATCTTATTGCTCATCGCAGAAATGTTTGCCCCGGCCGGGATTTGAACCCGGGGTCGCGCTTCCAAAGTCAGTGTCGCTAACCACTGACCCACGACGACCGTATTTCATCACGGTCATAACCGTCATTATGTAATTAGCTTCATAGAGATTTTTATCCTATCCCACTAATATTATAAATGCAAAAGTTTGTGTGTGTGTGTATGTTTGTTACTTCTTCACGCTCAAACGACTACACCGATTTTAATTAAATTTGGTATGGAGATAGGTTAGACCTAGGAATATAGAATAACACTAGAGCCTGGATGCGGGCTGCCACTAACCGGTCCTTGAAAAAACCAATTCGAAGGCGTACGTATGTCCCGCAGTAGACGTCCGGGCACTTTTAAATCAAACTTTTGTCAGTTTCGGTTGCTCAGACGGGGCATAACGTGATAAATTGGGCAAGTTACTCATATTGCTTAGACGGGGCATAACATAATAAATTGGGCAAGTTACTCATATTGCTTAGACGGGGCATAACGTGATAAATTGGGCAAGTTACTCATATTGCTTAGACGGGGCATAACATAATAAATTAGGCAAGTTACTCATATTGCTTAGACGGGGCATAATGTGATAAATTGGGCAAGTTACTCATAACCAGGTAAAATCCTTGTGAATTTTACAAAAAGAGTTTGAGTTGTTTTACGTGTAAACAATTCTGTTATCATTTAGTCAAGTGGCTAGACAGTTATCTATATTATTATAATATAGGATTAAATAAATTTGGTGATTACGTTTGCTGCATGACTAGTATGCGATATTACGCAATATATAAACATACCGATTTCATATTGATATTATACCTACTAATGTAGTATTGTCTGCGAATAAAATTCATAGCTTCGGAGGGATCATTATATTTTATAATATAAGAAATAATAAAAAGCGCAGTCTGCTCCCTTGTGGCGCCCCAATAATATTGCTAAGGAATTGTAGGAATATCTTATGTAATTATTTTTTTATCACACTCAGACCCCCGCACTAGGATTCCCTGTGTCGCGGGAGGCATGGACACACACAATCACAACACATAAACAACCAAGATCTGGGACAAACATCTATACTCATCGCACAAATGTTAGCCCCTGCCGGGATTCGAACCCAGGGTCGCGGAGACACAGAAGTCATGTCACTGACACTGACCACTGCGCCACGGCGACGGTCTATATGTGGAAATGTATGTCCATGTAGTATCCAGAAAGGAACGAGGAACGACGAGAGGCTGTTTTTATGCCTTGACAGAGAATAATTATTTCTTTGAGGGGCATTCAGACTGATTTGACTCAACATACGAGCTTGCCCAGCGGTGGGAGCGCCGGCTGTCAAACTGACGGACTCTGGTTCAATTCCCACTTAAAGCTTGATCATCATGTGAAATCAAACCTGTTATTAAATTTACAATATATTATAAACCTAGGATACTTTCCAGTATCTGTGTCTTGTAATATGGTATTGTTTACTCAAATTATTCACTTACATATTCGGATTTCTGTTATTCCAAGCACCTTTACCAAAACTGTTGCAAGCCACACTCTTCTAGTTCCATGTTATAAAAGTACTACTATAATGTACAAACTACGTACATCCTGTACATCCAAGATCGCTGAGTATTATCTTTCGTAAGGACATGACCTTTTTGGAACTTTATTAAGCGTCAAACATTAGCTGTGACAGAAAACTCATTGACTCTTATCCTGCCATAGTACATTTCAAATAACTGCTTTCCGAGAAATATTTTGTTTACTACAGTGAGTCGCAAGACTGCAAAGATTTGAAACACCGGTTAGAATTATGCTGTTCACAAATAGAGTTAATAATTTATGTATAAAATGTATTACATATTCATAGAGAAGGATGTATTTAAACTACCCTAACTGTTTCAACGACGACGTTTGTTCATAGATATGTAAAAATGAATCTTAAAAGTGTGCTTTTGCTTAATGGTAACTAACCAGATTCTTTACTTATTGCTATTTCTATAGAAGTTAGAGAAAAATATCAAACATATCCAAACATCCCTCGTTCTGTCATCATTAAGTTTTAATGGTTGATTTGAAAATGGTGAATTTTCTTTTGGGCCTACCATGTGGCTTTGACCCAACACTGGAAAAAAAGACCTTTTATGGAGGCACTCCGATACCCGGTAAGCAAATTTCTTTTAAATATCGGTGACGTAAGCGAGGAACAAGGAGACCATTTTCACCACAATATTCACACCATGGAGGAGATAAAACAGGGATATAAGAACATAAACATGATGGCTGATTATTGTTTTTGCGAAAAATTGAATCACGTCATAGCAGCAAAAACTGAGCTACTTCATAAAAACGGCATATGTTTTGGAAATCAGCGTAGAGAAACTATTCAGATACAACGAAAAAATTCCATGCAACACACATGCTGTTTTCCTAATTGTCTATCTCTATATCTTTCTATTTTTCACCTATCCACTGCAGGTATTAAATATTTTCATCTCGTAGCAGAAAATAGATCGACCGAGGCTCGACGAATTCATATTTTAGTTTTGTATTCCATATTGGTGTTCGTAAGAACATTACCTTTTATGGCATATCACTGAGTTCACCTAATAAAAGTAGCAGTGTGCCGCCACTACTTCCTGAAATGCTACGAGCTTATAAATTGTACCACACAAAGGTCGTAGGAATCCGCGCTAACGCCCGGGGCGCGTGGCTCAAAGAACGATCGCGATAACCACGGACATGAGACTTGGTTTCGTGGACGGCTTTATGCGAGATACAACTATTAAAGATTTAATCATATAACTATACAAAATCATGATTGTATTATAGTAATATAAAAACTACGTCACGAACAGATGTTTGTCAATTATCCTAAGAATAGTTTAAAGATTATTATATTATATTTATAAGGACAACATGACGCAATTCAGATGACAAAATAGAAATATCTATATCCTATATCTATATCGAATGAACGCGCTAACTTCACAGCAGAGTACATCGTTGAATACTTTGGGAAGGGATGAACGCTTTGACAACCAACCGACTTGGGTCCCAGATTAGGGAACGATAGTTACTTCCAAGTCGATTAAATGGCAGCTCAGCTGTGAATTTGGGCGCGTGCGACGCTTGACACATAATGTGTATCATTATTAAAAGGTAGAGAACCCATATCTGTCTGGATAAATCTAACTTAGATTTTAAGGCAGTATTTAAGTATTAACTATGTAAATGTGTTATTATGATAATAAATAAAAAAATAATAAAAAAATGAAGTTTAAGATTTTAAAGTATTCCTTGTGTGTTAATATTTTCACTCAATACTGATTGAATATACAGACCACGTGGAAACAGAATAACAGCAAAACTCTTTTCGTATGTATGAAAATATATCCCGCTAGGTAAATGGTAGGGTAGGTAATCATTTTAATGACATATTTCTTCAATACATGTGAAACTTATTTCTATCATTTGAGTATGAATAAAACTAACTAAGCAAAACTAAGATATAGCGTTGGTTGCATGTAGCATGAACTCTTCCACACCCAATGAGCGTCCTCATCGGCTGCTGGCCGCTGGCTACGTCTTCACATATTGTGTATCTATTTCAGTCAAAAGAACCGCACAGAGGTTTAATCGTGGAAGTAGCAACTTATACGGATGGAAATTCTAGATTTAGTAGTAATACTTTTATTTAATTAGCTAATTAGTTTATGCGGTCTTTGGTACTTTTAAAAAGTTTCGCATTAAAGATATGACTAATCGCTCAAAGTTGTATTAAAAAGTTATATGTACGTACACATATGCTATTTAATTATCAATGTATAAAACACGGGAGTTACTCACGTAATAAGTCAGAGGGTTCCGACTTTAGTTTCAACCACATTCGGTGGTCTTTTTCAAGGAGAATACGGGGCGAATCGCGACCGCGTCCGCGAGCGCCCCGTATTCTCCTTGAAAATGACCACCGAATGTGGTTGAAACTATAGTCGGAACCCTCTGACTTATTACGTGAGTAACTCCCGTGTTTTATACATTGCTATTTAATTATTTATTGAAAAGATCACCAACACGGTATATACCAAAATTATGAAACACATTATGAAATTTTAACTTTATCATAACACTGTTGCTATAGCAGTGTTCCTTTATGGGCATCAAATCATCAATCCAAATCAATAGTTTCATCGACTTATAATCCTAAAATACAAAAAAATAATTTCGGCGATTCAAATGTTTAATTTACAGTCTTTAAATCTTCTTAAATCGTTAAATCTATTTTACAGTATTACTTGGGCTTGCGAATGAATAGTCCAGTAGCTCTAAAGTTACAAAAGGAATGGCGATATGTTACATTTTCTTATAAGCATAATAACAAAGCTCGACTGACCGGTTGGCGCAGTTGGTAGCACTCTGCCTTCTGAGCCGCTGGTCCCGGGTTCGATTCCCGGACAGGTCAAACATTTGTGTGCATGAACATGTCTGTTTGACCTGTGGTATATGTATATAAGTATATATATCAGTCATCAGGTTACCATAGCACAGGCTCTGCCTAGTTTGGGACCTAAAGGCCTTGTGTGAATGTTAATAAATAATAATAATAATAATAATAATTATTTTACTTTACACTGTTTATACGGGTAAAACGCGGCACTTACGCGTAGTCGATATCACGATCGACAATTGTTTCGGCTTTTTCCGGAAGCCTTCATCAGGATCTTGAGTGCAGTGCGTTCGTCGGAACGTCCCGTCTCGCACATAAACGTGAGTTGTAACAAAGCTTATTTTATTTATTCACTTGCGTTTAAAGAAATGTCTGTACTAATATGTCAAAATGACTGTACTATTATACAAAGTAACAAAGTTTGGGAAAAGAAATGAACGTGCAGGTCGGCGTACAACACTAATATTATAAAGATGAACGTTTGTGTGTGTGTGTGTGTTTATATGTGTATGTGAATATGCGTATGTGTGTATATGAGTATGTTTGTTACTTCGTCATGCTACAAAGGGCTACACTAATTTCGATAAAATTGGGTATGGAGATAGTTTAAACCCTGGATTAACACAGAGGTTACTTTTATCCCGGAAAAAGTATAGTTACCGTGGGATGATTGAGGTAGCAGGAAAACCGTAATCCACGCGGGTAAAACCGCAGGGCGCTACTAGTTGATAATAACATCTCATATTATAAAAGTATCTATAAACCAGATGCCGAAAAGTAATCAAACGTTCAAAACCTGTGCATTAATAAAGAGAAAGTTATTATTTAGTTAACAGATTGAAAAGCACTCAGTGTTAATGGATTTGCTGAAAATTAATTGTTTTCACTGTATATCTAGAATTTTTGAGGTGTGATTTTTCAACTATTGAAAGTTTAATGCATTTTGAACTTTATTTTGAAATGCATAGGAATTATCTTTGTATGTTGTATCAAAATTGGGTGAGACCATAATTTTTCACAGTTACCTACCTATCAGAAGCGAGAGTAATTAAAACAATAATTGAAAGAAATTAATCTAATTCTTTTTTAATACTGTTACTACTGTTAACGATAGTCAGTGGTTAGTGATGATGTGGTCAAAGATGTTATTGCGCTAGACCTAGAATGCTTTATGGCTCTCAAGGACTGCTACCTGAACATATTTTTTATTTATTTATTTTATTTTGTGTTGGGTGTTTGGTGACAGTTTTTCAAACTCCCTATCAACGGCGATGGCGTCATTGTTATCCAATCCACGGTTACCTTCCAGTACCTGCCTGAAAAATATTTCACCCTTTAGTTGCTAAAACTGATAGCAAACGCACAGTGTGTTTAGGAAGCAATCCTGGATAAACATTCTAGTTTTGACATGTAACTTCTAGCTTTAACCACATCATCACTGACGATTAAGTGCGACAGAGATCAAAAGCCAGATATGTAAAGAAAAAAAAGAGTTTGTAAGTATTGTATTTCTAGAGAAAAACTCTTCTTTTATGCCTAAAAATGTTCGGTACTACCCAGGTAGTACCACCACTTACATTAATGAGTAGATTCATGGGCAGAAGTTTAGTATTAAAATTGGAACCAAATGCGACAGAAGTCTATTTATCTCGCTCTATCTAGCAGCATAAGGCTTCTCGCAACTATGGTATTACCGTATGATATAATAAGAAACTAATTTAAAATTAACTTGAACTAAGATTTTTAGCGTTCGTTTAAAAGATATCGATGGTAGGGACCCAATCATGAATGAATGTTTCGACATGCATGCAACCATTGCCCGTTCCGTGGTTTCCGATAAATTTGCTTCTCTGTGTATTCCACAATGGAAACTCAGACAGTGAATAAGCCTAAACTTATATATAATTAAATTAGTTACATTTAATTATATATAAATTTTAGCTTATTCACTATTCTTAGAAATTAGGTGTAAACCCAATATAACAAGGTTAAACTTAGTTAGACTTTTTGAAGCGACAGGTATTTAATTTATTTCAATACTTATTTGTAGACCATGGAATACTTATGGATGAAAGACCAGGGTTGACTAACAGTTGATATGATCCAAAGTTGATGCCGCTTTGTGACAAATTTATTTTGTTTTTGTTGTATAATGTTGTATCTTTACTTGTAGGTATAATGTTTAAACGAATTATTATTTATTCTATTCTATTTAAATAGTTTCAAACTGTAAACGGGCCTAATGGAACGTTTTCTTATTATTAATATCCATTTAATAATAAAAAATTACTGCGTTCCAATATTTTGTTAAGAATGGCTTATTATATTTATTATATGCCTACTGCACCCCGCGGTTTTACGCCCACTGTGGTTTATATCAAAAAAGTAAAGTGTTGTTCATCCTATGGGTCAATGATTTTTATGACATTGTATTATTATAATGGGTGGAATCTTTATCCTTTTAACAGAAGTCTTTAATTTTAAAGAGACAAAATATTTTTCAATTTTTAAATATAAAACCAAGATTGCATAGTTAATAGGTTGTGTAAAAAATGTGATGATCACATTACCTTATGTACTGTTTGAACCAAAGTACACTGCTACATATTTTATTGTCACTTTGTTTGCGGCAGAGCCCCAAATATGGGACATGGATGTTTTGTTGTCTAGTTTTTGTGTCGGACATTCCAAATTGAAATTCTACTTTGTAGCCTGCGTCGCCCGTTTGTTCCTTTCACTGCAATATCGGCTCGTAGTAATGTATTAATGGAAACCGAATCCATAAACAATTGAAGTAAGCTCTGTGATATTGGTTGTGAATGCGTAATTTAGTATTTCTGATACTTTATCAGCATATTATCAATGATAGCTTAGCGGTGGAAGCGTCGGCTGTCAAATTGACGGACACTGGTTCGATCCTCACCAACAACTTAATCTTCTGATATACGTAACACCGATATCAAATTTCCAGCATGTTGTTAGGGTACTTTCGAGTACCTGGTTAGCTACCACCCTCAAGTTTAAAAAAGCGTCAAGAAACACACATGTATTCAGTAGCAGCCCTTGAAAGCCAGTAAGCATCTAGATTTAGCGTGACTACAACTCCGACCACATCGTTACTGACTATCAAGTAAGATAGTGTTCAAACGCTAGACCTATAAAGAATAAACAAAATTGAGCTCTTGGAAGGCATTCGGGTAGTTTGAAACATTAAACATCAGTCTTACCTGTTAACCATAACCCACAAACTAAACAAGCCTTTCCAAGTTTTATACCCCTGCACTAGGATCCCTTGGGTCGTGCAAGATACAGACACACAATCGTGTTTTACAATCATCTAAGTCACGGGAACTAGTCTTTGCTAATCACAGAAGTGTTTGCACGGCTAAGATTTGAACACAAGCGTGCGTTCAGCAGCTCCAAAGGCCATATTATACTGTGACAGCGGATGTGCTGCGTTCACGAGCTCCATTAAAGCATTATTTATTGCACCTAATATTTTATTATGACTGTTCACTTCAACCTATCAGACCAAAGTATGCTCGACGAGACTGTAATCTTTCTACCACTAGATTTGATCAAATCTTAGCTGTCAAAAGTAACATATGCAATAGTAACTATCGCTTAATCCGTTATCAACGGTAGTCATTTCTTCGTCTTCCTTTCTGACATAGTACGGAGTAGTCGTTTGATAGACATCGATCAATAATTGGTCAAATATTTGGCCGAAACAGCTGCCGAACGAAGCCCAGGGACTATACGTCAGGGTTTATTCCATTAGACCTACAAGAACCATTACCTCAGTGTGTTTAGGTCAATCTCTGAAAATCCCATCCATTTCCTATCAGTAAAATGTAGTGGGTTGATCATGCTACACCATCAATACTAACCCATTATCACTATGATATGCATTAAGTTAAATATGCTGAGTCACAACTGAATATACAGATGTTTAACTGATAATTTGTTAATGGCATTTTGTTTTTTTTTCTATATGTAGGCAGTTCATTGATGTCAGTCTGTGTTTATAGATATACATACTGCTTTAAAACGTAAAATATGTGTAAAAAATGCTTCGTACAAAAAAAAAGGGAAGGTTCAGAATGTCTGTATATTGATCAAAAGTATCGGTCGCAAGTGCTTAACATTTTTTTATGGAATAGGTGGCAAACAAGTAGACGGGCTGCCTGATGGTAAGCGATCACCGTCGCCTATGGATATCTGTAATACTAGGGGCATTACGATACGTTGTCAATTCTTTTTAAGACTCTGTTAGCTCTCCTTTTGAAGAATCCCATACTGTAGCTACTCCAAAACACCAGGGAGGAGGCTCGTTCCTCATTTTGCAGATGTGTGGCGAAACGATCTATGAAATCGCACAGTATGTGACTCCCATAACTCAATAATATGTGGATGAGCTTTCAAACGGTGCCGGCTAGTGCGGTGGTAAAACTGTGATTCCGGATTTAGGTTGCAGAGCTCTTCAGAACATTCCCCATTGTAAATATGGTAGAAAATACTGCCATCCATGGGCACCGTTAGCAGTATCAGTATCTGTGTATTTTCTTTCCTGACAAGAGGGTGCACGTGCACCCTCTTGCACCCTCTTGTCAAGAAAGAAAATACATAGCAAAATGCGTCTTTTTGTAACACTATTAAAAAACTGTAATAATAACAATTTGGACAACAATCTAGACGCCTTCAGCCTAGGTTGCTGTCCAAATTTTTCCTCACCTCATTAGTAAAATCAGTATTCTCGTGCCCGTTTTCGTCGAAACGAATAATAAATAAATAAATAATAATTAATAAAATGTTTATATTGCGTTCAAAAAAAAATACATTGCATTCACATGGATGAAATCTCCTTTTAAGTAAAACATACTTGTCATAGGAGATTTCGCTCTTGCCCAGATCTATTTCTTTATTTTATTTTAAAATATGGTTGATAAATAAAAAAAGTGTGAGTGTGCGTGTGGTGAGTGTTGGTATGTGTGTGTTTGTATGTGTGTGTGGATACGCGTATGAGTTTGTAAAGATGTCATGTAAAGAGTGTGAATTTAACGTGACAATACATAGTGACACTTAGCGTTCCATTGAGAACACCAGTCTCTTAAGAGTCCGGGCAACAGATGGAACCTATTTGAATGGAAAATGATATGATATATGCTGAACCGCGTGTATGTTGCGGGGGTGGGAGGGGGGGGGGGGGGCGTGTAATTATTTAGTATAATACCTAAAAATTGTTAACCTAAGTATATGTATCTCCAAGAGAGCCTCACAATCTCTATAACTTAATGAAAGTAACCATTTTGTTACTTTAACTTTACAGTTATAGTTGTTCATGGGGTATACATTTAATGGTGAAGAAATGAAATGTGAATGTCGAATGGTGTAGAGAAACAGTTTTATTTCCTTAATGCATTTGTCGAGAAAACCCAAATGCACCAGATAGTTAAATATCATTGCATGTTACCGAAAACTAAGGCGTCAACAAAAAACAACATTAAGCGAGCATATCAACGGGTCGATCGATTACAAACGGAATGAGAGCATTTCTTATCAATAATGGATCAATCACTATAGTCGAGACGGGGAGAAATGGCTTTTCAAGATATTTACCATTGCATTTCTTTGTTTTAGCCGACTTCAAAAACAGAAGGAGGTTAGTCAATTAGACCGCATTTTTGTGTTTCTTCGCGGATAATATTGTCGTTTATGAACCGATTTAGATGATTCTTTTTTTATTGATATAGAAATGATATACAGAGTATACTTCTGAGGTGGTCCTATTTAAATTTTGTCAAAATCGGTCAAGCGGTTTTTGAGTTACACTCCAATAATTGAAAAGTGCGTACGTCTATCTGGATGACTTCCTTATTGAGGGTAAAAAAATCGGTAAACATACACAATGACAATTGATCAATTGAATAATAATTTATCTCGAAAATAACTTCCATGCGCAAAGTTTTAAATGAAATAGTAGGAGCTCTTAAGTACTTCCTATTAATCTTACAACTTTTGACAAACAAACGCCGTGTCACCGGAGTTAAAGATACACACAATCGCATTACACTGATATCCAAGACCTGAGAACAAACATCTAAGCTCGTCACAGAAATATTTTCCCCAGCTGAAATTCGAACCAGAGGCTACATTTCTAAAGTCAATGTCATTGATTACTGAGCCACGTAACCCGTTAAATTACAACTAGTTTATTTAAAAATATACTTTTAATAAACACCACGCGATCATTAAACGACAAAATACCACAAACGATGCTTCAATATAGTTATTAACAAATTTATTATGTCATTCTGTCCACAGTTGAACGTAAAATGTAAGATTCAGAAGTATTATAAAATAAACATAAAATCATTCAGTGACACATGCAAATTATTTGAAAATAAAGAATCCAGTAAATTTTTACCTGGTAATAATAAAAGGTCAAACATCTCTACACTAAAATGTAAATATAAAAGCATAACTTGCCATCAATGTTCAGAGAATTAGTGATGGGACCATTAGAAATAAAGATCAATTATTATCAGGTCCAATCTTGAAATTCCGATTTTCTCCATCAATATTAAATAGAACTAGTGATGGAACCACTACAAATAAAGATCAATACGTAATAATTGTTATGAAGACTAAACTTAAAATGATATTATTATGAATGTATAGAACACGGGAATTAATCACTCGATTTGACTAGCAGTTTTTAAACTAAATATTCGAGTTTCATCGATCATTAATATTCTACACCTGTCTCCTGGTACGGTGGTAACTTACAGACAAAGAAATGCAAATCAGTTCGATGTTGATCGAAGAGACAATTTCTAATAAATGTCAACAAATATAAATAGCTTTCAGTGCTGCCATAATTAAATTTTAATATTTTTGGTGTTCTAAACATTTAAAGTCACAATTATATTATCTTGTTTAAAAACTTCACCATATAGCTCGCGGAGGCTCAATATCTTTGTTTTTTTTTCAGTTTGTAATATTTCTCTTCTTCATCTTATTTATTTTGAGACAAAAAAAAACATTATAGAATTAAATTATCATGATATATGTTTAATTTTTCATTCGTTAATCATGGTTTTATTTTACATTGCAAATCAACTATGATGATTCTTATATTGTTAATACATTACTGTTTCTCTAAATTTTTAGTAAATACCTACTTACTTTGTACAAATTTTTTTATTTTATTGAAATAATGATATAATATTTATTGTATTATAATAACATTCAAATGCATTATAATTAACAGTCGTACAGTAACATTTTGCAAGGTATATCCCTAAACTCGCTTAGAAGTAAACTTATTTTGTAAATACGATTTATAGGTTTATTACCGAACTGAAAAGTAATACAAAAGTATTCACTATCTTGCAAGACTAATTTGTTGTGTCGCATCTCTACAAAGGAGCGGGAAGCATTACCTCGCCCTTACATTATGTGTTTTAGTGCTTACTGAAATGCTTGCCGATGACGTTTAGTGCTCTTACACGTGTTAACTGGTGCGTTACTGCCTTATTTAATAATATGTTGTGTTGTGGAAACGGCTGAGGAAGCCGTGGGATGCCTGCCTTTAGTAGTATGGGATGTTTTTCTGTTAAGTTTACCTACTTGATATCATTATAGATATTTAATACGTGTACCTGATATTTAATCTCTTTCATCTTTTGTCTTCTATGAAATACAGAATACAGAATATATTTATTGAATATAACTGTGTACATGAGATGGTCAAGGTTACAATGTAAGTTTCAACAGTTTGCCCATTTCGGACGTACAATTTAGAAAAGTAAAAAAAAAAGTACATATTTTAAAAATAAATATTTCAATTTAAATTATTATTTTTTTTAAATTTTAAGTTAGTATTCAATTAAAAATGTTGTCTAACTGTAGTACGGCACTGTTCTTAAGTACAATTAGGGAACGTACCCATACTACGTGACCCGTTTAGAGGGGGGAGTGGGTCTTCAGAATACCACGCTTGGTCACAAGGGCGAGGACAGGGTTTAGGTTTTCGTTACGTAGTCAATATCGTCTTGGGAAATACTACACTAGGATTCCCTGTATCGCGGGAGGCATGGACACACACAATCTCAGCACACAAACATCCAAGACCTGGGACAAACATCTACACTCATCGCACAAATGTTTGCCCCTGCCGGGTTTCGAACCCAGGGCCCATGTCAATGACATTAACCACTGCGCCACGGCGACCGCCGTTGTCTGAAAAAAAAAATTAAATCATATTTAGGGGGCATAAAAATTGTAGCGTTTGACCACTATCTCACTTCAAGGTCAGTAACGATGTGGTCGAAGATGGTATCCCGCTAGAGCTAGAATGTTACCTGGCTTTCAAGGATCTGTGTGTTTGGTCACGCCAGATCTATAAAATATAAAAAAGTATGTGAACCCACAATTATTTTTAGTTTGACCGATGATGAGGATGATTTGTATATTTGAAGGGTGGTGATTTTCATATAATTTTGATCATGATTTAACCAGAAATTTTTGATTTAGAAGGCATATCTTATAAGGTAAAAACTGTGACATTTTATCTAAATTAGAAGTAAATACTTATTTTTTTCCCATGGAATCCTAAAGCCTCGTTGATGGAGACGCGACGCATCGCGGGTTGACTCGTTGACTGCCGAAACGAAAGTTTCGTTCTGTTGCGGCAGTCATAGTCAACAGCTCAATCAACCGCATCGTCACTTAACATCGGGTGAGATAGTGGTGAAACGCCTGCCTATTCCTAATAATAAAAAAAGAGGATGCCTCGTGCAGAGGCAAAGCACGTGTTAAAGAGGTTACGGTTACGTAAGATTGCATGTGCATTCCGTACTGTAAAATTTAGTGCATGAATTTTATACGGGAGGGCGTTGCACACTGCATGATAGAATGGAATAATTTAAAGTCGCGGAATTAATCCTACTAATAATAAGAATTAATTCGAAAGTTGGTGTGTACTTAACATCGGGTGAGATAGTGGTCAAACGCCTGCCTATTCCTAATAAAAAAAAGAGGATGCCTCGTACAGAGGCGAAGCACGTGTTAAAGAGGTTACGGTTACGTAATATTGCATGTGCATTCCGTACTGTAAAATTTAGTGCATGAATTTTATACGGGAGGGCGTTGCACACTGCATAATAGAATAGAATAATTTGAAGTCGCGGAATTAATCCTACTAATAATAAAAATTCGAAAGTTTGTGTGTATGTGTCTGTGTGTAAGTGTGTATGCGTGTATGTTTGTTATCTCTTTACGCTCAAACGACTATACCAATTTTGATGAAATTTGGTATGGAGATAGCCTGTACCCTGAATTAACACATAGGTTTATTTTCATCATCACCATCATCACCGTTTTTCATCACCACGCGGGTACAACTGCGGGGCGCAGCTAGTAATATAAATATTGCTTATTGATATCGTTTTGATATGGATTTCCGCAAAGTAACGCTGAATCTATAAACTTTAGTAAATATAAGACCAATTCAACTACTACATTGTATAAGAGCAGTACAATGAATAAACATAATCGTTCACGCAGTTCAATCAATCGTTCTGGGCGAGCGATCGCCCTCCACCCTGCACTATCATTTGTTTTTTTTACCATTTAGTAAAAATTATATTTGAATTTTTCTACAACTGATTACAATTGTAGTGTATTTTAGGCAATCTTAGTTATACTGCTGATTAATTTGTGAAATCGATGTAAAGTGAGATGGATACGCTTTCGATAAAGCGTAAAGTAGTACCTGTAGCATGTAACATAGGAATGACATTTTTATATTATTAAGTCTTCTATTTAAAATTCGGGTAGGGCAAAAACGGTCGCCGTGGCGCAGTGGTTAGTGTCAGTGACATGACTACTGTGTCTCCGGGACCCTGGGTTCGAATCCCTTCAGGGGCAAACATTTGTGCGATGAGTGTAGGTGTTTGTCCCGGGTCTTGGATGTTTGTGTGCTGTGAATGTGTATGTCCTAGCCTCCCGCGATACAGGGAATCCTAGTGCGGGGCTGTAAGTGTATTTAAAAAAAGGCATCATGTTATTAACTGCTGCAAAAAACAACCCGCAATTTAATACAGTTTAATACAGAAACATCAACAATGTTCGATATCTAAGACATGGCTTGCGTCATGAGCGCTACCAGCTGCTACAGACAATAATCATGAGGAAAAATGATGGCAAGACGTTGGAAGAAGAAAATTGTCGTGACTGCGGAACATAAGGGAGTGGACAGGAATCAAAAGCGTCAAAGAACTGCTTAGACTTGCCCTGAACAAGGAAAAAAAATTAAAGATGACCGCCGACCTTCAGTGATGAAAAGGCATCTGAAGAAGAAGAATTTAATACAATTATTTTAATATGACAGATAATTTTATAAAAAGTTCATAGTATAAAAACACGCGTATGTTGATAGTTTTTCAAACTTCAGCTAGCGAGACTCGAAAGTATCCATTCCATGCCAGGAATTCGATAACGCTGTCACTTTCAACGGAAGCTCAATGCGTTGGTAGGGATCAACCTGCGTCCGTCAGTTTGACAGCCGACGCTCCTACAGCTAAGCTTTCATCGCTTCAGATGACAGTAACAAAGTAGATATTTCAAAGTATAAGCTTTTATTGCTATTCTATTGCTGAAATGTTATTGTAGTAGCTGCAGTATTGTAATTAGTTATTAGTGTTTTATTTTAATAAAAGCTTATAAAAGCTTTTATTGTGTAAATATATGTGAATTGATAAACTAAGACAATACAATAAAACACGGCGTACTAAATTAGTAAATTATTATTCCCAACAATAATGCAAACGGTCCTTCATCATGCTACCTTATTATAGTCAATCAACAATTTCCCACGATTAACAACGATGTTTGTATACCCTATAACTTATTTCGTTTTACATTTTATGAGCTCAGCTAATGGTCTATATGCGTGCCATTATTTGAATTTAGAATATAATTCACTTTAGTCTGACATGTGAAAATGTTCTTTATTTCACTTGAATTTGTTACTTGGATAACAAACTAACAATCACAATCAAAATCAACCAATCTGGTCACATCATACAAACTGAATCCGCTTCCTATTATCATGTTATTTTAAAACGATGACAGCTCAGTGGTGGGAGAGTCGGCTGTCAAATTTATGGACGCTGGTTTATTCCCCACCAACGGCTTGAGCTTCCGGTGAAGATAACACCATTATCGAATTCCCAGCGTTGGGTACTTGGGTTGGGTACTTTCGATTACTCACCTGGCTGGCGATCACCCTTAAGTTTAAAAAACTGTCACCAAAGACATGATCTGTTCAGACAAGAGTCCTTAAGCCAGTAAGCATTTTAGGTGTAGTAGGATATTCCACCACACATTCACTGACCAACAGTTTGAAAAAAAACTTCACAACAAAGATAGTTTAGTTTTCACAGAAAAAATACTTATCTATAAAAAAATACGATCACCTTTATATACTCTAAATTCAATTATAGGTCAACGTCATAAGCCCCTCTTGTACAATTCAATTATTAAATCATTAGTGGAACAAAGTAAAGCTTCAATTATGTTCCCATTTTGTTGGTTCCACGAAGAGTTGGACTCCTGACAATCGTTTCAACTAGCTTTAAAAGTAGAAAGGGACATGGAATGTGAAAATTTGGATGTGGTTTCTAAGAAGCCTTTATAATATCTCTTTATAACAATATTATATACATCGTAACACAACTCCGTAAAAAATCACTAAACTTTGCTCATATATACAACTATAAAATAATTATGTTTTATAAGGTTACGTATAATTGTCGTAAAGTCTTCTCGTGACCACGACCAATGCAACTTGGTCGAAACGTCGAGATGAACAAATTCCTAAATGTTTTTCTCGCGATCGAGCCCCGTTTGATTTATTAACAATGTGTTCAAATCGCCAAAGTCTAAAAATTACAATAAGCTAAAATATTATGTTCTTGTTTACAATTTTTTTTTGGGTTTTATCACTATACCATTTGTATTACATTATTAACGAAATGTTACCACATCCAAAAACATTTTTTCTTACTTCTTCGTACTTGAAGCACACAATAGATTTTTATTTGTAAGGAGGCACTCAACTTCTAGTATTTGTGTAACTGACGTCCGTTTTACTAGGTTTCCGCTTATGCGCTTACCTTTTGAACGCATACAGGTGGTATTTGTTTGAACTGTCATGTCAGTTGATGCTATTTATTTTGGAACGAAGTCATCACAGCCTCGAGTCGTTGAATATTGTTAATCTTCTTCTTCTTTGGGTGCCATCTTCTAACGAAGGTCGGCGATCATTAAGGCGATTTGTACCCTGGACACAGCAACTCTGAACAATGAACGGGTGCTTTTGTTGAACCACTGGCGTAAGTTCTTTAGCCAGGATGTTCTTCTTCTCCCAACACTGCGTTTCCCTTGAATCTTTCCTTGGATAATCAACTGCAATAGCTCGTATTTGGTATTTCTCATAATGTGTCCGAGATACTCCAACTTTCTTACCTTCACAGTCTGCAATATCTCTACTTTCTTGTTCATCATCTGTAGCACTACTTCGTTCCGTATATTATCTCTCCAGGATATCCTTAACATTCTTCTATATACCCACATATCAAATGCTTCAACTTTTCTGCACATGGCATCTGTAAGTGTCCACGCCTCAGCGCCATACAATAATTAATGACACATACAATAATTATATTAATAATAAATGTAAAAAGCCCTCGGAATGTTCATATAAATCGACTGTTTAATATCCAATTAATCATTGAAGTATTTTCAGATTTGACAACTGGCAACATCGGATCAGCTCGAGTCGTCTTGTAAAATCTCATCTCACTAATAATATTATGAATGTGAAAGTTTGGATGGATGGATGGATAGATGTTTGTTACTCAATCACGCCAGAACGGCCGAACGGATCTGAATGAAATTTGGCACAAAGATAGATTTAGTCTGGAATAGCACATAGGCTTCTTTTTGTCTCGGTAAAATTAAATGATTCCCGTGGAATAATTGATGTAGTGGGAAAACCGCAATCCACGCGGGTGAAACCGCGGGGCGCTACTAGTGTAAAATAAAAAAAACATCAAAATTTATGGTGATATAGCAAAAAAATCTATATAGGTACATTATCTAATAATCGATGCCAAGAGTTCGAAAAACTATCACCAAACAGGTAAGGTAAGGTGAGGTTCTAAGTATAACGTGACAACACCTTCGACCATATCGTCACTGACCATCAAGTGAGATAGTGGTGAAGCGTTCTGTGTGAATGTTAATAATATTATATATATATATTAGACTGGCCGGTTGGCGCAGTTGGTAGCACTCTGCCTTCTGAGCCGCTGGTCCCGGGTTCGATTCCCGGACAGGTCAAACATTTGTGTGCATGAACATGTCTGTTTGACCTGTGTCTGGGTGTGTATATGTATATAAGTATATATATCAGTCATCAGGTTACCATAGCACAGGCTCTGCCTAGTTTGGGACCTGAAGACCTTGTGTGAATGTAAAAAAAAAAAAAAAAAAAAAAAATTGAACACATTGACATAATTGTTATCACCGTCTGCTCAGGACCTATAATTGGAATGATAAAAGCTTGAAATAGTTAGTGATAAGGTTACTTGATATGTCGTGTTACTTGAATTAATTATGAGAAAGTTTAAGCAATTCTGATTTTCTGTGTATTTATGTTTATCTAACGTTTGTATCTCTATAAATTATGTATTTCTTTTCTATTCACCATTATTAAAATAAAACACTAATAACTAATTACAAAACTGAATCTACTACAATAACATTTGAACAATACACTATTCACCATGGTTTGTTTAATTTTCCCGAAAAATATGATTTTCTACTATGTTTAACAATATCTGGGTTTTGTGTTCATAGTCGGCTGAGTTCTTAGTCTCTGAGTTCATCGTGGCGCCCTTTGTCTGTAAAACGTTGATTAAAACATAACGTGATCTTTGCAGAGGATTTTACAATTTAATCCAAGTCTAATATAGTTATAGAAAAACTAAATTTGTGTGATGATTAACTTGCTGTAAATTAGTATAAAATAGTAATTGTGTATTGTACCTTATGACTATCAAAATACGATATGTGCCCTTTGGAGCAAATCTTACTCCACTACAACAATTTTGTTTAAACCCTTGCTCAGAATTTAGGTCAATGCTACTGATATTCAATTACTCGATGGAGCCACAGTGAAGATAGAACAAGATTGTGAATGAAACTTTTAAAGACTACATTTTAGTATCTTTTTAACCGACTTTACAAAATGGAGGACGTTATCAATTTGACCCGTAAGTTTTTTTTCTTTCTTATGTATGTTTTCTCAGAACTTTTAACTGGGTGAACCGATTTTGATGATTATGCTTTTGTTTGAAAGCTGGTGTTTTTTTTATAGTTCTATTTAAATTTCAACAATCATCGGTTAAGTGGTTTTTGAGTTACACTCCAATAACTGAAAAGTGTAACTTGGTACTACTGTCTACTTGGACGACTTTGCCTCAATCATGAGGGTAAGGAAATCGGTTAACATACACAATGACAAATTGATCCCGTGAGTAGCAAAGGTCACTAAAAAGGGTAAAAATAAAAAATCGGTTCCAATTCGACTCTTATGTTTTTATTAAAAATATTTTTTTAATGTTTGTTACCTCAGAACTTTCGAATGGGTGAACCGATTTTGATAATTCTTCTGTTTTTATTTAGAATCTGGCACTTCCCGGGTAGTCTTATTTAAATTTTATCAAAACCGGTAAAGTGATTTTTGAGTTACACTCCAATAACTGAATAGTGCTACGTCTACTTGGACGACATTATAACTGCGGGTAAAGAAATCGATGAACATACACAATGACAATTGATCCCGTGAGTACCAAAGGTCACTGATAACAGTAAATAAAAATTACCAAAAAATGAAACCGACTTCAACACTCAAAAGTGTGAAGATTCGATATTTTTAAAATTTTTTTTCTCAATTTTATACATGATACAACGTCTTTGGGATATTCAAAATTGGACGGTGTGATCATCATCAGCCTGCAAGCCAGGGTAGGTGGCAACTGCTGTAGAAGGAAAGTCGAAGATAGGGTTCAATAGCGTGCGAAGAATCTTATGCACGCTATTGAGCCCTATCTTCGAGTTTTATCGCTCCACTTAGTCTTAAGAGGACGGTGTGGCTGTGTTATAGGAAAACGAGAGATAACATGGATTTTACCTGTAGGACACTACATCCATTTGACAGTTTGACCAAAGAACAGAAAGCCAAGCTACCTTAAAACCGTTCTAACGATATCCCAGATATAAGCCTGTTTTATTTTAGAATTTCCTTGAAAACTTTAAACAACAAAAGCATAAACAGATTTTAAATTTAATTGTTTCAGTTGTGTCATTTTGTATGTTTTCGATTTATGACGAAGAATGAAAAAAAAAAATTATTTAAGTACACAATTAACTATTATAAGTACCTATTAAAACAAAAATAACTTCCTACACATTTGTATGGAACCCTCGGTGGGCGAGTCTGACTCGCACTTGTCCGGTATCTAATCAGGCAGGTACCAGGACATCTCTTGCTTTATCACCATCCTGGGAATTTGGTAACGGTTTTACCTTCACCGGAAGCTCAAGCGTTTGGTGAGGATCGAACCAGCGTCCGTCAGCCGATGATCGCACCGCTGAGCCTTCATCGTTTCAAAATTCCAAGCCTCCTTTTGCAATATTTCGGTAAAAAACCATTCCATAGTTAGCCCTCTGTTATCTTTCTACTGTAATCTGGCCTCTAGCGTTTGATACCCGTTCCGAAATTGGCAATGTCCAACGTAATACCGTTCTAATGTAAAACCATCTTTAACTCCATACGCATTCGGTGCAAAATAGATTGTAGAACGTCGTCATGAGACCACAAGCCTTTGATTGGATGACCAAACGGTGCTTACCAATTACTTAGAGTAAGTGATTGTCTTATGTACAGTCGGATGCAGATTCGTGGTGACAGTTGGTATGTTGTTTACTTAGTTACTATGGTAACATTAAAAGCGATGACTTTTGTTTATAAGTTTACTTTAACCTTATATGGTAATAATATATATATATATATTACCATATAAGGTTAAAGTAAACTATATATAGTATATATAGTTGGTAGCACTCTGCCTTCTGAGCTGCTGGTACCGGGTTCGATTCCCGGACAGGTCAAACATTTGTGTGCATGAACATGTCTGTTTGACCTGTGTCTGGGTGTGTATATGTATATAAGTATATATATCAGTCATCAGGTGACCATAGCACAGGCTCTGCCTAGTTTGTGACCTGAAGACCTTGTGTGAATGTTAACAAATAAATAAACAAAATAAAATAAATAAATTTTAACGGATGCCTAGTAAATGAATGTATAGATCAAATTGTGAAATATATTTCTAAATTATATTTATTTATTATATTATTTCTATATTTGAATTATAGTGGAGAAGTATAGTTCCTCCACTATAGTTCAAATATAGAAATTCACTTTCATAGAATATAGAAGAAGAAGAATGTATATAGAAGTTCACCTACTACAGCCGTTCACAAACAAATCAAGTATCAATCAAGTAGTATATTAAAAAAAATACCAAAAATTTGAACCGACTTGAACCCTTAAAACTGTGAAGTCGGTTCCATGATAGGTAATTCAAAAGTAACTATTATCAAAATATTGTGCTGATTTCAACAAGTTATTTCACACTTTTGAGGGTTGAAGTCGGTTCCATTTTTTGGTAATTTTTATTTACTGTTATCAGTGACCTTTGGTACTCGCGGGATCAATTGTCATTGTGTATGCTCATCGATTTCTTTACCCGCAAAATGTCGTCCAAGTAGACGTAGCACTTTTCAGTTATTGGAGTGTAAGTCAAAAATCACTTGACTGATTTTGATGAATTTTAAATGAGACTACACGAGAAGCGCCAGCTTTTAAATACAAACAGAAGAATCATCAAATCGGTTGACCCATTCGAAAGTTCTAAGGTTACAACATTAAAATATATTTAAAAAAATATTGGAGTCGAATTGGGAACCTCTTTTTTTTGCAGTTAGGTTAGGTTTAAGGTTAAAAGGGAACAACTTGCCGTCTCTAAGAGCGAGACTGGACGTTCGTAGGTACTATAAACGCACCGTACATTAGATCCCGACAAAGGCTTCCGGAAGAACCCGAAACAACTGCCGATCGTGATATCGACTACACATAAGTGTCACGTTATAAACCAACTACTGGTCCGCCCCGGCTTTGCACGGGTAAAACATTTCAAAATAAAAATTATAAGTATCCATAATGTTTTTTTAAACATAAATAGCCTATCTATATCAATCAGTGATAACGTAGAATTACAATGGTGAGAGAGTTTTCAAAATCGGTCCAGTACTTTTTGGGCCAATTCGTTACAAACATACTTACAAAAAAATCCTTCCTCTTTATAATATTAGCATAGATAATAATATTATTATTATCTATACTTATGAAAAAAAAAAATCTAAACAGTAAAAAATTAAACTAGTTTCTTGGTCTAATAGCAAACCATTTTCCATACATGTTTCCACACCCTCTATACTATCATTCACTTATGTTTGTGACACCTTAAATAGCCTGCACACCCCAAACACTCCCATCGAAAAAATCAAAGCCAAAAATCGTTCCATAGAGCAGTTCTTCCGTCCGGACATAACACGCAAAGGCATTACCATATGAATGAAAAACTTGTACACAACCATACATATAATAATGAACTGCCTACTTGACACAGGGGTAGGCGTATATCACGGAATTCTATTTACTGCCAACCTGCGATTATTGAATACCTTCAAATTCATTTCATTCCAGGTCTAGCGTGACCACATCGTCACTGACCATCAAAGTAAAATAGCGGTCAAAGTATATACAGCATAAATAAACCAAATTACTTACATTTTATAAAATATACTTCAAGTTATGTATTGTATTATATTATTGACTGGCCGGTAGGCGCAGTTGGTAGCACTCTGCCTTCTAAGCCGCTGGTCTCGGGTTCGATTCCCGGACAGGTCAAACATTTGTGTGTATGAACATGTCTGTTATGGGTGTGTATATGTATATAAGTAGGTATAAATATAAGTATGTATTTAAATATATATATCAGTCATCAGGTTACCATAGTACAGGCTCTGCCTAGTTTGGGACCTGAAGACCTTGTGTGAAAGTTGTACAAAAAAAAAAGTATAGCATGTATGTTTATTTGATATCTTGGCAGAAGACTCGTCTTTGGGCTTTTTTGTACATAATGCAACAACATAATAAAACATATAATAATTAACAAATATATTATGATACGTATCTGAATGATTCTTTGGATTTTGATTTTGGATGGTTGATCAAAAGTAGTATTCCCAACAAAGCGGATTTGTTCCGTTGCGTTTAACTATTATTAGAAGTCATCGATTACGCCTGATTACTCCAAATAAATAACAAAAATATTTATTACTAGGTGTGCCCGGTTTTACCCGCGTAGTGATGATTGTTGATGATGATAATAATAAAAAGTACCCTATGTGTTAATCCAGGATATAAACTATTTCCATATCAAAATTCATCGAAAGTGATGCAGCCGTTTGAGCGCGAAGAGGTAACAAATATACACACATACACACAAACTTTCGCATGTATAATATTAGTAGGATATTTACTTAAATGTAGATATCTTAACTAATTTGCATGCAAGTTGGTGGAATGTCGCGTTCTGTATATTATTACACTTTCGGTACAGAATATATTTTTTTTATCGCACTAACTTCACAAAGACGACATAAGAACAATACTTAAATACTTACGTAAACAGATATACTTAAGTAAAAGTAATATTGTAGTTTCAAAGGCTACATGAAATTTTTTGAGTTATTTTTTATTTTATTTTACGCACTTCAGTTTACCTTGACAGTAATAAACTCTAAATCACTACCAATCACACCTTATTCCAATGTCAACCTTTGAGTTCTACTAGCATTGCCCCATGCAGTGCCATTAGGTATGTTTATTCAAGCAGCATTTTAAATCAGAAACATGTAAACACATTAACGGCCCTATTTGCGTTCCATAGACTTAGTAACGTGTTTTGGTAGAGTAGTGAATGTTAGAGAATAAAAAATAAGTTTAATTTATTTTGTTTTATACTGACAATTTTCTAATGACTAAAATATGGAAAAATTGGTGAAATCCTAGCAGTGGGAGCGGTGGCTCTCAATCTGACAGTTGGTGGACAGGTTGGACATCTGGCTGGTTCCAACCTCAGCCACGTCTTGAATTTCCGGTAATGGCAACACTGTTATCAAATTTCTACTATGGTGCTAGGGTACTTTTGAGTACCTGCCTGATTGACACCGTTAAGTTTGAAAAACTGTCACCAACACACAGTAATTAGTTGTGGAGTGCTACCCAATCGTGAAGTAAAAATCAAACGACTAAACAACTTTTCAAGTATTACAGAACACTATAATTGTGCGCACCGCACAAGTATCATCTATTGCTACATTCATTTTCTATCATTAATGAAGAGATCGAATAAGTTTTTATGTATAATTTATCCCATCGAATTGATTGCAATATAATAGATATAAATATGTTTGTAACATTAAATAGGTACATATACAAAATACACAAACATACAAAGCTATTTTTTATGAAAATAAATTAATGCAGTGAAATCTTTGTCTCTTAACTTTCGCCTACTCTACACATTAATGGCCTACTTGCATTATTAAACCGTGTATTACTCTGCACACGACTCCTTGATCTCTGTCAATGACTAATCTATTATTATTTATGAAAATCTGTGGGTGGTAACTTTACAGCAACTCATGGCAACTTTACGGCATCTCGTAGACAACTTATGAGCTACGGGGTTGTATAAGCGGATTAGTGAAGTGTTTGTAGAATTGTCGATATTTAGACAGAACTTTTCTTAGATATTTAAATTTTATACGCTAAAATGTATTAAAGGTTTTTGAGCTCAGATTTTCTATTTTTTTAAAGTATGTTTATATTGGTTTACTAAATTTAGTTTGTGTGCGATGCTGAGTCTATTTGCTCGTTGTATATTGCTATAGTTTTGGGACGAATTTATGCATTTCATTTGTGACCCATAATTTTTATGTTTTTTTATGTTTAGGCTTATATGCATGGGCGCACCTCATGTAGGGTGCTCACCACAGTAGCGGTTTACAATACCGCTGGTAATCTATATGAATCTTATCACACTAATATGACAAATGCGAATGATTGTGTGTATGTTACCTATTCATGGCTTAACACCTTGATAGATTTGAATGAAATTTGAAATTTAACTAACCTGTGTCAAAAATGTAATAAATGATGGTTCCTCTGGGATATAACAAAAATCGAATGTATGCATGAAAGTAACTTTATGTGTCTTTTACTTTTTCACTCCAAAACCGCTAAACCAGTTTCGATCAATTTTGTTATCGAGATAAATGTGATACTTGGCTACATGAATACTTCGTACTTATATTTGTATTATTTATATGTAACTAACTGTCTCTCGCGGCCACCCACAGCAGCCAGGGTCCACTACCGACTAAAGACTACGGTGCCGGCCTGCCGCTAAGACGGAGGGAGCGCAGGGTCGTGTTTGTATTCACCGCGCTCTCACCACGGCTGTCCATCGCCGGACCCCTCCAGGAGGATGACGACCTTCCCCTCGCGACCGCGCCTGACTCAAAGCCACGGCCGCACCACCCCGAGGATCACACAGTGCAATGAACGCCAGACTTCCACATCCGATGCTCGTGGTCTCCTGCGATGAGCCAGATGTAGCAGCCCCATCGCCAGCGGCTTTGGCCGCCATCCTCCGACGGCGGCCCCATCGGCACCACAGTAGATGGCGAACTGAATCCCTCCCGCCGCAGTGCCTACTCAGCTGCGGCGCCGTCCAACACAGCACCGCTGCCCCCCTCAGTTCCAGTGCCTTGCAGCACAAACTACCGTCAATTGGACCGCTCCTCGTCAAACTAAACTAAACCTGTTAGGAGCAGTCCCGGCCTGAATATAATAAACATACATAAACAAATGGATATAGATAAACTTACATAGATAAGAGACAAGCGACGCCTGAAGATGTCTAGGTGTGTTTATTTAAGAAGGAATGAGACCAATAACAGGTAGCACTACGAGAAGGTTACCGCCAGACTTGCCTTGAGGATCATCACGATCTGCGCTTCCCCCAAGACCGTATCCTCTTTACCCATCACAGGATGAGTAAGGAAGGCCTGGACTTAACCAAAACTTGCTATTATTTTATAGTGTAAATTATATAAAATGTGTGCGCTGTATGTCTGGTAAAAGTCATTCAAAAGTGAAGGCTGAAGAGAAAATGGAATGTACCCTAAATTCCAGCTGTGAATTTACCACCGATGATATTAACATAGACAGCTTTAGTCAGTGGATATCCAAACCACGTTCGCCAAATTGACGGCCAAAACTGACAATGTCAATGTCAAAATATATTTTTTTTTTTTATGTCAGACTCACAACAACATCTTAGACCCGAGATACATATCCATGCTTATCACATTAAGCATGGGTGTCTGTCCTTTAATTTTAAAGTTTGCCCCTGCCGAGAATCGAACTCAGGGCCCGGGGCCTAAATATCATGTCACTGACCAAGCTGGCAGACAACCGTCGTATAGAGAAAAAAATACATACAGTCGAAAACTATAACTTCCTCCTATTGTGAAGTCGGTTAAAAAATGGCTTCCAATAAAGACAGTATCAAAATACTTCAAACTATCAACGTAATACAACGTCACAATACACCACGTTCCAAACCAAACCGAAGTGAAATTCAATAAGCGAAACTATTTTCAAGCGTCTACGGTCTGTACAATGGAACTCAATCCGGCAAATCTCGAAAATAAAACTCTCCGATACCGTAACAAAAGGAGTCCGTTAAAAGAGTGTACCACCTCCTAATAAAAGAATCGACTCTATCTATCAATGGTAGAGTAAAAAGACTAAAATCAGCGCCACCGCGTCGTTCCAGGATAGACGTGCTTCGCATGTTCTCTTACTATTTGTTGGTGTATGGTACAAGTTACAAGATTTTTGAGATGGAATCACTATAACACTCAAATGTCCCGTGACTGTCAAGAACTGTCTTTGAGAACTGTGACGGTAAGGGTATTTTTATTTACACTCAGACCCCCGCACTAGGATTTCCTGTATCGCGGGAGGCACGAACACACACATTCACAGCACACAAACATCCAAGACCCGGGACAAACATCTACACTTATCGCACAAATGTTTGCCCCTGCCGGGACTCGAACCCAGGGTCCCGGAGACGCAGAAGTCATGACACTGACACTAACCACTGCGCCACGGCGACCGTCATAGTGAGGTGACAGTTTTCAAAAACTGCTTGCTAGGCGGAAACTGAAAAGAATTCTACAACCAGAGAACCTATAATTGCTTTAATCACGATTGAGAATTTGTTTCTCATTCATGACATGAATAAATATCACGCAGACACACTTATTGCATTCTTAATAAAAAATAAAATGATTAATTATATTGACCTTCTAAATTATTATTGAAGGGCATGAATATGTTTTGTGTAAGGGTATAGTATTACATTTTAATTACAAATATATAACTGAGTGTATAACTGCTAGTATGCTGAATAAGCGGATCTACAGAACATAAATTGAATTTTATTACACTACTATGTGTTACCTAGAACTAAAAGCTAATAAATAATTTATTATTTTTGTTGGGTTCTGAATCATCCGTGAAAATGTGTAATTGAAATGTATCACTTTAGATATAAGTCCAAATCTATTTGTGCCCGAAGTCAACAAGTCTTAAAATCTTTTATATAACATAATACTCTTTTGCTTGTGTGTTGTATTCCTACCTTCATTACGTGTAATCAAATAGGTGTGTGAAGGTGTGTGATATAATAAAAAAAATATAGAATATTATGCCTTTCTTGATTTATGCAAAAAACAATATTTAATGTATACAGGTGCCAATGACATTACAGACTTTACAAGCAGAGAGAATGAGGAAAATCCTGATTGATACGTATGGATCTAAAATAATATTATAAATTTGTACAAAGACCTACGGTCTCAAAAAAGTGACAAATCATAGTTTTAGATATTTTCATTTCCATTCTTCTGATGTTATAAGACACAGTTCTTACGCATTTTTCGTTAATAATCGAAAATTTTTGATAAAGGAAAAATATAGTCGCTCGAAAATATATTTTCAGTAAATAAGTTAGCAAATGGAATCATATTGTGCTTAATTAAATTTATCTTTATGAACTGTTCTCATAAGTGCTATTTTATTTTAAGTCTACTACGACTTTTAACAAAATGAGCTAAAAATATTCTCAAAATTGTCTATATTTAGCAAATGGTCAAGCTTTACTAATAGTAGCTACTGGTCAGAAATTTGCTTGACATCGATCAATGTGTAATCATTTATTAATTTTAATCTTGACACTTATCATTTTAGGTTTAGAATCCTTTGCGTATTTCTACACTTTCACTAACCACTAAACGAGACAATTTTTTCAACCATACCCTGTCTCTATTTCAATAAAGAACTTCTAAAAATATGACCTTTTTGTATTCAACTCATATACAATATTCCTCCTCCCAACACTAAACAAGAAATAGTTTCATTATGGTCCTTACATTAAAATGCTCCCGTTTTCCGTGTAATGTGTATATTTTGGTGATCAAAATGTTAAAAGCCGAAACGCGGACGGCTACCTCCCTAAAGCGGATTTAACCGGACTCAGTGCTAGAACCTATTTCCGCCCCGGACATGCCACCTGGGGGGCTTTTTTAGCCAGTATCATTCATATGGTAATGCTGTCTGAATGCCACGGTAGCCTATCGACCCGACTGTGTCCAATGGGATGGAAGATGGCTCCGATTTATTTTATTTGCGATGCGAGGTTCAGCAGGCGATGTACTTTTTAATATGTAGACATATAGACATAAATTTATTTTCAAATTGCATTATTTAGATGCCCTTAAAAGTGTGTTGAGATATTGTTAAAAATGTGTCTAGATTTTATTTCATTAGGGCTGAAAAAATTAATGATTTAAAATTACACAATAATTAAATACAGTAATCAACATTGATAATTAAAATTCGTATATTAATTAATAATGTCATGATATTTAACGACTAACATAATTTTAATAATGTTATAGCTATTTTAGTATAGTTCCCAGCATGGTGGTAGGGTCATTTCGAGTGACCCGCCTGGCTAGCTACTACCCTCAAGTTTGAAAACTGTCACCAAACACATAGTGTGTTCATGCAGCAGTCCTTGATAACCAGTAAACGTCTAGGTCTAACTTCGATCACATCGTCCGTGACAATCAAGCGAGGTGGTGGTTAAACGGTCGTTGATGGTAGTGATGGTTATTTATGTATCAGTGTAAAAAATATATACTTTAAAGTGAACTTAAACAGACCGCTACTGTGCTTTGCCAATGCGAAGTCGTGCGCAAAAACGGTACCGGACTAGACAGGTTACCAATATTTCTTCATTACCCAATACAGTGGGTAATTTATACCTCTAATTGCTCATGTTTCACTAGACTCGTCTTTCGAGATCGTTCTCACAACTATCGTCCAATTTAAACAAGACATTTAGAGCCCAAGACCTTTCGCCACCGTTTATTAGCGCTAAATCGTCGGGCGCACTCATTTATCGGCACAATAAAATAAATCAGGCCGGTTTAGACGCGGCGACGTTTACGTGCAGTTGTCACGTCGTTCTTTCTAAAGCACGCTGTAAACTTGCGTTTATTGACTTAGTTAATACACATTTATTTTTCTGATTTTGCGTTCAAAGTGGCTGGCGATGGGACTGTTTCATCTGACTATCGCAGGGTGCCACGGACATAATAATGTGGGAAAGTCTGGAATTCATTGCGCTTTGTGGCCTCCGGGGTAGTGCGAACGCGTCTTTGTGTCAGACGTGGTTGCGAGGGGAGGGTCACTGCAGGGGTCCTGCAACGGACAATCGAGACATGCACCTAAATAGTCTATGGCAGGCACGCAGTGGCGTGATAGCGGCGGGTCGGACACTGTGTGGTGGTTTTAGTCGGTAGTGAGCCCTTGCTATTGTGGGTGCTGTTCGGGTTGGGACCTTAAAGTTGCTTCTAAGCCTCGCGGTAGTTGCCATACTTGGACAAGTCCGACACACCCCGCCTACCTCCCAGGTGTATGGAAAAAATTAAATGTCGTAGGTCTGTGGGCAGTTGGAAAACTACAACAATGCGCTGGCCACTAACCTATCTACCAACCCATATTGGCTAGTTTGGTGGATTATGGCCAATACTCCACCATACTTTTCCCAGCAGGCACGTTTCCCAGCATTGTGAACGTAATTGCCAGACTATGCTATTTAATTACATACATTCAGATCGCTATTAAAACCGCAACTCTATAGCCAGCCTTATACGCAGTAATCTTGGTTTTAAATAGAACTGTTTCCGAGATTGTGAAGACTCAGGGGAATCATTTGGGTGCTTACTGAAACTATGTTAATTATTATTTTCTTAAATTTCTTGTTAACTCGCTCTTACAGAATAAATCTCGTATGAAGTGGTCAACTCCAAAATAGTAGTCTTTTTTAAGAAACTATTCATAGAAGTATTGGACTGGAGGCTATCTTAGATTTCCAAACTGCATGTTATAATTAATTATATATTATAGTTATTCTAGGAATAAAAGGATTTTATTGTATTATATTTTTCTTTTAGGGAGAGCTTGTGGTGTGTAAAGCCGCAGATGTAGTCTTACAAAATGTAAAACTTTGGGTCCATAGGCATCGATCGCTCTCAATTTATGTAGAGACTTGACAAAGCGTCTGGTGTCCAGAGTCCAGAGTGCTGTATGAAATTATTTTAATTATTACCACTCATTTATTTTGCACAGTAGTTGAGTCTAGCTGTTCAAAGTGGAAATGGTTCCAACATTCTGTGGATATTCTTTCCATGGTTGGACTTTTAGATAAATTATGAATGTATTAAACACGGGAATTACTCACATAATAAGTCAGACGGTTCCGACTATGGTTTTAAGCACATGCGGTGGTCTTTTTCAAGCAGAATACGGGGCGCTTGCGGACGCGATCGCTGTTCGCCTAGTGCTGATGCGTTTTAGATAAAGTTTTATTATGCATTTGATTGTTTCAATATTTCATTCAAACTTATTATAAATGTAATTTGTCTTTCTTTAAGGTATACGGGGTATGGTTTATCAAAGTACATATCACACCTTTACAGTTTATAAATAATTTTATGATCACTGATCAGTCATGTCACAATTTAACTGGTCGGCTGGCGCAGTTGGTAGCACTCTGCCTTCTGAGCCGCTGGTCCCGGGTTTGATTCCCGGACATGTCAAACATTTGTGTGCACGGACATGTCTGTTTGACCTGTGTCTGGGTGTGTATATGTATATAAGTATATATATCAGTCATCAGGTTACCATAGCACAGGCTCTGCCTAGTTTGGGCCTGAGGACCTTGTGTGTAAAAAAAAAAATTGCATGCCCGTCGCCACATTTTTCGCCACAGACTGACCGTGCGTAGCTGGCGCCGTAGATGGCGTTGTCAAAGTGTTTTAGATATTCGAAGTAGATGGATTTAAATCTAAAGTGTGGATTTGATAGTAGTATTTACTAGTAATTGATTGGGTAACTAAGTGGAGGTAGGAAACACGTGGTATCCGATTTGGACCAATAAGCGCGCTTAGTGTATAGTCTAAGAGAGTGAGTCGTGGACGAGACGGCCCCGACAATCACTTTTTGCGTGAAAGCCGAACCGAACGGACCCTCTCGTCTTAAGTACCTTGTCAAATGGAGTCTCCAATCGCCGTATGCGAGTAGTAGCGGAATATTACTTTCTAACCTATAATCTTGTGTAGTCTTTTCCGTGTTAAAAATTTAAGCAAAACCGAATTAAGTTTTTTTATTTTTTTTCGTAAGCGCAGCCGAATTAAGGAGAGCCTTGTCGTGACGTAGAAGGTCCTACCTTTAACCCTGGTCCTGGGTTGCCACCCCCAGGGCTTTAGAGTTCGCTCCATTAGGATAAAAACGCTATTAGAATAGAAAAAGTTTATGGGTGTTACTGTAACTGCTAGGCTATCGCAGTAACAATGATGTCATGATACCATCCTAACCGCGTCTTGGTATTTGACGCATTTTATGCTCCAATATACATATACATTATTATGTAATACAATCAAAACAATGGTTGCAATTTCTGCACTAATAAAATCCGGGAGGAACTAAAAGGATTACGTACATCCATTTGCAATATTAACTCGGCCTGCATTTGTTCGTGAGAACACGCAATTTAGCGTGTTTTGGTTCGTTGTAATTAGATTAAACCACAGTTTGTCGCAAAATAGTTTGGACGTGGTTGATTTGTTGATGGAAATTGGATACTCAGATTTTTGCGTAGAATACTAATTTGACATGAGCATGCATTAGCTTCATTTTAACCTGGCTTGTGGTGGTATGGTACTATGAAGTAACCGCCTGGCTAGCTTCCACCCAAGTTTGAGAAACTCTCACCAAACACATAGTGTGTTCAGGCAGCTGTCCTTGAGAGCCAGTAAGCATTCTAAGTATACCGTTATAACATCTTCGACCACATCATCACTGACAATCAAATGAGATATTGGTCAAATGCTAGATCTATACAATAAAATTAATAAGAAACAGCCTCGGGCAAATCTTGGACCCCTTTATAATTATGTTTTTATATCGTTTATAGATTTTGTTAATTTTTTTTCTATTTATTAACATTCACACAAAGTCTTCAGGTCCCAAACTAGGCAGAGCCTGTGCTATGGTAACCTGATGACTGATATATATATACTTATATACATATACGCACCCAGACACAGGTTAAATAGACATGTTCATGCATACAAATGTTTGACCTGTCCGGGAATCGAACCCGGGACCAGCGGCTCAGAAGGCAGAGTGCTACCAACTGCGTCAACCGGCCAGTCAAATCAGATCAGGTCTGCATGAGGCTTATGGACAAGTATAGACATCCTTTGGATACTTAGTATAATGAAGTTAATTAATCAGATAAATATTTTCTTATACGGTATTATTTCTCAGTTTGATTAATCTACGAATTCCGATAGTTAATACGGGTCAGCGTAGTTACAGGCATTGCTTACTTAATATTATGAGACAACATTCGAATCAATAGCTTGCCTTTTACTTACAAGCACTTAGTTTAAAATGTGCTTGCTGTCATGGTCCAAATAAAGACATAATTCAATTACAACATTATGGAATATTATGATACTAGTGCGATTTTACAAACAAATACATGAATGTGAGATCGATTGGGGATGCTTTAGTCCGGCTGCGGACGTCCTATGTCTAATCTGATGATGACGATATAAATGTAAGTCGAGGCGCTTACCATTCACGAGTTTGTAAATACCAGCTTGTGCCAAGGACATTGAGCAAAAGCCCTTCCAAGAAGGTTCGATCATTCAGCTTATTTATTTTTATGATGCGTCTTTTTGGTGAAATTCTCATGTTTATATTAAAATTTCTATAGATATTGAAATAGTTGTGTGGAACTGTATGTGTACTTCATTCATATATTTTCTGTGGGAGATATTGACGTGAACACTGAAACTTAGGCTGCTAATTTTAGTACAGTATTATTTATTTTAGGCAAGATCAAAGGTGGACAAAAAAAGTGACAGAATGGAGGGGGCCAGTGGGCAAAAGAATGATAGGAAGACCTTTCAACAGATGGGAGGATGAAATTAAACGCATAGCGGGTCCAAACTGGATACAAATAGCGCAATCCAGAGAAAACTGGCTCAATTTGGAGGAGGCCTTTACCTGTAGAGAGGTTCTTACAGAATAATTTACACATTACAACATTTACACATTAATTTATTTTGTAAATTAGCACTTTCTGGAAGAAATAAAAGGCTTTTTTATTTTTATTTTTATTTATTTTTTATTATTTATTTATAAACATTATGTAATGAATGTCATTATTTATATCTGAAATTCATTTTGAACCAATGAAAGCATTAATATTTACCCAAGAGTGCCATTATTGATACGGAGTAAGATGGCAATCGCTCAATTGCTGTTGTAAGAACTTATGCAAATAATGCGAGAGGCGCGAAAGTTTGTCGCGCCACCGTTGATGGAGGAATGTTTGGGAATGAGGTATTAGTAGATGTGGCACATGCTATTTTTAAACTCATTACTAACTAGCAAAACAAATTTCAGTCAAGCTAGCAACATTTATGTCATGCGTTTGGCATACTTGTGGAGTAATTCATTAGCAAGAGTGTTTTCTTAACAAATATTTTTATTGTTGCATGATAATAATTATGTTAATCACTCAATATAACTTTTGACGTGATAACGTTTTATAAATTGATGAATGCCAAAATGAAAAATAGTAACGTTCCGCGTAACGGTGAATGGTCAATGGTCAATGGTCAATGGTCAATGGTCAATGGTCAATGGTCAATGGTCAATGGTCAATGGTCAATGGTCAATGGTCAATGGTCAATGGTCAATGGTCAATGGTCAATGGTCAATGGTCAATGGTCAATGTCAATTTCAATTTCAATGTCAATGTCAAAGTCAAAGTCAAAGTCATACATGATTATGTCGTTATCACGTAAATCTATCGTCCGTAAACCGACTTTACAGACAACCAATTTTATTTTTATACTGTATAGATCTAGCGTTTTGATCACTATCTCACTCGATGGTCAGTGACGATATAGTCACAGATGCTATCACGCTAGACCTAGACTAATTACTGGCTCTCAAGGACTGCAACCTGAACACACTATGTGTTTGGTTAGAGTTTTTCAAACTTGGAGGTGGTAGCTAGCCAGGCGGGTACTTGAAAGTACCAAACGACCATGCAGGGATTTTGACAACGGTGTTACCTTCACCAGAAGCTCAAGCCGTTGGTGAGGATCAAATCAGCCTCTGTTAGTTCGATAGCTGACACTCCCACCGCTGGGCTATCATCGCTTCGAAAATCATCTTTGCAATAAAATTTAAATTCGTAAAACTCCTTACAATGCTATCTCTGATATTGGACAAGTTGTATTTATTTGCGTGTAGTTTTGATCGGCACTACAAAACGTGTGTTACCTAAAACTACCCGCATTACGATAAAATAATCTAATTCTAGTATTTGCATTCATAAGTTTAGTATGACTCAAGTTTAGACATCGTAAGTTTATAAAAAAACTATCTTATATAATATCATTTTAGATTGATTAACAAAATCACTACCTGTGTTTATTTTAACTGCCATATAATTGGCTTCAATATTTTCACGAGAAATTTCGAGAAAGTACTTGACATGAAGAACGAGAGACCCTTATAATCAAGCCTAGCATAAAATAATGAATTCAGATAAAACTATTCAGGTAAGAATTTTAGATATTGAAGCCACTTAAAGCTTGTACCGAATTGTACCCTAGTATTACGGTACTTTGTATCATTTTTGCACTTAAACGCAACAAGAAATTATATTTAAACAGCACAACAGTTGCCACATCCACTTTTATACATCTCTGGAATCAAATATTTGCGTCCCCAGCGTCGAGCTTCGGTGTTAATGTCTGAATATTTTTGCAGATTTATTGAATACTTTGAAGATTCGTCCACTATTTTGTAGGTTAATAAATTGTAGCATTTTTGCATGACACAGCATATCTGAGAAGAAACTTCCACAATATGTCATCATCACGTAACTATTCTTTGGCGGAGGAAAAGACCAGCCTCTTAATTTAAACCGATCGCTAACTAGCTAAATCGATTTAAATCGATATTGTTAATGTTGATGATGCATTCCAAGCCGATTTCGGCTACCGCAATCATTTGCTGTTTCTGGGTAGTTACCGGTTGTGCGTTCTCACATGGCTGATATACCCAATTTTTGCAGTAAATGTTCGAGAACAGAAACAGCATGTGAGGACGTTATTAACATAATTGTATACAATGTTGGAAGGTGGACTGATGTTCGCCTTCGACTGTCCTCAAATGCATACACATTTGCATCATGATTTCAGTTTTTCTAAATATATATTGTTAATATATATGTGTTGAGGAAGTTCTAAGAAAGGGCCAGGTCAAGAGTACTCTAACTCTTGGTCTGCTGAGAATGGATGAAGTGAAAGAAGTATCTCGGGATCGGAGCAATTGCAAGGTCTCTGCCCACCCATACGGGAAAGAGGCTTGAATGTAATATGTTTGCATTTATTTCGCTTATATTCTTAAATTCAATGGAGTATTCTAATCTATATTTTCAAACCTACCAAATATACACAAAAAAAATAACAATCACGCAAGCTATTTTAGTGAAGTTCCATAACGAGATTCATATATCATCATCACCTAAGCCATAGAACGTTTTACTTTTTGCCAATGCTCACCACGCTAGGCAGGCGGGATGGCGAACAACGTATGATTTCAGACATTTTGACATTTTAACATATTTTTAAATGTTATAGTAATGTATATATTTTTACACGATTGTCCATTGAATCTACAACGTATACATTTTTATTTAATAGATTCAAATGTTTATCGAAAACCTTCAAATCTGTGCGTTGATGTTTTATCTTAAATTACAATCCAGGAAGAAAATTACCCGCAAAAAGCATTCTAAAAGATAAAATCATCCACAACGATTAACTATTGATGCATCATCCATAGAGTTGTCAGAGCTTCCAATGCATAAATCTCTTTTATATTCATATGATTTGAGAACTTCATTTTAAGAACGTTAAAGTGCATATTGCAATGAACAAATATAAATTGCAAGTAATAATTTAAATGCAAAGCTACTAGCAACTGGAACTATCGATCATCCTGAGAGAACCGTATTAACGGGTAGTTTAAATGAAGACAATGATAGTTGATAGTTTATGGTTTCGTGAGGATTAAGGAAGACAGTTGATGCGGTATTTGTAATGAGTTTCAAATATTAAAAATGTTGTTGTATGTATTGCTTCCGGGCTGTTTGGCCGTGGTATATGTGAAACTTTTGTTCCAGACGTTTCGTCGATCACTGCGGTCGACATGTTCAGTGGTTCAGGTCCGAGCGGCGACAAGAGCGTAGAACTCTCCTTCGCGGCGTCTTCTCTGATGCTGAGCTGCTCATCAGCATCAGAGAAGACCACGACCAAACAGCCCGGAAGCAATACATACAACATGCAACGCCGGCCGTGAAAGCCTTAGAGTTTACATTAAAAATGTTATTGAAAAATTTGCTCGCTTTCTGTATTGTTGTTGTAACTCGTTTTTTTGGGCCCATAATATTTTCTTCATAATTATTCAAACAGTCATAGCTCTTGACTAAATTGCCAATACATTTTTACTTCACATAGTCATCATAATATTACGCCATTCCACAGTGGGTCTTTAAACTACTGAACAAAAATATTTAAATAAACATACGGGTCGAATTGAGAACCTGCTCCTCTTTTTGAAGTCGGTTAAAAACTAGCGGTTCGTCCTAGCTTTGCATGGTTACATGGTTGAAGGTTAAGTAAGGATCCCTATTTTTGTCTTAAAAATATAGCTTAAGTTACTTAGAGATAATGTAAAATTACAATAGGGAAAGAATTTTTGAAATTGGTCCCGTAGTTTTTGAGTTTATCCGTTACTATTATTATAAATCCTTCTCCTTTATAATTTAGATGTAGATAGCACAAAAATATACATGGTCACCATGTTTGCCTTATAATTTTATAAATATGTTGAATCCAATTTTGACCATACTTAAGTTTCGATTTTTTTTGTAAACATAAATCTTTGGAATATAAACTTAAAATAAACATAAGCATTTGTTAAGACATTTACATAAAAACAGAAGACAATATTACCAACATTAATTCAGATTTACTACATTATTTGTTTAATATGACGCTGTCAGATTTTGTAAAAAATAATTTAATATAAAAAACGAAAAAAAAAAACATGCACACGTTTTCCATTCCTTCTCCATTCTATCATCGGTCAACCAGACGTACGACTATGCGCCACCGCTACATGGTAGATATACCACCGTTACGCACGAAGCGTTTTGCTTCCACTTTTATAATGCGTACTACCAGAGAGTGGAACTCACTGCCTGAGTCTGTGTTTCCCGATATGTACAACCCCGGAGTCTTCAAGTCGCGAGTGAATAGGTTCCTTCTAAGTTTGCGTGCTCCACCTTAGACCGCGTCGTCGCTTAACATCAGGTGAGACAGTGGTCAAACGGAAGCTTATAATCTTTAAAAAAATAAAATTGGTTGTCTGTAAAGTCGATTTACGGACGATAGATTTACGTGATAACGTCATAATCATTTATGACTTTGACTTTGACTTTGACTTCGACTTCGATTTCGACTTTGACTTTGACTTTGACTTTGATTATTTTATGTAATACAAAACTCAGGTGGAACGTTACGCGGAACGTTACAATAGTAACGTTCCGCGTAACTCATGAACAATAGTTCATGAGTGTTGCTGGTATTCATCAATTTATACAAACGTTATCACGTCAAAAAAAAAAAGTTTTGCATGTAGGTACAATTACCAAGTTAAGTCTTTCTAGGTAAGGCGTTTTTGAGGAATTTCGTGTACTTTTTGTTTGGCAATGTTTTTGTTTATAAATCGTTAAACAAAAGAAATTTATCAGTTCATGTCAAAGTTTGGTCTGATTTCATGTTTAATTTTCTGTCTCTATTTTTTCCTAACTGGCTACTCGAATATTATCGATGCTCGTATATATTTTGATTTCCTTTCCCTTTTTGTTCTTGCAACTTTTTGACGTGATAACGTTTTATAAATTGATGAATATCAGCAACACTCATGAAAAATAATAACGTTCCGCGTAACGTTCCACCTGAGTTTTCTATTACATAAAATAATCAAAGTCAAAGTCAAAGTCGAAGTCAAAGTCAAAAGCAAAGTCAAAGTCAAAGTCAAAGTCAGTCAAAGTCAAAGTCAAAGTCATAAATGATTATGACGTTATCACGTAAATCTATCGTCCGTAAACCGACTTTACAGACAACCAATTTTTTTTATATTAAAATTTCATCGATCCACCGCTTATTGGGGCGTCTTCTTCTGCGGACGCTCCCTCACATATTATTTACACAATGGCCCTAATTCTGTTAATCACACGAATCAGCTAAAATTCACTAAAATTCTTCAAATTGAAATAGCTCGTATTCTATTTTCTCTAAAATTCAAATTCGTATAACTCCATACAACGCCCTCACTAATATTAGACAAGTTTTATTCCATTGCTGGCCGATTGCGGGTAGTTTTATTAGCCACCAAATAAGTGGCGACTTAATTTCGCTAAAACTACCCGCAAATTTAATAAATACATTTAATTTTAGTGATGTTATTGATAAGTCTCATACTAATTTAGACTTTATGGTAACCGTATAATAACTGATTCAGTTTTCCAACATTTTAGTTTAGTTCAGTTGAATAAGCGAATCACTACCATTTTATAATAAACTAAATATGTATTATATAATTATGCTTACATAGATGCGGATGCTTAGTCATAGATTACAAATTGATTTATGAGAATAATGCTAACTACTCTAGTTCGTGTAATTACCATGTCAGGGCCTAAGCTAATGATACATGATGCAGGAATCACCTCAGGAGTAATAGTTTCAAGACAACAGTTTGATAAACTGTCACCAAAACACATGCAATAACAAAAAAACAGTGTATAATATCCAGGCTATCTTTAAAAGACAGTTAACTTTTAAAGTCTAGCATTCCATCACATCGTCTTCGATCATCAAGTGACGTAATGGCCAAACGCCAAATTTTAGGAGGATTATATGTGAGAGTTTGCCCGGGAAAGTACTGCTATCTATTACATAATATATACAGCTATCTTTTACTACCGCCAGGCAGTAGTGCTCGCATTATTGTGTTCCGGTTTGAACGGTATTGTTTCCGGTGAAATTACAGGCACGTGAGACTTACCAACTTTAGGTCACAGGGTGACGGGCGCAGTGCAGTTTTTTTTACAGACATTTTACACTTTACAAATACCAAGTACCAAAAGCAGTGATTATCACTTACAACCTGTGGGCCTTTTGTTTGTTCTATCACCTTATCTTCTTCTTCTTCTCTCAGCCATGTGCGTCCACTGCTGGACATATGCCTCCCCCATATAGAGGGGATTTGACTCGCCACGCTTGGCATGTGGCGAGCGCAGTATGATTTACAATCCTCAGAAGGTGCTGCTGCCCACCTTCTGGTACGTGTTCCCTTAGCCGACTCTTACGGCACCCACGGGAAGAGTTGGGGGAGTACTATTCTAGGCCGGTACCACCACGGCACATCACCTTATAGGTACCATAAAAAATGTACGACCAGGTGGACAGACGACTTTACTAAGATCGGACAGCAGGCAAGGGCTGGATGCGGGCCGCTTCCAACCGGTCCCTGTGGAAATCAATGGGGGAGCCATATGTCCAGCAGTGGACGTTCTATGGCTGAGATGATGATAATGATGAAAAAAAAGAAACGCCAGATCTATTTATATAAAGATATAATTGATTTCAAACTTGAGTATGGTAGCTAGCCATGCAGGTACTGGAAAGTACCCCACCATTCTGTGATATTGATAACAGTGTTGCCTTCACGGGAAGCTTAAACTGTTTTGGTGAGAATCGAACCAATCTGTCCGTTGGGTTGACACCAGGCGCTCACACCTCTAGGCTATCATCGCTTCAGAATCTGTGATTGTATCTCATAGAAAAGCCCCGAGGACAATTAGACAATTAGACAATTTATTCTTAAATAAAGATTTACATGTCACATCAGAAAAATATAAATAATAATTCAACTTACTATATAGGTAAGACTATACATATACATGTATTTGATTTGTCATGTATCTATTAATTAAATATCAAAATATCATTTATGTCAAACATTTTGTTTTTTTTTAAAAGTAATTGTATGCTTAAAATGCTTGTTCAATAAGCCAATTTTTTGTTTTATTTTTTATTTGGGCGTATTGAATTAACGTCTGTAATTTCGTTGGGAAGCCGATTGTTGACTGCAGGTGCCATGACGTGCACTAGTTTTGACGTTTTATACCCTGTTATGTTGTAATTTCTGGTTTCTCCTGTCCAGAATATCCGCTTATCACTGAATGCTGTAACATTTTGAAAACATTTGAACAAAAGTAAACAATACAACCGAGCATAGAAACAAGGAGCGTACAGTGGAATAGTTTACGCTGCGCGAATTCACGGCTCTAAATTTTACACTCAATTTGAAATTCCAAACATGTATTGTCGCCGCCTTTCCTGCATCTCTTATATTTTATTTCTATAAACCCACCGTTTTACCAAGAGCTATGGCGTTGCAAATAGCTAAAGTCTCATACTTAAAGGCAAAAGGTCTAGAAGTGCTGGTTATGTGTGATATGTACCATTCACTATAGGTACCATCTGGATGCCTAATAAGGGAGGAATGCGTAGGACCTCTTTGGTATTGAAGATTAGTTTACAAAAGTTATTGTAATGGTGTTTGTTTCATTCTAACTAGAGCGTTGAATACATACTAGCAAAGAAACTGTCATATCTATCCCGATAATAATGTTGAAATTATATAATATATTTTATTTATCAAAATAAAATACTAATAACTAATTTCAATACTAAAGCTACTACAATAACATTTGTGCATTCCACTAGCTATAGTCAGCCTATACCGTGACAAAAATGCTGGCACATATTTGGTTCAACGAATCAGCATAATTCAACGAGGCAATGCTGCTAACGTTTTGGGCATGCTGCAAAATGGTAGTGGGTTAAGGCATTTGAGTTATATAAAGGCTGAGAACAGCTAGTTCATTGCTCAAATGTTATTGCAAAAGAAGTAGATTTGTAATTCGTTATTAGTGATGTATATCTAATAGAAAGGCAAGCAAGTAAAAAAATAACAATGTAAAGCATATAAAAGGATAAGTACTTTAAGTAATTTTAATTTATTTAAGTAATTAAAGTCTGAGTGTAAGAAAAACAAAAAAAACAAACAAAACAAAAACAATTGAAGTACTTTAATATTTACATATTAACAACATATTTTGGCCGTGGTGGTACCGGCCTAGAATAGTACTACCCCATCTCTTCCCGTGGGTGCCGTAAGAGTCGGTTAAGGGATAACTTACCAGGAGGTGGGCAGCAGCGCCTTCTGAGGATCGGATATCATACTGCGCTCGCCAACCTGCCTGTCAAGCGTGGCGAGTATTGGCAAATCCCCCCCTATATGGGGGAGGCATACGTCCAGCAGTGGACGCACATGGCTGATAAAAAAAAATATTACAGTGCCTGTCATATCTACTACATTTTACCAAATAAAATTCAAAATTATTTGAAAAAGGAAAAAGTATCAGTAACTATTAAATGCACGATCTACACAAAAGACTAATGAGTATCGGCACCAAGTAGTATTTATTCACAAACGCAACTGCGAAACAAAGCCGCACTGAAACTTAGCCCGCATACATTTCATAACGCGGTAAATTCCATTAACGAGCATTCTTTAATAAAACAACAACTACAACACGGCATTTTAATCCCTCTATAAATGGCAAAAAGTCTACAATAGCCTATAAAGTTGATGAAGATGCTATCAATAGAATATATACAATGCTCCGAACATCCCAACTACCGCCTGTATCAGCCTGCGATTACCACCTCTTTGTTTATTGTTTTAGAGAAAACAATCCCGTGATTGGTAAGTAGGAATGGACCGGTAACTTATAAGGTGGTAGCTAGAGAGTTTTTGTTCAGTAAGCATATGTTATTGCGGTTCGCAGGGCATTCAATACGCATTGGTGGGCCGCGACCGGTTTGCATTATACCGCGTCTGCCCACCGCGTGTTGAGTACTGTCGAGAAGAAAAGCATTTTGTACTCTCTTCGGCTAAAGTCGTAAAAGCCTCGATGGCTCTCGCTAGACCATAGCAAAAAAGATTAATTTGATTGTGTAAATAAAAGTGTGCAGTGAAACGTGCAAATGTACGTTTTACTTTTTTTTAAACGTTCCTCGTTCTGCCAAGGAGTATTAAGATTTTTTCTGCTAGTAGGAGCTGCAAAGAACAATTCTTGAGCGGCAACAGTAATTTTAATCGCAATTTATTGTATTAATATTTATCACTTTGGTTCACTTTGTTGTTCATTTTGATGGTCAGATTTTAATAATTGGTAGGTGTAAGAAGTAGGTATGCTGAATAACTGACTACTGCTATAATTTTGGCTATCTGAAAACTTGTGATGGTAAACATAAGAAAGACGTGATAAACAATTGAATAACGTACGTGCCGCTCGTACAAATTACATTTTTCTGTGTCACAGGACCTAGTACTAGATAAATGACAGTTGGTACTGTCCATGGAGTTCAATTGTTTCACGCTGCGGGACGGTTGCGTTACGATAGTGATAGAGATTCCTGCTTGGGAGACTAATACTAAGTTAATAACTACGTAAACGTAAACGGCTGTACGAACTTTAGTAGTGCATAGCCTTTAGTAGTAACATTGTCTTTGTTATATAAAAAAAAAAATTAAAAAAAAATATTTTATGCTAAAAAATGGCACTGATCCTGGAGTCTGTGTAGAGTGTAATAATGTACTTAAAATAGAAAAGACATGTATTCAAATAATTTGTTATGTGCTACAGCAGCAAAAAAGGATCAATATAATTTATAAAATCGTCAGAATACTTATAAAAAATTCAACATAGCTGGCAATACTAGACTATCTTTGTACACACTTTTTGTTTAGAAATACCGTAGGATAGTTTTCAGACCACTACTTGCATAATACTTTTGCCATTAACTGTACCGAAACTCAGATATCATTCATCGTATCCGCTAAAATAAAACACTTGGTTTTAAGGGTCTGCGACTTAAAAGAATCCAATGAGCATGATTATTCGGCATAACCATAATGATATATTATACAAGATAAAAAAATATGCGTCCATTTTGATGTTGGCATTTTGAGATGCGGTAGACGTATGGAATGTAGAATAAATACATCAAAAGAGAGTTCCTTCAATTTTTTTCTTTTTCAGGAAGTATTTTTACAGGAATTCTAAAAACAGTCGATGGCATGGCAGGTCTGTTTTGTTAATGCTCGTAGCTTTTTCTAAGATATTACGCAAATAGTTATATAATTATATACATCAACAAGTAATGTTTTTTTTTTATATGGGAACGTTCTAGCTGTGTTATTTTTTAGGACTAGATACAATATTCTCGGGTCGCTTCCAACCGGTTCTTGTGGAAATCAATGAGGGAGGCCTTTGTCCAGCAGTGGGCGTCCAATGAGATGATGATGATGATGATGATAATATTCTCAAATTTTCGGCAGTAGTTTTTTTTACACTCATTTGGGTAAGCTAAGGCCTCGTTGACTGTACCGCCTCGTCATACGTAGCATCTTTCATTCATGTGTTTAATTATACCGGTAATGTCCGGTACCAACTGAAATAATAATATTTTTTTGCATAAACCATTCACAATATTGTACTCTAACCATGCCAAGTTATGAATTCTAGCTCTCTTATTTTGAATCTATTTCAAACATAAGCAGGGCTGGTGTCAAATACACAATGAAATAAATGAACATTCAATACAATGAAATGGTGCCGGATAAAGTACGGGCTCTGACTGATATGACTGATATTATATCCGAGAAAACAATAAAATAAACAAACCTACAAATTATATATATAAACTGGTTGTCTAAACCTATTCAAACATTTTGATTTCTATACCAACATATTGTCCCCTCTCTAGTAGTCGTAAAAAGACGTAGACTACTTAAAGTAAAAAAGGGGTTTTTTATACAATGTAATTTGTGTTTGCGTAAGTATTTCATAGTATTATCTCTAAAATATCAAAACATATTTTTTTTCTGTCATATCTTATGCTGTTGTAAAATTATTTAGTATGTCAGTTTCTTTAATAATCACGTCTTCATTGAGCGCATCAATAAAACAATATCACAGTAAAAACGCTATTTTACAAAAACTCGTCGACAAAACTGGATCACGTTGTCACACTCCGTCAATTTTTATCAATCAGCAAAAACATACGATTTCCATTACCGTGGCCTTTACAAACAAACGAACAAGATGGCGGACAAATAAACAATATGGCGAACAAATAAACAACACGGCAAACTTGATATTTTAACGAGCAGTCTACTTTAAATTTATAATATAACCCTTTTGTATTCAACACTCAATGCTTACCAATTTTGTTTGGGACTGTATAAGATATTATTGTGTTGCAACCATTCATTTAAACAAAAATAGGGTGTTATTTAAAATGTCTAGTTTTTTTTTATTACGCGTCTCGAATCTGAGTCGGAACTTTGACTCTTAAATTGTAGGTTAAGTTAAAAATGCTCTATCTTTTCATCTAAGCTCCATCGATAACAGCCCCAAAGATAACAACTCAAACTCAATATGTATTACAAGTTTTTTTTTATTGCTAATATAATAAGGATACTGCATTATCCTGTCGAAGGCACATGGACCCCACGTCTTCGTTCTTAAAGCGACTGCAAGGTCTGCAGGTCAAAATCAAGCTTACACCGACATGCCAAAAGAGATTTTCTTCTTCACTTCACTTCTCTCAGCCATGTGCGTCCACTGCTGGACATATGCCTCCCCCATATAGGGGGGATTTGCCAATACTCGCCACGCTTGGCATGCGGGTTGGCGAGCGCAGTATGATTTACAATCCTCAGAAGGCGCTGCTGCCCACCTTCTGGTACGTGAAAGAGATTTTAGTACATATTAATATAACATAGCTTTTTTATTGCCAAGGGTGAAATAAAAAAAAAATTAATAGGCATTCATCATAAAGCCGGCGGCTCGTATGTGTTTTTATAAATCAAGTTATTCGTTACGCCCAGACGGCATTGTTCTCGACTCGTGCGCGGAAGCGAAAAAAAAGGAAAAATTTCGAAATTCGAACACGTCAAAATATATTTTGGTGAAACGCAATCGCCATTGGCGCAGATACGGGGGCCTATACAGTGGTCCATGTTTGTGGTGTAAAATTATAATGACGTTCTGTAAGAAAAATGAAATGGGTGTGATTGCAATTTAATGTAGGTATACTTTTTTAAAATATTAGCTTAGTCATAATATTTTTAAGAGTTAGCATTATTACATATTAAACCTGTATACAATACCGTAAATCATTAGCAGCTTATCATCGAATATAACTTGCAAGGGCTGAACAAAATGACCACAATTCAATTCAATTCAATTCAAATATTTTATTTAAATCTTTCATATCAGCCTAAAATAGTCGGAAGTACAGTAGATAAAGTAACAAAAAACTTGATATTAATTTTGGGTATGACGAAAACAATAATTTAATATTGTGAAATTAAATCTTTTCGTTACGTTTCATGTCACACTACTAATAGATTGTCAAATAAATTACAAATATTATGTAAATTAAATAAAACCATTACTTTTAAGGCCTCTATGTCCCTATTTTAACATGTATTAGTGTAATAACAAATAATTAAATATATATTAGGCATTATCTTATTTTATTAATCTGCAAAATGTTTATATGCCGAAAATAAACAATTAATTATTTTTTCAGTATTGATTTCAGTATTGTAGCCTGTTTTTGTAAGTACTAAAAATAAACATTATTAAAGGAATATAATTTTGGGACCATTGTAGCGAGTCCTTTTGTAACAAGCAAAGGAACAATGGCGTTGCTGAGTATCGATGGCACTTGTCAAAAATAAAAGCGTGACGCCGACCACCGCGCGGTCTCGATACCAACCATTCTCTTTTTGCTCGTTATTTGACCGTGAGAAATGTAAAATATTGTATATTTCCAAAAAGTATAAACTGATCCCTGCTTTCATTTTTAAAATGAGTAATGTTCATCCGTAAAGTACGTTTTTTTTTGTATTAATATTCACACTTCAGTCTTCAGGTCTTCAGGTCCCAAACTAGGCAGAGCCTGTATTATGGTAACCTGATGACTGATATAGATACTTATATAATATATACACACCCAGACACAAATCAAACAGACCAGCGGCTCAGAAGGCAGTAAATATATTATTACATTTTATATTAAATACTTCTTTTTAAAGTAGATTCATAAGCCGCTAAATTAATAAATAGTTCCATCATAGTTAAGATACTTAGCGACATGCGTTGCATCAGAATTATTACATTATTATTAAACTTACTCATAGTTATTATTATTATTACTTATTAGTTCTAGAATGGAGACCACGGACTGGCAAGCGCAGTATAGGACGGCCACCGACCAGGTGGACAGACGACCTGATTAAGATCGCAGGCAAGGGCTGGATGCGGGCCGCTTCCAACAGGTCCTTGTGGAAATCAATGGGGGAGGCCTATGTCCAGCAGTGGACGTCCTATGGCTGAGATGATGATGATGATGATGAAACTTACTCGCTGACCCGTCAAACGGTGTCCTAACTATAAATATCGTAGATAGATGATGTAACTTTTTCTTTGTCTAATTTAAATAATCAAAATGTGTGACACGACACTTTATTAAAATTACTTCACGTCAATGAAGGACGGTTAAATTATTAGGATATTTGTTCAAACAATACTCGTAATTTTAAAATGGAGGGTGGGGGTAGGTGTTTGGATTACATAATAAAAGCCTATATAGAAGTACATAAAGACGCAGCTTACGTAATACATAACCGTATTCAAACCGCCAAGACAAGACACAGGCTTTTGCTTAGTTTGAGACTCGTTGATTCCTTTGTATAAGATAATAAGTTTACTATTCCAAACGTATTATTATGTAACAGTGATTATGTATATTGTAAAAACTAACTATTTAATGGTAATAAATACATATAATCGATAACAAGACCCCAGTCTATAATAAAAACTCAGTTTACAAATCGATTTCTTAATTCAAATCGAGTCAAGCTTATCCAATAAATCGGTGCAACCGATTGTCTAGAGGTGGAACTGGTAGCAAGCTCTTGAATATAAATTCGGTTCGGATTCGATTACCGTTATCTCGATGCATCGGTTGCAGATAATCGGGTTGAGGAGTCTACTACAAAGCCTTGAATGTTGAGCTAATAGTATTACGTGCCGGTAGAGAATGCGGTGAGTACCTATAGCTCTACAAAGTTAGCCAGTAAGGAAACTTAAAACATTCATGGCCGAAAAAATGTATTTTGAATAGAACTTTCAAATTTAACTTGCGTTATATGAGTAGACCAATTAATCGAACACAATTTTGCACGTAAACCTTCGACTTGACCTAGACAAGTTTAAGCTCATCAATAAAAAAAAAACATCAGATAAAATATTTATTCCTTTCATAATTATCAATATTATGGCCGATATGACTCTTCAAAAAGATAACTACAATAATAATATGTAATAATATATTCAACACTCAAAAGTATGAAATAACTTGTTGAAGTCGGCACCATGATAGTTTAAAAGTAACTATTATCAAATATTGTGAGCATGGTACCGACTTTGACAAGTTATTTCATACTTTTGAGTGTTGAAGTCGGTTCGATTTTTGGGTAATTTTTTTGTTCACCCTTTTCAGTGATCTTTGCTACTCACGGGATCAATTGTCATTGTGTATGTTCACCGATTTCTCCACCCGCAACTATAATATTATCGTCGTATGCGTAGCACTTTTCAGTTATTGGAGTGTAACTCAAAGACCATTTGACGTGAACCACTTGATAAATATATTCAGCCAGCTTTTAAATAAAAAAAAGAACGACCAAAATCGGTTCACCTAGTCGAAAGTTATGCGGTAGTAAACATAAAAAAAATACACATGGGTCGAATAGAGAAACTCCTCTTTTTTTGAAGTTCGGTAAAATATGTTTGTTGTAATTATTGGTTCAGCGGCTTAGGCGACAAAACTTAACAGACAGACAAAGCTACTTTCACAATAATAATATTGATAGGGTTTAATTGTGTCCTAGGTGAACCATCAATTATAAATATATGATTTTTTATAACATTATTACATTATGATGTATATACGTAGAAATAATGCATTTAGGCAAATAAGAGAGAATATTTATTTCAGAAAATATCTGACCATTGTGCATCCGACGAAGAAAGCCTCACGGACATTTGAATACCTCTTCCACTCATAACCACTCGTGTGTTGTCAAGGCGATGCATTATAATGTTCTGGGCAGAACAGATACTTATAATATTCTAGAAAATGTAAGTAACAATAAATATAATCTATATTTATTAATAATAAATATAGGCTATTATAATCTGTAGGCTACCAATAGCTAGTGGATTGCTCAAATGTTATTGTAGTAGCTGCAGTATTGTAATTAGTTATTAGTGTTTTATTTTAATATAGGCATTTGCTCTAAAAAAAAATTAGTAACACTGCATTACCTACATTTTGAAAAGTACATCTTTATAAATTTTAAATCAGGTTATGAAATCTAAGGTCAAATTGTATGAAATAAATCACTGGTTTAAGGTTAAGAAAATTGACCAAGGCGAACGTTTCATGATCAGACTAATATTATAACGGCAAAAGTTTGTCTGTCGTTTGTCGTTGTGTGTTTGTTACCCCTTAACAGTGAAACGGCTGAACGGATTTGCATAAAAAATTACATGTAACATAAGTTATAGATCATACTTATTGCTAGAAAAGATTAGGGATCCTTATTAAAACTTAAGTATCGTAACCCAAGGTATAAAAAAATGCCATAAAACGTATTTCGTCGCATGCGCTGCGGAAACTATTGATGATAGAACAAAAGTATGTTCTACAATATTAAAGAACATATCAATATCTACAAAATATATCGCACTACCATATGTCCAACCATTAATGCTGGCACATATTTGGCTCAACGAATCTGCATTGCAATTCAACGTGGCAATGCTGCTAGCATTCTGGGCACGCTGCCAGCCGGTAGTGGGTTAGAGCATTTGAGTTATCTATAGGCTACCAATAGCTAGTGGATAGCTCAAATGTTATTGTAGTAGCTGCAGTATTGTAATTAGTTATTAGTGTTTTATTTTAATAAAAGCATCTGCCAGTAAAAAAAACTATTATCGTTATGTCACAATAACCACTTTTTATATTATACTTTTATCCCGGAAACTGTTCTAGTGCGATAACTGAGGTAGCGGGAAAACCGTAATCCATGCGGTTGTAACTGCGGGGAACAGCTGGTTAAAGATACAATAATTATTGCCCTTAAAGAAGTTTTCTATGAGGGATCAAAAGACGCGAAGGAAAATCCCTGTACCACTTGAATAATTTATGAAGCAAATAGAACTTGAATTAAGTATTCTCAAACCGAGTAAAAATCTTACACCTCTAGATATTAGGGTATTTACATACCGAGAGCCGTCTCTGTGTAAAATCTTTGGTGAATTCCGTGGATTTACGACATCGTCTCGAGCCCTAAGAGTCTAGAGAGGAAATTCGACCTAGTTAGAAAAACAGCTGAATGGATAAGGGGCATTACACTGTGTAAATTATAGGCACTTAACTTGAATTATCTGGTTGTTTCTGGTGTTAACCAAGTACACATACAGCTTTGTACCCAAGTATGTAAATGTCAGAATAAGGCTTGAGCAGAAGTGGCATTATTAATTCGCGTTTATTAGGGTAGAGGTTAGATAAGTATGGGATAGTTCAGTCATTTGTTTTTTTATTTTTAATAAGAGGGATTAATGTGCATACTTTTTGCATGCTAGTATAATACTTCTTAGTAACCGCCTTGCTAGCTACTACCATCTAGTATTTTTTTTTACCGTATAGATCTCACATTTGACCACTATCTGACTTGATGGTCAGTGAAGATGTGGTCAAAGATACTAGCCCTAGAAAGCTCAATGACTTAACTGGTTAACTGGTTCTTTGATCGTCTAATCTACCCATCAATAAAAAAGTCAAGGCTTTTAAGTGTTTTAATCCATCTGGTGTAGTATCATTGATAAGTTTGGTTCCCAAGTTGAGAAAATTAACAACGATTCTATAAAGTAGGTACTAGCGGATCCAGAGGTGATTTCGTTCGCGTGGCATCCGTGACCAAAAAAAAAATACAGACCTGTATGAGGAAATCGCTTTCCTTTGACTTCCAGTCAACCTTAGTTAGGAGTAATCTAGAAAAGTGAAACAAAAGTATAGGGTGTACATAATATAATAATATGATTGTTATAAATTATACATCAACCTTAAAAAAACCTTAAAACATATTTATTTTTCAAAGTATAGATTTATACACCTTAACAAATTGACGTAATTTTTACCCCAAACTACCGCAAAGGTTCAATTATCAAAATTGAAAGATTTAATTAAGATGGCAATCAGTGATTCAATTTACCCTCCCACACGCAAATGATCCTGTTTTTTTATGCAAAATTAACAAAAAGGAGGTCTCATTAAGATCGTTTAAGATCTCTCTTGACGTCTTAATTTGAACCTGTTAGTGATATAAAGTTAAGATAATCAGGAGTGCTACTCTGGTTTGCTGATTTTTAGATATATTTTTTAAAATGTTAGTTAGTTTAAATTTTTGTCTCATCTGATATTACGACTTGGACAAAGACGTAGCTCGCAACTTATATTGCACCTATTAATCATATTCTACCTATTTTTTATATCATATAGTTCTAGCGTTTGACCACTATCTCAATTGAAGGTCAGTGACGATGTGGTCGAAGATAATATCATGCTACACTTAGAATGTTCACTGGCTGTCAAGGACTGCTGCCTGAATACACTATGGTATTTGGTGACAGCTTTTCAAACTTGGGCGTGGTAGCTAGCCAGGCAGATACTCAAAAATACACTATCATCATGCTGCCAATTTGATAACGGTGTAACCTTTACCGAAAGCTCAAGCTGTTGGGGATCTAACCAGTATCCGTCAGTTAATATTAATATTAGGTATACTATTACGAGTCTGTAAATATATGACTAACTTTGATGGCGATAATTTAATCATAATATTTTCATATAATTAAAATGTACGTTTACTGCCACAAAGTTAAGTATAGTAGGCCTAGACAAAGTAACATTTTACAAGCGTTAACAACGAGAGAAAGCATAAAAAATATACGTGACGTACGAAATTGTGGTGGTTCCTCCACAGAAGCCACAAAAGAAGAGTTGAAGTTGAAGCATAAAAAATGTATGAGATTGACACTTCAAAATGATATATCACGTGATCAATGACATCAATCAACGACAACGAATGTAATATTCGTTCTCGTTGATCATATTCATCGTTAGCGGTTAGAGAAAGAGAAGCGATGCATCTTGTCTAGGCCCGCAGGTCTCTCGTCCCGGTCAATGAGTCAACAGTTTATGAAGATGACACAACACACCTCCTCTTAACACTCTTTTTTATATTTGTATTGGTAAAATAATTCAAGAGGCACATTCATCATGATCATCATCTCAACCGGGGACATCCACTGCAGAAGACATGGGGGTTACTGTTCTAAGCCGGTACCCCACGGCACAGATAGACATAATATGACGAATATCAAGGGAATAACTCACGCAGTAAAGCAGAGGGTTCCGACTATAGTTTTAACCATATTCTGTAGTCTAAACTATATGAATTTATACAAATTTCAATTTTAGTCAAAATAGAATACGAGCTTTTTCATTGTTATTAAATCAAACGGGGCTTGATCGCGAGAAAAACATTTTGTAATTTATTTACCTCGACGTTTCGACCAAGTTGGATTAGTCGTGGTCACGAGAAGACTGGAGAAATGCGGGTGGCAATATCAGCGAGAGCGCGTAGTTTCGCCAACTACCCACTTTTGATCTTATTAAACTGTAGAGCTGTCACAGCCCTGCATAAGCACAGGGTTGTCACGACACACAACACTGACAGTGGCCCTAATTCTGTTAATCACATAAACTAGCTAAAATTCACTAAAATTCTCTAAAATTCTTCAAATTGAAATAGCTCGTATTCTATTTACGGTAAAATTCAAATTCGTATAACTCCATACAACGCTCCTAATATTAGACGAGTTTTATTCAACTGTTAGCCAATTGCGGGTAGTTTTAGTAGGCACCAAATAAATGGCAACTTAATTTCGCTAAAACTACCTGCAAATTTAATAAATATATTTTAATTTTAGTGATGTTATTGATAAGTCTCATACTAATTTTGACTTTATCGTAACCGTATAAGAACTGATTTAGTTTTCCAAAATTTTAGTTTACTTCAGTTGAACAAGCGAATGACTACCAATATCTTTAGTTTTTTCAGGGTGAAAACCGCCGCGACGCGAAAATCTATAAACCACTGGGTTCCAAAATGTAGACGAGCTTTTTTATTTTGAAGAATGATAGTAAATTAGAGCTGTGATTATCAGAATATGGGCCATTAAGGTGTAATAGTATGCGTTTGGTGCCAACTCACCTTTATGGCAAGTAGGTTCTTTAATGCGACGAATCATACCAATTAATTACGGAATGACCATCGTGATAGGTGTCCGCTATTAATCAGATTGTGATCAATCTGATAATGGCGGTGAGACGGTGGCTTCCACACAATGCCGGGATATTTCACCCGCTCCCGTTGATGATGTTTGAACGTTTGTGATGATGAATATGTTCATTTTATCGAAACGTATTATTTTCTTTTTAACCGACTTCAAAAAAGGAAGAGGTTATCAATTCGACCCGTATGTTTTTTTTACGTCTGTTACTTTAGAACTTTCGACTAAGTGAACTGATTTTGCTGGTCCTTTTTTTATTTGAAAGCTGATGCTTCCCGTGTAGTCCCATTTTAATTTTATTAAAATCGATTAAGCAGTTTTTGAGTTACACTCCAATAATTGAAAAGTACTACGCATACCTGGCTGACATTTTAGTTGCGGGTGGAGAAATTGGTGAACATACACAATGACAATTGATCCCGTGAGTAGCAAAGGTCACTGATGAGGGTAAAAAATTTTTTTCCAAAAACTGGAACCGACTACAACATTCATAATGTGAATTAATTTGTCGAAGTTGGTACCAATGATAGTTAAAAAGTAACTGTTATCAAAATTTCGTGTTCAAGTTAGTACACACTTTTGGATGTTGAAGTCGGTTCCATTTTTTTGGATATTTTTTTTAAACTCACAACACAATGTTTGTCAAAAGTACCACAGTGCTTTAACTTAAAATGCTCGATTCGTTTGTGTTAATAGTTTTTTTTTTTTTACATATTATAAGTCTGTGTTTGACAACTGTCTCACCTGATGTTAAGTGATGACGTTGTCTAGGATTTAGCACGCAAACCTAGAAGGTACCTATTCACTCGCGACTTGAAGACTCCAGGATTGTAGATATCGGGAAACACAGAAAAAAGTGGAAGCATAACTAATATAATAATATATATTTAATATAATATATAATATTTTAATATATAATTATTATATATCCTATATAATAATTAAGTGATAATTATTATATAGGATATATATCTATTATCTAGTTTATTCTCCGGCTTTACTCACGTTTATGGTCGAAGTTTCGACCTAGGTTTCGGGCATGTACGATGCCTATGATATAAATATCATACGTGGTGCAGAGCTGCTGTCTCGATTGCATCTAAAACAAATTAGGTGCATGCACCTAACTTATGTGGTCTTCGCCTGAGGAGCCAGTGTACCATCTCCCTTTTTTATCAAACGGTTCGGTATGTTGTGATCTGTATGTGTGATCATAACCCTTTCTCTTCTATTTAGGTTACTTTAAATTCTATAGTTATAAGTATTAAAACTAAGTAACACCATATACCTATTGCAAATTCTAATTAGTGGGTATCCATATCGTTACCAAATACACCAATAGGTATTTCATAGATTAATTATTCGATGTTTGCCAATCCTGTGTTACGGATACAATGGCTGTGCCTGTGGCGGATAATTGGCATCTATAATTAGCTGGCAGATTCAGAAGTAACCAATCCTGTTGGTAAACATCTTGGTTTACAAGTTAATACAAATAATCTATTATCATTTAATGTAGGAAAAGTAACGTAGTACGAAGCTGCTTCGTGACTTTTTAGTGAAGGTAAATATTTAAATAATTTTAAAAAATTGCACATTATTTGATAAAAAAGGGAGATGGTACACTGGCTCCTAAGGCAAAGACCACATAAGTTAGGTGCATGCACCTAACTTATGTGGTCTTCGCTACATCTTCGCCTTCGTAATTTATCAATTATGTGGGACACTTAGAGAGTTGTACGATATAAAAAGTGTTGTAGTCTTCAGTCTTTCCATCCGCCTTTATGCAAAATTTCATACGTCTGAATCAGTTTTCAAAACACTTATTCTAGTCCGCCGCAGACGCTTCGTTTAAAGCCTGATCGAACGCAGACAGCGTATCTTACGGCCCTGCGTCTGGCCGCGCACATCAGTGAAAACTTCTGCCAATGGTAGTATACCATTCATCTTTGAATCTACTTTTATATGGTTACGTTTAATATTTTCAAAAGCCTACTCAACTTTCTACTTCCCTCTTTCAATTAATTGATGGCGCCATCCAATCAGAATCAAGCGAAGCTCATCGATTCTATACAAAATGTTAGGTAACAGGAAAAATGGTTAACTTTTGCCTCGAAATGTTCCAATTGTCTCGAACCCTGCGGACTCTGATTTGTCAATGTTTGTGTAAATACAATATAAAACAAGTCCGAACAATCCGTTCAACAATTTTCAATCAAAGTACCGACGTTAGAAAGTTGGAATCAATCGGACAAATGTAATGAAAAACGTTCTATACTTATACACAGATTGAATCAATAAAATGCTTAATTAAAATTATTTGAATGAAATTCACAATTTGTATACCTATATTCATGAGGCCGCCTGATATTAATGAGTTATAATATAAATTAAAAAGGTATTATTAGTAACTGACAGGAGTTTTGTACTTACATAGCCTTTACGGATTAGCAAGTTGAAGTGGCAGTGGGCAGGGCACATAGCTCGAAGAACTGATGGCCGTTGGGGCCGAAAAGTTCTAGAATGGAGACCACGGACTGGCAAGCGCAGCATAGGACGGCCACCGACAAGGTGGACAGACGACCTGACTAAGATCGCAGGCAAGGGCTGGATGCGGGCCGCTTCCAACAGGTCCTTGTGGAAATCAATGGGGGAGGCCTATGTCCAGCAGTGGACGACCTATGGCTGAGATGATGATGATGATGATGATAGCCTTTAGGAAAAAAAGTTCTTGAAAATGTTTTATAATTTATTTCATTTTATTATAACGTTTAACCCCTAGCTCACTTGTCAGTGACAAATTGGTGGTAAAACTATAAGTTTAGTGATAGTTAAGGTAAAGGCTTACCAGAACGTACCAAAAGATGGGCAGCAGCGCCTTCTGAGGATTGAAAATTATACTGCGCTCGCCAACCCGCCTGCCAAGCGTGGCGAGTATTAGCAAATCCCCCCTATATGGGGGAGGCATAAGTCCAGCAGTGGACGCCCCATGGCTGAGAGAGAGAGAGAGAAGCTAAAGGCTTACGAAAAATAATATTATTAAAAATTGACGATACAGTAGGCTCTCAGATTACGTGACTAAAAATAAATCAGATATAACTAGTTATTTGTTCATTTTGTAAAAGCGGAGAAAAGCATTATTCCTTCTTTATTACAAAAATATTTATTAAGGATCATACGTGCTACTCGACTGCCGGCACAATTGCCAGTATACCAAATTGGATTCATGAACCTATGTACTTTGAGACCATGACCAAAGAGTTAGTGCATCATCTCTTTTTTAATAATATTATTACAAACGCATTACGCATACTCATATCATTGTTAAAATGTATTTTTAAAGGTAAAAGGTAAGCTTGATGAAAAAACGCCTGTCGATGTTTCATTATGTTATTTGGTAATAGATTTTACAGATTACAGTTAGGACTTCTTAATCATGGTGGTAGGGTACTTTCGAGTACCCGCTTGCTTACCTCAAGTTTGAAAACAGTCACCAAACACATGGTGTGTTCAGGCAGCAGTCCTTGAGAGCCAGTAAACATTACTTTATTAAATAACTTTAAAACCTAATTAACCTAGCCTGATTACATCATCGACCACATCGTTACTGACCATCAAGTGAGATATTGGTCAAACACTTGACCTATAAAGAATTTATAAAATCTAGTTCTAGAAGTACAATACCGACATATTTTCTATCAAACTAATACTATAAATGCAAAAGTTTGTATGTATGTATGTTTGTTACCTCTCTCGCTTTAATAGCTCAAAAGATTTAAATGAAATTTAGAATATAAATAAAATACCTAATAACTTAAATTAACACAAATTAATGAATTTATATCCCGAAAAATTGATAGTTCTTCTGGAATTCAACAAAAACGTAATACTAAACTAATTTTGATTAGGTATAGTTTGGCACAGAGATAGATGGAAAAAGCATGGTTCCCGTGGGGTATCTGTAGTAATAAGAAAACTTTAGTACAAGCGGGATGCAGCTAGTACAATCTAAACGGTACTGAATATCATATTCTTACCCCAACTGAAGTATGTATGTTCAAATATTAATAATACAATAAGATTGGTGCCGTAAGCCGTGGTGGTACTGGCTTAGAATTGTACACCTCTTCACCTCTTCTCGTGGGTGCCGTAAGAGTCGGCTAAGGGATCACGTACCAGAAGGCTGGCCAGCAGCTCCTTCTGAGGGTCACAAAATATACTGCGCTCGCTAACCCGCTGCCAAGCGTGGCGAGGATTGGCAAAACCCCCCATGGGGGAGGCATATGTTCAGCAGTGTACGTCTTATGGCTGACATTAAGCATGATAACCATTTTCTTATTTCAAAACAGTAGAACAATTCAAAGGAAACATAGATAACAGTAATTTATCCTTCGCTACTTTCAATGTTATCTAACAGGTTTCGGTCAGATACCTCATATTGTATTTTATATCGTACGGGGTACGCTTGGACCTCACAATAAAGATATAAATCAACTCGAAGTACTGAATAAAATCGCCTATCTCATTTTATCGGTGGATTGGTTGCTCCTTCATATTATACGCTTACGCTTCTTGTATAGGGTGATTGAAAATATGAGCATTCAAATTAGTTTCTTTGGACGTTAGGCGCGTCTTGACAAGTCAAGATGTCAAAATTTGTAGAACCCATTCATAAATACAAATCGGAGATTGTGGCAGGAAATTAAGACAGAGAAGATTTATGATTTGTTTATCAATAAAAAAATGTAAAGTGTAAGTGTAATTTGCAAGTGTAAGACTGCTATTGTGTAAGTAAGACTAAGAGTGTAAGATTGCTATATTATTCTTTCAGAAGTATGATTGAAGTGAAACTGCGTGACAGGGTAAAGATTAATGTGATAAGGGAACGTTGTGCTCTTGTATCAAAGGTCTGAAGAGCGTGGATGAAGCGATAAAAGTGTGTCGGCATCTGCCAACCCCTACGGGAAAGAGGCGTGAGTATATGTATGTAAAGATTAGATTAGATAATCTAATAATATGTGTGCTACATCTAATTAGAAGTCAATCACTTATTGCTAACTAGCTGCGTCCCGCGGTTTCACCCGCGCGGGATACGGTTTTTCCGCTACCTCAATTATCTCACGGGAACCATACTTTTATCGGGATAAAAGTAGCCTATCGGTTATTCTTATCTCTATACAAAATTTCATCAATATCGGTACAGCCGTTTGAGTGTGAAGAAGTAAGTAAACATACACGCATACACACGAACTTTCGCCTTTATTATATTAGTGTGATATTTATCGTGGGTGTTTCATATAATCTAAATGTACCTATCTTTTCATAATCTATTATGGTGGCATTGACAACTTTTTGTGTCCCATTGCGTAAGGGTCTTTGGAAACACATTACTATTCTAAATGCGATAGTGTTTGTGAATGTGCGTTGTTTCCTTCTCACGGCCTAACGGCTTGATATATATATGAAATTCGGAATAGGTACCTCATAACCAAAAAGAAGGCGTGTTGAAGAAAAAGTTTGTTAATCCTACCAATATTATAAATGCGAAAGTTTGTGTACGTGTGTAAGTGTGTATGTGTATGTGTGTTTGTGTGTATGTTTGTTACCTCTTCACGCTCAAACAGCTACACCGATTTCGATGAAATTTGGTATGGAGATAGCTTATGCCCTGGATTAATAGGTACATAGGCTTATTCATCAACACCATCATCACCGTTTTTCATCACCACGCGGGTACAACCGCGGGGCGCAGCTAGTTCATCATAACATACAGGCTCCTTTTTATCCCTTAAAAAGTAATGGTAACCTAATTAAAATATAAGTGTGAAAGTGACTGTCTGTTACATATTCACACCTTAAAAACGGTATTTTGTTTATAAATTATCCAATGTTAACATGTTTCTAAATTTGTACTAGGGCTTATACTATGCTACAAATTCGTACTAACATTAGTAATACATGCTTACCTTGCATATTATTCAGCTACTTCTCTATTTAAACTATTTTTCTCCATAAATACAATTTTAAAAAGTGCCTATCATTTGTCAAATCATGATAGTGCTAGTTATATTGCTACATAAAATTCAAAAAACCTGGCAACGGATAGGCTAAAATAATTGACGTATAAAACAGTCTACGGCAACCACTGCGCTTCAAACAGAAAACCCATTAAACATTCAAAATCAAAGCTACCACCCAACAGCTAACCTGACCGCAATTTTCCATGCACTTTGCATAAAACACGCGCGTCCATTCAGGCTCGAGCAAGCGATGTCTAGCAACTAGTGCACCTAGTAACTAGTCATGCAGGCAGGGCAACTAATAACAATAAATTTTTCAAACGTCCTGTATAACGAGACGCCCGTGGCGATAGTGGCGGTCGACTCGCTCTTAGGTGTTATTTTTGATGTAATAACAGCGAGTTACGTAAGTGTTATTTTGTCCGTTTTTAGTTTGGTTTAGTACAGTTCTATATTCTGTGAACTACGTCATATCTTACGTCTTAATGAATTATGTATGTTTCTGTAGGTATATTGCAGTATATAAAAGACGACTAGATTGTAAAATAAAGCCTAGTCATGAGTAGATTAAGTGAGAATTGTAAGAAGGCATCAGAAGCCCAGTGAACAGACTCGCGCTGCATGTACATAATTTAAGGACGCTGGTTGGAGATTGCCACCTGATTTCAAAGTAGGTAAAATATATACAAATACACAAAATACAATAAAAATTAGCACTACACTAATAATATTACTTACATGGTGTGTGTGTGTGTGTGTGTGTGTGTGTGTGTGTGTGTGTGTGTGTGTGTGTATGTGTATGTGTAGCGCGCATGTATGTGAGAGGGTTTGTGTGTAAGGGAGTTCGTGCGCATGAGTAGAAATGTTTGTATGTCATATAAAGTTAGTTTATAAAATTATATAAATATTTATGTATGTATATTTAAGTATAAATTACGAAACGTGTGTAATTGTTTTTACGAAGCACTTTACAGGCCTTTACACTGTATTTTGTAATTTTTGTAAAGGGAGACCCAGAGGGTCGTTGTCTAACCCGAATCGTTTGGAAACCACGAAATGCTCACTTTTCAGTAGGCCCCATTTTAGATGACAAGAACGCGGATAAGTTTATTTACTTAACATATTAAAAAACATAAACATTGGCAATCGTAAGACACATTGTTAAACCTTACCTTTCTTCTTTATCACTGATCACTATAAAAAAAATAATTTATTAAATATGTAAATAACGACGTTTTTTTTTACTTTTTATAAGTTTGCATTTAACAACTGTCTCACCTGATGTTAAGTGATGTCCTTAACTGTACATGTAATATTAGTAAGTAGTATTTTACTTCTTTCAAATAAGCTTACCTACTCATAATGTACCACAAAATTGTTGAAGATGCTCTTAAACAAACAACACATCCCGCTAATTGACTGACCCTGAGCATTCGCTTTTCTTATTTAATTTAATATATTAAATTAGATATTTTATAAAAGCGACTTTCTTAGAATTATTGTGATTTTCAAAAGCACGATGATTGTACACAATGATAATGAGACCTACATTTGGAGCTTTTTGATTTATGAAAGTTTCTTCAAAAATATCCATGTGTTCAAATAGTAGGGATGCCCCAATAAGCTTCTATGAATCTAACCTAAATTAAGCTTAATCGATGTCATATCTTTTTATAATTAATAAAATGCATGCTTCTAAGTTTACATTGTGTGAAAGTAACTTGGTTGTATTTACTTTATCAAAGGATATGTTGTTATCATTCTGTGCAATAACATAATATACTTGCACAACTAACTGTCGGGAATACTAATTTTAAACGCACACGCAGTTTTATATGAGTAAATATATTCTCCAAGTGATCACGAACTATTTAAATCGCTCAGTTAATATAACCGGGATCGTCCCTAAAATTCGTGACCTACGCCTGTCCGGTTGGAATGGCATCTTTTGGGCACAATTTTGTTGTTCGATAAAGGGGACTTTGCACTGTAAAGTTAACATAAAATATATATAAAAATAACTTACTGTTTTGTACAAATATGACTTAGTTCACAAAACAATAAATACCTAAAACGTGTCAATAGTTATTTTGATCATGTTTGAATAGCGTTCTGTCTCATCCACGTCCAGTATCTGCAGCATAGTAACTTACCTCAGTTGACATGCAATGTAGCAACTCGCCAGACAAAATTATATTTATGTGTACATAAATCTATTTAAAATGAATACAAAATTTAATAAGTAAACAGTGTATGTAGATACAAAGAGCAAACATATGTGTACATTAATTAATGTGATCGGTAGTTTTTTTTTTCATTGTCGAATTGAAACTTAGCTCAATGTTTTTCTAGTCTCGCCCGCGTGGTTTACATTTTTCCATTATTTGTCGTAAACATTTGGTTATCCCACAAAATTATCGTTTAGCTTTTAGAGTAAAATACCCATATTATATTCCAATATGTAATAAATTCCCTTGCTTAGTTTTATTCAAATCTGTTTTTTTTTTTTTTTAAAGTGTTATTAATTGTTGCGTGGTGACAAATATACCAAGAGACATAAAATAAAACCACTCATAAGGATTATTATAAAGATTTGGCGATAATAAAACTGCCATATACGAAAATGCGTTTCACTTGAGAGTCGGTAAAGCAGCTTATAGGAAAATGGCTCTTCTTTGATCCAGCCATCTAAGCAGACGGCAATGCCACCTCCTTACATGGTAGGCGATCAAACTTGCCGCACGAAATATAATCTTTGGTTTCACTTGTGCCAGTTAAGCATTTTATAGGAAAATGGCTCTTCTCTGAACCAGCCATCTATATAGACAGCAATCCCATATCCTTACATGGTAGGCGTTCAAACTTGTCGTACAAAATAATATATAATCTGTGTGCCTTCAAGTCACGAGTGAATAGGGATCTTCTAGACAAATGTGCTCCATCGTTGACCGCATTATCACCTAACATCAGACATCATTCTTAATTTTTTTAAAACAGCCAATACTGAACTTTTAACCCATGTTGAACAAGCGACCGGATCTCACACGTCTACAGTTTGAGGAACCCTATTCCGAAACTGATGTTTATGAAACAGGCTTTTGTGCAGCATTTATAGATAATGTTATCAATAGCATGTATTTCAAGTTTTTTTTTAAGTCTATCGATTTCGATTTAAAAAGAATGTTCGTCATTGTGATCTCAGCTTTACGGCTCCTCACAAACAGCACTGTACCTATTCAAATAGATCAAACCAAAGTACTTGAGGAGTCAACTTTATTTATAACGCTCCGAAAGGGTTATTTATCTGTCCTTTTCGGAGTAAAGTTAATATTCAGATCAAAATAGATCGAAATATGTCACTAAAGAGATTATTTTCAACACACTTCCTCGTAAAGTGAGCCTTATTACATCGCTTTAAGGCCATAACACACACGTGTGTGTGACATTAAACACTAGTGCGTAATAGCAAGCTGTTGGTGGGATCGAACCAGCGTTCGTCAGTTGACAGGCGACGCTCCCACCGCGGAGCTATCGTCGCTTAAATTTTAAACTGTATTGTTATTGAAGTCAATAAATGAATCAGTTTGTGTAAGCAATCGTTACTTGATAATGTCATCTTGACAAAGGTATCTCTAAAATCCACTCAAGCTTTTATCGTTTTTACCAAAAGTGCAAAGTAATTTATCCTTGTACCAGAAAATGTAAACAAAAAGTGATATAAAAACACCTACGTAGTGCCGTATGCTTGCCTTTCCGAGGTGACCCGTAAATTTATTATGCGTCGGTATGATGAATGTTTTGTTGATGTTTAAAAAGTGCCTTTGAATGGTTGACAGTAATGTTTTTTGTCGCTTGAATATTATTTATATTTTAAGGGCTTAACAGGTGCCGATGACATTACAGAGGCTCGGGGGTGTTTACAGGCAGCGACAGCGGGAAAAATCGTGTTGCGTATTGATTTAAAATATTACAAATATGACCTACGAGCTCAAAAAATGTTAGATACATTTATTTATTTTTATTACACTTTTAGCCCTTTTCATTTATTTTCTCCTGGTGTAAGACACAGTTCAAGCGCATTTCTAATTTATTAGACTTGTTGGAATTTTAACATGAAAATTTAGATATTATTAATATTATTTTAAACACACTAACACACACTCAATGAAAACATGACTAGCGCGCACTATACACTATACATACCGGTTGGTTAATGTATCACATCTGAAATAAATCTCCAACTTGACTATCAAGAAATCGTTTTAAAATCATTCATCACCCAGTACGGCGATGATCTTCTGTTTCCTTGGTACTTTGTGTTTGTATCTGGGAGCCCTTTGTGAATCCCTTAATGGCACGAAAGATGCTGAGTCAGCACCACGTCTCTTCGCATACCGTAATGATAAATATGTAAAGCATGGTCTGCGGTTTCCGATGCTAAGATATTATTGATGAGATATAAATATATAAGAGAAAATCATTTGAAAAAGAGCTATTGTGTAACTTACTACCCGAACTTGTGCCTCCCGATAAGCACTACTATGTAGTTAGTGAATCGCCTCCTGTGTAAATAGGTGTCGTCGATAAAATAAGCTAAACTAACTTATAAAAAAAAGAGTTGAACGAGACCACGAAATGTTTTTTTTTTTTTTTCAATACACACTCAGACTCCCGCACTAGGATTCCCTGTGTCGCGGGAGGCATGGACAAGCACAATCACAGCACACAAACATCCAAGACCCGGGACAAACATCCACACTCATCGCACAAATATTTGCCCTGGCCGGGATTCGAACCCAGGGTCCCCGGAGACACAGAAGTCATGTCACTGACACTAACCACTGCGCCACGGCGACCGTCAAAATGGCACACGCAGCGTAGGATGTTTAGCTGAACTACAAAATAGACAGAGGACCTGTCCAATTATCGCAAGAGGAATCTGGCTACGGGCAGCTTTTCACCTTCTCCTGTGGAGATTAATAGCGGAGGCCTATATCTAGTAGATAATTGATGATAAGATGACCAACTTACTGAAACAACAACATATATTTAGGATTTGCCGCTAGGCTAGGTCATCTAATAAAAAGTCGGTAAAGTAAATAGATATAATTTGGAATTGTCCCAAGATCTTTGGATCTTAAGACTTTTTTTATTGAGTATTTTTTTAAACGAGCAAAGCAGGCGGCAATGAAATCCTATGACAAGAAAAAACCTGATAGTTGTATGCATAAACTCCAGATAACAAAATTTAACATAATGTTAGGACGCAATAAACAATTAATAATTGAAATGAAAGGTCAAACAAAAAACTTCTTTACGACACACACCTTTTCTGGCAGTACTGCATATGACAGTAGCCCGACATGCACACTGATTTGTTTTTGTGCTACTGTTATATAAGTTTACTTTATATATTCAATTATATTAACCAACTTGTTCGTATTTTATGTTTTTGTGTGCGGTTCTATCTTGAATAAATGATTTTCATTTCATTTCATTTTTCATTTACATACCTATAGCAAAATTTTATACAGGACGCTATAATACTGTTAAGCAACAAATAATACACGTTAAATACCTCCATCAAATGTTGGTATTATTATCAAATATTCACGCCTAAATAACACCCACAGTCCCACACTTATAAATGTGAATGGACGCAAATACATTTGCAAAGAAAGCGCTCAACTGCCTTTATCATGCAAGTATATTACGTATATGAATTGCATAAAGCTGACATTCGTTTGCAGTTATAATAAATATATAAGAGAATTGGCACCTACGCATTTCACGAATGAGATCATCTTGCGGTCAGTACAAAAGGCATTAAAGACCCAGTGTTTAAGCTCTCGTGTGAAATCTTATAATTCGGAGCGCCCTCGAAAGGTCACCGTGACTCTGACTTCAGGATGCATAGAGCGTCGTTTAACGCTCATTGTGGTTATGGCAACAAAGGGCTTAAATAAAGGGTAGTAAGAGCTAGGTGGACTGGAACTGGCAATTTTTAGGAAGGTGATAAAACGTTGAACCCACTGGTCAGTCGATAGGATATATAACTTTCTAGGTCTAGCGTGATAGCATCTTTGACCACATTGCCATTGACCATCAAGTGAGATTGTGGTCAAACTCTAGATCTTTCCTACTGATATTATATATGCGAAAGTTTGTGTGAACGTGTGTATGTGTGTATGTTTGTTACTCCTTCATGCTGAAACCGATAGGTTTATAATTAAGATTAAAGATTAACGCATAGGATTATATTCATCATCACCATCAACACCGTTTTTCATCACCATGCAGGTACAACCGCGGGGCGCAGCTAGTATGTTTAAATTTCTTTACAATAATGAGCAACCTCCTCCTTATTTCAAGTCGGATAAAAATCTGCGGTAGTGTTATTCCAGTATTTTCTAGATCCACGTGATCGTTTGATCTCCAACAAAAGATTTTCACATTATACCACCCTAAGGACGTCTAAAGCAGCCTTATCCGGAAGATGCCACTTGTAATGTAAATACGCCATTGTGTTACTGCGAAACTGGGCGTCTCTGCTCCACTGGTCTCGAAATGCGATTATTTATATCCGGAAACTAGTTTGTACATTCGACTTCACCCGTGCTCATAGTTTCATTAATCAATAAGCAAATGAGACAATTATTCAAGGTGAAAACATACTACTAGTATCTTTATATGTAATGCTTAAGTATATAGAATAGAATAGAATTATATTTATTTATAACAAAAAAATTACAAAGTTAATACATAAGATGATACGAAGATAATAAAACGACTATAAGTTTTGCAATTCTTTGCTACGAATCAGCCCAAACTCAGCGTATATGGTAGAAATAGCTGTGCCCCGCGATTTCACCCGCGTGGATTACGGTTTTGCCGCTACCTCAATTATACCACGGGAACCAAACTTTCTTAGAGGAAATCTCAAAATCCTTTCTTAGGGGATGTCTACGGCATATTAGCTTCATGCATGCAAAGTCTCAGCCCGATCGCTTTAAAATTGACAAAATTTCATACAAACTAATCCTTTTTTATCGCTTGGGGGTAGAATTAATCAAAATCCTTTCTTAGCACATATATAAGTCATAACATCTACCTGCATGCCAAATTTCAGCCCGGTCCGTCCAGTGGCTTGGGTTGTGCGTTGATAGATCACTATGTCAGTCAGTCTGTCTGTCACCTTTGAGTTATATATATTTAGATTCAAATTATAAAAGCTACTTCCAATATTACAATTATAAAATAATTCTACATAATATGTCTGTGGGCCTTGTGAGTAAACTCTAAGTTTTATAAAACGAGCTATCGAGAGAGATATGCTCGGAGTTCCTCTGCAAAATTGAAGCAGAAATATGGAGATCCGTAGATTAACGAAAGTCATGCTTATTTATTTTATGACTAGCTACGCCCCGCAGTTTTTCCCGCGTGGTGATGAAAAACGGTGATGATGGTGATGATGAAAGTAAGACTATGTCTTAATCCAGGGTATAAGCTATCTCCATATCAAATTTCGTCTAAATCCATCTTAGAGGTTAGGCGTGACAGAGTAACAAATAAAAATCCATACATCCATACTCACAATCTTTTGCATTATAATATTTAGTAAGATTAATATATATATATATATTATAACTATTATAAGTTTGCGTTTGACAACCTTCTCACCTGATGTTAAGTGATGACGCTGTCTAGGATTTAGCACGCAAACTTAGAAGGTACCTATTCACTCGCGACTTGAAGACTCCAGGATTGTACATATCGGGAAACATAGACTCGGGCAACGAGTTCCATTCCAAATAATTAATATAATTATTAATCATTATCTTACTTGGTACTTGGTACTTGGTGGGCGGGCTTTTTCCGCAACCAGGCCGACAGTGCGCGGCCCATTTTGCGTGAGGTCGGGTGGAGTCTGTCAGTCCAGCCACCCGATGTCGCCCAGGAATCCCAGCAGCTCGCTGATGCCGGTGCAGGCTTCCTGGACAGTCCTCGGCGTGCCGAGGTAAGCTGCCCTTTGTGTCGCCACGCTACTGCACTCAATGAGCACGTGCGCGGCCGTTTCCTCTGCCTCCAGGCATCCTCTGCACAGGGGGCTGTCTGTAACACCCAGTGTAAACAGGTGTTTGTTAAGGTGGCAATGTCCGGTAACAATTCCGACGACTAGTCGTAATTTTTGCCGTTTAAGGTTGAGTAGCCTTCTAGAGTATCTCGGGTTTAATGCCGGGAATGCCTCTTTCGACTGCCTGCAATCCACAATACTTGCCCAGTAGTCTTGATGTAGTGTGATAGTTTTTTGGCGAATCCAGGATCTGATCTGGTTGAGCGGCAGAGGGATCAGTGGCTCTGGCCCTGCTGTCTGCAGGCTCGAGCCCATCCTTGCCAGTTCATCCGCTGCATCATTTCCTCTAGATTCACTGTGCCCCTTGATCCATTGTAGAGTGATCTTATTATTTCTAGTACTTACCTCTTCCAATAGTCTGTGGCACTGTATGGTCAGCCCTGATGAATGTTCATATCTTACCAGAGCTCGTAGTACTGCAGCACTGTCCGAGAGTATTCTGATGTTTTGGTTAGTTACCTCTCTACGGAGTACCGCTGCTAGTGCCTCTATTATGCCCACACATTCTGCCTGGAAAATAGAGTTATACATACCGAGGCCAGTAGCAATGTGTATGTTTAGGTCCTCTGAGAATGCACCTGCTCCTGTTCCTGTTGTCATTTTTGAGCCATAAGTATATATTCTGACTTCATGTATACCAGAGCTATCACTAGGCTCTTCGTGTAATTGTATAGTGTAGCTCCTGTTGAAGAAGTGTTGTTTTTGTACCCTATCATAGATAGACTTAATTAAGGAGTTGCTAACTGCAAAGTTATCTATGATGGTTGTGTGTGGGGTTGATTGATTTTGACTCCAGAGGTTTAAAGCCATTAATCTATATGCAGATGCAGCTGCCTCTTGTTGGATAAAATATTGTAGAGGTGGCAGACCTATCAGTGCCTCTATCGCGGCAGTTGGCGTGGTCTTCATGCACCCCGTCACGGCCACGCAGGCCAGCCTCTGGAATGTTTGTAATTTATTAGAGGTAGTACTAAGTATGGTTCTGGGCCACCACACAAGTGCTCCGTATGTTAGTGAAGGTCTGATTACGGTTTTGTAAAGCCACAGGGTGATCTTCGGGCTCAGTCCCCATGTCTTACCTATCATCCTTCTGCATTGCCAGAATGTGATACTGGCTTTGTTTAGTTTATTTTCTACGTGTCTTGCCCAGTTCAGCTTGCTGTCCAGTGTGATGCCCAGGTATTTCACCTCCTCGGACAGTCGAAGTTGTGTGTTGAAGAGGCTAGGCAGCGTGTATCTGCCTAGGTTTCTTCTGTTTGTGAACATCACCAGTTCTGTTTTACAAGGATTCACGGTGAGCCCGTGCTCTGTGCACCAGCATTCGACGACTTTTAGTGCGTTTTTCATCAGATCGCAAGCCACGCTGGCAAAGTGACCCGATATCAATATTGCAAGGTCGTCGGCGTACCCAACCGTGTAGAAGTGTCTGGAGTTGAGTCTGGTGATGAGGTCATTGACTACTAAGTTCCACAGGAGTGGTGACAGGACGCCCCCTTGAGGGCATCCTTTCGCCACCACCCCTCTGGTTGTACCGTTTAGGTCAATCTGTACCGCCCTTAGTTTTAGCATGTTTATGACCCAGTCAACCAGAGTATCATCCACTTTATGCCTTTGTAATGCTGTTTTTATACTGTTAAAGTTAGTCTTATCAAAGGCTCCTTCTATATCGATGAATGCCCCTAGACATAGACTTTTACTTTTGATGTCACGTTCCACTCTACACACGACTCTGTGTAGAGCGGACTCTGTTGACTTACCCGAGCTATAAGCGTGCTGTTCTGGGTGAAGTGGTATTTTGGGGAGCACACTGTCCCTTATGTACCGATCACAGAGCCTCTCCAGGGTTTTTAAGAGAAAGGATGTCAGGCTGATTGGCCTGTAGGCTCTGGCTTCTGTATAATCGCTCTTACCTGGTTTGGGTATAAACAGGACTCTGACATTTCTCCAACCTTTAGGTATATATCTGTGAGCCAGGCATGCCCTAAAGATGAGAGTAAGAATCCCGCTTATGTGCTGTTCAGTCCACTGTAGAAGCCCCGGAAAAATTCCATCTAGACCAGGGGATTTGAAGGGTAGAAACGTTTTCAGTGCCCATCTAACTCTGTCTACAGTAACTATGGTCTGGGCAACTGTCCAGTCCCTTGTTGTAGGTGCAGATGATATTTCGTCCCGCCAGACGATCGTTTCTGAAATTTGGCACCCGGGGAAGTGCGTTTCTAGTAAAACTGTGTATGCTTCCGTTTCCGTTTTCGTGTATGTGTTGTCACTCTTTTTTATAGAACCTATGTCACGAGTTGAGTTAGTTGCTAGAATCTTTCTTACTCTGTTCGCTTGTACATTTGATTCTATGCTGGTACTAAAGTTTCTCCATGATTTACGGGACTTAGACCGGATCATCTTCTTGTATCTAGCTTTAGCTATTTTGTACATGTTCCAGTCCTTGTCCTGGTAAGTATTCATGGCCCTGTTGAAGAGCCTTCGCACTCTATGCCTCTGCCTTTCCAATGCCGCTGTCCAGCCTTTGTTGCCCCGTTTAGGGTCATTAGGAAGCGAGAGTGGGCAAGCTTCTGCAAAGCTACTGTTTAGAGTAGACGTGAGCTGATCGACAGTTAGTTCAATTTCTGCTGTGCTATCCAGGTGTTGTTTTACCTTTACCTTGTTAATGTGTTGTTCAAGTGACCTCTTAAGCACCTCCTTGTTGGTTTTGCGAGGGTTGCGTATTGGAGTTGGTATTGAGTAGGTAGCTTCTAACTCATACCTGATCCACCTATGGTCCGAACCAGACAACTCATCTGAGACTCTCCAGTTTTTGATTAGGTTTAAATTACCTGAGACCAGGGTGAGGTCGATGATGGTGCGGCTGCGGTGTCTGACGAACGTCGGCTCCGCGCCCGTGTTTGCTATAAGAAGGTTTGTGGTGAACAAAAAGTTGACCAGTTCCGTCCCTCTTTTGTTTGCTGTTTGCATGCCCCAGATGGGGTGGTGTGCGTTTGTGTCTGCTGAGATGATTAGATCAAAGTTATTATGTTCACAGTGTCTTACTAGGTCCATAACGTCCTTTGAAGGGATCTCCTCGTCGCCGGGCATGTAGGCAGACGCGATGATGAGTTGCCTAATCTCTCCCCCAAAAGCTCCCTGAATCTTGGCGGTCGCCAAGTCTCTGGAACAGAATTCAGTTAGAGAAGCTGCTGTTAATTTACGTGGAACATAGATGCATGCTCTGTGTTCTGAACACGTGTTGTCGAGTATTAACTTACCCCCGAGATTGCTGAGACCACACACACGCCCTGCCCTGATCCACGGCTCCTGTATCAGGGCTATGGTCTCCTCGCTGTCGACCTCCAGCACTCTGCGCAGGCTAGCCGTAGCAGTGAGGCTGTGCTGGAGGTTAGATTGGATGGCCTTAAAGGTCAAGGAGGTTTGGGTCGCCATCACATAGGCTTCCCTCCTCCTCAGACCCCAGTAGCCTCTCTTCTGGTTCCCTCCATCCTGCATCTGTGGCGGGGAGGGAATCCACACTCATGCCTTCCGTCGCTTTTGAAGACGATGGTTTAGGCGAGGAGTGTGGCGGCGTATCTGGGGTCTCCTTTTCTGGCCCTTTAGGTGGGGCTAAATCTGCTGTTGTTGCTGTCGGCGCAGGTGGTTTGTCTTGTAGTGCTCCGCCTGGTCCGTAGAAGCGAACATACACGTTCCCCAAGTTGAAGTTCAACCGACGCCCCTGCTCTAGCAGAGCAGGTATGACGTTTTCGGGAATCCCCAACGTTAGGAACAGCGTGTCCTCTCCGTGCATGCTGTGGGTGTATAGTCGCCACGTGTTGACGAGAGCCCATTTGTTTTGGTCCGCTAGAAGCAGACCCGTGTCCTCAACGGTACTCTCGCACTCAGGAATGAAGAGGGCTGCCTTGACCATCTTTGCAAGGTCGCCCTGTCGCTTGACCGTGAGTCTCGTGCCTGCTTCCGCGGGTATGCTCGCAACTGCCGTTTTGAGCCACTGTAGTGAGGCCTCATCCTCGCACCACAGCTTCAAGGCCCCGTCACCTATGATGGGCTTTCCTCTGAAGCGGGGGGAGAAGTTGGTGTTTGGATCCTTTACGTCTGCAAGGATCCGATCCACCAGGAACTTCTTCACCATAGTGGCCTGCTCTTCCTTTAGTTCGTGGCTCTCTCCAGTTATCGCCACGCATAAGTCGTTTTGTGCGATCTCGGCGTAGGTGGGTAGAGCCCGACGTGAGCTATCCAGCTTTGCTTTTTTGTGCCCTCCTCTTGGGGACACTGTGTCATCCAACCGCGCCCTCTTGCCAGGTTCCGTACGGGGCGGGGCCATCGCTAACTTAGCTACGGCCAAATCCCTACGTTTCCGGCGGTTTACGCGGTTGCCATGATTAGTGTGCTGCCACTTGCCTTTGGCTGCTGAAGTCCCTGGGATCACTCCCGGTGAGTCTCCAGTTTTCAAAGGCACTGAGGGGGCACTGTCTGTCTGCTGCCTGGACTTGAAGAGGTTGCTGGGGCCTGGAGCAACGGGTCTGGGGTCAGCAATCGTCTGCTTTTGTCCTCCAGGGCAGTCTCTCGCTTTGGGGTCCCCAGCCTTAGGCTTTGGTCCCGTTGAGCTTGAGGTCGCCTGGGGGTCTCTGGCTTCAGAATCTTGACTCGCCTGACGCGATTCTTGCCTCTGCTGCAACTTCCTCAGTTTTTGGTTGCGCTTGTGGCGCTGTTTCTTTGTCAGAGTCTCCGGGACCTGGGCCGCCTCGAGTCTCGACGTGCTTGCACTTGGGTCTCCAGCCTTGGGCCTTTGTCCTTTGTGCTTTGTTTCGTTGACTTTGTTCTTCTTCTTTGGCGCAACGACCGTCCAAGAATTGCTCACCTCAGTGGTCGACAATGCCGCCACTAAGTTTTGCATCGCCTCCCCCAGGACTGGGGAATTCGATGCCTCATTCTCCATTATACACGCTATGTTTACTTTTTTATTATGCTGGTTGGACTTCCACACCTGTTCCATGTTGAGAATTTTTTAGTTCACCCTCCTGGCTCCCCACCCTCCACGGAGCCCGCACCTGGGGGTGTTGCGATGTAACACCAGGGCTACCAGTTGGGTATAGAGAGGGATGTTGCGTTGTCCACGAGTCCGCACGGCGCAAAGAAGACCACACCAACCAGCTATTTGACTGGCTTCCGTGCTCCGCCGACTGTAGACCCCATCAACCTCCCCTTCTCGCCGGACGGGAGCATAAGGCTGCCCGTTTGTGCTGAATTGCCGGGGTTGGCTACTCCCCGGCCCCCCGTTTAGGATGAAATCCACACCAAAGAGGAGTGTTGCGTTTCTGCGCTCAGCCACCAGGCTTGTTTCATCCACCCATACGGGCCCCCACGTGCAGCACCAAGACACGTGGGTGATCGGACCCCCCCTCCTATCATCACTCGTCTATGGGATGACAGGACCACAGAGACTCGATCACAATGCCTCCGTAGCGGAAAGGAAGTGTAGGGGAGAGTTGGTAGGATATGGTGGGAGTGGGAGTTGGACTTTGTAGGGAAGGGGTGAGGTGGGAGGGGATTCATACAGGAGTGTCGTCTAGTAGTGTATCGGCTACGTCTGTTTCAGATGGAACCAGACCAATAACAGGCGGCACCACGTGTAGGAAACATATTAGACTTGTTATGGTTGTCTTCACGACCTGCGCTCCTTTCCATAACCATTTACCGAACCTGCTCACCGGACAGGTGGCCAGGTTAGGGTTGGCCCAAGATGTCACGTATCATAAAACCGTGAAACTGTTCCAACCCCGCCCTTAATCTTAATCATTATCAAACAGCGGTAAATTTTTTATATTTTTATTTTATTTAAATAGTCGGACGGTCAGTCTAGACATTTTTTTATATATAATTCGCTCAAACATAGATATGTTATTAGATATAGGTTATGTATGGATAGGTGTAAATCTTCTTACCTTTTTTGTGTGTCGTAATCCATAAGGGAATTCGCGAAATTGTATCGTTATTGTTCACTTTTTTTGTTATTTCGATTTTCAACTTGACGGGTCGTTGAATGCTATACATACAAGACAATAAGGATTATGTAACTGTGAAATGTAAAGGGTTTTTCAACAAGAATTTTGTTTTTCATTATGGTCACACCGGAAATACATGACAGTTATGATATTCAGTTATTTCACATATCTATAGTAGAAGCTTGGGCAATCGTTACAATGAATTCAATTTCAATCGAAAATTGCATTAAATAAAAATTCACCATGAGAATGGTGGATTTTGTTAATCACTTAAATAAGCTAAAAATCACTAAAATTAATCAAAAAGAAATAGCTTGTATTATTGTTTACGTTAACATTCAAATTGGTGTACTCCATATAATGCTTTGCATATTAGACGAGTTTTATTCAATTGCTGGCCAATTGCAGGTAGTTTTGGTAGGCAGAAAATAAGTGGCGACTTATTTTACGTACAACTACCCGCAACTTTTATAAATACATCTAATTTTAGTGCTGTTATGGATAAGTGTCCTACTGATTTGGACTTTATTGTAACCATATAAGTACTTTTCTTACATATCATATTTCCCAGAATTATTTAGTTTAGTTGAACTAGAGAATCACTACCAATATGTGTCGTTCAAGTGAAAACATCGCATCTGTGGGCCACAGTGATGACGATCTAAATTGGTCAAGTCCTCGAAGTTCTCAACAATTGAATTCATCCACATATCTACTTCTACCGCCAAGCCCGCCAAGTAGTGTTCGAATTACTGTGATCCGGTTTAAAGGGTATGGTTTCCAAAGAAATGACAGCCACATGAGACTTACCAACTTTATGTCTCAAGGTGACTGGCGCAGTGCAGTTCTTTACGAATTGTATCTATCTATAAGCACAGGTTAGCTGTGTGGTTTTGAGATAGGGCCATTTTTGTATCGGCTGGAAATGCGGTTACGGTCAATAGATTATGCTGTCAGGAGATGTTAACAGTTCAATTTTAGACTTTTATTGATGATTTGCATGACATGTGGTTTCAACAAGACGGTGCCCCAAGTCATGCAGCCACCGAGACAATAAATTTATTGCAAACCACATTACCCATTCGCATAAATTCACGATTTCGGCTGTTAAGTAACCAGCTCGATCCTATGATTTAATACCGCTGGATAGATTTTTAGAGTTTATGTTAAAGATAGAGTCTATATGGAGCCAATCGAATCAACTGCAGCCGATTGATTAAAACTCAAAATTCATAGTGAATAAAAAAAAATTGTTTTTTTTAAAAAAATTCTCTATTTTGTCCAAAAATTATTAAATCTTCATGAAAAAATCGACATCTGTTAACGTGGTAGACATTTCAGTTATCATTTTTTATTCATGAATGCCCAACCTTACTTTTTTAATGCAATACAAATTTTAATCAATGTCATCTATATTTTATTTTGATTTATAAAAAGAAGTTCTTGTTGAAAAACCCTGTAACCTATAATATGTTTAAAGAAAAATGTTCGTCAACGAACGTCAAACTAGATTAAAGAACGTTTAATAAATATGAAAAATAACTAATATCCACTGCGTACCTACTACAGATAAGCAGTGGAAATTGGTATAAAGTTACTTAGAAGCTTTTTCAATATATGTAAATTAAACGGTAAACAATATATTTTTTAAAGATTATAAGCTTGCGTTTGACCACTGTCTCACCTGATGTTAAGCGACGACGCGGTCTAAGGTGGAGCACGCAAACTTAGAAGGAACCTATTCACTCGCGACTTGAAGACTCCGGGGTTGTACATATCGGGAAACACAGACTCAGGCAGTGAGTTCCACTCTCTGGCAGTACGCATTATAAAAGTGGAAGCAAAACGCTTCGTGCGTAACGGTGGTATATCTACCATGTAGCGGTGGCGCATAGTCGTACGTCTGGTTGACCGATGATAGAATGGAGAAGGTGGAATTAAATTGCATAATTCCAGTGCACATTCGCCGAAATATATTTAATTTGATGGTCGCCGTGGCGCATCGGTCAGTGTCAGTGATATGACTTCTGTGTCTCCGGGACCCTGGGTTCGAATCCCGGCAGGGGCAAACATTTGTGCGATGAGTATAGGTGTTTGTCCCGGGTCTTGGTTATTTGTGTGTTGTGATTGTGTGTGTCTATGCCTACCGCGACACAGAGAATCCTAGTGTGGGGGTCTGAGTGTGATAAAAAAAAAGAAGTATCGGACAAGTGCGAGTTGAACTTGCCCACCGAGGGTTCCGTATAAATTTGTAGGTACATTATTATCAAAAATAGTTTTGCATAAAAAAACAGATTTGCAAAAAGCAACATTCTTGGATATTTTATACATTCGTCATTTCTAAATGAACTGCAACTTTGCAGAAAGCTTATTTAAAGAAACAAAGCGGCCGAGTCACCTCATTGTCTTCAACACGTAAAGATGTCAGAGCAAAATTTATAGTTCATTCCCGGTCTTTCTGGCTACCTGAGAAAGTTAGCTCGTCTTAAAACAAGAAATGACTTTGTGATTTACCGGTAACAGTCATTGTGAGAGTTTTAAACGGAGAATTCAGTACTCGTAAACAGTTGTTTTAATAACTGTTGTAAATATCAATGCAATGATACTTACGTTGTTTAATGTTTCTCATTCTTCTAAGGTGTTGTCAAACGCTGTATTTAAAAGTAAAAATGAAATTACATAAATTGGAAACGATTACAACACTCAAAAGTGTGGAATCAATATCATTATAGTTCAAAAGTATAACTATAACTATCATCAAAATATTGTACTCATGGACTTTGACAAGTTATTTCACACTTTTGAGTGTTGAAGTCAGTTTCATTTTTTTGGTATTATTTTCTTACCCTTTGCTACTCACGGGATCATTGTATATGTATATTGTATATGATCACCGATTTCTTCACCCGCAATTAGAATATCATCCAAGTAGACGTTTAGACAACACTTTTCAGTTATTGGAAGGTAACTCAAAAACATCTGGTCCGATTTTAATTAAATTTAAATTGGACCACCTCAAAGGTACACTCTATTAAACAAAAAAAGAGTTTGGAGAATATGTCTAAAATAGGAAAGTAATCTGTGAACATACATAAAAAAACATACTGTCGAACATAATATAACCTCGTGAGTTTGACACATTATTATATATGTGGTATCCGGCTTTACTCACCAAATTCATACGTCTGTAAAGGCAGATTTTGGCAGGACAGAACTATTTTATAACAGCATGTATTACCCGAAATCTATGAATAAAGTTATTTCATTTCATTTCATTTCACGTTTATAGTCGAAAGTTTCGACCTAGGTTTCGAGCATGTCCGATGCTCATCTTCAGGTGAGTTTACGCTGCCAGTGGTCGCCGCGATCTGGCTATTATAACCTCCTCCTTTTTGGAAGTCGGTTAAAAATGGCGTGGTCCTCGCTGCTCCCGTTTACATGTCACGTCCAAAATCAAGCAAATCAGTTCTAGTAATCCCGAAAACTTTTCTTATCCCCCAAAAAGTAGGTTCCATTTCCACTATCGCTCCTAAGAGACGTCTATCTATTATGTAGCGGCCAACGGTCCCCGAGCGTAAATAATTGATGCAGTAACTAATTACCAGGATCCTTCATTAGTACGTATTTTCGGTTGAATTGGGACGAAGTAACTACGGGCTAATCTTTGGCGTGTATTGAGAAGTGATTGAATATGTAGGTGGACATACTATGGATGAACGTAATTGGAATGTTACTAGTGTAATCTAATGTTCCCATCTCTATTTATATTTAACTAGCTGCTCCCGGCGGTTTTACCCGCGTGGTGATGATTGATGACGATGAAAAGTAGCCTATGTGTTGCTGAAAAAACTTTCTTTCTGATGTTAGAGTGGGCTCTCTCTAACATCAGAAAGAAAGTTTTTTCAGCAACACATAGGCTACTTTTCATCGTCATCAATCATCACCACGCGGGTATTTATTTTCGGTTGAATTGGGACGAAGTAACTAGGGGCTAATCTTTGGCGTGTATTGAGAAGTGATTGAATATGTAGGTGGAGATACTATGGATGAACGTACTTGGAATGTTACTAGTGTAATCTAAGGTTCCCATCTCCATTTATATTTAACTAGCTGCTCCCCCGGTTTTACCCGCGTGGTGATGATTAATGACGATGAAAAGTAGCCTATGTGTTGCTGAAAAAACTTTCTTTCTGATGTTAGAGTGGGCTCTCTCTAACATCAGAAAGAAAGTTTTTTCAGCAACACATAGGCTACTTTTCATCGTCATCAATCATCACCACGCGGGTATTTATTTTCGGTTGAATTGGGACGAAGTAACTAGGGGCTAATCTTTGGCGTGTATTGAGAAGTGATTGAATATGTAGGTGGAGATACTATGGATGAACGTAATTGGAATGTTACTAGTGTAATCTAAGGTTCCCATCTCCATTTATATTTAACTAGCTGCTCCCGGCGGTTTTACCCGCGTGGTGATGATTGATGACGATGAAAAGTAGCCTATGTGTTGCTGAAAAAACTTTCTTTCTGATGTTAGAGTGGGCTCTCTCTAACATCAGAAAGAAAGTTTTTTCAGCAACACATAGGCTACTTTTCATCGTCATCAATCATCACCACGCGGGTATTTATTTTCGGTTGAATTGGGACGAAGTAACTAGGGGCTAATCTTTGGCGTGTATTGAGAAGTGATCGAATATGTAGGATTACTGTATGGAGATACTATGGATGAACGTACTTGGAATGTTACTAGTGTAACCTAATGTTCCCATCTCTATTTATATTTAACTAGCTGCTCCCCCGGCTTTACCCGCGTGGTGATGGTTAATGACGATGAAAAGTAGCCTATGTGTTTGTGAAAAAACTTTCTTTCTGATGTTAGAGAGAGCCCAATAAGCTCTATCAAGTTATCCTAAAAAACCTTCAATATTCTGTAATCAATATTTATATACTTAGTCTGGAAAATAAATATGTTTGTTGTTTGTTTGTAGTTGTTATTCCGGGACCTAAGGTCTAGACCTATCTACATACCAAATTTCATCCAAATCAGTTCAGTCGTTTGAACAGATTTGGATGAAGAGGTGAGTAACATCCATCCATCCATCTAAACTTTCACATTTATAATATTAGTGGGTTTTATATGCGGGAACTTTATTTAATAGAAATTTAATTTTAAGACAGCGGAGAGTGTTGGATAGCCCGTCGATAATTATTTTGAACTCTTCTTTTAAAATGAAAACAGTACGAATTATTCAATCTTAAAAAAATACAAAGTACCTACCTACCTACAAAATTAAAGTTGAGAAGGTAATTTATGTTACTGTAACACCATATGTAAACTCTAAGGCTTTCACGGCCGGCGTTGCATGTTGTATGTATTGCTTCCGGGCTGTTTGGCCGTGGTCTATGTGAAACTTTTGTTCCAGACGTTTCGTCGATCACTGCGGTCGACATCTTCAGTGGTTCAGATCCGAGCGGCGACAAGAGCGTAGAACTCTCCTCCGCGGCGTCTTCTCTGATACTGAGACCTGTTTCACATAGACCACGGCCAAACAGCCTGGAAGCAATACATACAACATGTAACACCATAGTTCACGGAAAACTACACAGTTATTACATCTTCATCATGTTAGCCATGCGATGTCCACTGCTGGACATAGGCCTTCCGTACTGATCTTCACAAGGACCGGTTGGAAGTGGCACGCATGCAACCCCTTCTGGCCATCTTGGTCAGGTCGTCTGTCCACCATGTCAGTGGACGCCCAATGCTGAGCTTCCCTGTCTTTGGTCTCCACTTGAGAAACTTTCAACCCCACTTCACTGCCACTTTAACTTGCTAATCCATTGGGCTATGTTGGTGACTTTAGTTCTTCTATGGATCTACTCATATCTGATTTGATCTCGTAAAGAAACTCCGAGCATAGCCCTCTCCACAGCTCGTTGTGCAACTTTCCACAGTTAATACAGGTTATGAATAATCAAAGCAATTTATCTAATAAACATACAGTGAGATATTGTTAAATTTGAAAAAAAAAATGAATAATGTTTTTATGCAAGGAAGTTAAAGCAAAGAAGGAAGGAACCGTCAACTCAAAATAGTTTCAGAAATAAAGAGGTTATACTTTATTCTATGGCTAACAATTTTTGGGACAACCTTGGTACTAAAGCTATTTTCAAAAACACCAACTAATCTACATCAGCAACTCATGATCTACAAAACATCTTTGCACTAAGTCATTTTTTTTACACTGTATAGATCTAGCGTTTGACCACTATCTCACTAGATGGTCAGTGACGATGTGGTCGAAGATTTTATCACGCTAGATCTAGAAACCTCAATGAATAGCCTTTTATGAATTCGATAATATATAATTTAGAATAGCAATAAAATAATCTAACTTAAAATAAAAACCTTAAACATTTAATAAAAACTAAAATAAATCTAAAACGGGCCCCTGCGGCATTGTACCCAAGATGCTGGCAGCGTTTCCTCTTTGTATTGCTAGGCTAATACGTTGAGCGAGGAAGCTGCCAGCTCTTCGGTCTCCTGAGACGTCAACCAGTCTCTTGGAGATTTCCTTGAAGAAGTTGAGCGCGCTAGGACCCCAAATATATTGTAATAATATATTGTACATTCGCGTAAAAAGATTCACGTCCGAGTTTTCAAATAGTAATCCCAGCAATGAACCGTGACGAAATAAACCCACAATTTCGTTCTGCTATATGAAAACAGAATATAAACAATAGTTAGTACGTTTAGCTGCAATATCAGGACGGCCTATGCGTGGACAGCGGCGTCCGTAAACAACCGACTTCCGACTGTATCTGGGTAATGGGGCAAGGTATACGCGCTAGCGGGTATGAATTGAGTGTCATATCAATGTTTTGTGATAGGCAGATTTTATTACTTGCTTTAAAAATAAAAATATTAAATGATTTATTTAAATTTAGACAGCAACAAAACAATAAATATACAAATACTAACGCTGATCTAATATTATCAAAAACGAGGTTGTTTTAATGGGCTATTTTAAGCGTCTAGATTCTAAGTCTTCATTATTTTCCACGCGGTAGATTTTTAGCTTTGGACATTATGATTTTGTGATTTATTGAAGACCAGATTTATCCTTGCATTTTGGTAGATGCCGTACACTGCCCCATTTTTTTATACATATACTTCATAGATAACGCGTTTGAACCCCATCTAACTTGGTGGTCATTGTCGATGTGGTCGTATGACGATCTATGTCCATCGTCATAACATCATATGACGCCAGACATACAATGCTTACTGGCTCTCAAGGACTGCTGCCTGAACTCACTATAATTATGTAGGGTGACTTGAGGGTGGTATAAGGCCAGGCAAGTACTCAAAAGTACCTTACTACCATGGGAATGTGATAACGAAGTTACCTTCACCGGAACCTCAAGTGTTTGGCGGGGATAGAACCAGCATTTCATCAGTTTGATAGCCGGCGCTCCCATCGCAGAGCTATCATCGCTTCATAACTTGCTTCTCTATAAACTTTTAACAGACAGTTTGCTTAAATCAACTTCAAATTATCAATTTTCTATTTTAGTCATATTGAACTAGAAAAAACAACAGTGACTGAGATTCATTTTACTAAATAGATTGTAAATATGTAATCTATACAATTATATACTATATGATATATAGTTATATAATATACTTTTGTTTCTTTTATGCGATTAACTACGTTTAAATTCAACAACTATAATTACATCAATATTTACTTTCAAATACTTTCCAGTGATCGTGGTCTTGGTTAGATTGAAAAAGAAAAATGTATTAAAAAAAACATGTAGCTGTCTCATGATTTTCAAATCAATTACTGCTTCGACAATTTGATTGATAACTACGTAAGAGTAAAGCCTTCAATTGCTTAAAGGGGATGGCTAAGTGTTTAGTAAACACAGCTTGCGTAATATATTTTAGGCTCATGTGACGAGACACTTCTATTGTCATATAATTCCTTCATCGGGTTTTACTACAGCTATGTGGGTACATACGAGTACATGGGAATCATGGGGGAGCTCAATCCTTTAACGGTCCCAATATATAGGTTTCAACTGCACCAACAGCTGCTAAAGATATGCGAATTACAACTCCCAACAAAATAAAACAGAATGCCTCTAAGCTGATTATGTTCGTTTATTACTACGTACATGTTATATTCGTGATAATACGATATAAACTGAATAAATAAAACCAATAAAATCAGGATTGCGCCCACGATCCCTCGCGCACATTCGTGCAAACATCTCCGAAGTGGCGGTAAGGGTGTGGGCGGGTTTAGGGTAGCGTTCTACTTAAAGCGGTGAATGAGTTTTATGGAAACAATGATACAAGTCCCAAGAGTGTAAATAAAACAGATGAAAAGAGAAAGAAGACTTAACAAAAAGTATTCTTACCAGATTGTAAGCGTTCTTAATCGTAGACAATGAAAGTCGACCATCTCTGCTTACCTCCTCGAAAATAAGCATCCATTTTAACTAAGCAAAACAAAATACGACAGCGAATTTTAATTTTTTTGTTACACTTTGACACCTACCATTGCTAAACGAGTTTTGATGAAACTGTTAGTATTTGTATTACGTAGCGTAGACGAACTAAAGAAGGTGTAGTTGTAGTCGGTTTTAAGTGTTTTAGTTATGTGAAATATGATTTAAAATAGCCCAAAAAAGGATTTGATTAAAAAACTAAAAATATTAGCAAAAAAAGTAAGTACTAAAATATTACCTTAACGTTTTACGACTGAACTATTTATTCAACACATTACATTTTTATTCCGCATGCCGCGTGTTCTAGGCGTTCGAAATCGTTAGATAAGGACTTTTACATGCGGAATGACGTCATTTATGGCATTGCGCAATTCGCATTGCCGACGACGCTCCCCGCTCCTACATATCATACTGATGGACACTGGTTCTATCCCCAAGAACAGCTTGAGCTTCCGGTGAAGGTAACACCGTCATCAAATTCCCAGCATGGTGGTAGGGTACTTTGAGGTACACGCCTGGCTGTCGTGTGACCAAGGCAGTAGCTATCCTCAAGTTTGAAAAACTATCACCAAACAGAGCCAGTAAGCATTCTAGATCTAGTATTGATAACATCTTTGACCACATCGTCACTGACCAACAAGTGAGATAGGGGTCAAACGCTAGATCTATGCGGTAAAATAAAATAAAAATAGAATATGACTTAGAGACTCTAGAAACTTTTCCCATAAGTCGAGGCTACTTCTATTAAATATAACTTGAAACGGATAAAATATGTTTGCGTTTGAAAATGTGTAATTATTTTTTGAAACCCTATATTAACGAAAGTATAACCCCAAAATAATAATAGTACCTGACACTTATCATCTACATGTATCCAAGAATACAACAATCCAGTGCTCAATAAAAAAATTTAACATTAACATATATGGTTTTACAAAAATCGCTATAACTTGGCCATACCTTTACACGTTTTATACCATGTACTAACACTTTGTAGAATATGGTCAAGAATTTTATTGGACTCTTGATATTATACTACATTTTTTTTTGTAGTATTGACAACAAGATCGTTAAGGCTTGACAATTTGCTAAAAAGACAAAAAGTCCTACATGTCCTATAAACTTAAAAAAATACCACTTATGAGAGCTGTTCATGAAGGTGAATTGTGATTGAATTAAGTTTGATTTAATTTGCTAATGTATTATTCAAAAAATATTTTTAAGTGGCCATATTTTTCCTCTTAAGAATTGTCCCGCCCTTTCACCTGTAAGCACCCGCGAGCCTCTGTAATGTAATCGGCACCTGTCAAACCATTAACAATTGAGCACAATCACAAACTATGTGAAGGAAATTTCACCCAATAATCCCAAGGTTGTTTTCTTTTTTCGATATTTTAAAAGGAATGGTCAAATATTTTAACAGTTTATCACATTTTTTATAACCGACTGGGTTTATTCTTGCGGTACAGTGTGTTAACAGAATCAATTCGATCATTTTTGCGCCAAATATAATTGTTTCTGGTAGTCAAACCTGAAGTAAGGCAAAAACGGCGTAAAAAATCCAAGCACATATAAATTGCCAATGTTAATTTTCTGATGAAAATCAGCCTCTGCCAGTATTCATTTAAACGAAGCATATTTTTATGAATTTTATCTAAAATGGGGATAATATTTAAAAGGGTGAAAAGGTCAGCACCATTACAGCCTTCGTCAATGTCATTTTATCACAAGTAATTTGCATTAAACTCTACGATACCACGTACAAAATATTTTGAGGAAATTCATTACTTAAAATAGGCTAACCTAACCTACATATACTACACATAAACTAACGATATTTAGCATACTTGTACGAAAATGAAAATTCTGCTTTTCAAGTGATGTATTTTTCATGTAATCTGCATTAAAAGCAAACAACCCATAGCAACTAAAATAACAAAAGAAATATTAGATATAAAAAGTAAATATTTAAATAGCAAAAGCCACTAAAATAAAACACAATATAAAAAAATAAAAATAAAAGAAGGTGGTTCTTTTGTGAAGATGTGGGAGAATGTGCACGAGTGTGCCAACCGTTTTGATTTTGAACGTGACAATGCTGCTAGCATTCTGGGCACGCTGCCAGCTGGTAGCGGGTTAGAGCATTTGAGTTATCTATGACGATGACAATGGCTATAGGATTGCTCAAATGTTATTGTAGTTACTGTTGTAGGTATTGTAATTAGTAAATAGTTTATATTTTAATAAACACTTTATGAGTGATTATATATATATTCAATATTATGTATTTTTATGCACATTTAAATTGATTTGCTTATTGCAACTTATTTCATTAATATTTAAATCTATGTGATAGATGTAACTGATAGCATTAATATCGTTTTTATTCACAATAAAATAAAATTGAATTATTAACTATATATAATTATATTAATTAAATTATATCTTCAAACTAACGGTTGGAACGCGCGTCATACTAACGCCCCTTGAGTTCAATACACACACGGTTGCACAAACAGACAGAAAAATAGCGTCTCTGTGCACAAACAGTCGCGATTGCGCTTTAGTGGTGCATGAACTGTGATGATGCGTTTTTGAGCAGAAAACGATTTGTAAATATTAGATTGACATAAGTACCATCACATTATTTAATATGGCAAAGAGTATTGTAATTTAATGTTTCAATAAGTTTTTTAATATAGCCCTACTAATATTATACATGCGAAAGTTGGTGCGGCTGGATGGGTTAGGACGAAATTTAGTACCTATGGATATGGCTTAAAAAATTAGAAAATAAACCTATGTGTTAATCCAGGGTTAACACGTAGGTTTATTTTCTAATTTTTGTAAGCACAAAACTGGAAGAACAAACAAGAAACTCAAGTAGGTGGGTAAAATTTAAATTTTTAGGCGGGCATCCCTTTTGCACATTTACGTGACCCGTGGCCATAGATTATTCTGGATAGATAACATTACCTATTATACTTCCCTGCCCTTATCACGGCATAATTATTTCTTTCTTCTTCTACATGTTAGAGAAAGGATTTCTACGAACTGCTTTGTTCATCATAGGGATGAGCCAAGAGCTTAGACCCAAAAGCAGAAATTACATTAACCTATTTAAGTTAATTGTAAACAAAACCTGTTTTAGAAAGTATGAAAACGCGAGGATAAATAAGTGAATTTCAAATAAATAGAAGACATAACTTATTCTAAAACTAAATTAAAGTGTCACAATATATTTACTAGTCTATGATTAGAGAGTCTGGCGTATTTCTCTTCCAGACGCCACAAAATAGGCAATAAATATTAAAATAGTTAATTGCTTTGCACTCCAGCTTTATTTTTGCTTTTTAGATAGGCTTTGAAAAAACATCGCGAAATTCTGTATGCACACGCCATACCTTTCATATACATATCAAAGTCATTGTTTGTATGGATGCATGTATGTCCGTTACTCAATCACGCTCAAGCGGCTGAATGCATTTGGATGATTTTTTTATACTGTATAGATTGTTTCACCACTATCTCACTTGATGGTCAGTGACGATGTGGCCGAAGATGTTATCACGCTAGACCTAGAATGCTTACTGTCTCAAATTTTCCCTCAAATTTTTCAAACTTGAGGGTGGTAGCCAGGCGGGTACTCGAATGTACCCTACCACCATGCTGGGAATTTGATAACGGTGTTACCTTCACCGAAAGCTGAAGCATTTGTAGGGGATTGAACCAGTGTCCGTCAGTTTGACTCCCGACGCTCCCTTCGCTGAGCTATCATCGCTTCGCATTTTGGTATGTAGGTAACTCAGGTCCCGGAATAACACACAGGCTGTACTTTTCAGCAGCGGTAAAACCGCGTAGGTACTGGTAACACGTATAAGAACGAAAACCACTGACATAGCCCAGTGGATTAGCAAGTTGAAGTGGCAGTAGACAAGGCATACAGCTCGAAGAACTGATGGCCGTTGGGGTCGAAAGGTTCTTGAATAAAGACCACGGACTGGCAAACGAGGCATTGGATGGCCATCGACAAGAAGGAGATACGACCTAACTAAGACCGCAGGTAAGGGCTGGATGCAGGCCGTTGCCATCCGGTTCTTATGAAAATCAACGGGGGAGGCTTATTTCCAGCAGTGGATATCCTATTTCTGTGATGCATGAAATAAATGAATTGAATTGATGATGCTGATAATGATGATGGTGATGATGACAGAAATCGTCAAAATTTCTTTAACATTGTGCGGCTACTTTGGTCCATATAAATATCTTGTATAAATTATGATAGTATGTGACATTATATTATAACATTTATATGTAAAACTGGCAGTCTTTTAATAGATGTCAGGTAATAATATCCTTATGGGTGTCTTATTACCTAACACCTATTTTATAAGACTGCCTGCTCGTCTCGAGCCTGTCTCAATGCTATATTGTATACGAATAGTAGTAAGAGAGCTGTTGTCATTTTTTTGTATATTGTATGGTGACAAACATTGACTATGAAACCTGATATGTCCTTTTGTGACCATATTAAAAGACTGATTGAAAGACAGAAAAAAAGATAATTTCCCAAAAAAACTTCATTATAATATTATAAAATGTAACGGGGAGGGAGGAAAAACACACATCTAAAAAAGTATGGTATCAGTGTAGAAGGACAGAGAAGCAAGGAAGGCCCGATAAGGTTTTTATAAATAACGTGAAAAAGGATTATGTGTATGAAAGTTATGAGGGCTAAGATGAATCAGAAAAGGCGAATAACACATGTCATATTGTGTTGAACGTACTTAGCGTGATTTAAAGTCTAGAAAAATAAAATCAACCATGCTATACCGCTAACGCACCTTAATTGTTTTGGCTGGGAAGCTCTCCATCCCCTAGCACCCGTGTACCTTTTATGAGAGATGAGATTATCCTGCTTTTTATAGCATCTTAGGATAAAATATTTTATCAGAACTCGGTAATTCAGTGGTGTCTGAATGCGTAAAGTGTGGCTTCTGCATCTTAAATTCCATGGATCTGAGGATTTAGGACTCACTCTATTAATACATTTCTGTGGGAGCAAGCATTTTCTTTGATGGAAAGTGATGATTGTGTTCGAATTGGGAATCACGCTAGAATAGCTGTCTAAACATTCTGTTGCTGTTTGGTGGCCGTTTTTCATATTGGAGGGTGGTATCTAGCTAGGCGGGCTGAAATATAGCCTATCGCTATGCTATGTTATAGCGGTGGACGGATGGACGGACTGCAATTCGACATCTATATATAGTAGAAGACGTTCCAACCTGTCGCACGAAGCGTTTTGCTTCCACATTCATAGTGAGTTCAGCTAACGAGTGGAATAGATTGATTGGTTGTGAAGTCTGTATTTCCACATGGATACAATCTGGGCAACGGGTATCTTCTTGGTAGGCGTGATCCATCGTAGACCGTGCAGTCTACGATCACTTAACATCAGGTGAGATAGTGGTCGAACGCCTGCCTGTTGTGAATAAAAATGTAAGCACTGGACTCAGCTAGTATATTGTAATAGGTACAAGACTTTTTTGTCAAATGTAACAACCAAACCTTACTTTGGACTGCACCTCGTTCTCAAGATCCTGATGAAGGGATGTCGAAACAATCGCCGATATGGATAGCGACTACTCGATATCGATATATCGACAATTTATCGAAATTGTGTAACTTTTAATCGAAATCGGTGTGTGTTTAAAAATATTAATTATTAAATAACTTACTCTAAATACAATAAATGTAATGGGTCATATAAATAAAAACTACTAGTCCGATTTTGATGAAATTTACATGGGATTACCTAGAAGGTACACTCTATTAAACAAAAAAATAATTTTGACCTACGGTGCAAAAAGGGGCAAGAAATCGGTGAAAATAAAACCTCCTCCTTTTTTGAAGTCGATTAAAAATTAAATAATCCTACTTATTATTATAAACGCGAAAGTTTGTATGCACAGATCTTATACCCTTCATATACCTTCATAGTCATTACTTGTATGGATGCATTTTGTTTGTTACTCTTTCACGCTCAAACGGCTAGACGGATTTGGATAAAATTTAGTATGTAGATACTTCATAGATGGAATGACAGGCTACTTTTCAACATCATCAATCATCACCACGCGCTTAAAACCGTTCTGCGCAGCTAGTCATTAATATTTGTATTTTTTTTTAAAGCAATTGCTTGTAACGCTGTAATTATCACGATGAACCAATATATATCACCAGTCGCAATCGTACAAAGCTATACGTCTGCCCACATAAAACAATTATCTCAATTCGAAAGCAATTTATCATAAAATTGCTTTATCGTTGGTACCAACAATTAAATAAAATTGGCCGCAATTCAGGTCAGTTAAGTCATCAATTCATTAATAGTCCAAAATGATAGGGTTAGAAGATGCCGCGAGGGATTCTCTTGTTGTCGGCGTCTTGCGCTCAATTGCAATGTCGACCTGGTTGAACGGAAACCAGAGCTAAGCCCGTGTTGCAGCCCCATCTCACCCCACCTGAGGTCCCGTCCTTTTCCTTCCTCTCCTATATCTCTCCCATCTCTTTTACACCTCAAAATCACATTCGGCCGTTTTCGTTTATGCTCGGATGCAATAGCCGGTGTGCTCCATAGCTGAACATAATTTCCAGACAGTCGCTTCCCGACCGGCGGAGGAGACGTGTTGCCTTTCACAGGTCCCGCCGCGTCCGAAACATCGCAGTGCAACGTGTTTGTATAGGGATGTTTGTTCCGAGATAGTGCGCCCTACATACCCTATCCAGTGTGGACTCGATGTGAAAGTGCTAAGTTTATTGGTCAGTTCCAATGTTGCAACAAACGGATGCCGCTAATGCGCTGAGATCTGTTTGATTGGCAAATGTAAACATAGACATGACAGATGTAAATATTAGAGCGATGTTGCCGACTTAGATGATGACTGGAAACAGTTTAATGGATGTAGTGAACGCATAAACGGTAACAGCATAGCGGAAACGTGAGAATGATTTAGTTTCAGCGAAACGTTGCCAATGTTCTGTGTGGATTATTATATTACATATTACCGGAAAGGCAGAAGTGCTCCTGAGGGTTAATAGTACTTTGTCTCACAAGATTTGTTGTTTCGTTATGCTGGTTAAATTCATATTTAACCAACGTTTTTATACTTATAATATTTTGAGATATTTTAATTGAACACTATTTATTATTTTCATTCTTAAAAATCACAAATATATCTAAATTATAAAAGGCAAAACGTTACGAATTGGATCATTTTCACGATACTAGCCACCGTTCATAGTGTTCATTCATTCGATATTATTGATGACACATTTAGATAAAAAATCTACTAAATATTTTTTAGCATTTTTAAACAGATTTCATTGAGTATTTATATTTAGATGAAGATCAGAACCTTCTTATGAAAAAAATGGTCATTGCTTTGGGTAGAAATGGATAACATTTTTCGTGCAAAAGTTGTTTATATAAAAATATATTTATCTATTGTTTTATCATAATAACACTTCATAACAATATTTTTATCTATTATTCAGAAAGTTCCTGAAGCACATATTAATCTCTTACAGTATTCGAATACAATGAAGTACATAGATATTTACCCACTTTGCTTCCGACATTGGATAGTTAATATAATTTATTTTTATTATTTATATTTAAGTTTATATTAGTTTTCATTTTTGAGTCGTATGAAAAATATCAATGATTTTAATCTCAATTAGCTTATGAATGAAAATGATGAGTAAGCATACAAATATCATGATTCAATAATGAATGCCTTTATTTCATTAATAAATATGTGGGTGGTATAGATGGCTCAATGACCCAGCAGTTTGAGGATGTGTAACGCCTATACAAAACAAATCATTACAATACTGTATTGTTTATGGGCTTGGAAATTAATTTTGTTTGTTCATGTTGAATAATTCAGTGGGCAGAACAATACTACGAGCTATTAATTGAACTATTGATCATTTGTTTTCAATTTTGAATACAATTAAGTTGGTACCTTTTCATTGATACTATTTTAACCTTACTAGCAGCCGTCCCAGCTGCGCACGGGTGGACATACGTTTTTTTTTTTTATTTTTACCTTTTATTTATATTTTTTTTGTTTATCGCTAAGTTTTTTTGTAGATAATGATAGTCTTTAATATTGTAGAACATACTTTTGTTCCATAATTAATAGTTTCCGCAGCGCATGCGACGAAGGCACTTTTTTACACCTTGGGTTACGTTACTTAAGTTTTAGTAACGATCCCTAATCTTTTCTAGCAATAAATATAGCCTATGTTACTCAAGGTGAATGTAGCTTTCCAATGGTGAAATAATTTTTCAACTTTAACACACAAGAAAATACATTTTTTTCTCTTTAAAATATTATAATTGTAGATTTAGATGTAATATATAAAAATATAACCTAGATGATTATTTTTGCAACATCGTACTTGTAGTAGTGGATGATGTTTTCGCCCCTAAAATATCTAAACTTAATATAAATCAAACTCTTGTATTATTGAGTATTATTTTAAACTTTCATGGTTTTTCATAATAAAAATATTGTTTAACACGGGATACGCACCATGATTTAGATTTTGATTGAGTTCCCGATATTTCGGGGCGGTTCCACGTAACGTGATCACGGAGATACTGACTTTTGTATTGTTTTTTATAACAGATCTCAGCAAGTGAGCGCTGAATTGCACATTGAACTGAAATTAACATATATTTTAAAATTAAAACATAGATATTGTTAAGTTATACGAACATCAATGACAGTTTGATGTAAGTACAGTTTAGAAATTATTATTAGTAGTGAAAGTGAATATTGTAAATGAAAAAATTAACATTTCTCTGGAAGAATCAGTGAGTACGGAACTCGTAAACATCAGGTAAGTTTGTAAACTGAACCTTATTACAATACAAACAAACATATATTATGTATTTCATATGATTTGTCAGATGTATTAATTGTCAATTTTTATTAATTTTTTTTTATTGCTTTTATTTTCGACTTTGCTTTAATAATAAACCGTTTTTGAAGCCAATCCTGTCTTTAAATATATGTCATTCTATCATTTGTTAATTTTGTTTATATTTTTAATATGATTTCGCTCGTTTCATCATCATCATCATCTCAGCCATAGGACGTCCACTGCTGGACATAGGCCTCCCCCATTGATTTCCACAAGGACCTTTTTTTTTTTTTATTTTTTTTTTTACTATTATAAGTTTGCGTTTGACAACTGTCTCACCTGATGTGAAGTGATGACGCTGTCTAGGATTTAGCACGCAAACCTGTTGGAAGCGACCCGCATCCAGTGGGTCGCTCGTTTAATTTATAATAAATATACAAAAACATGCACTTTTTGTAAATTACAATTATATTTCTGTATCTTACTTATTCGTTAAAATTTCAAGCAGGTACCTATACCAAAACATTATAATATATTTAAGTAGCTAGAAATACATATTGAAAAGAACTAGAGCAAATACATTTCTAGTCTACACAAATTTAATAATGACTAAAATAAGCCTGTATGTTAATCCAGGTTATAAGCTATCTCCATTCCAAATATCATCAAAAACCATCCCGTCGTTGAGGCGTAAAAGCGAAACAAACATCCATAAAACTTTCGCGTATATAATATTATGTACCAGCTGTGCCCCGCGGTTTTACCCGCGTGCTGGTGAAAAACGGTAATGTTGATAATAATTAAAATAAAGCTTCTTCTGGCGTGATTGAATAACAAACATCCATCCATCCATTCATTGAAACTTTCACATTTATAATATGGAATGAGAAGCGGGGTGATAGAAATTATAAGAATATATAAATCACTATTTATTCACTATCATGTTACAGTCTATAAATAATTTCATTCTCCGTTAGACTACCAAGGACATGTTCCGTACTACTATTTTTAATCCGACTTCAAAAAAGGAGGAGGTTCTATTTTCCACTGTCCGAGCAAATCCGTTTAGCCGTTTCAGCGAAAAGGAATAACTAACATACAAACGACAGAGAAACTTTCACCTTTACTAGTTGCGGCACGCGTGAGACAAACAAACTCACGTTCACATCTATAATTAATCATCACGTCAATTATATCACTCATAAGTCATAATATCTAAAAAATATAGTTCATATTATATTTGTTTATTAACGTTCACACAGGGTCTTCAAGTCCCAAACTAGGCAGAGCCTGTACTATGGTAACCTGATGACTGATATATGTACTTATATACATATATACCCCCAGACACGGATTAAACAGACATGTTCATACACACAAATGTTTGACCTATCCGGGAATCGAACCCGGGACCAGCGGCTCAGAAAGCAGAGTGCTACCAACTGCGCTAACCGGCCAGTCAATGTAATACTCAACATCACAGCTTAAATTATAGTAACTACGCATATCATCATTCATATTAGCATAATATCTGTTTCTTACGTCTGAACGCTTGCCGAGATTTCTATGCGTGATGGATGTGATTCCTCTTTTTACATATTTGTTATATTTTCATCACGTTCTTCTCGGACACTGCTATCGTTTTTTATTTACTATTTTATTGTAATTCTTCATTTTTGTATACTGTATAGCTCGTCAGTGGCAATGTGGTCGAAGATGTTATTACGCTAGACCTAGAATGCTTACTGGCTCTCAAGGGCTGCTGCCTGAAAATACTATGTGCTTGGCGACAGTTTTATAAACTTGAGGGTGGTAGCTAGCCAGGCAGGTACTCGAAAGTACCATATAACCCTTTGTAAATTCCGGGAGTCAGTTGGATAAGTTTTTTAGTGCGAAAGGATGAAAAGCATATAGTGAAAGAAATAGAGATGCACTGAGTGTAGATGGATATAGATGGCCGAAGAAGTGTGGATGGATTGCGGAATTAATTATATTATTATGATTATGAAAGATGAGATAGTTATCCGCGTTTTGTCGACCCTCCTAGCGAGGAATAAGTACAAGAAAAAAAAACTTTTTTGATGAATTTTGATGAAATGGAACCACCACGGAAGTATACTCTATCATTCAAAAAAAAGAATCATCTAAATCGGTTCATAAATAATGAAATTATCCGCGAACACACATAAAAAAAACATATACACCTATGTCGAATTGAAGAACCTCCTTTTTTGAAGTCTGTTAAAAATAGTATAATGTGCCTCAATTTAAATTGATTTCTAAGTCTTACCGAAATGAAAAATACAAGTAAGTATATTTTATACTTTTCCACAGAAAATATTTATTGAAATATTAAATACTTATTTATTATTTATTAACGAAGATCGTATAAGACAAGCGGTTTTCCACGTCACGTATTTCACGAGTCACAGGTGCTATCTCACCAAATCCGTGCCTAAAAGATTTCTCTGATATTTTATTCAAAGCCACTCAACTACAAATAATAGGGCAGCCATCTTGAAATGGAACATCCAAAGAGGGCAAAGTGGGAAAAAAATCTGTATCGGCTTCTTTTATTAAACATCATTGGAGTTTTAAAGGAAAAATTAAAAATTAAAAGACGCGCCCTCATTGTGGTCAAACTTTAAGGCTTCAATAAAAGTTGGGCTTAATTATTTTACTAGCATCTTCGCGAATACTTCAATGATTTCTAAAGGCTTGTGTTTGTATTGGATTTGAATTCCCACCGGGTTGTAATCGGAGTCGATCTGACCAAGTTCAAAATAAGTAACTTAATGTTATTCAAAACGTGTCGCTACATTTATCCTAACCAGGAGATCTGGCACGACTTTACAGACAGCAAGCTTACTCCATATAAATCTTCGCCTTATTTTCAAGTCAGTAATACAGAGATAGGGATGTATGATTGAACTATCGATAGAACTTAGAGGATCGTTAGTGCCAATATGCATTAGATTAAACAATTTTAAGAACGGACAACGGAGGTATTTTTTATTTTTTTATATTACTTTACAAAATCCACAGCATTTAATTAACAGAGTTTGATGTATGTTTTTGTTACCTACAGCCAAAAACGGATTTCCATTATATAGGTATAACATTAATGTAAGATCGTCTGTGCCGCACAGATGCCGCTAGGCACATCAGATATAACTGGATGTATAAATGTTAGAGATTGCTGGCTAGTCGTGGTGTGAAACTCTGTGTATTATCTGAGTATGTGTATTTATCTTACAGATATTTCATAGGTTCATAGGTCATAGGTCATAGGTTCATAGGTGATTAATTATACCGTAATTTTTATTTCCGACATATCATATGAGTAGTTTTTTTTATGAATGTAACAGTAATATACAAAATATGTTTATGGCTATAAAAGAAAAAAAATTAACTTATGGCAATTATGTTTTACCCTGATCTCTTTCGGGGCTTTCACTTGTACGATTTAAATATTATTATTTTTATCGGTGAATCAAATTACATTTTATTATGTGGAATATGGAGAAATATGGAGGATAAGTAAAATTAATTATTCAGAAAGCAGTGTATTTTTCCGATTTTTACTAACAAGTACAGATGTCAGATGCAATTTTAGTAACTCTTTTAATAATTATATATAAATACAGACCTGATAATAATATATCAGGCATTGGTAGGTATATCGATAAATATTTAACCAACTCTAAACTATAAGGAATATCTTCCGAAAATTTCGTACCTGCTGAAAACTTTGAGAGAGATTTAGAGTGGTTGAATATATGCGTGGGCAAAGTTTTCTATGTGGGAAGAATATTAACGTGATGCAAAACGATCTACCCGTTAAGAGACCTTCAAGTAGCTGTTAATGTGTTTTATAATGTATTCACTGGAAGTGATTTTATATGATAGGTACTACCTGACCTGCCAAACGTTGTTGTGCCATATGGATTATCGAAATGTCAAAGTGACACGACACTTCATTTAAATTACTTCACGTCAATGATCGACGTTTAAACTATGTCTTTGGATATTTTGTTCCTACAAAAATGTTACGAATATGATACAAAATTGAGGGCCCGCAACCGCAATTTTTTTTCTTTTTTTAACACTCAGACCACCGCTCTGGGATTCCCTACCAGGTACCAGTTCTGTACCAGGGAATCGCCCCGCGATACATCGCGGGAGGCATGGACACACACAATCACAGTACACAAACATTCAAGACCCAGGACTAACATCTACACTCATCGCACTAATGTTAGCCCCTGCCGGGATTTGAACCCAGGGTCCCGGAGACACAGAAGTCATGTCAATGACACTAACCACTGCGCCACGGCAACCGTCAATTATTAGTATAAGAAGTAATAGACATTTATTAACACTCGCTTAAAAAAAAGTTCAGTTTGAGTTAAATTTTTACGATATTTTTGTTTCAAGTTTAAAATCAAGTAGTGTAAGAGTTGAATCAAATTGTACGTCTTGTAATGACACCGTTTGAATATTTTTTTTCATTGTTTTTGATTACTCTAAATTAAAGATATAGATAAAATTGATTTATTAACTTGAAATGTATTAATTCCTTTCATTCTTTTTTTTAAATATTATTAGACCCCATAGTATATTATATTTATTTAGGTATCTACTTTATACTTTATAACGTCTGTTTTATTCCTCCTTTTTATTTATTATTATTACTGAAATTTAATCAAATAACATTATATTTTTTTAAACATTTAATAATGTACTGACATGTAATAATATGTATTTGTATATTTAATATTTAATATATTGATTCAATACAGAAAAATACTATTTATAACAAAAAAAAATAATTTATGATTTACTTAAAACACTAATAAATAAAATATTTTTATTGATTCTTTATTTTAAATTTTTAATGAGTAGAAACCTTTTAAAGATGCCCAATTGGGTCTATTATTCACCTAAAGCTCTAGTCCAGCATCTATCGGACAAACTTCGGCATTTGCGCTTCTCGCAGAGATAATGCCCATTATTGGCAATGTCCAAGATAATGATGCTACTGAGAGAAACGTTGTTAGGAAGATTGTAGGTACTGATTGCTTTCTAAGTTAGTTAGCGGCTGTGAAAGCTGGAGTAACAAAATTGAACTGGGTAACAAATTAGATTGATTTTATAATCCTGTTATACTATACAAATCATCAATTATTATTGTTTCCTTACCCTTATTTTAAATATTATAGCCTTGCGATTGGCTGATGTTAAGTGTTGACGCGGTCTAAAATGGAGCACGCAAGCCTAGAAGATACCTATTCACTGGTGACTTGGTAGATTCCAGCATTGTACTTATCGGGAAGCACAGACTCAGGCAACGAGTTCCATTCCCTAGCAGTACGCACTAAGAAAGTAGAAAAACGCTGAGTATGTATAGGCGGTATGTCTACCATATAGTGAATATGGTGCGTTGCTGTACTTCTGGTAGATGATAAAATGGGTAATTAATTAGTAATTACGTATTCTCAGTTTGAGAAAAATGGTTCAATTGCCATGTAATATTAAAATAAAAAATACACGGTAAATGTCCAATCAACCCATTATCAACTCTTGTATTTTTTAAGATAATTATCATATTATAAGTTATTAGTTGAAGTAATTTAATTAATAATATAATTACATAATTTAAATTCCACTATCCCCATTATATCATCTACCAGAAGAATAGCAACGCAGGTCTAACAATGACAATAAAGTTGATCCCGTGAGTAACAGTCATTGAAAAGGGTGAAAAAGGTTTTACCACTATCTCACTAGATGGTCAGTGACAAAGCAGTCCAAGATGTCATTAGATATCAGGTAGATCTAGAATGTTTACTGGCTCTCAAGCATTGCTGCCTGAGCATGCCATGTGTTTGTTGACAGTGGTAGCTAGCCATACTCGTACTCGAAAGTGCCCATGCTGGGAATTTGATAACGGTGTTAACTTCAACAAAAGCTTAAGTCGTGGTGGGAATCGAGCCAGCATCCGTCAGGTTGACAGTGGACGCATCCACCAATAGGCGATCATCGCTTCAAATATACAATCATACTAAAATTGTGCGTTTATTATCCTACTCTCGTTTTACTTGTGTATCATAAAATACCTGTTTTTATTCACCTAATATCGTTAAACTTTTTTGTAAATGGTACTATTTTTTTGATAAACAATTTAGAAAACATTTTGTACAACCGGCGTTTTTACTTTGAAACTATTTTTAGTTCGTTTGATCTTTGTGTGATCATTTAGTTCACTAATGGACCATCGTAACGAGTTATTGGTTTCTAAACGGAAAAAAAAGTGATTTTTTTAGTATAGTGGATATCAGTAGTACTTAGATAATAGTAGGCTGTATACTTAAAGCATTCATCTGAAATCGTGGTTATGAAATTAAGAAAGAGAAAATAACACTACATAATATGTCGTAAAAATTTATGTAACATATTTCACCATTACATTTTTATTTTGATCTTAGCTAATAACTGTTACAGTTGCAGTCAGTTACGGTACTTTTATACTGCAGTTTTAACACTAAAAATATAAAACAGTAATTTTAAAATAAAACAACTTTCAGTATATCGCAACTTTTTTTTTTTATACACTAAGACTGAGGTCTTCGCGAATTTCTCATATATTATTGTATTGTAACGAATTAAAATACAACAGTAATATAATTACACATTTATTTGAAAATAAAATATTGAAAAACAAACATTGTGGTTTTGTCAAATGCTTTTTTAATCCTAATAGTTAACGGTAGTAAAAATATTTCTACTTACGACAAACAGCTCCTAAATATCTTAAATGTAGCGTGAAATATACGTCTAACTAACAAATTTATGATACACAAGACGAACTATCTATTTTTATAACCAAACTTACTAGATATATTATTTTTAACGATCACAAACCATTTATATGTCACGAGCAGACAAGTCCATAGCTTTTCAAAGACGAATCTGTCGCTCTAGGTAAAATCACAAAATAGCTAAAGCTTCAGTTTAAAAAGAACAGATCACACAAGTGATTTATGGATTAAAAGACAAACAAAAAATATCATAAAATGCACTTTACTACGAACAGCCACAATTTGAATTATCTTTCCATATTAAATTTCAATCCTGATTAAAATATGACCATCATAAACAACGTTAAAACGAAACTCTGCCGTAACCTTAAGCAATTACGGTCGTAAATGGATGATAAACTGTAAATATATTAAATTGATTTACAGTATCGAATTATAATGAACTCAAGCGTAAGGTTATAAAATGTGAATTGTATGAGAATATGACATAATTACGAATTTAGCATAATAAAATCGTGATGACGTCGTAAAGAAACCGGGTCGGGTCTTGTTCTTTTGGTACATATTTTATTAAAAAAGTTTCCCCATCCTGTCGCCGCAGTTGACGTCACAAGTTTGCTAGACGATGGCAATCTCCAGCTATATTAAAATATTCTCGACACCAAATCTGAAAATTTGCGGTGTCACAAAATTTAGTAAGAAGTGAAAGTGTCAATAAGAGAAAAAATACCGTTCATAATGTTGATTCATTAAACGATGCAAAGTTAGAAGTAAATTCGTTTGAAACTTTGGGAGTCCCGGAATTACTCGTCCATCTTTGTAATAATATGAAGGAGAAACTTTGGATACTTTGTCTGTTCGAGCCAAGCTTTAAATGTAATCATGCGTGTGTCGGTTCTTGGAAAATAAACTTTTATTTTATGAACATTTATTATGAAATACTTTGCTGAAGCTCCGTTTAATAATGTGTGAGGCACATTGTGTAAAACATACTGCTTACAAAGTGTTTTATGAGATTCAATGTAAATGAAATCATCCGAACCAACTTAATAAATTTATACACTTACAACATTGAAACTTTAATGTTATGCGCTACATTTCCTCTCCAAATAAATCTTTAAATTAAGTAGAATCTTAAACTACTAAGAAATAGAAGTTACAATATCTATGGTACATCCATTAACAAGGTTCCTGTTAATTATCACTTAATTAAGTTAATTAAGCATTTTGAGTTGGTATTGAAATGTGTGGTCGTTATGTTGTGCAATGGACTTGAAAAAACAACTGTGCAATACAATGGTAAGGGTGACAGCACTCCAATTCACAAAAAAAGTGATTCAATAGTCAGTGTAAAAGTGTTTGCTATTGTGTTCAACTCATATGAAAAAGGGATGAGAAAAGAGCGTCATTTGTTTTTTTTTTTTTGAGATCTACGAAGCAATTTAGAACAGGAAACGTGGTTACTGTTAGAGCCCTATTCATTCACTTACTCTCTAGAATTTTATTGAGTGGCCTTTTCATTAAGCCATACGCTAATGAGGGCGTTAATAGAAACTTCCTTGCTTTACGTAAAACATCGGGGCCTTTTAATTCGGTTTTCTGTTTCCGTGTTTTGAACGTTTGCTTTTTACTTTTTTTAATTGGATTGTTTGTGTTTCCGATGTATCTACGGCTACTTTTAAGTCGTTAGTGTTTGTTGTTGATTCGTTTGCTTTTGTTACATTTTATTCTAATATTGATTTTAAAATAGATTTAATTTATTTTAGCTGCAAATTTGTATTTAAAATTCAAGTCGAAAATATTTGTTCAACCAATTTCATTGCATTATTCATTTGATTCGAGAAGGCCACTCTAGGTTTTCGTTTAACGAAAACGTCCTTCATTTTCATCGTTAATCCAGCTCAGTGGAATAATACAGCTTTATCTTCGTCTGTATTGAACTTTTTTGAGCTAAAATTTAACCTCATTAATTAAGAATTTTGTTCATTTTCACTAACACGTTACGTTGTTTACCCAAAAGACAAAATGTAATTTCGAATGAGTAATAACTTCCATACATATAAAACAGGAAAGTCTTAAAAAAAAATAACATAATCGTCACCGTTTGATTGAGATACATTGTATTGGCAGTTGCTTGAAAACTGCCAATACGATGTATGTTGCGCCAGCTCCAATATCAATTCAAAACTCGATTCTCAAAGTTGTTGATCATTATTTACGTCTACCTAGGAGATACAGTCCAATTAGGCAAGTCCAACTTTAAGAAAGAGGCCAATCGTCAAATCCAACTCGGCTGGGCAGAATTCGTGAAACTCCGCGACGTCTTCTCGTCCAATACCGCAATGCCTGAAAACGAAGGTCTTCGAACTGTGTGTGACCAGTGATACTTACGGAACTGAACCGTGGTCTCTGACTATATGCCTTCTGAGCAGGCTCAGAATCGCACAACGAGCTATGGAGAGGGTTATGCTTGGGGTTTCTCTACGTGATCGAATCAGAAATGAGGATCTTTCGATCACTTTTTACTTTTCTATTTTTTTCACTATGTCGGTGACTGTTGTTCTTCTACGGATCTCCGTAGAAGAACGAAAGTCACCGACATAGCCCAGCGGATTAGCAAGTTGAAGTGGCAGTGCGCAGGGCACATAGCTTGAAGAAGGTTATATTTTTAAACGTGTCTATTTTATATAATAACGCACGTTTTATAGTACAGGATATATATAATTATTATTATTAGATACTTTATTATCGTGATCAATTTGTATTACGTGTCGAAATAGAGCAATACCGTTAAACGATATTGCAGTGCGGCAAATTGGCCGTCCACATTGATCTAATTTGTCTATGCCTGCATCCAAAACGCAGTATAAAATGGTTGCAGAAGCTAATGTTCCACGTTATCTACATGTAAGAGCATAATATAGAGAATGTACAGTAACTGTATGCCTTCTCTTCAAATGGGCTACAGCCTTTAAAAGGCCGCGTGTTATGGCGCTCGAAGTGGGGTGCAGCCTTTAAAAGGTCGCAATAGAGGCCTGCTAAAGGTCTCTTCCCCAACGGGGTTTCTTAAAATATGAAGATGCGATTTTTAATGTTTTGTTGTGTTTTATTATATCTATAATACCCAAGGATAAAGATAAAATCAAAATCTAGACTCACCGCAATACATTTTTCATTTGTTATGATTAAATTTTGAAAAAAGAACGATTTCGGCCGGGGGGTCTTGTTATACTGGTTCTGGTTTTTGTTTGTAAACAAACTTGTAGACATAGATCATTACTTGTAACCAAAGAGTACATATATTAATTGCCAGTCTAAATCAACATCATGCTCTTTGAAATAAATCAAAATAAATTTTTGAGAAATTTTTCAAAAAGTAACCTCAATTGCAACACATGCACTTTTTTGACCAATTTTTTTCTACGAAAAAGCTTCGAATTTGACCGTTTTTCTTTGTCTATGATTGAAATTGGTAGACTAAATAAGGAGGTAGCAAACGCAGCCCATTCAAGCCCAATACTTAGTCTGTGAAATATTTTCGATACAAATTTGATCCGCGCGCCCGCGGCCGGCTGTGCGGTGCGGCCGCCATTTTGGGCTCTCATTCGGAGAAACTTTAGGTATTTTGCGCGCCCCTTCAAAGGGATATAATCTAATAAACATACAATCAACGAAATCACATTTCAAAGAGTAGGAGGCTATTAATTTATCGGTTTGTTTTATGTATGTTTCCTGGTATTTCGAAGACGGCCAGACTGATTTGATATTTTTTTATGTAAAAATGTGTATACTTCCCCGGTAGTTCCATGGTTACGAGCATCTGGTTATGGTATCTTGTAGAATTTGAAGGAGCTTTTCATAATTTATTGGCACACTTGAAACTTACAGAGTTTTCTTTCATGAAAATGTTCCTCAAATAAGTTGTTTAAGTCGTTTAGTTTTTGAAGTATGTACTAATTTTATTTTCACTGCGCTTCGTAATTTGCAACTTATGCGTTTTTCTATAAAACCTAGGTTAGTCAAATCAAAAACTCAATAAATACATAAACAAGTAAACAATCAAAATAAACTCATAAACTTTTACTCTAACTATTTTCAAACTATTACAATAATCAGAATCACTATTCATTAAAAAGTAAAGTGGTATTTCTACGAGAATATGTTTATTTTTTTTTTATTTATTACACTCAAACCCCCGCACTAGGATCCCCTGTGTTGCGGGAAGCATGGACACACAATCACAGCACGCAAACACCCATGACCCGGGAGAAACACCTCACTCATCGCACAAATGCTTGCCCCTGCCGGGATATGACTCCAGGGTCCCGAAGACACAGAAGTCTGACCACTGAGCCAAGGCGACCATCAAAAATGTGTAAAGTTGTGTTACTGATTTCAAATATATGACGCCTAAATCGAAATTTTAAACTAGCAATTAAAATTAACTCTCTATATTAGTATCAACAATTAAACAAATTCGGATAAAATGTGTCGAAATATAATTAACTGACAGTAAAGTTACATTGTGTAAGAAAGAGCCTGTTCTCACTATGTATCATATTTATCGTCGTAAATATAATACGAATTGGACAAGTAATTTCACACTTTTGAGTTTTGAAACCGGTTCCATTTTTTGGTAAATTTTTATTTCACCCTTTTCCATGACCTTTGTTACGGGATCAATTACTATAAAAATTATTATTAATTCTCTATAAAATACTTTACCCCCCAATTAAATTACTACATTAAAATTAATTTTATGACAATTATTTTATTTTATTTTTCCCTTCTTGTCATTGTGTGATCACAGATTTCACCGCTCGCAACTACGAGTATGACGTCATCGTATAACTTTGCAGTTATTGGAGTGTAACTCAGAAGCAGCTTGACCGATTTTAATGAAATTTAAATAAGACCACACGGAAAGCACCAGCTTTCCAAAAGAACTATCAAAATCGTTTTACCCAGTCGAAAGTTCCGAGGCAAGTAACAAAAAAACATACGGCTCAAATTGAGAACCTCCTCCTTTTTAAGTCCGTTTAAATAGTATATAATATATATATTGTATATATATAGATATATTGTAGGGAAAGGTTCGAACTTGAACAACAACTTAGACTAACATTGAAGTTAGACAATTTAAAAGATGTGATAGTAGATAAGGAAAATGGCAAACTCTTTATTAAGTATTGTTTGAATATAGCAAATAAAGTGATCGCCAAGAATAAAAAGTAGACAATAAGTAATGCCTGTAGTATATATTAAATGATATATTAACAGCATTAGGAAATACGAGAAAAAAAAAAAAAAGCTTGTATACAATTGAAAGGAAAAAAAAAAAGAAAAAAAAAAAAGACAAGAAAAGAAAAGAGGAAAAACAATTTAAAAACTGTATATCTCCTTACTCCCTGCAAGAAGTAGTATATAATTAATATTTTCTATTTTTGATATATAAACGAAATCTCTGTGAATTTGTAAATTCAATTCAAAATGGAGTCATAAGATAACCCTGATATGCTTCCTGTCATCAATGTAACCCATATAAATGCTAATATAATCAAATGTCTCCAATTCGTATTGAAAATACATAACTTAATGCGCGGGGCGAAGAACAAGAAACTTAATCATATAGAACGGGCGTTACCTTTTACACATATTTTTTTATTTATTTATAATATATAAAAAAATTAAATAAATACAATAAATAAATAATTTAAAACTTTAGTAACACATTATTATTATTATCTAAGAACCGGCTGGGACTCTTTTTTTACTTATATAAGTTTGCGTTTGACAACTGTCTCACCTCATGATAAGTAATGACGTTATGGAAAATTACTCTCCGACCAGTTTCGAACAGCGCAGCCGTCTCAACGCCAGTTACGTGTTGAGGCTCGAGCCCGCCGTCTGGCACGATCATAACTCTCAAATGAAAAACTGCAAATAAGTTCGAAACCGGTCGGAGAGTAATTTTTCAGTATTTACCACGTGAGTCCTGGTCGATTTGTAGATTACAATTAGTTAAAAAATGAATGTTACTCCTTCATGCTCAAATGGCTGTACCGATTTAGATGATATTGATTTATGGGGATAGGTTAGACCCTGGAATAACACATAGGCTACTTTTATCCCGAAAAATATACTTTACGTGGGATAATTGAAGTAGCGGGAAAACCGTATTCCATGTGGGCAATACCGCGGGGCAGCACTAGTATAATATATATGTGTGATAACAGAGTGAAACTATGCAAATAGCACACAATTTTGTATGAACCGTTCTATTGAATCGTATTCCTCGGCGCCACTGAAAGTACTCATATTGAAGTAGATAAGGATGTGCAATCCACTTTATAGGTTATACTGTGCTGAGGAAACTCGCAAGGGCGGGAAACGGGAATGGCTTCCACAAAGGTTTATCGATACGATATTAGCTATGTTTCTACTCTGCTCTCACTTTGACAATCTTTTAGTAAACAATCGTTTACTGAAAAGTATTTATGTTTTAAAATAAAGTACTATGGTTTTTGTAGAGTATATTTAAATTGTTCATATATAATAACTTTATAAATGCTATTCTGCAATCTCTGATTACTTAAGTGCACATTATTAACAGCTAGATGCGCTTCATGGTTTCACCCGCGTGGACTACGGTTTCCCGCTGCCTCAATTTTATCCCAAGAACCATACTTTTCCAGGACAAAAAGTGGCCTGTGTTCTTCCTCAAGGCCATAGGGCTTTATTATGAAAATAACTGGATATTTTGTAGCCTATGAGTTTATAACGTACTTACATTCTGAATTTCATTCAAATCTGTCAAGCCGTTGAGGCGGAAGGAGCACAAGCACTCCTACACACACCGTAACATACATAAGAAAAATCCGCATTTACAAATAATTGTCTTTGTATAACTATTCTGATAATATTGTTCATTCTTAAAATTAAGGTCGTACAGAAAAAATCTCAAATCAACTCAAATATTTCATAACGTGTAGTTATTTCGCATTCAATTTTATTCCCAAGTTGATTGCAATTAGTTCCAAATTGAACAGATTTGTCTAATTGTTCCAAATTGTTCCAATCTGGAACCAAGACGAATATTCAATTAGAGAAAAATGTCTCACATTCTATTCTGTATCTTCATTCCTATCGTCTTTTTTTGACGTAAAATTTATCTCAAAAAGTTTCCTCCCAAGTCATTACTAGAGATGTGTGTGTGAACTGGTATTACCAGAATTAACTGGATTGTTTTCAACGAGTTTGCGTTTATCGAAATTTGGCAATTGGTACAAGAGTGCCTTTTATGAAAATGCGGTTTTCTTAAGGATTGAAATTGAATTTTTATCGCAGTATTGTGCAATTTAGGAAGATACTTAGACGTAGAGGTTTGTATCTTCTTTTGTCATGTACGAGTATATTTATTTATATAAATAACTAATTACAATACTGCAGCTATTACGATAACATATGAGCAATCTACTAGCTATTGGCAGCATATTTTATAGATAACTGAAATGCTCTAACCCGCCACCAGTTGATAGCATGCCCAAAATGCTAGCAGTATTGCCGCGTTTAATTGCAATGCTTATTCGTTGAGCCAAATATGTGCCAGCATTTTGGTCATATGATCAAACGCTGATAAGTTTTGGAAAATCCGATGAGCTCCCTGTCCCCACGGGCCCAATGTCTCAACCCCAAACGGTTCAAATATGTAACCATTACCTAGATTAGTATGTTTTCGCCGCTATATTTTGATAATAGTTACTTTTGAACTATCATGGTACCGACTTCAACAAATTATTTCACACTTTTGAATATTGAAGTCGGTTCCATTTTTTGGTAAAATTTTTTTCATTTACCTTACCAAACTTACAAACATTTGTAAATTCACAGCGGCTTAGTCTAAATCCCACTAAACATTTTGCACGCTGTATTTCCATATTTATTTCCAAATGCATCAGCCAGGGTTTTATGCAAAACAGGCCAGTAATTGCGCCATTACTCCAATGCTCGTTCATTAGCGTGCCTGCGATAGCTAAGTGGTAAATTTATAACTCCTAGACTGCTTTTTACTTAGTTTATCAGTGAATTAATTATTAGGTAAGCGAGGTTTAACAAAAGTACTACATATTACGTTACTTAGTACTAATTTCAATACTGAATTTGATAGTTTTGTTATTAATTAATATGTTAAGCGACATACTCATACTTAAAATAGTTTTAACCAATGGTTTAAACTAATCTATATACATATGTACTATGTCTTATCTATTTGATTGTTAAAAAAAGTATTTTACCATTTAGTAAATAGACATTTTATTCCAATTATGAGAACAGTTCGTGAAGATTAATTCTGATTAAGCAACATTTTATTTTATTTCTTAATTTATATATATTTAAATAACCTGCTATCATATTTATCTTTTATCTTAAATTTACTGATTTAAAATTTATTTACCGCGAGGTTACAATAAAAATGCGCAGAATAAAGTAAATTAAATAGTTTGAAAATATATATCTCATATAATTTTTGACGAAAGTCGACGTTTTGGCTTACACCTACACTGATCGTGGTCAGCAGAAGACTGTATTGCCAGGTGTTTGCATCTGGAGTGAAGAATAGCCAGAAACAAATATGTGACTGCACACTTTCTTGAGTCAGGGCCAAACCACAGAATTGGTCACTAGCCGAAAATACTCTTCACAGAAGGGCGTTTCTTTCCTAGGGTTGTCGGCAAAGCGATTGAAATAAAAATTCAATCGGTAGGAAGTATTCAGGCTATCATCATAGTGGAATATAGTGCTAATGAACAAATCAAAGATGAACTGCAGCCTGAACACCTAGGTACTTACCTAGGTGTTCAGGCTGCAGTTCATCTTTGGGCGTTTGTGCCGATTGCCAGTATTACGTATCGGGATAATGATTGTTTGACTTTTAAATAATGAAATGTGGTTATTTAGGGAACAGCTATCACTATTCTGCATCTTAAAAGTAACACCCGCTATATCAGTCTTATCGTGACCACGATCAATGCAATTTGGTGGAACGTCGAGGTCTAAATTATACTTTAATATTTATCATAAAATATGTGTATTAATAGTCCTAATAGTCTTATCCAAGCACTGTATGTGGTTAGCGATGATGACACTTTTATTAAAGTAGTTAAAGCAGGTATTGAACCACCATTGAAATATCCTACCACCACGCTGTGAAGTCTGTTAAGAGATAGCCTACTATGGTACCTCAGTATCATTCTAGTAGTAACACGTCAGTCGCCATGGCTCAGTGTTCAGTGACATGACTTCTGTGTCCGGGGTCCTGGTCTCGAATCCCGGCAGGGACAAACATTTGTGCGATAAGTGTAGATTTTTTTATTTTTATTTATTAACATTCACACAAGGTCTTCAGGTCCCAAACTAGGCAGAGCCTGTGCTATGGTAACCTGATGACTGATATATATATACTTATATACATATACACACCCAGATACAGGTCAAACAGACATGTTCATGCACACAAAAGTTTGACCTGTCCGGGAATCGAACCCGGTACCAGCAGCTCAGAAGGCAGAGTGCTACCAACTGCGCCAACCGGCCAGTCATGTTTGTCTCAAGTCTTGAATATTAGTGTGCTGTGATTGTGTGTGTCCATACCTCCCGAAGCACAGGGATCCTAGTGCGTGGGGCTTGAGTGTTATAAAATAAACTATATTACGTAATCTGATTTGTCTTAGAGCGTACCAATACAAATTTAAACCATCCAATTAAAATAAAACAATAACTTACAAAGACAACAAGCTCATAACCATTATTACCCAAACTCCTACGCGTATATAAAATATTTAAATTTAAGAAACCAGAATAGATATAGGGTATCGGATTTCAATTAGAATCTTTTGATTTCATCTCTAACCCACCAATTTTAATTGACCCCACTTGTTCTCAATTACTGAATAGATTCGAAAAATGATTAGAGATCAATTTGTGATAGCACTTTCCTTAATTATTCCTTTTCGAAGTCAGTCGCTGTGAATAAGAATTCCATGCTTTGAGATTACTTTGTAAATCCGTAATTACAGCAATCGTGGCCTTTCAAAGTTGTCTGTGATCTTAACGGCGATCGATTGATATTGAAAATGCCTTGCCCTATAATCAGATCAAAGGCTCCATACAATGCTGTGCTCCTAGTAGTCTATGGATTTCCTCTCCACCAAAAAAGGGCAAGGTTTTAATATTATTTAACATACATTTAATATTATTACACATAGACTTACTTACGTTAAAATAGTATTTATGAAACTGTTTCATACGACCAAATGATGTGCAGTTTCATATACTACTTTATCTAATATCATTAAATAGATAATATAATTTAAGTAAAATTACAGCATAATATATGTTTGCATTTATTTGTAAACGCTTACTGCCAAAATCCATTTAATTTTGCAGATCGCGCAAGCGTGTTGCGCCTCGTCCACAGATTATACATATATGTAGAAAAACTGCATTGGAACCTACTTCGTTCATACCTGTTTGTACCTAGTTGTATCTTAATGGTAAAAAGGTACATTAGATACAGTCGTCCATAGAAGAGCTATATCATAGTGTGACTTTTTAAATTTATTTCGATATATTGTCTAAAAATACCTTCATTTAAGTTTTGTTATTGATTTTTTAATTTTTATGTTTCAGTATGAGATTACATAAGAATATTTTCAGTTTTTTACAGTTAGTGGAAACGCATGACATAAAATTTGGAATAAAAATGCGTTGCCTTATTTTCAGGTAAATTAGATTCCATAGAATGTTATGCAGCTAGTATTCTAAGGCATTTTCCTCAACCAAAAAGTTAGAGGTTTTTGTATATTATATAAAAAAGCTATTTTCGTTGCGAATTTATTGCATACTAAAGGAATAACAAACATACAAACGCTAAACAAACTTTCGCCCTTATAATATTCGTGTGACTCCGACAGACTTTACTTTCTTATCCCGGGAATCCTGTTATTTTCGGTGGTTAAAAGGTGTATATTTACTGAAACTAACAAATATAAAGTTTCAAATAACGCAATAATAACACATACTAGAGAGCACAGATTGTCGTGTCAAGTATAGAAAATTGATCTATGAATTAAGGTTTACTGGATAAGGCAATTATTTTTCTTTTAAAACGATGGGCACAACAACTGAAGAGAGCAGCCAACATTTATTTTTACTTGTGATCTTCGGATCATTATAAAACTTTAAAATTTTATCGTTGAAAAAAATACTTAAAATATTTTATAACTTTAGGTTTATTTTTGAGGGGGCGGGCGGGCGCAGCTAGCCCGGGATTTCACCCACGTGGAAGACTATTTTTTTCCCCAATATAATGGTTAAATATATAATCATATGTGCGTGATATAATCTTAAGTAATATTATATTCTATTCATAGATAGATAGCTAATACCACAAGTATACGGTACTTGTGGTATTAGCCATGGGGATTTCAAATCTTTTTAAAAGACTAAGAGAGCTAAATCCCACCAAAAAATGATTAAATTAAAAATATTAAAACCCCCGAAACAAAATAGTAAAAATGGTACTAACGTGAAAACCATGTAAAAACCATAAAACTATGTAAAAACATATAATAATAATATTTAATTCGCAATTTTGCGGTGGCGGCCATCTTAGACCAATTTTTATTAAACATAGTTAAGAACACTCCCGACTAATTCAATTTTCGAACAAAAGAAAGCAAATCAAAATCGATTCAACCCTTCTGAAGCTACGATGCCACAGATAGACACACACACACACATGTCAAACTTATGACACTCCGTCGTTTTTATGTCGGGTATTAAATAAGTTAAGGAAATTGTGGCAACATTAGAAAATTCTACGATACCATCTAATATCAAGATGAATCTCATCTAGTAAACGTTAGCATCTATGTAGAATCGTGATGGTACACGAATGCACGCCGCTTCTGGCGATGGAGCAGACTTCCATAATGGCCGATGAAATTACCCGAACAGCTTCGTTTCCCTATCCGAGCCTGATTTGGACGCGTCTAGACGTTTTTAGATATCCACAGTTTTAGCATTTGCGTTGTCGGTGTTTAGTGAATGTGTCAGATTTTCCGTAAAAGCTTACAGATGAACAGTACCTGTTTTTCCTTAGTTAGTCATTAGACCAATAAGTAAATATTTTTTTTCAAAATAAAACACTAATAACTAATTACAATACTGCAGCTACTACAATAACATTTGAGCAATCCACTAGCTATTGGTAGCCTATAGATAACTAAAATGCTCTAACCCGCTACCGGCTGGCAGCGTGCCCAGAATGCTAGCAGCATTGCCACGTTGAATTGCAATGCTGATTCGTTGAGTCAAATATGTGCCAGCACTTTGGTCACGCGTCGCATCGATCAAACGCTCTGATAAATTTTGGAAAATCCGATGAGCTCCAGGTCCCCATTTTTTTTCCCATCTCTGTGACTATCGTCCAATATATTGTATAATATATAACGTTGGCAACAGACGCGTGTAGGCTCCGTCGTCGCCTATTTTGATTCTCCGTCCAATTTTGAGCGTCGGCTGTCACACTAACAGACGCATGTTCGGTCCCCACCAACGGCTTAAGCTTCCAGAGAAGGTAACACTGTTATCAAATTCCCGGCATGATGGTAGGGTAATTCCGAATACCAACAGACACATAGCGTGTTCAGGCAACAGTCTTTGAGAGCCAGTAAAAACATTCTTCGTCTAATGTGATAAGACCTTACCTTCGACCACATCGTCACTGAACATCAACTCAGATAGTGGTCAAACGGTGTCTATAAAGTATAAAAAAGATGAACGTAAAGATTTTTCCTCGTCTAGAATTATAGTAACGAAACTAATATATTTGTGAAGGGATAAAGAATGACGCGAAATGATCTGGGCCAGTTTTTTGTTAGAGTGGACCTTTGTGTGTAAATTGGCAATGTTAGTGAGAAGACGAGATCGGGCTACGAGATAAATTATTATAAATTTAAAACAACACGCATTCTATTTATTCTTTTTATATTGACTACTGGCACTGGGCCATTGTTAAAGGCACGCATTGTTCACATACCTTTGTTTAATTTTATTTTGTACTAGGCTCATAAATTTTTAATATAAAGCTGTCAGTTTGCAATTTTTTTACATGTAAATATGATGTAAAACTAAATTAAAAAAAAGATTGCGAATGTAAAGTTACAGTCTACATTGTAGTGATAACTGGGTTTTCGGTTTTTGTTGTTCGGTGAACTCGATAATAATAATCCTTTTATTTCATTATTTCATTTTTGCTTTTATAGATCTAGAATTAAATCACTATCTGACTTGTTCTTGACTTGTGACGATGTGGTTTAAGGTGGAATACAATACAGGCTACACCACACTATGTTTGGTGACAGTTTTTATAACTTAAGGGTAGTAGCTAGCCAGATGGGTGCTTGACACCGTGCTGCTTTGATAACGGTGTTATTTTCACCGGAAGCTCAAGCCGTTGGTGGGGATCGAACCAGCTTCTGTCAGTTTGACAGCCAATGGTCTCACCGCTAAGCTATCATAGCTTCATAAATTTCAGCTAGAATTTTTTTTTTTTTTTTTCTTTCAAGATTCAATACCTATGAAGAAATAAGATAATGCCCTCTAGACCAATATTCTTAGCTATGACCAAGTTTGGTCCAGATATTGACTTCCCATCAGTTTTTTAAACATTTCGGATGCAGTAAAGTTGTTTTATTTCTCTCATTACTCCATGGAGTCTTCAAGTCGCGAGTGAATAGGTACCTTCTAGGTTTGCGTGCTAAATCCTAGACAACGTCATCACTTAACATCAGGTGAGACAGTTGTCAAACGCAAACTTATAATAGTAAAAAAAAAAAAAAAAAAAAAAAAAAAAAAAAAAAAAAAAAAAAAAAAAAAAATGAGAATCCAATATGAACACTTTTATTTATGTAACGGAGCGTCGGTGCTTTTTTAATACCAACCTTGTATATCCATCTTTTGAGGTAAGTGTTTATTCAATCAATACCAATGTTCTTTGATGTAGCCTTTGAAAGTTTTATAGTGAGATTTTTGGTTGATGGGAAAACCGGCTTTATTTTTATTCCAATATTCTTGTAGCGTGTGTTATTTCAATAAATAAATGTATAATAAAACATTTATTTTCTTACAGTACGGTTTCTACCCACACCTACGGGAAAGATACTTGAATATATTACGTAAGTTTTAAGAATGTAATTAATTAGTCCACCCCAAAGAACCACGGAATGCTCGGATGAAAATAGTACTAGCGGTCATCCATTCAAGAGATGACAGAGGAGTTTGTAGCTTAACTTAGCAGTTGATGGGTTAAGATGGCCTAGGTTGGCTATATATGGGTTCATCCCACTAATATTAAAAAGGCGAAAGTTTGTATGTGTGTAAGTGTGTATGTTTGTAACTCCTTCGTTGGTAACGGTTCGTTCTTCTTCGTTGGTCGTTCTCCTCCATGATACCGACTTCGATAAGTTATTCCACACTTTTGAGTCGGTTCAATTTTTTGGTAAACAATTTTTTTTCACCCTTTTCAGTGACATCTGCTACTCACGGGATCAATTGTCGTTGTGTTCACTGATTTGAGTGTAACTCAAAAACTGCTTGACCGATTTTGATTAAATTTAAATGGGACTATACGGGAAGCTTTCAAATAAAAAAAGAATCATCAAAATCGGTTCACCCAGTCGAAAGTTCTGAGTCAACAAACATTAAAAAACAATATATGTTATCGGGTCGAATTGAGAACCTCCTCCGTCTTTTAAATTCGGTTAAAAAGAGCTATATTTTCGCCCTCTCGTACCTCAAATAACATCATGGTAGTCACCGTTTGAACCTTCCGATCTGGACCATCCCTCGAATACTAATAAGTTAATCTTTTATATCACGTTTTCGTAAAACAAAGAGATGCGAACAAGCACCAGATAAATGTCCATCATAAGCTGACCTGTTGCTTGTACTAAAAATACCCATAATGGCTATAGCTTTTGAATAGAAACGGGAGGAAAGGCAGGTCAACGTTATGATTCAGAACTGCGGTGGTCGAGTGTGAGGCCGTATTAAGAAGCAAGGGAATTATGAAGCATGCTCTTTGAATACTAAGCGTGCATTTTGTAAAGCGGTTTTCGTCGGAGCGGGAAACGGTTACTGCCTCCCAAAGCGACCTGTGACTAATACATTTCTAGTTTTTATTCTCGAATATTCATATGATAATGTAAACTTTGTCACGTATGTTGATGGTAGGAAAATAGTAGGAGCTGTTTAGCTCGTTAATGACGATTTAAATGACAATAAAAGTTTTTTATTGCTTAACAGTGTTGTTATGGTTGAGAATTTAAGGGATGATATATTAACAGACGTTTCTAATGATGCATATGACATATCTTGGGGATATACTCAAAGGTAATCAGTGTATAGATAACTTTATTTTATTCATTATAACCTTGGTCTTCAACACATTTTTATCTACCTACGTGTCGAAATGAATCTCAACACTCACCCGCTATGGTAAGATTGTTGAGGTTATGTCGGTATCACTCGAGCGTCGCATTCTACCCCGACCCTGATGGGGTCTTAAGTAAGACGTCACCCCAAATGCACCAGCACCAAGCGCCTACTACCAACTAAAATCGCACGGTGTTAATTCTGCCGCCAACACGGTTGGGAACGTGATGTCACCGTCTTAGTTCCCGCCACGGCAGACCACTGCTGACACTGTTCACTATTTTGTTCGCCACTAATGTGAAGTGATGACGTGGTCTACCATGTAGAAAGCAAGCTTAGGAATACCTATTCACTTGTGACTTGAAAACAATAGGATTATTTTTATCAGGAAACACAGACTATGGCAACGAATTCCACTTTGGCAGAACGCAATAATAGAGTGAAATCAAAACGGTCTACCATTAGAGATGTCGCACTACCGTACGTTTGTTTTACAGATGATATAATGGGGATAGTGGCATTAATTGTCACCATAGTCAGTAGTAATATAATAGTAATCTCTATTAATAAACAGTGCTGAAATATCTACACTGATTTATAACTGCTGTGTTTATTATTTCCTAACAAAATTTAAATATCAAAATTGAAGCACCAGATAAAATACCAATTCCACTTTCATTTGTATGGACCCCATCGTCCCCGTAAACTGCTGTACTGTTTTGAATAAATCTTCAGCTTCAAATGCTAACTCAATAAGTCTCTTCGACTCGCGCTGAAAGTTAACACTCAGAGGATTGAAAAAGGTCGGCTGATTTGCATTCGACTTAGCATCGGATTTTCGTTCGTCTTCTGAGTGGGTTTGGATAATGCCTGCTATTTGTTAACCTGTTGACACTATCTAAACAACATTAGAATATATATTTAATAGTAAATAAGACAATTTGCTTAATTATTTTTGTTTTGGATACATTTTTTGTACAGTACTACCACTATTTGATGGTCAGTCCCGATTTAGATTAAGATATTATTACGCTAGACCTAGAATGTGTACCTACTGGGTTTCAAAGACTGTTGCCTGAATGCACTACGTGTTTGGTGACAGTTTTTCAAACTTCAGGGTGGTAGTTAGCCAGGCGGGTACTCGAGAGTAACCTACAACCATGCTGGGAGTGTGATAACGGATTACCTTCACCATAAGCTCATGTTTATTTGAATGATTATATTCTCATTTTTATTTATCTACAAGCTGCCCCCCGTGGTTTTACCCGAGTAGTGATGATTGATGATCATGATGATGAAAAGTAACATATAGGTTGTGTTATTCCAGGGTCTAAAATATCTTCATACCAAATTTCATCGCAATCGGTGTAGCCGTTTGAGCGTGAAGAAGTAACAAACATACACACATACACCCAAACTTTCGCCTTTATAATATTAGTAGGGTATTTCTTCATTGGGAAAATTTTCTTGAAATACTACAACATCATTTGAGTAAGTAACCTAGTATCTGTAGCAACCAATTATACATTTATATAGTTGAAATATTCTAAAGCAATACCAGTTAGTACCAGTTAAAAGAGTACCTTACCCAGAAAGCTAACAGAATTGTGCCTTTAGATTAAAATAATGTCTTTATTACCCTTTTAAATTAAGAATGCATTCTTTACAAATATGGTTTGGAAATTGCAATGAGGTCCAAGGGCATAAGTCTACTACTCAATAAGGCAATATGCTCGGCTCATCAAGAATAATTCTTACAGCTTGGGTATTCTGCTGTTTTTAATTCGTCCGTATTGAATCAATCTCGATTTGCTTTCGAATGCTAGATACGATGACACAGCACGAGCACGTCATTGGCTTTAGTTTGTTAGCACATAAAATGGTGAATTACAAATGAAACAAAAAATGTTTTCCAAAAAAATTAAACCGACTTCAACTCTCAAAAGTGTGAAATAACTTGCTGAAGTCGGTACCATGATAGTTCAAAAGTAAATTATCAAAATATTGTGCTCATGGTACCGATTTGAGAAGTTATTTTACACTTTTGAGTGTTGAAGACGTCTGCATTTTACGTTATTTTTTTTTTAAGCTTATTTAGTGACCTTTGCTATTCACGAGATCAATTGTCATAGTGTATGTGCACCGATTTCTCCACCCTCAATTAGGAAGTCGTCCAAGTAGACGTGACACTTTTAGTTATTAGAATACAACTCAAAAAACCGTTAATGCGATTTTAAAGAATTTTAAATGGGACCACTTCGGAGGTACATTCTGTTAAACAAAAAAGAATTTTGAACACCGGTCCAAAAACGGCCAAGAAATCGTTGAACATGCGTTAAAAAAAATACATAAAGTCGAAGAAAAACCTCCTCCTATTTTTTAAGTCGGTTATAAACACAAACGCCCTGCTAAACTTTCATAGGCTTAGCATAGATTCAACATAGATTCAGGCCGCTATGAACTTAGCAGACTACGAATTATGACGTTGTCTTATTGGCATCTAGTCGGGCTCGCACTGGACTGAATCTGAACATTGAAGAAGTAGACTTGACACCCTGGTTTTCACGGGCCTAATGTCCCATCACTAGCACTAATTAGATTGGCATATTTTCAGTGTTTCAACTTTCCCTTCGATAGCAAATAAACATATGCTTACTTTGTGTACCACATCAGTTTTCTATCGGGTGCATTTCGGAGAATGTGCACTGGAATTACACAATCTGATTCCACCATCCCCATTCTATCATCGGTCGACTCGACGTACGCAATTCGCCATCGCTTTATGGTAGATATACCACCTATACGCACGAAGCGTTATGCTTCCACTTTCTTAATGCGTACTGCCAAGGAATGGAACTCGTTGACCGAGTCTGTGTTTCCCGATATGTACAATCCTTATATATGCCCGATATGTCTTCAAGTCGCGAGTGAATAAGTACCTTCTAGGTTTGCGTGCTAAATCCTAGACAACGTCATCACTTAACATCAGGTGAGACAGTTGTCAAACACAATTTTATAATATGTAAAAAAAATATTGGTTGTCTGTAAAGTCCGTTTACGGACGATAGATTTACGTGATAACGTCATAATCATTTATGACTTTGACTTCGACTTCGACTTTGACTTTGACTTTGACTTTGACCTTGACTTTGACTTTGATTATTTTATGTAATACAAAACTCAGGTGGAACGTTACGCGGAACGTTACTATTTTTCATGAGTGTTGCTGGTATTCATCAATTTATAAAACGTTATCACGTCAAAAAAAAAAAAACCACAATGACTCATATTGGCTGTCATGATTTCATCCTATTTGAATTCTGCCTTGTCATTAAACTCACTTAAAGTATTTTTTGTATTCATTATTTTGCCATTTGTATTGTACACACCTCATTAACCACAAATTATCTTTAAACTACGAATACCTATAGTCCTCATTACCGTTTCCAGTAAATCCATTGTCGTCTACCGGAAATACCACACACATGAGTAACCAAGGTATTCACATCTGAACGTACCAAAGTTTCATTTATTTATTTCTTAAACGACCTTCTACACTGCTTATATGTTTAAGGACCAAAAATACTACTAATAATTTTTGTATTTTATAAAGCCCTAATTACAGATAGTCACAACATGCATGACACTTAAGATTCCTAATAAAACCCATATATATATATATACATATGAAATTGAAACTCTATACTCTTCTTACAATAAAAGTATACATTATGTCTATAGCAAAAACGGAAATATTTTTTATCAATTATGAAATACAAATACAAATATTTCTTTATTTCAAAACTCAAAGGTTACAAAAATTGTTGTTCCCTGCCTTTTGTTCTAATTCTAAATAGTTGTGTTTCGAAAGGCAGTGTCAAAAAAGCATCAAAAAAATCTTAAGATACTAGAACTAACTAAAATTCACTAAAGGTCTTCAAAACAAAATAGCTCGTATTGTATTTAAGTTACAATTAATATTGTATTTCGTCTAAGTCCACACAACGCTCTCTAATATCGGACGAGTTTTATTCAATTGCTGAACAATTGCGGTTGGTTTTAATCGGCAAAAATAAAGTGGCGACTTATTTTACCTAAAACTACCCGCAATTTTAATATAAAGATATAGCCATAACTTTGCTTTTTTTAGTGTTATTACTGATAAGCGTCATACTAATTTCGACTTTATAGTAACCATAAGAACTTATCGTAATAATTTTTAGAATTTTAGTTTTTTTAAGAGAGATGAGAATCACTCACATTAGCGACATATAAATGCCAGTCACAACAATGTAAAATTGAACACAAATAGATCTTCTAAAACTTACAACTGCGTTTGCGTCTGCCTGTTGTTATGTCTTACCCAGTGTTTGGCTATCCTTTTTTTAATGACAAAACTAATGCTTGCATCTCTTTTCATAAAAAACATCCTGTATTTTTATTGTATTTATGGCATAGTTAATCAAATAAGTAAAGAGCATTAAGATTGTTTTATATTTTTCATTCTCACATCCCAGAATATAGTAGGCAATTATGTGTCTTTGCTGAGTCATACTCAACAATTACATCTAATGAATTGTCTAATATCACGTACTGGACATTGACAGCGTATTAATAGATGTTGCCATAGTAGGATGCCGAAACTCTTGACATAGTTCCACTGATGATATGAATGAAATGTGAAAGTTTTGAGATGGGTAATATGATATGTGGAAATGTGCATGTTTTGTATTTGAATATGTACTTGCCTAATTAAAAATAACAGTCTTGTTTTAAAGATATGTTTTTTACTACGATTAATTACTTAAATTGTAAGACAGAATGTACATATCAATGCGAAAATAATATTTTATAAATGACAATATTTATCCTTAAGCAAAGTTCAGTATAGAAAAAGAAAATGCATTTATTTATCGTATTTTGCAAAAACATGTTACATGTAAATATAAAAAGTTAGTATATTTTTATATCCCAACTAGTTACTGTTTTCTGCTAGGTATGTTGGTAAAGTAACAGTTAGTGTGGCTTTTCAACGGTAAGCATAATTCATTTTGAAGGTTTGCAGGTTGGAGGTTTTTTTATAAATCTAGCTTTTCATCACTTTCCCATTTGATGGTCAGTGACGGTGTGCTCGAAGATGCAATCACGCTTGACCTAGAATGTTTACTCGCTTTCAAGGACTACTTCTTGAACACACTATTGTGTTTGGTGACATAATTTCAAACTAGAGAGTGGTAGCTAGCCAGGCGGGTACTCGAAAGTACCAACCCTACCACCATGCTGGGAATTTGATAACAGCGTTATCGGCGTCACCGGGAGCTCAAGCTTGTTGGTGGGGATCGAATCAGCATACGACAGTATGACAGTCGACGCTCCGATCGCTGAGCTTTATGTATTATGTTCTAGTGTATACATATATTTATTTTAAGTTTAAACTATATAGCTATAAGTTTCGTTGCCATTTAAAAAAGGTTACAATAATTTGAATCCTTATAACTTGAATATTCTAAAGATTATATTTGAAAGTACCTGCACAAGTTGTAGGACCATATTTATAATGACGCCAAAATTAATAGTGTACGGAAATACAAAAGATATCTGATCTTCTTTTGTCATAATTGTTGTTTACCTTTCGTAATAAAATGGTATTATCCGAGCTACTAATTTTTTTAAACATTCGTACCAACAAAATTGTTAATTAAAGTAGAAAAATATTAAGACACAACCATAATAAAGTTCCCGCAAAATGTGTTCTTAGAAAAGCAAAGTACAGATGATAAAAAAACTCGCTTAAAAACGTGCACAAAAAATATTTCGTTATCAAGATAATTCAAATCTTTTTCGACTTAAAATAAATACAAAAATATTAAAGGTTGATATTGTTACATATTATCGTTTCATTATGAACATTTAAAGTATTATTATATGTTTTGTGAGATAGTATTCATAAATAGTTTGTCTTTAAATAATAACAATACACTAAAACAATTATGACTTAATCATTTTAAAAAACTAATTAAATGGCCTGTAATGTTTTATATCTGGCAAAAAGGACCGAATTCGCGCATCGCAAAATAAACGGAACACTTTTGTCAACGACCGTACCCAGGATCGTGATGCGGCGATTACGTGAGATCTCGAGATAGATATCTACGAAATAGACAGTAATGTCTTCATTACTCGACGGTCAATTGATTCGATATAACCTTAAGAAATAGTATATTGTACACCTGGAAAGAAACTTTATTGTCGATACCTTATTGGTTATAATTGTAACTACTTATTATAATATTAAGGTTAATTGTAAATTATTATTTTTTTGCTATTTTTTTTTATAACCTCAGACTAAATTATAAAAATAGAATCTTTGTCAGTGTGAATGCGCACCTGTCTCGTGTCATGACAAGCTCATTGCGGTTAAATATATCTGGATGGTACATTTATTTGTGATAATTAGGTTAACATTTTTGTAATAAAATATATAGGTACAGGTAAATTTGGAATCATATATTGACTAGTCAGTGATTTCAGATCAATTTAGATTGTACTGTCCTAGATTTAAGATTACATTTAGGATTGTTTGTTTATATAAAACTATCCGATTTATAAAAATATGGTTAATTGTAAGTTGTACATGCAATGTGATAAGTTTGACAGCTTAAATTTAAACACAACATTTGAACCTATATTTTTTGCCATCGCCACCTGAAAACGAGTCTGAAAAGTTTTGCGAGTTTCTTCCATAATTGAAGTGTAACAAACCGATTGTTTGTTAGATTACAATTACCTCAGTTATGAGACTCACATCGTTCACAGGAATCATACATTTTACATGACAAAAAGTAGCCTTCTCATCCATTTCTCTCATGCATCAAAATTAATTTTAGTGGTCTAGGCGTGTAATTCTATAATAGACAGACAGAGCTAGTTTGTCATTTATTATATTACTAGTGGCACCCCGCGGTTTTCACCGTGTGGATTACGGTTTTTCCGCTACCTCAATTATCCCAGGGGATTATACTTTTTCCGGGATAAAAGTAGCCTAGGTGTTCCTAGGCTACTTATACTATCCAGGGTTTAAACTATATCCTATACCGAATTTAGATATATACTCCATACCAAATTGTATCGTAATCGGTATAGCTGTTTGAGCGTGAAGAAGTATCAAACATACACACATACACACAAACTTTTGCATTTATAATATTAATAGGATTACATTTTGTTGTATGCCAGATAAACCATCAATTTTGAAAAAATGTAGCCTCTGTGTCAATGCAGGTTACAAGGTACTATTTTGAAAAGGATAGCTTTTTTATACTGAAAAACATGATTTGTACTATAATAATATAATGAACAAAGAACTTGTTTCACCTATAGTGAAATAACTGACTATATTTCACTAGACTTTGGCAACACTTATTTTAAGCTTTGAACTTAAGGTTTAGTTTTCATTATAAATTCACTATGCTAGCCAGGTACACCGTTGCCAGCTGTATTTTCATTCCACAATCTCTTCTTCCAAATCCCAGGGCAGAGTTTAATGCACTCGAAAACTTTAGAAAATAGTGCTAAACAAATATGTGAAGCTAATGTGTACAAAGAACGAGCAAATGTTGAAAAGAGGACTTAATCCGGTATTCATTCCGCTTTTATATAGTAAAGTTTGATATTTTATTATTTAAGATAGGTATACTGTAAAGTTACGAATACTGAGCTGACCCCAAATGAACTGAAACTAAAGGAAGAAGAAGGAAATGCACGCTTTTTTTACAGATTTATTCACCAATTAATACACCACCGTGTTCTATGGTAGATCACAAAATGTATCCTCCAATATGTGTTGATATTGTATATTATTTCAATAAATTAGCTAAATACAAGGTTAGCGTAATGCAATAAGTCCACAGTAAAAGTATAAAAAAGGTAAATTTTATAGCAATGCACCGAAACTGGACTTTTTTATAATGGGCTAAAATATCTCATATATACTAATAAATACTCAGCAAGAATTTTTATTTTTTTTCATAGAGTAAATAAATAGTGGCAATAAGTTTCACATTTTTCAACTTGAAGGACTTACACAATATATAATGTTGTACAAGTTACTATTTAATGTCGTATTTATATAGTTGCTAATGATTAATTATACATTTATTTTTATTCACACTCACGCCCGCACTAGGGTACTCTGTATCGCGGGTCGCGTGGACACACACAATGACATCTTAACGAACACCTAACATCCGGAACAAACGTTTACACTCATCACATAAACGATTGCCCCTGCTGGGATCCGAATCCAGGGTCCACACGGACTAAAAATCATGCCACTGATGTCTGAACCACGGCAACCATCAAACTTCGTCCATTTCAAATGAATAAGTTCCCTAAAATGTATGATCTAATTGTATATGCAACAAATATGCATTATGGTTTTCGGTTATTCGGTCCTTAAGTTGAATGAGCAAACTTTAAAGCGTTTTGGTTTTAGTTTCCTAGTTCTATAGCGACATCCTTTGATGCTGAATTCAGGGTTCCCTTTAACGGCTTATTAGTATTCGGAACAAACTTTAGGGAACTCCGGTTGAGATTTGTATCGATAATATATGGAGCAGATACGTGCCTTCAAAGTAGATTTAATTTGGATAGCAGTTAATATATTCACTCGGTGTTGGAGGTAAATATATCTTACAAATTCACTGGTGAGAAAGGTATCGATAAGGTAAATCAGTTCCTAATTCAAACTCACATAAATGAAATTTTGCACTTGGGTCTTTTACCTAGTAACTTGTACTGTTATGTATCACAGTCTCACCGTGATCTTGTGTTATTTATATAACACATAAAGTAAATCAGTTCCTAACTCAAACTCACTTAAATAAAAAGACCTACTTGGATATTTAATTTCGGTTATTTAGCTTTATGACGAAATTAAGATGGTGGGAAAAATAAAACGTTTGAGGAATAAGTATGTAAACTAAGATCAACAAAATAGAATAGTAGGTAAGTACTTTGCACCTTAATAAAAACTCAAGAGAGAAATTAAATGTCTGATAATAGATTTTTAAGAAATAATAACCTCTATAGGTGATTATATTCCTGGAATGGGATTATTTTTTAAGTAGGTGTAAATAGGTTACGATTAGAGAAAATGCAATAAAAGTCTAGTTTAAATTTCGTATTTATTGGAACATGAACATTAATTTCAAATTAGAAAATCCAAGAAGAGTCTTAAATAGGATTGTCAACATACTATAATGCCACCAGTGTTATGTATTCGTGTGGCATGTGTTTATGATATCCATAGGCGACGGTGATCGCTTGTTTGCCAAATCTTTGAGTTTATATGCCTGTAAAAGGTTTACTTATCAGAATATCATTTAAGAATTATAATTGATTAAAATTTAAGGTATAAAATATATTGATAGTACACTATAAATAAATCAAATCTGAACAAAATTAGACACAACGATAGATCACAGTGTGGTATTTTCCTGAAATAAAAAGGTTACTTTTTATTCCAAAACAATGAACAGTTTCAATGCAATGATTTTGGTTAGCGAAAACCGTAGTCCACGCAGATGAAACTGCATGGTACAGTCAATAATTAAAATACTACAATTAAAATAGCAATAATTAAATCTAATCTTTAACTGATCACACTTTTATTATAAATACGAATGTATGTATGTTTGTTACTTCTTCACGCCAACTGCTTGATAAAATAAATTGAAATTCTGAATGTAAGTAGGTACCTTTTAATTTGGTTTACTACATAAGCTGCTTTTTATCCGGAAAATAAATTATGGTCGCTGGAATTTTAAAAAAATCGATAAATACTATAATTGTGCAAATAGCTCTCTCTGTTACATTTTCACGTCTAAACAGCTGAACCAATTTTGTTGAATTTTGGTTTCGGAATGGATGGGACTCTATAACAAGACATACCTAAACTACTTTTTTTCTGGATAAAATATGCTTCCCGTATTTTGTCCCGTATGTTGGATAACTGCAGTAACGAGAAAACCGTAGTCAAAGCGGGTGAAACCGCAGGCTTAAGCTTTAATTCCCCATAAAAGGTTGGACAGCGCAAGATGATTGATGTTAAAATATTAGACCCCGACTAGTTTTTGCAACTTTCTGACGTTAGCACATTAACAAACAATAAGAACAATTCCAAAGACAAAGCGCCAATCAATGCAATAAAGACACGGGCGGACTCTCGATTTTTTTTACAAGACTTTCGAATACCTTTTCTGCATATTGAAAACAACTGAACAATCCAAATTAACAGACAACTATGACAAGTTACAAGTGTATTCGACAAATGGAACAATACGAACAATGAACTAAACTTTGATGATTGTGAAGACTCTAACGCAAGAGATGAAGGATGAAAATGCAGTGAAGAAATATTTAGAGGAAGTGAAGAGGGAGGTGGTAAACTCAAGTGCCATTGAGACTTTTGTGCCCGATGCTACAAAGACAATAAGCAATACAAAGAGCTCTCGGTGAGTGGTCAATATTTCTCAAGTCTCCATATTGTGCGGGACCGTTAGTCGTAAATACGTGACTGAAGTTGAGGTGCTTTGACATTGTGACTTGTGTCGTAATAGAAATCAATCGATATCGCTATGAACAACTATTTTTAAAAATATAGACGCGGTCTAAGATGTAGCACATAACCTTAAGCGTTTAGCAGATTTTGATGACATTACAGAGGCTCGCGGGTGTTTACAGGCAGAGAGGGCGGGACAAATACTGATGTGTGTTGATTTAAAATATTACAAAAATGTACTTAACAGATGCATTATGAACTTGAAATAAATACTTATCACATTGTGAAACTTTTTAATTTTCTTTCTTCTGGTGTAAAACACAGTTCAGGCGAATTTGTCGTTAGCGCAAGAATTTTTTAATAAAGGTAAATTATGGCGGTTCGAATATATTTTTTCACTAATAATCAAATGATAAAAAAATTTTGTTAAACCTAAATTAACCGTTATGAACAAAGCAGTATTTTTTAAAAGTTTATTAGACATGTAGGACTTTAACGAAATTAGCCTATATGATTTGTATATTTAGCAAATGGTAAAAATGATTTGAACACTCCAGAATTATAACTGTCGATAAATTCTGACTAGGAAGGTAAATTAGGCAACTCTCAACATGTATTGTATTACCAACAGTTGCGACCTACGGTTACACCAGCATGGACTACAGTTTTTGTTACCTTTGTTATCACGTGGGAACTGGAAAAAATTCTGTGGTAAAAAGTACCTTACATGCTATTCCAAGACTATCTATCGCTGCTTTTTTATAAATCTTTCAACATTAGTAGTCAAAGTGATTAAGCTTCTTTTCTAACCTACTTTAAGGACATATTGTATTCATTTACAGTAATTAACATACATAGACATAGGTAAACTAAAGCGTAAACTAATTCTGATTTGTTCTGTTAGACGTATAAGTAATTATTTATGTTATTAATCTGTGGTCTACACTGTTGGTACATTAACTACCTATACTTATACATATACTTTTCACACTTAATAGTAATTTGTTGTAATGTTTGTAGATCCTAAAATGAATTTAAAAAAAATCTATGCTACTTTTAGTTTTCATCTGATCAAATGTCTTGGCGAAATTGAGTAACAAATTATGTATAGTCACAATCTTTCACATTTGGAAATATTTATGGGATGTACCTAGGTTTCCAGTAACCATTCTTGAGATGAACTTAGAATTGTAATAAACCCAAATACATACATAGTAATTTTATCAGTTCGAAAGTAGTTTTGTCTGATACTTTTTACGCCTAATCCATGAAACAATTTGGTCGGGCGCAGCTAGTAGCATCATTATTACAAAAGTTTGTGTGTATTAGTAAGCATGTTTGTTACAAATCAGCGCTAAAACTGGCTGTACAGATTTGTACAAAACTTGTCACGAATCCCTGAAATATCACATTAAATACATTATAAAGTTCCTTTAGAATAATTAAATTTTTACAGGTGGCTAAATTTTGAAGCCATGGTAGGTCGGTGGTGGTAGCGTTGGCTTTCAAACTGACGGACACTGGTGCGATCCCCGCCAATGGTTTGAGCTTCCAGTGAAAGTAACACCATTATCAAATTCCCAGCCTGGTAATCCCGAGTACTCGCTTGGCTATCTACCAACCTCAAGTTTGAAAAGCTGTGACCAAACACATAGTGTGTTCAGGCAGCAGTATTGAGAGCCAGTAAGCATTCTAGGTCTAGCGTGATAGATCTGTACAATGAAAAAAATGTAGGCCACGCGATTGAAACCGTGCGCCGTGTAGCTAGTTTTACTATGACCAAGAACTGCAAAACCACCCACCCTCATTTTAACCTATCGTCTCACCATCATTGTCTATTTAAACTGTTCTATAAGGAGGACGGTTAATAAATTCAACTCGTGACTATTCCCAGTTAGTTAATCACGATTTTCACTAAGCAATCGTGAAGGTAAGTAAAACAGTGAATGAGCATTCAACGATTAGTTCCAATCTTAAATTATGGATAGAAAAAGACACCAACCAACACAAATTGCAGTAGACTGAGACAAAAAATATCATGGAGCAATGTCTTTGCTAATACATATGCAATTTTATCAATAATACAATAAAGTAGTTTATGTGCTAATCCAGGGGTCGACAATCTGAGGCTTGCGTGCCACATGTAGCTTATTCTGTGTAAAGTAGCAGCTCCCAGATATCCGAAAAATGTATACAGGTATTTTATTATAACCTCTAAAAGTCTCGCTTGCGCACTGCCCCTGAGACGTTTTAAGGGTTAACATTTTTAAAATGAAATTTAACTATGTAAATAAACACTGTACATGATAAAGAAATTAAAGTTTTTGGCGGCTCTTTATACACTGGAAAATGTTGCCGACCACAGTGCTACACTAAAATCTCCGTACTAAAATCTGTCACTGTGCCAAATTTCATTCCGTTCGCATGTGATTGAGTTAAAATTATTGAAATATACATACACAATAACCTTTACCATTTATTATATTATATAATAGTAAGATAAATTATATCAATTTTTGCATGGCCTATTTAAGAAATTATACTCAAAGTCATAATATTTAATCAATTAAATGTATTATAAGTTAAAAAATAATTATTATTAACCTACCTAAAGACTTTCATTTCATATCATTTCATCTTAGTTTTTTTTATGAGCGCATCCTGTCTATTGTGGGATCCGGTTGTGGCTTCTATTCTATACGAGCGAAACAAGTAAACAACAATAAAGATCTTTGATACTGTCGCCATTCCTTACACCGTCTTAATTTTATTCAGGAATCAGAACCATTGTCGGAGTATCGCTTCTCGTTCCTCTGATTTATACCACTATTAGACTAATCAGTTTATTAAGGTTAATCTCCTACCATATTGAGACGTTATGGTTTTCGATGATCGTAGATTATACGACGATCAGAATTCTGATCACGGCTTACACGGTGGTGTTTGTACTTCACTTGGAATTTTATTGTAAACTTTTATAAGAGACTTATAGTCGAATCTAAATTTTATGATCGGGTATACTAAAATATTTTTAATCTTCTCAACAATGTTGAAGGCTTTATGTATAAATATTTCGATCCTTTTCTTCGTTCTTAAATACGTTTATGTATGTTTCTATTTTAGGGGCTTAGCAGGTGCCGGTGATATAACAAAGAATCGTAGGTGTATACCGTCTGTAAGGGAGGGCGGGAAAAATCGTGGTGCGTGTCGATTTATTATATTACAAATAAATACTTTACAAATAACCTACGAGCTCAAAAAAACGTATTACATTTGTAGACTCTCGATTTTCCTTTATTCTGGTGTATGACGTATTTGTCGTTACCGGGCGATTGCGAGTATTTGTAATAAAGGAAAAATATGTTCTCACGAAAATATTTTTTTTCCAATGAATTAGCAAATCAAATCAATCTTTTTTCAATCAGAATTCATGAACTGCGCTCATAGTGGTAGTTTTGTAAAGTTTTCAGGCATGCTATACTATCAACAAAATAAGCTAAAAGCGCAAGGATACTGCTTGTACTACTTTTATGGCTAATTTCTATTTTATCTTATTGTTATTTTTTATGTTAATTGCTAATTAAGTCGTTGTGCAGTGAAGAAGAATAAACGATTTTCATTTCATTAATTGATTCCATTCATTCATCAAAGGCTTATAACAATTAAACGAGTTTCTATCTCCAACATAATCAGTAGAAATGTGCAAGCTTACTCATGTATTTATATTTCTCTTTTTAAGCTATTGCATAGCTTTTATCGCGGGCCTTGAGCGTAGAGACCGAATCCAGAAATTCCGTAACGAAAATAATGCGCTGATACTTTTTAGTTTTGCCATCTATCGATAAAGCAAACATTTTTCATAACTTTTTTGAAATATCACGCTTGTCTGTTTAGTTCAGCAACTCGCCTCTAGGTGGCATTGGTTGTATCGGCGTTACTGCATAAGTTATTAATATATTAATTGCATAAGTTGATAAAAAATGCTGCAATAGCTTTACCGCGGCAGTCCCCGAGTGCCACACGTCTTTTTTCTTATCCATTTGCAGGACAGAAAGTGCGTAGATCAAATCCAAATTCATTACATACAATGTACATGGGATTGAAAATATAAGATTAAAGTTATCAAACTAATAATAATAGCCTAAGTAATGCACGAAATATTTGTTGAATCGCATGATTTATAGATTTTGAAGCGATGATAGCTCAGCGGTGGAAGCGTTGGCTGTCAAACTGATCCGTCAGTTTGACAGCCAACGCTTCCACTGGTTCGATCCCCACAAACAGCTTGAGCTACCAGTGTAGGTAACACCGTTATCGAATTCCTAGCATAGTGGTAGGGTACTTTAAAGTATTTCCCGCCGGGCTTAGCTACAACTCTCAAGTTTGAAAAACTGTCACCAAACACATTGTGTGTCAGGTAGCAGTCCTTGAGAGCCTGTGAGCATTCTAGATCTAGCGTGATAACACCTTTGAACACATCGTCACTGACAAGTGAGATAGTGGTAAAAAGCTAGATCTATTAAGTATAAAATAAGACCCAGAGTTAAATAAAAATAACCAAACACAAATTGTATAACTTTTAGGCAATCAGATTAGCTTTTATCATTTATTTCCTTGTTATCTCAGACCGTTTTGTTGACAACTTAACAAAGCATTATCTTTAAAACAAATTAATAAGATTAAGTTGTCTCAGTAGAGACTCACGTTAATTCGCCAAATTTTTCTTGAATCGTTCTCAGGTCAGTGAAAAGCAAGAAAATCTTTTTAAACTAATTCAAAGGGGTCCTTTTGCGAACCGATTTACCGTAAAAGCGAATTTAACCCTCAGACGGTTCTAAAAAAAGGGATCGTAAAAAACTGTTGGTTACCTGAGACCCGAACGAGAAACTATTTACGAGGAGATTAAGATTTGGAGGGTTATGAACTCAGTAAAAAAAAAATGCGATTTTTTGTAGTTGTAGTTTTTATGAGTTTTGTTGTCAGTAATTTCTGAAGCTTAATCTGCTTCTAAATAAGTTGAACACATTTAATCGTATCGAAATGTTACTGACAGAATTATAATGACATTTTACTCTGGTATCGGGTATTGATATTTAAATTGTTTAATTTATGAGTTTTTATGGTATTATAACATTAACATCAAGTTAGGCGGAGTTTAGGTTAAATTTACGAAGAAAAAATTTAGCTACTAGTGGGATTTAAACCCACGACTAACAGAACACCTGTCCTGTCACTTTACTATCTAATCTACAGTACTGTTAGCACTCCACTAGTATAGCCATCCGAATTTCTTCGTTCCTTTCACATCTGAAGGAAGGTTTTTTAGCGCCATCTGTCTATGTTCTCTCTTACCTATTATTTATGTTTACTTTGCGATTTTACAGAAAATTATATTATTTTTGATACATCCACTTCACACTCATACAGCCACAATAGGATACCTGTAGCGGGAGGAATGGTCAATCACAATCACATTCCATGAACATCCTAGGAGACCTAACGTCTATGCTCATTACAGACATGTTTTTAGCCAGCCGAGATTTGAACCCGGGTTCAAGGTTCTGAAGTCAGCGTTAATGATCGCTGAGCCAAAACAACCAAATTAAAAAATTAAATTAAATTAAATTAAAAACCAAAACAGTCGAATTAGTTGTGTCAATTCTAAATTCTAAATGTACCTAGTTGTAATGTTAGAAGTTTCTAGAATTCATTTAAGATATAGATATTAGTGTCTATGTTGTTACTACACTATTTTATAATATAATTATAATTTTATAAAATAGTAACTAGCGACTCGTATGTTTCTTTTCAAAGACACCCCGAACACTACACAGCAATTGTATTAAAATTTAAATCACAACTTAAAACCTTATCAAACTTATTATTCTCAATAGTTAAGCTGTAATGAACGCAATGAAATAATTTTCGCTTCGACCACTTGAGGCAATTTAAATAATAAACTAACCAAAATATATTTTCTACATAATAACAGCGTATGTCTCTGGTATCATTCATGTCTCTTCAAACATAAAAAATACATTATGTATCAAAGCAAACAGATTAAGCGAAAGCCGATATCGAGACTCCATTCCATTTTAGTCAAAACAAAATCAAATGGGCTTTTGTTGGCAATACACTCAGTGGGTATCATATTTAGGGGATAGAAACGCGAGCTGATAAAATATCCAAACAAACACCGTGTTTAAAAAAAATATAACATTGCCAGTTAGCAAAATGTTTTACCTTACAATCCAAATTTTAATTTAAATATTATATTTTAAACAAAGAAAACATTGTGTTGCTCTTTGCAAATTATATTGTATAACGTGGATTATTTTTATATTTTTGTGTAGGTAATGCTTTGCCGAGAAATCGTTTGGTTCTTGCAGTGGAAGAGTTAACACAGATTATAATTATATAGTATAGTAGGTTCTTATTAATTATCATATATTTAATCTGTAGAAAACAACGATTTCATTAAGGTCTAGTAAGTAAGCGATCAATAAAAGCTATTTGAATGTATTCGAAAATTGAATTCAAATTACAACCTCCTTGAGAGGCCGAGCTCTATGATATGCAAAATAACAGAGAGATTGATTTCATTTTCTTTGAAAAAGGAACAAAAGAGAGCCCCTTGCTATAAATAGCATCATACTGAGGAATCGTGTTACATGTGTCGAGTCATTACTGCGTTCATTATTTAGAAAGAACCCCTCCTATATTTAGCTATAATCCAGTGATGATCATTGTGAAATACTTTCCTGACATACAATAGATTTACGCTAGCAAAAATAGGTAGGATCATTCAACTCACTTTGATAATTTTATTATTTTTATACTAGGTGCTATGGTGGGTATAAAGCGGATTAAGACTCTAGTTGTCTTGTTTTTAATGGCCGATTAGCACTAAAATAACAATTTTAATATATATATATATACATATATATATAGACAATTAAAAATAAAAGCCCGACAACTGAGATCAAAGGCCCACTTTACCAAATTATCAGATATTCTCAAATAAATCACAATTATTGCCTGTAAATTTGTCATTTATTTTGAGATGTCTCGATTAAATTGGTTGAACCAAGTGGGCCTAACCTAAGAGTGGTATTACATTTTTACATACATTTGCATTGCAAAAGCAAAGATAAATAATTGTCACAATTTTGTAAAATCAATGAATCCAGCTTAAATTATCTCAAATTCTTTAAAATACATTGCTCTTATATTAGACCTTGGGAGCCAGTGAACATTCCAGGTTCCGGAATAACATCTTCTACCACATCGTCACTTACTACTACTCAAGTGAAATAGTGGTCAAACGCTAGGTCTATACAGTATAAAAAAAATTACGCATAATTCAAAATATTAAAAGACTAGATTCTCATTTTATACAATTTTGGCTGATATACAAAAGATATCAAACTTTTGTAATACGTTTTAATTATATTTTGTGATTATTAAGATAGATCCTTTTGATATCTTAATTATATGACAACTTTGCAGACTCAGATTAACAGAACAAAAGTTTCCAGTTTTTGATTTGCGTTAAAGCGGATTAAGCGTGTTTATCTTTATTTAAAATAATGAAAATATGAAACTATAAATAAAATATCAGATTCGATTAACCTGTAGTTCACAGAAAATAAAACAAATCGTGAATAAATGAACAAAAGGAGATTGACTAAGCAGTACTTGCTTGGTAAAATAAATGGTAATGTTGTAAGAAGAAAGCCTAGGTTAATGTCCCGATATTAGATTGAGGAAGTCCTAAGAAAGACTCTCTTGTATAAAAGGTCCGATGAGCGTGGATGAATCGAAAGAAGCATGTCGGGTTTGTAGCGTTTGGAAGGCCGCGGTCTTTGGCTCTCCCTACGGGAAAGATGCGTATGCAAAAAAAAGAAAAAAAGATATAAAGACGTTATGCACGAGTATTTATGAAAAAAAAATATTTTGTTATGACCAAGCAATGCATTTTATTTACCAACTAGTAGCGGGGTAAAACATTTGAGCTAGGCTGACAACGACTAGCGGGATCACATTTGAGCTAGGCTGACAACAACAGCTAGTGAGATCACATTTTACTGTAGTAGCTGTAGTAAAAAAATTGTTTATAGTTTATTAAAAATGCCAAAAAATTGGCGATTGCAAATTTGACATACTAAAAATGTTGAAAGATATTTATATAATGACAATAATTCTTTTTTCCGTTATGGCGTACGTACTGGTTCGATATTTAATTCTTTTTATAATTTTCGAACACACAGTTCCGGTTGTCTATACCAGAACCATTAGGTGATTGTAACAATGAATTACTAGAAAAAATATTTCCATAAAAGTGACAATTCTTTTCAACCTGCGGTCGCTAACCTCAACGCAACCTCAGTCATTCCGAGGCCATTCCTATTCTTTCACAATAATGCTCCGGAAGTCCGCGCATCTTTACCTTACCTTATTCGCATAAAATATAAATGACTACAAACAGCGTCTGTCCCATATATATTTATTGACGAGTGTACAATAGCATTGATATGAATAGAAGCAACAGAACACACCCATGTTACTACGGCTTAGTCCGTTTGTACAAAATATCTGTGCTTCCTTTTCATGTGTATGTTTTTTTCTCTTTGATAGATTTATATCAATAGGTTTATACCTCTTTGTGAAGGCAGATTTGTCGTCAGTGAAATGAATTCCGATACATCTGCTTTTTGCGAGTGTTTTTTTAACTAACTTAAAAAAACTAGGAGGTTACTCAATTCGACCGTTTGTGTTTTTATAAGTGTGTTCGCAAATAATTTGCATAACGTTGCATTTAAATTTTAGATTGTACTGTAAAATATTAAGGTCTTATATAATGTTATAGTTATGTAATTATATAAATAAAAACTACTTCCAAACTCAACACTCAAAAGTGTTAAATAACTTGTCGATGTCGATACTATGCGTAGAATATTTTGATAATAATTATGTACTTTTAACCCTTGCGTAACGTTAATTTAGGCGTGAGTTGGCTTGGATTGAACGCAGAGCGTATAGCGAAGGTTTTAAAACATACGAAATTCAAAAAACTTTACCTATGAGTGAAACTCAACAATTTTCATCAGCACTAACTGAAAGACGCACGATGGGAAGGATTCTTTCATATGAAAATGAAAATATGCTGTATATGCTTCTTTCAAGTGCAGTCTTCTCTGATTGGTCGGCGAGTTGACAATCATATGCATATTTGCATGCAACATATTTATGATTCTTACATTTTCATAAAATTATTTTAATATATAATTAAAATGCTTCTTATGTACCTGCTGTATGTGCAGAAGTAGGTATACGATTTCATAAAATCAAATAATAATTGATTAATAAAGCTTAGAATACTGTATTATTGTTTATTCAATAGTATTAACAATAACAATAAAATGAATAAGCAGCAATGATGTTTTACTGACGATGACTTATATTTATACTGCGCGGTGCTCAGATTTTGTTCCTTTACGACATAAACATGCTTACTGCGACAGATAATACGGTACAAATAATATAGAAGGATAGCTATATGTTTAGACTTGCGCTTGAAATACGCGTCGTAATCAAAATTACTACAATTGACTTAATTTTGCCGCCTCAGTTTCCGCGCGTTTGTGCGACATCTACCTCATATAAACTTAGAATATCATTGATAAACAGATATTCTAAAGTCAAATCACATTTCAGGAAGTCTTTATATTTAATATTTTCGTTTTGAAAGCGTTTGAATTTTTAAAACTTACATTTGAAAACAAAGGATTTTCATGTTAGCAATCGATGATTAAAACTAGCGAGCGATAGATAGTTTGAAAAAGTGTTTTACGTAATAAAGCTATACCTCTAAACAACCAATTACAAATGATGAAACAAGTATCAAAACTAATTCCACATAACTATGGGAAACTATTTATCTCAACGAATAAATCACACGCGTCTATTAGCTTATGCATAAACCAAAATAGACTTTTGAATAAGCAAGATCGTAAAGTGTCTATAAATCTTGTTGTAAGAAAATGAAGTACAGTAATTTAAAATCATTCAAGAATACGTTGTTATTGTTGTGCTTGGTGTCCAACGCACTTTTTTTTTATACTGTATAGATCTAGCGTTTGACCACTATCTCACTTGATGTTCAGTGACGATGTGGTCGAAGATGTTATCACGCTAGACCTAGAATGCTCATTGGCTCTCAAGGACTGCTGCCTGGACACACTTTGTGTTTGGTGACAGCTTTTTCAAACTTGAGGGTGGTAGCTAGCCAGGCGGGTATTCGAAAGTACTCTACCACCATGCTGAGAATTTGATAACGGTGTTACCTTCACCGAAAGCTCAAGCTGTTGATGGGGATCTAACTAGTGTCCGTCAGTTTGACAGGCGACGCTCTCCCCGCTGAGCTATCATCGCTTCAAATTCTTCACTTGTCTAATTACAAAGGTCCCTGAAAAAAAAGTTTAACAAAACATGGAACCGACTTCCTCATTTTTTGTTAAAAATTTTGTTTTCACCCTTTTCAGTGATCTTTGCTACTCACGGGATCAATTGTCATTGTGTGTTCTCCGATGTCTTCAACCGCGACAATAATATCGTCGAGATATGCGTAGCACTTTTCAGTTATTGGAGTATAACTCAAAAACCGCTTAAACCGCTAACCGCTTAAACCGCCGTCCGATTTTGATGAAATTGGAAAGGAACTACCACGAAAGTGTACTCTAACTAACAAAAAAAGATTCATCAAAATCGGTAAACGACTTAGTTATCCGCGAACACCCATAAAAAAACATATATACGGTAGAATTGAGTAACCATTTTTTTTAATTCTGTTAAAAAGAGCTTTTATTTATGACATTTTCTGTCATTTAAGTACTGATTCGTTTACTTATATAATTGTGAAACCTGTATGAAATGTGTCATTAATACAGGCAATCGTTTGAACAAATATAATTATTATAAGCACCTATTACAATTACCTTACCTGTTATAATTTATAAACACTGTCTAAACATTTTACCCGCGTGGTGATGATTGATGATGATGATGATGATGATAAAAAGTAGCATGTGTGTTATTCCGGGACCTGAAGTATCTATATACCAAATTTCATCCAAATCCGTTTTACCCGCGTGGTGACGCTGAAAATAAGCCTATGTGTTAATCCTGGCTACCTATGCAGCCACCTCCATATCAAATGTCATCCAAACCCGAGTGAAAGAGTTATGTTAACCTTCCACTATCTAATGCGTACTGCCAAGGAATGGAGCTCGTTGTCGAGTCTGTGTTTCCCGATGTGTACAATCCTGGAGTCTTCAAGTCGCGAGTGAATAGGTACCTTCTAGGTTTGCGTGCTAAATCCTAGACAACGTCATCACTTAACATCAGGTGAGACAGTTGTCAAACGCAAACTTATAATATGTAAAAAAAAAGTAATAAATATACATCCATACATCCGTACAATAAAACATCCATACTCACAAACTTACGCATTTATAATATTAGTAGGATTACAAAATACAAGGGCTAGTTGGGCCCGTCAACTTTTCCAACTGTTGTACTACACAAATGAAGGTTTCGTAGGATAATTCTTTCAAGACCATCCAGTAACATTTATTTTTTAAAGATAAAAAGCTTGCGTTTGACCACTGTCTCACTTGATGTTGAGCGACAATACAAAATTATACTACTACAACACACAACTACACCACTACGAGCTATACAAACCGTAAGCATAATCTTGGATTGCAACCCGACCACCTGCTTCAAAGTAGACGTGCTTGAAACTAGAATCTATTTAAGATTGATTTATGGCATTCTATCTCACGGCATCTCTGTAGGTCTCAAGTAACTTTTCGAGTGGTTTCATAACAGATGCTCTTAATGGTTTTCGGTCTTGTTAAGACGGAAAACCATTTCTGCTTTTGAAGTTATGCAATCAACGATTTGATCTACGTGTTATCGATGATTTCTGACTTTCATCAAGTGTTTATTTTTTTTATTTTATGGTGCTCAGTATCAGTATGGATCGATTCTGACTATAGTCTAATGGTTGGTAAAACCAAAAGTCAAGCAGTCAATAAATTAAATGATAAATATGTACATAGTTTCTAGTTTCCTCCAGAAACTGCAATACACCTGTGAATAGACACTGCACTCGTCTTATCAACAAATATCCACAGTCTTCCGGCAGATGGCCTTGAATGCCTATTACAATTGAAGGAAAAGGTCATCATTGCCCTCATCATCACTGAAAGTCAAGCTAGATCAATAAATAAAAAATATCAATTGGTGTAACATTTTTTTTTTTCGTTCTCAGGTAAGCATCGCATTGACGAATGCAGACACGGTGTCTAGGTATAGTATACTTAATTTAATTACATAGTGTAGTCAATTTTGCACGACAAAACCAAAAAACATAACAAAACAGCGAAAACAACCCGCCTGGCTTAGTTACTACCACTATAGATTTTAACTATTAGCAAACTATAATTGTGTTCAAGTATCTATAGAGTCAAAAAGTCATTAAAAGTTCTGTTATTCATCGTGTGGGGGGTATTAGGTTATTTTCGTTACGGAATTTCTGGATTCGGTCTCCACGCTCCAGGCTCGCGATAGAAGCTATGCAATAGCTTAACAATATATATTGCCTCTATAGCTAAATTATGCTGTTTTGATATGCTACAATGACGGACTTACATTATATTTACTTATTATTTTTAAATAATACTTACCATTTGAACAATTTTTATATAAAAATACCAGCTGCCTTTAACAGTCGCTGCTCACTCATCTTCTCACATTCTAAGCTAACCGTGTGGAAACTGGCAACTCTAGCAATCGATTACAAATGTCATCCATTCTGACCTTAACAAATTGTCAAGGCGGACCGGGTATACGATTTTTTTTGCCGCCCCTACTCAGCTTGTTGACATTTTGACGCATGATCTATTTTGAGTTAGCATCGGAATGATAGATATGGATTTCAGGTAAAAAAAGTCACGCATGTATATTGAATTTACTTCTATAAGTTTATTAAGAAATGTTTTAATAATAAAAATATTTAGTGAATATTAGTTCGTAAAGACTATCGTACGTTAGTCAGTAAATTAGTTAATGCTTGTATAATTTAATATAAATATCAAAATAACATATGAAATATCACGTTCTAGTCTGTCAGTCCATCTGTCAAGTCACTATTTTCTAAACCTATATTGCCCTTGGAAGAAACTGTGTAATGTTTCTTCGACCTACGCCTATTTTTTTTTGTTTAAATTATTCTTAAGATTGTGTTATACTTATAATTGATTACTAAATTTCTTTATATTAAAAACAAATTATTTAAAGTAAATACATTCTTGAAACCTTGCCTTAACTTATTCAACTGATAAAATTTGCATTACATGTGGTATTGAAAGTATTATGCAATTATGATAATTAATTAATTAGCTTAAAAGTAATCAAAACCGAGTCCTCCTGCTTAGCCATCACATATATTATGTTACATATTTACGATACACGCTTTAAAAAAGAAAAAAAAACACTAAGACAATTTTGATGAAATTTATAAGGGACACATCAATAGGTTAGTATAATCTTTCAAATGAAAATAAATGTTTCCAAATCAGCGAAGTTCATATATAATCAGTTTATAAATAACAGAGTACTGAAATAACACAAAAAAACAACTAAATTGGTAACCTCTTCCTATTTGAAGTCGGTAAAATAACACGTTAACCGTCAACAAGCAGACCACAGAGAACTGAAGAAGATTATTTGTCAGTAATAAAACGGACGAAACCTCATTTTTTGACTTACTTATGCAAGACTTCATCAGAGTCTTGCCAATTTACGGTTTGCCATTCATAGTTATGTTTTATATCCATTCAAAATAAGAACCTTTTTTGTTTAACCTTTTTGTTTCCTAGTATCAGAGAAGTGTACATTAGATTAAATCTCGCAAAAGGCTGATGTTGGCGGAAACAGAGAAAATATATAGAAATACGAAAAACGCCATTCACACGGAATGTTACAGTGATGCAATAAGGAAATACAAATAAAAGCTTTTAGGATAATGTAAGTAGATATTTTTTGTTAAGAGGAGCCCAATTTTTTTTTTAATCTTCACGCATCTGTTTTTCAACAACTGTCTCACTCGATGGTCAGTGACGATGTGATGGAGATCTTATCACGCTAAACACGTATAGTCCGTTCAGGCAGAAGTCCTTGAGAGCCAGTAAGCATTCTAGGTCTAGCGTGATTACATCTTCAACCGCATCGTCACTGACTATCAATTGAGATAGTGGTCAAACGCTAGATCTATACAGAATTAAAAAATAATAACAATAATAAATATAAAAAATAAACACAAATAAAGTATTACAATTGTAAAAAACGAGGGTCAGGCTAAGGTGCGCCATACATTATCCCTTAAGAAATTCCTTAGAGGAGTAAAAAGGATCGGCAAGTGATAGTAAAGTCTGATAAAACTGTCAATGTTATCCCTCTCGTGCTCAATCAAACAGGCTGTGAATACGTGAAATTGTTACGTTTATTCGATAATTCTGGAAGGAAATGTAATGGAACAGCTCTTTGCAATAGTAACAAAAAAAAAGACGTGTGGCACTCGGGGACTGCCGCGGTTAAATAGCATTTTTTATCAAATTATGCAATTAATATATTAATAACTTATGCATTAACGCCGATTCAACCAATGCCACCTAGAGGCGAGTTGCTGAACTAAACAGACAAGCGTGATATTTGAAAAAAGTCATTAAAAGTTCTGCTATTCATCGATAAATGGCAAAACTAAAAATTATCACCGCTGTGCCGGTCGGACAGCGGGGGGTGTTAGGTTATTATCGTTATGGAATTTCTGGATTCGGTCTCCACACTCAAGGCACGCGATAGAAGCTATGCAATAGCTTAAAAGTTCATTTGAGGCTTAGGCCCACTTGCGCCATTCTAATTATCCGAGAATTTAGCCTGTCAAGGATTAAATCACAAATTTGCAGGAAATAATTGCAATTTTATCACAGATTCTAGCTAGGTTGGCCGGTAAAGGACGCTTTAAAAATATAGCAGCCGTAATTCTGTTAATCACTGAAACATGATGAAATTTGTTTTATTTTTAATAATATGTAGACTTTGGGAGAAAGTCGAAACAATTGTCAATCGTGATATCGACAATGACAACTTCTCTCCAAATTTTATGGAAATCAGTTCAGCTGCTGTTTCAGCTTGTAGGAGTAACAAACATACAAATGACAAACAAAATTTCACCTATATAATATTAGTGTGATCATAAATTTGAATGTTAGTTTGTTTGTTACGCTGTCACTCTCAAACTGCGGAGCAATTGTGATGAAATATGGTATGGAAGTTGCTGACACCCTGGAATAATACATCGGTTTTTATATATACTTTTCATCACCACGTGGGTGAAACCGCGGGGCGCAGCTAGTTAATTATATATTAAAGCTATTACGTGCGACGATAGCTAAAGCTATACCATAATATTATTGTACCTATAAAACCTTCGTAGTCTTTCTACTCATAAAAGAAACTGGTGCATTTTTCATCAAATCAGCCATAAAAATAAGTCAAATTCAGCACGTTCTATTCCTGATTGCCTGTATAACATGAAATCGAATCGCATTCCGAAGACCGTTGATAATGTCCTCACTATTTGTTCAGCTTCAAGTGACATCCGTACAAATATTTGAAATGAACCTATTTAACTGAACTTAAACATGCTATCTCTTTTATACTGTAAATTGAGAAGCTTGGCTAGCATGCGTTGAATTTTATTCTTTTAAAGAGAGTTTTTTTTTGTTTTCATACAACCTTAAAAGATACTTATTGAAACTAACGAAGTACGATTCGTACTAGCCCGCTGAAGTGTATTTTAGTTAGCTATATTTCCTATATTTTACTCTCGTCATTATCATCATCTAAGCCATACGACGACGTCCACTGATGGACATTATGCCTCCACCATTGATTTCCACGAAGACCTGTTGGAAGCGGTCCACATCCAGCCCTTGCCTGCGATCATAGTCAGATCTTTTGTCGACCTTGTCAGTTGCCGTCCTCTGCAGCGCTTGCCAGTCCGCGGTCTCTATTTCAGAACCTCTCCACCCCAACGGCCATAGGTTCTTCGAGCTATGTACCCTGTCCGCTGCCACTTCAACTTAAAAAACAAAGTTACATTATAAAATAAAATAATAAAATTTATTTATTTATTTATGCAAAGCTCAAGCGATCTTTATACTAAAATTCATCAAACAGTGAAAACGTAACAGAAATACTTTTGACTTGTTATATTAATTTAGATACAATACCGAAATCGAACCACCAATTAATCGCTTGCTCATTCCCTACGTCTGGATGGAGTTTTCCAACAAATCCAAAACGTAACTTTGTACAGTACTTTTCAGTACCCGCCTGACTAGATGCCACTCAAATTTGAACAACTGACATCAAATACACAGTGAATTTAGGTAACTAAACTTCAGGGAAGCCCCTGAAGAGCCAGGCGACATTTTAGAAGAAGCATAATTCGATTTTCGAATCAAAATTTGAATTCGATTACATTGAGTGAGATATAGTTAAATATCCCAGGCTTGCTTACCGTCCCGACACATATCTGTTTAAACCGCACTCAGCAGCCTTTGATGTGGACTGCGTTTTAAAATACAATAACAAATTCGTGTACATAAGTAATGAGTTGATTGGCAATCGGCAATCAGTTATCGCAATCCGCATGTGTTGCATTAATTATCTTATTTAATTTCATTTGTTTCCAACAAAGCGTTAAATGTTTCATTTTGTGTAATCAATTATTCATAACTTAACAATGAACAAACATTGTACACAAAGTAAATTATAATTTTGTTGTATATGCAGTCCGCGGTCACACCCGCTCTGTGATTTGTATGGAAGAAGAAGTGTTGTTTTTACTATTTTCTTCGCATTTTTTACCATTCTTCTCTCCATAAGAATCTTCCATTAGATGAATGTATGTAACCTATAAATATGTAAACAAACATGGTCTAGAAAATTGTAAAATTTTTCTTAAATTTTCCCTCTTCGTAATTCTAGGATCACTTTGGAACACATTTGGCGATTCGTTTTTGTTTATATCGATAGATTAATTACAAGTGCAAGACACGTATCGACAATTGAACCATGTATGCGACTTACAGCAGAAGTCCAAGTAGGACGAGATTCTCAATTCAGCAGTTTTAGTGCCTTTTGCGTATTGATATTAATGCTAAAATATACATCTAGCGTTAAAATAATAAAAACCTCTCTTTCATTTCTTGGTAATATTCCGCTAAAATCCTTACATTTCTCAAGTTGATATTAGAATTTAGGAAAAATCCTGGGAATTTGGATAATTTACGGTAACCGATATATTTTTATAGCCGCGTTGAGCGGATAATTCGCGACGCGCTTGAGGGCACTTAATTCCTGTCATAGTCAAACCTCACTAAGAGTAGATGCGCTATGCTATACTTAAAAATGATTGGGTACTACTTACTAATAAGTAATGTGAAATATAATACATAGTATTTGGTACATGACATTTTGTATATATTTTGTGTATAGTTTTTTGTTTCATTTTATTATAGCCTGTTTTTTTCTTTTTTTACAATACATTCAAACAAGGTCTTCAGGCTGGTCTAATATGGTTTTTGACTTATTTGATACCATTTCACTCGATAGTCAGTTTTGGTGTAGTTGGTGAACGTAAGATATTAAGTTGCTCACAAAAACAGCTGACTGAAGACACTGTATGTTTTGAGAACTTGAACTTTGATCGAACTACTGATTGTCACCACGCGACTATCATATTATTATAATGCAGACTTTTGTCGCTATCTTATGTGATCTTAAGTATTCTATACCGCATCATTATGTGGTATCATCATCATGATAGATCGTGCTTGTCTATTTGATACCTTATAGCAAAATGCAATGTTAATAATATAAGTTGATAAAATAAATACCCTTCCATGAATGCAGCTTATTTTAAGCAGAGTATATAAACAGTGTAACATGCACACAATTAATATAGCATTTATTGTGATTTTTATATTTTTTTATATAAGTTTTTATTTAAAATGTAAAATTTGTATTCGAAAATTATCATCATAATATAAACAAAACAAATTGCTTGCAAACTATTACATAATATTATTTTGTCACAAATAAATAACATTACTGCATTACCCATTAGTAACTTTCCTGTTTTTATAGCAACGCTTCGCGTAGCTTCTGTTAAAGTGTTGCCATAGTAACGCACAGCCACTTTATTTCAGTTAGATGCGTGACAACGGTCGTTTTCCTCTAGATGGAGTTATAAGAACTCCTGAGGGACGTCGCGTTGTATTTAATTAACTAACGCGTGGGATTTTATAGATGAAGCGACGCGTTCAGTAGTAGTTTGTTTTATTTGTGGCTGTCAGTTGACACTTCGTTTTTCGTCGTTTCTTTATCGTATCTGTGCATCGTAAAAAAGAGGTTTATTTAGTCGTATACTAAAAAAAAAACATACTGCAGCAATATTTATTTATGGGATCCACTATCGCAAATTAAGAAGATTGTTGGATAAGCTATCTGCATAAATGTTTCAATAGACATTCGAGCAAACATTAAAATTAAAGCTCATCCACATGTAGGTAATAGACACTTGGGATTCACAAACTGGGCGATCGTTTTTTGCCATTTTCTTCTTCTTCTTCTTGTCTTTATCCCACACTAGGTAGGGTCGCATAAAAATATGTATTTTTCTTCCATTCCTCTTAATCAAAAATCATCTCTGTGCTCACATCTCTCATAAACATTTGTTATTCTTTACAGACTCCCAAAATTATGTACACTGAAAACGTTTATAGAAAAAAATAGCAAAATATTAATTAATTGTAATTTTTTTTATTTTTTTTTTATTAACATTCACACAAGGTCTTCAGGCCCCAAACTAGGCAGAGCCTGTACTTTGGTAACCTGATGACTGATATATATACATATATACATATACACACCCAGACACAGGTCAAACAGACATGTTCATGCACACAAATGTTTGACCTGTCCGGGAATCGAACCCGGGACCAGCGGCTCAGAAGGCAGAGTGCTACCAACTGCGCCAACCGGCCAGTCAAGTCAATATTTATGAGTTACACAATTTGGAAAACTATTTTTTTTTAATTTTGATTAGAAATGATTATTATGTCAACACTGGGAACTGTCACGAACTCTCAGTTGAAAATTTAATTACACTGCCGTTTACTAATGGAGCCAAAATGATAGGTAAGTTGAAGTATTGTTTTTTTTTTATTGGGAATAAGCAGGCTTTTGACCACTATCTCACTCTAATCTCAACTGAAGTTAAGTGATGATGCGGTCTACGATGGAGCATTGTAAGTACCTTATGATATTATCTCTCATTTTAATTATAAATGCAAAAGTTTGTGTAAAGTGTGTTTGCTACCTCTTTACGCCTTAACGGCTGAATATATTTAGGTAAATGAATTTCGGCATGTAACTTATAATTTAGACTAACACATAGGATCTTTTGTTCGGAATAAAAACGATTCCTGTATGTAAAACAGAAAGCTAATACAACATAAACTCTATCTGTTTAAATTGGTTGGAAATATGTAATATTATGTTTTAGCATAGATAGATAGGACCTTAGAAAAAGACATAGACTACTTTCGTCCTGGAAAAGTATGGATCCAGTGGGATAACTGAGGTAAAGCGGGAAAACTGTAGCCCACGCGAGCGAAACCATGTGGCGGAGCTAGTTCCATATAAATGTAGTGTTCAATAAGTTTTCAAGATTACAACTAAATCCGGTTTTCCCCATCCTTATACAGAGATATCCGTTTAACCGTAATTATCGCAAGAAGCGAGTATTTCAAGATTCGTGCAATCCAACGAAGATATACTGAGCTAAGAACGTAATTACTTCCATTGAGACATGCTTAGCATACGTATACTAAAAAAGCAGCATAGATAGTTATTTATTAACGCAAGGATATAATATAAGATAGGGTTCCGTTGCTATAGTTTCATAAAAAAATAATTAATTACTAATGAAATTATTTTTTTTATAATAATTTATTAATAACTGTATAAAATAATTTATTAATCAGTTACATTCTGTGGTTTGGGTTTCGAATAACAGACCACGCATGGGAGTTTCTTGTTGACGCTAAATAACTTAGACTTGTCAAATTGGTTCATAAACAACGAAGCTAACTGCGAACCCACATAAAAAAACATAGATACGGTCGAATGGAGTAACCTCCTTTTTTTAAACTCAGTTAACAAAATTATGAGCTCAATTTAAAATGTAGAGAAAACTGTCGTACCAGTAGATAATAAGGTAACCACGACCTACCTTATCTTACATTCTTACCTGATAAGACCTCGCCCCCGTTCTTTATCAAACATGATGTCACCAGGCTGGAAGTAAGCACTTACATTTATCACTTTGTCAATACACGAAAAGTATGTTACTCTAATAATGAGTAATACATGAACGACTGGCTTCGCCCTGCGCTGTTACCCGCGATAAAATGGTACGTGGTATTGACAATTTTTGTTTCTTCGCGTCATCCTACGGGAACAGTTAATATTTTTGGGATAAAAAGTAGAATATATACTATATATAAATATATGTTCAAGGTGCTCAGCCGTTTCAGCGTGATGGAGTAAAAAACATACAAACGGCAAAAAGACAAATGACAAATGACAGACAAAATTTCGGCTTTATAATATTACTGTGATGCGTCAATATACAGTCAACATAGGTTATCAAATCAAATCAAATCGAATCAAATCATTTTATTATTCAGACACAAAAGATCCATAATTACCTACATCAAATCAAATCAAATCATTGTATTATTCAGACCCAAAAGATCAGAAGAAATTTACCTACATGTTATATGAATGAAAAATATGTATATTACAATTTAAAACTATGATTACTATGTACCTACTATAGTATTATCTCTCATGAACTGCGTTATGCTATGAACACCTCTGTCATCTAATGAATGGGTGACTTAGTGGCATTTTCATTTAAGCATTTCGTGCTTCTGGAAGGCCCGTTAAGCCATTGGTACCGGTTGTTGTCTTAGGATAATAGTCGATCAGACATATCAGAGGCCCTTGATATATGGCGGTCTGATACACCGACATTAGGCTACCCTATCTGACAACCCACATTGGCCGGTGTGGTAGATTATGGCTAACACATCAGAGTGTCAAGTGAACTAAATTCATAATTGTAATGTAACAAAACCGACTAGGACTCACGTGGTAAACACTGGAAAATGACTCTCCGACCAGTTTCGAACTTATTTGCAGTTCTTCATCTGGGAGTTATGATCGTGCCAAGCGGCGAGCGCGAGCCTTTTTGTTACATTACAATTATGGAAGAAACTCGCGATAGTTTTCAGACTCAAACTAAATTCATGTTCATATATTTTAGTCCAGTGCGAGGCCGACTCGATGCCAATGAGGCAACGTCAAAAATCCGTGGGCTACTTTGTTCATATACTTTATTTGGACATAATTGGTGGCGAAATATTAACCTGAGGCGTAATGATTTAGGATATTAGAAATACGCGCTTACCTTATAGTTTTTAAAAAAAGGTCAAGCTTCAAGTAGGAAGAAGTAACAACGTAAGCACGGAAATTCTCTCAGTGAGTAAATTGGCTTATAATCTAGATTGACTCTCGACAGAGACGCGTAATAGACTTCGCCACTTACGCGCCAATTTACTCACTGAGAGAACTCGAGAAAGCTACTTTAATATAATAGAACCTGTAAATGTGTGTATGTTCTTCTTTTTCATATTGTCTTAGATAAAAATGTATCTACACTTCTACATCTGGTACATTTTGAAGCGATGATAGCTCAGCGGGGGGAGAGTCACCTGTCGAACTGACGGACCCTGGTTCGATCCCCAACAACACCTTGAGCTTCCAGCATGGTGGTAAGGTACATTCTAGTACCTACCTGGCTAACTCTCAAGTTAGAAAAACTGCCACCAAACACTTAGTGTGTTCAGGCAGCAGTCCTGAGAGCCAGTATGCATTCTAGATCTAACGTGATAACATCTTCGACCACATCGTCACTGACCATCAAGTGAAATAGTTGTAGGTTGAAAGACTAATAATCTGTTTAAATTACCCCTTATAAGAATAGTTTCTGAGGGCTTATTCTGGTTGATCAAATTTTAAATTTAATTTGCATTTAATTTCCTTGAAAAATATATTTACAAATGACCATAGTTTTTCTTTATAAAAAAACATGTGAGGCAGTCTTTGGCGACTACCGATAGGAGTAAAAACTACATGGTTTTTAAGCTATCATGGAAAGCGTGCGGTGACGATGACGCAAATTCCATGATTTTTGTTCACCCAAAAAGTGCTCAAAGCCTAAAGAAGTTTTCACTTCAATAACAAGTATAATGCATGTTCAGAAGCGGTACATCTATGTACAAAATAAAAAAAATCGATCGTGGTACTCGATCATACCCTTATCTCCTCCATGTCACCATATAGTAGCTGGTACCTGGGTTTATCGATTTGTAAATACGTATACAACTTTATTAACTGGAAATGTGTAATGGATTACACGTGGGTCGATAGGGGTTGATTGATCTGCTAGAGGTTATCAGTTTTTTCTGTATTATTTTTTAAATTACTTCATAGTTGAGAAGATGGTGTGACTATTTGATAATAATTAATGATTTGCTCACCGCAAGCAAATTAATTCTTGGAAAAGATTATGGGCACCATGGGCATGCGTTTGAATTGATTATTTGTTTATGTAATTTAAGGAACGGGTTATAATGAGATCTCTAGAAAAAGAAAGTCGTGGACATAGCCCGGCGAATTAGCAATTAGTGCGGGGGTGTGAATGTTAAATTCACCTTCTTCTTCTCACCCTAAGAATAGCATGTTAAAAGGATTATGTTAGGGGATTCTACATTCAGTTTATTTTTAAATTAAATATTTAGTACTATAATATATCAAATAGCCAGAAGTCAAAAGAATGTATGGAAATAAGAATAATTTCTTACAGTTAGTCGACCTGCTATAGAAATATATATAATTTTTAAAGCCACGGTGTAAAAAAAACAATTCCCAGATGAAGATATATTTTTGGTAAAGAACCCTGTGCTCCCTGCGCCGAAATCCTAAAAGCTTTGAATCACGGACAATCTATCTGAGGAACGAGTACTATAAAAATAATAATTTATCTTGGACAGGAGAATGTGTCCAAGGTATAAGAGCCAGGAATGAATTAACAGTATTCTAGCCGAATGACCAAGATGAGGTAAGCGCGATCTTGATTAGCATCAACACTTTAGTCGTGGTTCAAAGTGACCCTAAATAAATAATCATAATGTAGCATCTGGGCAGCCCGCATTCAACTAAAGAGTAGCTGTCCCTTGCAGTTTCAATCGCGTTGAATGCGATTTTCATATTATCCTTACATGAGTCAGTGTTTTTCATTCATTTTTTCAAAGCCATTTTCAGCCATTCAGACGTCATTTGCAGAATATCCCACTAATAATATTATAAATGTAAAAGTTTGAATGAATGGATGGATGGATGTTCGTTACTCATTCATGCCAGAACGGCGAAACGTATTTGGATGAAATTTGGTATGTAGATAGTTCAGGTCCCGGAATAACACATAGGCTACTATTCATCATCAATCATCACCGCGCGGGTGAAACCGCAGGGCGCAGCTAGTATGCTTTAAACTGTCAAGGAGTATTTATTTTTAACTGATATTTTAACAGAACAGAAGCCAAACATCTAACATACCGCCTGTTCAAAGTTTCTTTTTGTTTTTTTTTTAATTACAATACGCAGGCGTTTGACCACTATCTCACCCGATGTTAAGTGAGAATGCGGTCTAAGATGATTCACGCCTGCCTTGAAGATACCTGTCGTCACTCGTGACTTGAAGATGCCCAGATTTATTCATGTGGAAACACAGACTTAGGCAATGAGTTCCACTCGTTAGCTGTACGTACTATGAATGTGGAAGCAAAACGCTTAGTGCGACAGGGAGTAACGTCTACCATATATGGATGTCGCATTGCAGTCCGTCTGGTCGTTTTTTGATGGAATGAGGAAGGAGGTACCAAGTTATGTAACTCCAGAGCACACTCCCCGAAAAGTACCGCCTATTAAAAATCAATAGTTTTTTCTAATAAGTAATACAATTTTATTTTAGTCTAACATACCAGTTTCCTTAACATGACTACATCGTATAATAAAACTTAAATCCCGATTGTATAAAAAAATATTCACTTTAACCAACCTTGAACGACTTCGAACTTACACAATTGTTACAAAAGGCATGAAACAACTATAGATAAATGTATGCTAAGTAACCATACTAAACCTAAAAATAAATAAAAAAAGAAACATATTTTAATATATACCTATTAAAGCTAACAATACTTTTATTTGAAAAATTTAAACGGGCTTACAGACAAAATGTCCGATATCTTATCACTTGTACCAACCAACAAAACGCGTTCGTGATCCAAAGACCAACCGGGTGGTGCGACCTAATATACCTCTGAGAGAACGCCGTCGGCTCTCCCCGACAACATTTAGCTGTTTGTTAGTTGTAAAGTTGCAATTCCTGTTACTGCTATGGAACTTTGTATATCCACTTATTGGGAGACCTAGAAAAGTAAAGAAACGGCATAAAAGCTTTATAATGACACGAAAACTTTATCAAAATAATGAAGAGAAGTTTATTTCTACCTATATCTTTCACCTATATAAACCAAATCATATTTCCATCAGTACCTACCTTCTTTTTGTTTTGTTCAATACAATCAATGGCTGATTTCGGGTGTCTCGAAGAAATCGCTACAAGCGATAAAACCACCCATTTTACCACCTTTAGTTTTGGAGTTATTTTATAATATTTATATAGTATAGTGCATTAAAGAATGATTGTACGGTATTGTCAAGCGTTCACCTCAAAATACTAGTTCATCCACAATACAGAGTATACTAGTGTGTGTAGGGGTTAGTATGAAATTTGATATTTTAGTTGTAGGTAATAAAGTACCAATTTTTTTAGGCTGTGTTTTTTTTATATATTTTGTACCAAATTTAGGAACAACAAGCGCAATAATCTTGTTGCTACTAACTTAATCTGAACTCCCATTTCATCTTATCGTTTTTATCCATAAAAAATATTTGTATTAATTACACGAAACCTTTAAACGAATACTTGAACAAGGTATAACGCTACAAATCTTATGTAAGCACCAAAACAATCAGCGTCGGCACAATAAACAGACCGAGCAACAGATTGAATAATAGTTGAAAACGCTCTGACCTCGAGTTACTCTGCAACTTAAGTGTATTCTGTTTCTGAGAGAAAAAATACCGGTTCCGAGGCGCACGATTAAGTTATCTTCCCGCTGTTTCACCGATTTCAAGTTAATTTCTTCATTTTATTCTAAGTTCGAGGTTCCGTGGATTTATTGTTCTTTACAATTGTCAAAGTTTAAATAAAAGCTCGTCAGTAAGACAAAAACGTTCATATGCACTTTTTAACTGACATATAATTGTGATAGTTTAAACGCAAAAAAGCAGATTGAAAAGAAAGAGGGTAGATCGATTTATCTGTTTTTAATAATATCTGTCCGCAGTTACTTCTGCTTGAGAACATGGTGAGTGTAACTGAGTCAAAACATCAAGTATCATCTAGATTCATTTCATACCTGTTGTGTAGTAAGCATAATAGTAAAAAATCAAATGTTAAAAAAGTCAGTTATCCAATAATTGTTAAAAAAGGTACGGACCGTTGAGTTTGTAGTGTGTAGCTTTCTCAATAAAAAAATCAAGTAACGATTACAAATTAAAAACTTACATGGTTAATATACCTATCAATGCTTTTCGTTCTTGAAAAACGCTAATTTTCTTTTGGTGATACATATTTGCTTGTACTATAGCTTAGTTGGCGAAGCGACGGGGTGGTATGCTGTAGACAGATACTAATATATTATTTACTAAATATGGAGGATAATATTTTTTAAATATTCAGATTCAGATTCAAAATCAGATATTTTATTAACCATTTCGTTACATTGCATATCATTGGCACGTCAAGTCGTACAGAATAATTATCACACGACATTAAGAAATTAAAACATTTAGAATTTAACAACAATATTCAATATCCTTTTTTTCAACAGCTGTTGTTAGGACATTACCTCTTATATATAAGGCTATATTACAAGCTATATATCAGAAAATGAACAGCTCATGTATTCATTTATATTATAAAATGGGTGACATTCGAGGAATTTCTTAAGCACATTTTTGAAAGTATTTATGGGTAAATGGGTTATTTCTAATGGCAATTTATTATACATGTCAAGTTTTAAGCATATTCCTTGTTTATAGGGCTGCGTTTCAATTTGGGCTTACAGTGCACACGTTCGTACGTAAGGATTTAGCTGTTCCGAGATTAGTACTGACAGTGCTGACGCTCGTAAGCAAATCGGAACTGCTTTTTGTGTGTGAATGCACGCTAATTCTTTAAATGTCAGTTTCCATTAAATTCATATTAAATCATTGACTACCGTACTTCATGGGCACTAAATGGGTCATTTTTTTCTGATATATAAAATTACGTTTTTAATTTTTTGTGGACGAACTACCAATTTTTCGACAGATTCTCTTAATGAGTCAGATGTTTTACTCTCAGTGCATAGTTATTTATGTATGTGTTTAACAGCGCTCACACTGCTTTACGTCGTACTCGTGAGCGTTCTAAGCACAAGACGATGACGTCATGGATGACGTCATATACATTCTGTGTGCAGCTGTCAGTGCATTTTGGAATGACTTTAAGCACGCTCTCTGTGCTCAAAGCGCTCAAATCTCAATAAGAAACCCCCCTTGGGTCTTCGCTAGTCTCGTTTTTGGTAAATGTATTTTTTCCTTATGTACATGTATTTAAAATGTTAGGCATAGATTACATTTTCTCTTGCTGCGATCATTTTTCCTACAGTCGGGGCTAGAGAACTCATGCATAATCCTTTCATAAGCGTCTTTTTTCTGGTTTGGATACGTTCGTCAAAGTTTTTTGTTTTGTTCATCTAATATAGAATCCAAACCAATAAAAGATTTTTCTGAAATAAGGGACATACAGTTTTCATAACGAAGAATCTGAAATAAAACGGTAAATTGTTAAATTAATTCATAATGAGGTGAAAATTAAATTAAAACGGTATCAATATGTTTCTGCTACTACTTTTACTACTGTATAATAGTATCTACTTGGCAAAAATTAAATTAAATTCGAACTCTAATTTATTGTTTACAGATAAAAAATCAAATTAATAACATTATTATATTATGTATGTATTATGCATAGTAATTATTAGTGGCTTGAGTCTGAAAACTATCGCGAGTTTTTTCCATATTTGTAATGTAACAAACCCACTAGGACTCACGTGGTAAACACTGGAAAATTACTCTTCGACCAGTTTCGAACTTATTTGCAGTTCTTCATTTGGGAGTTATGATCGTGCCAGGCGGCGAGCGCGAGCCTCAGCACGTAACTGATTCGCGAGGCTCGCGCTCGCCGCCTGGCACGATCATAACTCCCAAATGAAGAACTGCAAATAAGTTCGAAACTGGTCGAAGAGTAATTTTCCAGTGTTTACCACGTGAGTCCTAGTCGGTTTGTTACATTACTATTAGTGGCTTGTTCAAATGTAAAAGTAGGTGTATTATTGTAATTAATAATTACTAATTTGTTTTAATAAAAGCATCGGCCCTAAAAAGAAAATAATAGACACAGAAACTAGTACTTCTATTGTAAAAAAAGATAAACTCTCAAACCTTTCTTCTATTCTATTTCTATTTATCTAGTGTAATAAAAGTCTGAGGAACTCCAAATAATACAAATCTGACACGAAAGAACTTGACCGATTTCATTCCATTTTATGGGCCCAAAGATTGTACAAGCAATTTTTCTAATGGTCCATCAGACGATGAGCAAATCTATCAGGGAGCGTATATATCTTTATTTGTCTTTGATGGCGTCATTATTTTAGATAAGGAAGCCATTTGTAGTATATTAATAAAGGTATATACGTACATAAAAGGTGTTTTAAGATGGTCGCTATTAGGCGTCGATTGGGCCGCGCTGGACGCACCACACGCACGACACGCAACGGATTTTAGTTTGATTAGTATTATTTGACACAAAGGACATTTTATATAAATTTTCTAAATGTATTGATGATAAATGTATATACCTACAATTTTTATTAACCGACTTCAAAAAAGGAGGAGGTTCTCAATTCGATCCGTATGTTTTTTTTTGTGTTTGTTACCGCATAACTTCCGACTGGGTGAACCGATTTTGATCGATCTTTTATTATTTAAAAGCTGGTGCTTCCCGTAGAAAGACATTTCCCATTAAAAGTTCCATTTAAATTTCATCAAAATCAGACGAGCACTTTTTGAGTTACAAGTCAAAAACTGAAAAATGCGTGCTTATACTACACGATATTATAGTAGCGGGTGAAGACATCGGTGAACATACCTACACCGCAATACCAATTGATCCCATGAGTAACAAAGGTCACTAAAAGAGTGAAAAAAAAAATATAACCAAAAAATGGAACCGACTTCAACATTCAAAAGTATGAAATAACTTGTCGCAGTCGGTACCATGAGCACAATATTTTGATATCAGTTACTTTGAACTATCATGGTACCGACTTCAACAAGTTATTTCATACTTTTGAATGTTGAAGTCGGTTCCATTTTTTGGCAAATTTTTTTTTTTTTAATTTCAATTATGTTTGTTTATAGTCTAAAGTTGAGATGCCGTTCAAATAGAAGTTTTTACATCTAGACATTTAATATTGTTAATAAATCAGTCGGTAATCAGTAATTTATTTACCTCGACGTTTCGACCAAGTTGCATTGGTCGTAGTCACGAGAAGACTCTTCGTAACCACGACCAATGCAACTTGGTCGTTCGCGAAACAATGTGTTCGAATCGCGACGGTCTAAAAATTACAATAGACATATATTTATAGAATAATGTGGACGATACATAAAGGTTCCATAAACAAAGGTATCGTGTCTGTTCTAATAAACAACGCTTAGCCAGTGACAGAAGGCAAAGAAATTTATTTTAGGATCGCACTTTGATTTCTAAATTCACATTGGAAGTTCTAAGGTTCAAATCCGTTCAAACTTTGAATATTGTAAATGGATATCCGAGTGCTTTAGGGTGTAGCTATGAATCATACATAACGTCTAACTTGAGAAAGGCATCTCAAAGGTGCGAAATGGAAATTCATAGGCACTATATTTTGCTTTACTATTTCAGTGTTTGTTCGACAGAAACACAAGAAAGGCATTGAATGTTGTCGAATAAGGAAATAAATATAAAACAAAAATATATGTATTCTTGTAGTTCCGATTTAATACAAACTAATTAACAAGTGCTGCAGAGAAAAACCTCACACGAGATGGGATTACTAATTAAAAAAAATGCAGGGCTGAAATGGATGCAAATAGCTCAGGATAGAGAAAAGTGGCAGTCCTTTGAGGATGCCTTCACTTCAGAGGGGTCCTAATGTGGAGGATTACTGAGAACCCAATGATACACATGGAAAACTTCAATAATAATTTACCATTAACAGATAAGTTTTAATATTATAACTATGCTGTATTAAGAATTAAAAAAGCGTAAATAAACAAAATACACAAGTGCCAAAAGTTAGTCTAGTTTCCTACTTTGTAATGAGCTGAACAAATCTTAATCTAAGATCATAATAATATTTAGATTGAAGATAAAAGGGTAATTCGGTAACTATCCGGTGTCCGGCCAATCTGGCCTAAATTGAAACCAGATACTGGATAATAAATGCGTATCCAGGCCGATACAAGATTTGAAAAAATACGGCTTCTAAAGTATAGATGCATATTATTTAATCCACATAACAAATAAATTCATCAAATTGTACTACAGAACAAAGAAAATGTATACTTGAGCTGCACTAAAGGCCCATTATGATGTATAAATTCAATATTCACTGTGTTAAGAGGCAAGAAACGCATTCGCTTGTCTACGTATTGTATACGAAGCTGGCCTAGTGGCCAGCCTCCGAAAAAAGATTTTCTTAGTCTATTTACGCATTTAGTCATCTTTCACGCTTTTGTATTTATTGATTCATGAAGAGCCAGCCTTTCAATGTGAATCAATTTATTAAGATATATATTTTTAAAGGTCCAGCGTACTTACTACCTACTTACAGGCAAGCTTACGTTTAACCGCTGTCTCACCTGATACTTAGCGTCGACGCGGTCTAAGGTGTAGGTACGCAAACTTAGAATGTACCTATGCACTCGCGACTTCAAGACTCTGGGGTTGTACTTATCGGGAAACACAGAGTCAGGCAGTGAGTTCCACTCCGCATATATAACGCAATACGCATTATAAGAGTGGACGCAAAACGCTTCATACGTAACGGTGGTATATCTACCATGTAGCGGTGGCGCATAGCCGTCCGTCTGGTTGACTGATGATAGATTGGAGATGGTAGACTCAAAATGTGTAATTCCAGTATATATTCACCGAAATGTAACGGATAGAAAACTGATAGGCAAGCATAGTTGGTTAGTAACCAGATGCAACTGGAGCATCCAGACTTCAAACCCGTAGCAAAGGCTCTACACCTCAGGATCGTAGAGTAGAGAAATACATTACTATGCATGACAAAGTTAAAAATTCCTTTGTTCAAACAGACTACAAACGTGTTAAATAAGTTAGTATTATACGGTTATAAATAAGGTAAATTTTGTATGACACTTATGAATGTCAAAATTTATATATTTTTCCCATCAAATGATTTTATTGTTTTCTTAAAAATTCTTTTTATATAATTCACAGTAATTTGAAATTTTCCGTTCTCGATTCGACCCGTATGTTTGTTTTATGATTGTTACCTCAGAACTTACGACTGGGTGAACCGATTTTAATCGTTCTTTTTTTATTTGAAAGCTGGTGCTTTCCGCGTAGTCCAGTTAAATTTCATATTTAAAAAATCAATTGACTTTAACACTCAAAATAACGTGTGAAATAAGTTGAAGTTGGTACCATGATAGAACTATCATGGTAACTATTAAACAAAAGTAACTATTATCAAAATATTGTGAGCATAGTACCGACTTTTTTTAGTAAGTTTGATCGGCAAATTCCATACATTATGTTTAACTACTACATAAAACTTTCGTTCTAAAGTAACTTTTTCTTTCGTTCTAGGCCGTGGTGGTACCGGCCTAGAATAGTACTGCCCCATCTCTTCCCGTGGGTGCCGTAAGAGTCGGCTAAGGGATAACGTACCAGGAGGTGGGCAGCAGCGCCTTCTGAGGATCGGAAATCATACTGCGCTCGCCAACCCGCCTGCCAAGCGTGGCGAGTATTGGCAAATCCCCCCTATATGGGGGAGGCAAACGTCCAGCAGTGGAAGCACAGGGCTGAAAAAAAAAAAAAAAAAAAAAAGTAACTTAAAAAGCATTATAAATGATCATGATATAAAACGCCTAGACCCTACAGAATCAAACACAGACACGAATTCAGATAAAAACATCACAGACGTAGCAGTTCGATATCTGAATCACGACGCGCTGTCACGGAACCGCCGCGGAGACGCGGACAACTGACACTGACAGGGTCACTCGTGCCCACCTAACAAGATTGATGCCCGACTCACTGAGGGGCGAGAAACTTTTGAATTTCCATGTTTTAAGATCTGATAACAGTTAAACTGACATAACTTGAATGCAGATTACGAACTAGTATCAGATTTTGAATGTATAAAACACGGGAGTTACTCACGTAATAAGTCAGAGTGTTACGACTATAGTTTCAACCACAGGCAGAGTACTAGCGGCAAATCGCGACCGCGTCCGCGAGCGTCCCGTATTATCCTTGAAAGAGACCACCGAATGTGGTTGAAACTTTAGTCGAAACCCTCTGACTTACTACGTGAGTAACTCCCGCATTTTACACATTCATAATGTGTCAAAACCACGTTAGTATGAGATTGTGACAAGATCAACGATTTTGATGAAATTTAAATAGGACCACGTGAAGAACCAGCTTTCAACTACAAAAATAATCGGTCGGTCGGAAATCGGTTATAAATAGGTATTAATTAAATTAAAGATTTTAAATTAACAAAATTATAAATAAGATTTTATCAAATGAGTTCGATAAGACGTATAAAATAGCTCATTCGGCAACTTTCCTTGACTATTTTCATGAAAAATTTTATTAGCGGCATCGGTGTAAATTGAAACCACCATCCTGCGACAGCATTCCATAAATCTACTGTCATGGATTTGCAACAGTCACCGCTAAAGACATGAATCACAGTCAGAAACTATGGGCTGGGCCAGAGGTCATGTGTTAACTAGCACTCTGCCTCGTGGAATAATTATAATAGTTAATACTATGCATAAATGTTATGTGGGATTATAATATATGAGCAATTTATATAATTTGTTGGTTTCTAATATAAATTATCAAATGTTAGGTGAAAATTATTCATATGCCTGATAGAAAGCCTACTTTTCAATTGTGGTGACATCCATAGTTCTATTGAATGATATTGAACTATAAACTTCTACCAATCATCAGATTTAAGAAAATTCAGAAATAGCTTTATGGAACCGTAGTCATTTTAGACATAATATGTCAATATTATGTCTAATCATGTATTTGGTTGAATAGAGCTTTTTCTGAGTTTTTTTAAGCCTGATGATTTACAAATCAATACAATTATATGAAATCAACTCATATCTAACCTTGACGGAGTGACATTTTCGTACCGTTTATGGTAGAAACTATAGGCCCATGGGAACCAGGTGCTCTTGAGTTACAAAAGGAATAGGATTTAGGATTTAGTGCGGCTTTAAGAATAGACACATGACCAAAATGCTGGTCTGTATTATACTCAACAAACCAGTCTCGTCAGCTAGTGTGGCAATGCGGCTGGCATTTTAAGTATGTTCTCGAAAATGCAGGATTGTTTCAGCTAACTATAGAATATATTGGTTGTTCGAATAATCTTTTGGTATATATTTTATTTTTCTAAAATGTAATTTATATTATACTTGATTTTGAGTTGTAGTTTCATTTTAATAATCTACTGTTTTGCTTTGTTTTATTATGTCGAAATAAACAATTTGTTTGCTATAACAATACAACTCCTTTCATTACATCTGTTACAATGACATTTATCAGCTGGTCCCAAACTTAGCAGAGTATGGATTCTGCTAAGTTTGAGGTACACTGTATGAAGATATAACTTAAAGTAACTTAAAATTATGAGTAGGTTAATATGATTACGTGTATATTACGGGAGAGAAATAGTTTAAATTAATATAAATACTATTTAACCGATTAAAGTGGTTGATTAACGTCATTAAAATCATTGATTTATGTTATATTTTATTATTATAAAGAAGCCTAAGAATGCACCAAAATAAAAAGAAATATTGAAGGTTGTAAATTACACAGTTAAAGGAAATAATTTCAAAACAAATGAATTGCACCAAAAGGATCCCATAAACAAATCCATACCCCTTTAGAAGATGGAGCATTTTAATGTTATACTAATATACAACCATGGATAATCGTAAATCTGTAAATGTAACAATACTATTGAGTGGTCCCATTTTGTTACCATATTCTACGTTTTGTTTTGCTCCAACGCTTTTGGATGTGAACGAGGTGGCAGATCGTAAAACAGCTTTATCGGCGTTTGTCTCAGATTGTTTATAGCCCTACAGGATTACGTTTTGTGATTGATTCGATTTCCACTTAATAAATTTCTGTTAGGATTACAACTACGGCAACTTTGTCAGCCAGTTTGTTTTATGTTTCTGATTAAATTTGTGGACCCTCAAACTCGAATTTATTGCGTCGATCATCACAAATAAAGGAGTGCTTATTAAAATTAAATTACACTGACTGAGAGTTTTGGGGCTTTACGAAGATTTTTCTGGCAATATTATATTTAATCCTTCAATCAATAAGGGTGCTTAAGGATACTATTTATTGCAACATCCTCGCAGATGTTAACTAAAATACGGATGGCTAGTAGAGTGCTGATTTAGTTTAGATGGAAAAGCGACAGAACGGTATTCTGTAGTTGAGAGTTTTAATCCCAACAGTAGCCGATTTTTTTCATAAAAAGTGTGACCGTTTTACTTTGGTTTTTATTACCGCTAACTGTATTCTGTTAACTATTTAGATTGTTGCTTTAGAACGAAACATAATCCACTATTATACAAAGAAGTATGATAAACAAATAAAACATGCCGTTGTTGGTGTACGAAAATAATTCCAATCAAATCATCCCCGAGCAAATGGATATTGGTTTTCGACAAAACACATGTAAAGCACCCAATACTAATGAACTCGACGCTATACTGGTACGATTCCTTAACGGTCGTTTCCAATACGTCATTAATCGTCTAAATGGCTCTTATGATAACGTCATCAAGGTAGAAATTCATTTAACCGTGACGAAATTAAAAAAGGTTTGAATTTAAAAGTAAGAGTATCACAGTGCCAGCATTCCTCTCGCTTGGTTAATTAAGACATAGATTATCGAACGTTTTGGAGTAGTAAATAAAATTGTAATCTCTTACCGCACCGCATAGGCGTCTTCAGAGCACGCCTTTATCTCGAAATGGTAAGCCAGAACGCATCTTCTTTGATCCCACACCCACACGCATACATTTATAAAGTATAACCCTACCAATATAATACTAATGTACTGTCAAATTTTAATGTAACTAACGATAGTGGTAAGAAGAAATATGTTACCGTACGCGTCCTAATGGATCTCTGACCATTCAAATTTGTTTGTTTACAGGTATCAGATACGTGTCATCAACTGCACAACGTAAGTTACTCTTCTAAATTAAAACTTTAGAGCGTTTGTCATTTTCACCTGGCTTCATTTGTTTTATTTCTCAGCAGGTTTCCTCGAGCTGCGAAGATATAAGTCATGTCAAAACTTTCCTTTAAACAAGACGGTGGAGCAAGAAAGCTAGAAACAACTGATCAAATACTTTAATCTTTATTTACTGGTACGTTTGTGCAGACAATTGTGTTTTTAGTAAGTACTAGCTGCGCTTTGGTTCCACGGGCATGGACTACGGTCTTCCCGATACCGTAACTATCCCACGGAAATCGTACTTTGTTCGGGATTAGAAGTAGCTTACGGCTTTCCAAGGTCCCATCTAGGTGTAACGACACATACATGGGGCCTTGGAGAAGGACATTCGCTACTTCTAATCCCGAACAAAGCTCGTGTGAAATTTTTCGTGCTGAAATGCATTTATGCATTTCTGACTACCTGGGGAGGTAAGGGGGGAATGTCGAGCTTGCTTCCTGAGGGCCCTTAAGGCAGCAAATCCTGACTGCACTCAGAGCAGCAATGAGTCCACTTTCGAGTAAAACCACCACGGTGGCTGTTGTACTGCTATAACGTTGGGCAGTCGGGGTCATCGTAGCATTTACCGCGTGCCCGCCACGGCTGTCACACAAGACACGGTCGCTACACCTCGGCAACCACACTGTTTAACATCAACGTTGGTTCAGCAGTTCTTATGCGTGAACACGTAATAGACATACACGTTACTTTCACACATAATGATATAGATGTAATATAATGACGGTACGTGGCGCAGTGGTTTGTGTCATCGACATGACTTCTGTGTCACCGGGACCCTGGGTTCGAATCCCGACAGGGGTAAACATTTGTGCGATGAGTGTAGATGTGTGTCCCGGGTTTTGGATATTTGTGTGCTGTGATTGTGTGTGTCCATGCCTCCCGCAATACAGGGAATCCTAGTGCGGGGGTCTGAGTGTAATGAAAAAAAAAAAAGCTGAGACGACGTACCTTGCATCTGGGAGAATAGGTATTTTATTAATAAATAATAAAAACAATAAACTATTAAAACTATAATAGATTTTCCAAATTATCGCACGAAGCACGTTTTGCTTCGACATTCATAAGGCGTACAGGTAATGAGTGAAATTCAGTGCCTAAAGCTGTGTTACCGCATAAATACAATCTGGATATCTTCAAGTCACGAGCGAATAGGTATCTTCGGGGCAGGCGTGCTCCATCGTGGACCGCGTGATCACTTAACATCAGGTGAGATAGTGGTCAAACACCTGCCTATTCCCAATGTACCCCAGAGGAACTATTATTTTTGAGGGATAATAAGTAGCCTATAGTGTCAATCAACGGAACAACAGTTCCGTATACACATGAACTGTGATTTTTTTTATTTATATGTAAAATTGAACGGTATGCTTATGGCGCTGTGTATACATAAATTCTTTATTTTTTAATCATTTCAAATCGTGTGAAAGAGACTAAGCTTTCATTTTTTCAGTTTCAGTAGCCCTAGTTTAGTCTAAAGGAGTCTTTAGGGTCCTTTGTGGACGGTAATACAAGATGGTACTTTATAGTGGACTGTAATAACTTATAGTTTAGTAAGGTTTTTTATGCCATATAGATCTAGCGTTTGACCACTATCTCACTTGATGGTCAGTGGCGATGTGGTCGAAGATGTTATCACGCTAGACCTAGAATGCTCACTGGCTCTCAAGGACTGCTGCCTGAACACACTATGTGTTTGGTGACCGTTTTTCAAACTTGAGGGTGGTAGCTAGCCAGGCGGGTACGCGAAAGTACCCTACCACCATGCTGGGAATTAGATAACTGTGTGACCTTCACCAGAAGCTCAAGTTGTTGTTGGGGATCGAACCAGTGTCCGTCAGTTTGACAGGCGACGCTCCCCCCGCTGACCTATCATCGCTTAGGCTTAAGGAAGGTAAAATAATTTTATATAAAAGTGATGTGCGCGTGCGCCTCGCTACGCGGGCTGTGGTGAGGTGAAGGGGGCGTGCGGGGGCACTCGTCGGCATCCATCAGCTGCTGCCGATATGAACTTCAAGCTGATGCTGAACACTTTATAAGCTTGTGTTTGACAACTGCCTCACCTGTATGAACCTAATCGTGTTTTAACTATTGAATACTAGTGTAAAAAAAAGAAAATTTTAAAAAAGGTATAATCCATTTCAGAGTTTGGACTTTCAAAAACATGTTTTTAATTAATTTAAATAAATTATTATTAAATAAAATACGTAGATATATCTTCAGAATATTAAAAATATTTATAAAAAACTTAGTTTCTTGGGTAGGTTAAGGTGAGGTCAAGAAACGATCAGAGTTTTTATTGTAACATCCATATTTCTTGATTTGAAACGAATTTATTTTGTAATATGTCTACTGCTGCCCAGTATCACGTGACCTCAGCTTAGGTAATGACTGTCTGCGCTACTCTCCACCGAACTCATTCTGACCGTGACCACTTTCAATTTCGGACCTATGCAAGATCGCTCTGGTTGTTTTTTTCATTTATTCCTAGCTCATTTTAAATAGATCTGTCGGGAAAACCTCGCCATAAAATGTATATCTTTTGAAGCTCAGTTTTTTAAATACGAGGAACTCACTAAAAACAATTTTAGAAGGTGTCAATAATTTATAAGCAGTACCTTTATTACTATATTCAATAGGTGCATGTTTCGAAAAAAAAAATATTGAAGTAATTAAGACCCAAGTCTACTTTAATTATTAAGATACCCACGTTATAACTTTAAAGTTAATACTCTCAATTCTTTTTTTAAAGTGCTACTTACGCCACGCATGCGCTCTATTATAACATCACTGATGTCATCATTACCTTTGACAATCCCGCAGCATTTGTTTTATTTTTGATATTCAAAGGGGTGCCTGTTGCCTAATGGATCAAGTAGCTAGATATCATCATTCATTTTCACCTCTCAAAGTTATCTACAGTCATTATTATCTACAGCGTAAGGTATAGTTTTGAGTTTGTAGCTTGTAGTTTCACAAGTTGTTTTAGTAAAGTGAAGGAGTCATTTTAACGTTGTCACTGATGGGTTTTCAAATATTGACCGGCCATTATCTGCTGGGAGCGTGACGTCGGTCCAAGCATTGATAACGCTTAGTGTGTCGCCCTGCTAAAGCCCTTGTGTTTGTTTACGTGTCTGTGTTTGTATTGTACGGATATCAAAAGGTGTGGGGTGTTTGTAATTAAAATGGACCGTGGGGTTATCGTATTTCACGTGGACAATGCTAAAAGGTGGTAAACATTTTAAATGTTTTAGCTCTCGGACGAGTTGTTGTATGTTTTAAGTGATATTTTTTACTTAGGATTAGAAGTTTGTGCATAATAAAGAAAAGTATTCTTTCTTTTTGTCTTTCTTTCTCTTTACATGCTGGCAGAGATCCCCACCAATGGCTTGAGCTTCCGGTGAAGGTAAGACCGTTATCGAATTCCCAGCATAGTGGTAGGGTACTATCGAGTCTGGCCTGACTAGCTACCTCGAGTTTGCAAAATTGTCACCAAACACATAGTGTGTTCAGGCAGTTCTTGAGAGCCAGCAAATACTCTAGGTCTCAAGTGAGATAGTGGTCAAACAAATCTATACAGTATGAAAATAAAGTTTGATCTGGCAGACATTCACTATACTCCTATACCTAAGCTTTCATTGCTTCGTCCATTTTTATAATTAATGCATGATAATTGTGGAAGATGTTGGTCAGATTAATATCCCTTAAAAGAGCAATTAACCTGAATTACATTGTAATGGTATTACACTCTCATTAGCTATCCCCAAATTCACTCCTTTATCTCATCCAATAAACGTTAAAAAGATTAGCTCCATTAGAAATTAACATAAGCATAACGTAACTTATGCCCTTTATCTTTTCAAACTGTTCTATATACGGTCCACTTAACACATTATCAAAATTATAATAAACAATAATTATGCAATAAATCTGGAAGATGACTCCACAGCATGTGTTAAAAGAACTCGCAAATGAGGAGTGAATGGATTAGATTTTAGGGAATGACTTCCAAAAGCGGTTAAAATTGTATATCTTAATTTAAACTAAGTATGTTTTGACATGACACGGTCACTAATATAAAGGTTGATTTTAGAAAGAGATTTACCGTGTTTGGATAATGTTGTAACAGTTGACGCTTGCAACAGTACCGTAAGATCAACAGCCAAAAACATCAACAACCCCATTACTTAATTTAACTCTTACATTTTATACTGTGTACCAATCTAATAGAGCTGATTTTAAAAAATCGTTACCAAAAGTATAAAATTAATTTTATGGGTAGTAATTATCCATTGTGACACAGACTACAAGTATTGAATTATTATTATTTGAATTGTTACAGATGATATATTTTTGTGCTATTGTGTTACAATAAAATGTTATCAATCTGATAATGACCCGAACTTAGCAAGTCTGTAGATGTTGGTTTTAGTGTGTCAAAATTGTTTATTTAAGGGTATGTGATTCAGTTTAATTTACATATATGTAAATATATTTCCCTGTGATATCACATGAATTCGGCAATTCATACTCTTGTAGACTCACACACACACTTCCCACACTTAGTTGATCGTAGATTATTTTGCGGAAAATTATTCAAATTATCAATATAACTATTTTAAATATTTATAAGCTTGCGTTTGACAACTCGAAGCTGATGTTAAGTGATGACGTGGTCTAAGATGTAGCAGGCTAGCCTGGAAGGTACCGAAAATTCTTATTTTAATATTAAGTTATTCCGTCCGTATGACAAGTTATATTAATTACAAGTCAGTCCGACATCCGACCCAAGAAACGATTCTCAGTGTATATTTCAACGGCATAATTGGTAACAAATGTGGATGATACATGATTATTTTCGAAACTCGTCGACGGAAATTCTTCAGTATTTATTATGACAACGTCAAAATGTAAACAGGGAATGGGTGATTTTTTTGATGGATGAAGCGTACGTTTCAAAACAAATTTTAGTTGTGCTAGCATCAAAGAGGTTGAAGTCTTTCATGTGATAGTTCAATGGGGAGTTAAACGAATGTTCAATTATTAATTTTCAAAGACGGAATGTATGCTCCATGGATTTTAAAAAAAAAACAGCCAAGTGCGAGTCGTACTCGCACAACGCGAGTTCTGTACAAAAAAAGGGTAGTAAGTTTAAAATTATTAAAATTATTTTTATGTAACTAAAAATGTATGCTTTTCCCAATTTTCTTTATCTGTACTTCGTAGCGAATTTCAAGATTCTGAGTTCACGGGAAGTACCCTGTAGATTTTGATTTCCTTGCGAGTGTTGAAAATTTGCAGCATAAATGGCTGTATTTTTTTAAACACCCGAGTATTTGATATAAATTTCAGCTCGATAACTTCACGCGTTCCTTAGAAAAAGGGTTTTGACAGACAGACAGTACGATGGACAACAAAGAGATCCTCTAAGAGTTCCGTCTTTTCCTTTTGAGGTACTGAACCCTAAAAATAGAAAATGTACATGTTAAGAAATTAAGAAAATCACTAATAACATACACACTATAATATAGAAGACGTAATACTCGTATAAGTATTACATAATAATAATATTGAGACAAAAATTGACATATTTTTTTTTCGAATATTTGCATACTGCTAATATAATATGATAATAATTCATTCAGTCAGCTAATTGTATGTTTATCAGACAGTAAAATTCTGTAACACATTAAGGTATAGGGGTTTTTAAAAAACATTTTAGGAAGAATTTGGTTCTGTACTTATAAGGAATGGTTAGGACGTATATATATATACGTTTAGGTGTAAATCTCATAATATATTTTTTTCAAAAGCATGCTTGAAAAAAAAACGTATATCCTCCGAAATAAAAAGAGTATTCTTACACAAGTTAGGTTGTAAGGTAGGTAATAGCATAGTCAAGAAACAGTCAGGATATTATATATTTTGTAAAATTTTTAACGCCGCTCAGTATCACGTGACCTCAGCTGGCTATTCCTCGCCGCCCTCCACCCGCGCATTCTGACCGTGACCACTGTCAAGATCGGATCTATGATTAATCACTCTGTGCTCTCCCATACATTCCTAACTTATTTTATACAGACACGTTCTAGCGCTATTTGCCTAAACTGCCGGGAAAGACTCGCTTTCACGTCATTACCACGGACGCAACGACATGAATCATTTTTGAAGCGATGGTAGCTCAGCAGGGGGAGCGTCGCCTGTTAAATTGAAGGACACTGGTTAGATTCCCAACAACAGCTTAAACTTCCAGTGAAGGTAACACTGTTATCAAATTCCCAGCATAGTGGAAGGGTATTTTCGAATACCCGCCTGGCTAGCTACCACCCTTAAGTTTGAAAAACTGTCACCAAACAAATAGTGTGTTCAGGCAGCAGTCCTTGAGAGCCAGTGAGCATTCTAGATCAAGAGTGATAACATCTTCGACCACATAATCACTGACTATGTTAGATAGTAGTCAAACGCTAGATCTATACAGTATAATAAAAAATAAAAAAGTTTCAAGTACCTACTAATCACACAATACTCTCACTGTTTGCCTACTTATAACATATCATCGCTAAGATATTTACATAAGAGTATATTAATAGCGTCTGCGCCGGTAAAACGTTCAATTACCACTCGAAAAGTAACAACGACGAACATTATAAATAAAGAACATTGCGCGAACATTAATCTTGTAGGCAAACAAGCAATAAGAAGATATTTATCTCACATCATCGCACCGGTGTATCTCAATAAGGAATCTGATTAACATAACAATATAGTTAATTGCATCGGTGGATGCGTTTCGGTTCAAAATCATATGTGTAGACTTGGGTAAAGGTATTAACGCTGCTGAAAAAATTGTTGATTGGGTCGTACTCGAATAAATAATAAATCTTGTTATTAACATACGTAATTACTGTCAAGTATGTTATTTGACATATAGTTTTATTTCTAGGCTCGTACACAATTAAATTTAGGGTAAATTTAATTGTGTACGACCCTCCGAACTAGTTCGAAAATTGTATCTCGAAAGATAGTGATGCGCTTCAACAAGTAACAATACACAAGTTGCATAAAATAACTGTAGCCTTATTCAAACGAATAAAAACATGGTAGATATTAAACCATTTATTATTTTACGCAGCTGGGGGTGTTTTTCTTAGTACAAAAAGGTTTTGAGTCTAACAAGCGTTTTGCTTCCAGTTTTATAATGCGTACTGCCAGAGAGTGGAACTCACTGCCTGAGTCTGTGTTTCCCGATATGTACAACCCCGGAGTCTTCAAGTCGCGAGTGAATAGGTTCCTTCTAAGTTTGTGTGCTCCACCTTAGACCGCGTCGTCGCTTAACATCAGGTGAGACAGTGGTCAAACGCAAGCTTATAATCTTTAAAAAAAAAAAAAAAAAAAAAAAAAAACAAAACATTAATTTAAAACGTACAAAAGACAGCCAACGACGTTACGTAATCTTAAGGGCAGCCGCAGACATTCGGTTTCCTGATCAGGAATTCAGATTTGGAATTTTGTGAGATTAGCGCAAACGTCCGGTTTTTTTGTATTGGGAATTTTATACTACGTATTTTATACAAAGTTACTATAATAAACAGTAAATAAATAAATATACAAATAATACAAAGTAGATTTTTTTTCGTTTGTAAGAAATTACAATATGTGCGCCCTATTGAACATTTTGTATGTCAGGTAGATTCAGGTTTCTGATTATAAATTCCTGATCAGGAAACTGAACGTCTGTGGCTGCCCTAAGAGTTGGATTCAGAAATGAGATATTTACAGTGTATTTTGATGGTTTCCTAGCTCTTGATATTTCATTGCAAAAACTGCAGTGACATTAATGGCAGTGGCAATATCTTCGTGTGTAATAAAAGTGAAAAAAGAGAGTAGACCAATTTGTCTGCTACTATTACTGTTCAGCCACCCGCAAAGATTATCAGTTTACTCGGGATCGTGGAGCTTGCAATAGTTCCGAAGTATGGAGAATCACAAACATTAATATTACACAGTAAATAACGCATTTTTTAAGTTCCTAAGCGGAAAGTCTTATTTAAGCGACCGTGATAGTTTAAAAAATGACAACGCGGTCGAAGGTGTAGCACGCAAACTAAGAAAGTATCAAAAACTAAGAAAGTATCAATTCACCCGCATTTTGAAGACTCCGGAGTTGTACCTCAGGAAACACAAACTCAGGTAGTGAGTATAATATAACTATTCATAACTTAACAAGTTATATAACTTTCATATTACGTGATTCTAAGCCGTTACTACCGTAATATCCTAGAACGTTACGCTATGAATAAACATTATTTATAAGGTTCAAGCTGTAGCACCAGCTGATCCGGAAAACGTTCTGGCATAAAAATTATCGAAATGTCAAACTCATTACTGGTCAATGATTGATGGCTAGGTACATTTTTGGATACAGTCATATCAAAATACTAAAATCGTAATTTAAAATGGGGTGTGGGGGTAGGAGTATGAAAAATACTTTACAACCTATTTTCAAACCTACCGATGTACACAAAAAAAATCGGTTCAGCCGTTTCGGAGGAGTTCGGTTACAACATTGGCAATTGTATATATTATTTTTTTACAGATTCCAATTCCTATGTAAATTTTCGGAAAAAATACTGTATCAGATGACAAAAATCATGTCTGTGTGGATATAATAATCCCTAATCCAAACGACTACAATTCAAATAATGGAGAAACTTTGTAATTCTACGTATTTATGTATTTTAATTAAATTTTTTTTTCTTAATTTTAGAAGTAAATTTATAAAATATTTGTACTAAATATGTATTACTTTTATCTTAAGGTTTGACCACATTAGCATACATTTTGTTTGTAATTTTGCTCCTTTTTCTTAATCTAACAGTACAATTTCGGCGGAATGATATCTAACTAGTATTAAAAATATTAATTGTTCCTCTGGGATACAATAAAAAGTTATTAATATTAACATTAAAATGTGAAAGTAACTCTGTCTATCTGTTACGTTGTCACAATTAATGCTGAACCAATTTTGATGAATTTAGGCAGAGTTAAATGGAACCTTGAAAAAGAACATAGGCTACTTGACTTTGATCCTTGATCCTTGACGAAGTATGGCTTCAGTTGAATAATTGGGGGGGGAAGCGTAGCCCACACGGGTGGAAATGAGCGTTAGATAAGCCAAGATAAAGAGAAAAAGATTTGAATTGATCAGAATTACCTTCATGTGGCAGAATACCAAGCAGATATTGTTATATAAATGGTAACATATTTGCTCTGTTGACACAACATATTAATCACTTGGTAATTAGCCCGTTTCACAGCGATTAATGAATAGATTCTTCCATTAATCACTAAAACCAGATAGTGATAAAACTATCGTTAGCCACTGACATTAATTATAACCAATTGTTGGCAAGTATGTTGAACGTAATTAAAGATAATTAAGGATTGCACAGTAACTCGTCCGTTGTGTACAGTAGCTAAGATTCCAACAAACACTGATAAATGCTTAGGTTAAAGAATGTGACCTATCATTTTATTATTTCAAAGATATAGAAACAATCTTTTGTATATGATTGAGCATACATTGATGAGCTTTCTTATATTTTACTATTTTTGTAAAGTGGATACATAAGTACTTACCGGTATTTGATTTTATTAAAATGTCAAGAAAATCGCTAGAAGTGTTTCTTATCAAAACTGTTTACCGGTATACAGCCGAAAATAAAAGCAAATCAAGGTCAACAAATATCATAATATTTACTCTAAGATAAATCTAAATAGTACTTACATATTTCAAGAGAATTGGCATCAGGTACACAAAAGCTTTATACACCTATAAACCTATAAAAAGAGTGAAACTTTTGATACTGTCTACATAGTATAGATGTATCTTTAAATCAACTCGTTTCTACATGGCATTGAAAAGAAACGACCTCAGGCACAAATTAAGAGGTATCCTGCTGGCAGAGTCAGAATGAAATCTTTGTATATCTGACCGCCGTTGCAATTACACCTTTTGATTTGAGAAGAGCGACGCTAACGAAGTCATACCCACTTTTTAAGATGTTGAGTTATTGCTGTTGTTTAACATTCACATATATTAATACATTCAAAAGTAATACGGGAATGACCTATGTCTTATGCACTTATATCCAGTATATGCACAGAGGAGAATAAGTATACTCGCTCTCTATGAAACAGTGACTCGGGAAGTCACGAAACGATCGCGATTCCCACTTGACTAATGACAAAAACACATAAGTTAAAATAATTAATGTGTAAGACTTGGGTATCAATTCTACTAAACACGTTAGCTCATAGATTGTTAATGAATTGTCGTTTTTGATAATTTTGGCTTTGATAATTTTCTACTTGCATTATGATTATAATTGTTATACAGACCTAATTTCTACCGTAATGCAATCCAAGTTTAATTATAATTACATTTGAATTATTATTGTGTTATTTATCAATTGCTTGTCTTAGTAAATACGAGAATTGGCAATCTGTAACGAGCTGTAGCGTTCTAGCATAACGGTTGTGATGATAATAAATACTAAACGGTTAGTTCTGTCAGTGTATACGTGGCTGAGGGAAAATACATTTTTTTGTGAGCTTACTTTTGCCGTTACTAACTACTCTGATCGATGAATCTTGTGGGAGGTGTGTTGGTGGACCTAGTGATCTGCGTTACATAAGTTTTAGCACTTCACCGGCCGCTGCCGCGGCACGCTCGCTACGCTCGCTCGACTCGCGCGTTCTGTGGACACTGGGCAGTTTCAACTTATTTCAATGACACGTAACAATTTGATGAAATTTGAATGGGACCACACGAGAAGCACCAGCTTTCTAATAAAAAAACATCTGTTGACCCAGTAGAAAGTTTTGAGGCAACAAACATAACAAAGAAAACGTACGTTTTGAATTGATAGTAAGATAGTTGGATATACATACCTACTTCAAAAGTATTTTTCATTGGCAAAGATATTTTTTCAAATTGATCCTGTATAAAATACATCGTTATCGGTTTATTACTCTCCTCATTTTAAAACAAACGCTCAAAATGACTCAATCTGTATCTACTTATAAGAAGTTTTGTTTTTTTAACACCCAGGACTACGATGCTCATGGTACATTTTTGATAATGGCTTTCCGAGACATTTGTTTATTTTCCTAGTTAACAGCGGATCAGAAGCATAGAAATACAAGACTTGTTTGTATAAAGACAAGCAAAGTGATAAAATTGACGCAATAAATTAAATCTATAAAGTGTATCGCTGTTAAAAAGAAGGTAATAATAAAAATGATAACATTATGTACAGAACAGTAATTGTATTGTAAAAACTGAACGTTGATAATATTGCAAGGGCTTGCAATGGCGGCGAATAACATGTGGGGCTATGATATTAATTATTTACATAATACTTGAAGCGCCCCGCAGTTTCACATGCGTGGATTACGGTTTCACAAGCAGAGTTCCCGTGGGATAGTGAGGTAGCAGGATTACCTCAATTATCCCACGGGAACTATGCCTTTTCCGAGGTAAACGTAGCCTATGTGTTAACCCAGGACTTAAACTATCTCCATACCTAATTTCATCGAATTTGGTGTAGCCGTTTGAGCGTAAAGAGGTAACAAACATACACACAAACTTTAGCATTTATAATATTAGTAGGAAGTAGGATATTATCGGCCTCATTTCATGCTTCATTAATGTTTAAAGTCGCAATATTTTGACCTTGGTTTCAGCCATGGATGACAATTGGCGTGGTCATTGCAATCTGGCAGCGCGAACTCACTTGATAACCCTGAAACCTAGATCGAAATACAGCGATTATAACCGTAAGTAAAGCCGGATGATATACATGAATAATGTAATAATAATGAGCCAAAGTAATGAAAATTTCCCATCAAAAATGTCCTTAAGTTTGTAATTTTTTACCATTTATATTTGTAATATTTTAAATCATCACACTATGATTTTTCCCACCCTCTCTGTCTGCAAACACCCGCGAGTTTCTGTAGGTAATGTCATCAAAGTCTGTAAAATTATTGTCTTTCAGATTTTGATTATAATAAATGATATTCAGCATAGGCTAGTAAAATTGTTATTCTGTCGCGGAATAAATACTCAATCAATTACAATATCCATGCAATCTAGCGTCAAATATATGTGTCACTGAGTATGTTAACTAATAGAAGAAAATAATATAATGCCACTTTGGCTAAGTTATTATTCTTTCCTGTTTATAGTATTCCAGGATAAATTCCTGTGAGCAATAGGACTGCCCGTGGTCACCAACATATTTTTTATGTTTCTTTGTCTTATTTTGAATCATAAGTATTTCAAATGTTTTCAATACTACTGTTTTTAATGCATAGTTTTTTATGAATTAATGTTTTATTAATCAACGTATATAGTGTATTTAAAAATGTATAAACAAATATGATAAGTAAAATAAAAAAAATTCAAACTTTTTTATGGTGCTGTGCAATTATTTATTTATTCTTTTATGTGTTTGACATATTTTTTTATTTATTAACATTCACACACAGTCTTCAGGTCCCAAACTAGGCAGAGCCTGTGCTATGGTAACCTGATGACTGATATATATACTTATAATGATGTTTTACTAAAGATGACGTATATTCATACTGCGCGGTGCTCAGATTTTGTTCCTTTACGACATAAACATGCTTACTGCGACAGGTAATACGGTACAAATAATATAGAAAAGGATAGCTATATGTTTAGAATTGCGCTTGAAATACGCGTCGTAATGAAAATTACTACAATTGAATTAATTTTGCCGCCTCAGTTTCCGCGCGTTTGTGCGACATCTACCTCACATAAACATATAATATCATTGGTGCTGTGTGTAAAAATAAAGCGTACACCTCTCATGTCTTATATTGGCTTGCATAAGAACTAAAAACTTCCAGCGTTTAAGTAAATCCTACTAGTATTTGCTAGGGCTTTACACGCTATTTTAGCAGCTCCATTCTAAAGCCCGCGTCACATATCATCGTCTTGCTGCATTCTTGAGTGTTGGCCCTTTCAGAACGGGTTTAAAGCAAAAACTAGGGATCTGCTCCCGACATTCATAACAGTTTTTGTCACCTGCCGTCCCACCGGTATTACGTTTAATGTGAGATGCTTTTGAGTAATATGAGTCGGACTTTTTAATGCTCGTATAGATGTATGTTTTGATGACAGTTTTATTTCAGCTCAGCTTACGGAGAAATCAATTTAGTTGTTTATGAACTCAAGATCATTTGCAAAATTGTTGATTGTTACCAACAATTTCGTTATATTTTAAATTTGTGTCCTAAATAAGTTACTGTTGTGAAATACGTAGCAACACAAATTGTTTGATTTTGAAATTAAACAATTTGTACTGCTGTTTATACCTACGGAGGGCATTGGTGTCTGTACTACAGTTTTATTGTTGCAATAGTTAATAACGTTCCAAATAGAAACGTTACATGTTATCTTATGACTTATATAATAGTGTTTCTAGTATTCTTTACTTTATAACCTTTTTTTTTCTAACGTAACCTAACCTAAGTCTGGTATCTTTAAGTTGAGTATCTAGCTAACTGCCTATGTAAAAATAGTCAAATATTATTTACCATTTAATATTCATAACATTAACAATGATGAGAGCCTCGCACGGCGTTTTTTCAAGAAAACCAGGTAATAATCTTGTTAATGTTTTCCACATAGACACCTATAATATACTTTAATAAACTATTATAGATAACATACATTTACAGGAACTGCTCGTTGAACAGAAGGTATAAAATTTAAAGGTTTCTTCAATCACAGCAAACAAGTGATTGATTGAAAAGGTGTTATCTAAATAATGTAGGTACACATTAGGAGGCGCATTCCAGTAATATAATTAATCCAATTTCAAATTTTATACATTCAATAAGTAAGTAAATTGTCCTCATATAATTTTTCGCTTTTTTCTCATTTCTTTGAGGTAGGATATAAGCTCGTATTTCAAGAACCTGCTTTTAAACTAAGACCTCTTTAGACGTAGAAGGTGTCTAACTAAATGCAATTACAATACAAGAATGGCTTATCACAGAAGGTTTTAACTCTTACATCTATTAACATTTGACCTGATCTAAAAACGTCAGAACTTTAATTATTCCTAACATCATAATCATTCGAAACGTGAGTGTTCATTGAACATCAGTATTAATATTTCTGTACCAATTTATAAAGAACTCCCTTTTAGTTCCTGTTGGTATAAAATTTTAAATTGTTGAAGTGTCTCAGTAGCCTGGTTGTGATATACTTAGATTATTACGTTACCTTCTCTGCGAGATACTAGTTTGCTTGTCAGAGCCACCCGCTGCGCTTGATGTGAGGTGCTTTACAATCACCCACACAAGTTTTATTGCCACTACCTCTACCTAGTTTTACATCGTTATAAAGGTTACCATCACGACTTGATTCGCCAACTGTACACCTTACCGTTCCATTACAATTGTTACCATCGTTTATCATACTTTACATTGCTATAATTTATTCCTATAATATTCCTTTATTTTCACCCAGATCTTCTTACATGGTGTTCTCAAATTCCTCAATACGTGATGCAATTCTCTGTATAAAGTCATCGGGTTGAGATATGTTTGTTTTATTATCGATAACAATATTTTACACGTCGCCAAGTGTCTTGTAAGATGAAACTTTTCAGTTATTTATGTTACGAGCAATGCTCGTTCGTGGTCCCTTTAGTTATAATAAAAATATTTATTATGTTAGCCTTTTATATCTCGTATTGAATGTCAGATGTTTAATTTTATTAACCTCCTGTTTATTGCTTCTGAAAAGCGTTTCGCTCGTTAATTTTGTTTAATTTTCGTGTACTACTCTAAACACTTGATTAAGTCAGCACTTATCGGTTTTACGAATCATAAATATGTATGGAACAAAATACAAGAAATAATGAATAATTTGCCAACTTCATTTGAATCTTAATGTGATACGAAGCGGTGATACCAAATGAAATGTAAAACAAAATAAAATTAGCGAATAGATAACACCGTTTCTAAATTATCGAATAGACACTATAAAACACATTTTCTCTGGTAACTAATTAGCATGCCACACTAAACACTTAACTTATTTATTTTATTCAATTAACAAAACCTACAAGTTTTAATGAACAAATTATACAATATGAGTTCAAGCGCATTTGTCGTTACTGCGAGAATTTTCGACCTACGTTTAATCAGAATTCAAGTTAATGAACTGTTTTCTAATAAGTGGAATTTTTTCCACATGAAGGCTTTATTAATTAACTTAACAAAATAATTTGAAAAGACTCAAAATTTTCTATTTAACAAGTGGTCAAGTCAGTAAGTAAGTAAAAAATGCCTTATTTCATTCAAATTGCGACCGCAGAAATTGTGGCTTATTCTAGTGGAATGATATGATTCCGTAGGCAAGCTCCGCTACTTGTACCTCAAAATGTTAGTAATTTATTTAAAATGAACATAGATTCCTCGTCTGCCTCTCCATTGTTAGTTTAGCGGATGATTAATAGATGATAATGTGCATGTAATCGGTTTCCGAACATTAGTGTCAGGGATTATAACCATTAAGTACAATTAGGTATTAGTTAGATGGCTATAAATTGCCATACCCAGTAAGAAAGATTTACCCAAATTATTATTCGAATATGTGCAAGTAACTCTGGTGTGTTTTAGCGTTTAAATCACTAACAAATTTTGGTTAAATGTTGGGTAGATAGATAAGGATAGATTGGATCTTGGATTTATTAAGGCGATATACAAAAACTTCTTGGCCGCCTGCCGACCCATGCCGGGGTGTATCCTGATATGCGAGAAAGTGAGGCAATAATTCAAGAGTCTTGAACGCAAAAAGAGATAGATATACATTCCTGCTTTGGATGTTGATCACAGGGTGCCCGAAAGTAAATTACGTAAGCGACAAACAAGAAAATAATTAATATTATAGAAACTATGACACTAAAACTGAAATCCTTTTTTATTTGTCTAGTTATTATGATTGCCTAACAAGTTGTATAAAAATGTGCTGATAATCTTTTCATACTTTTGAATTAAATCGTAATAATTGCTTGGGCAGAGCCAACTTCAGAAAATAAATCTATCGAGAAAAGTTTCACCAATCATGTTTCTGTTTTTTATTTGACTAGATTAAATCCTTAAGTTATGTTAGGCGTAAAATTCAAAACTATACCTTTTCGGGCCTTTGAGAGAAAACAGATAGGACATGTAGATAATTCGTAAATATTTTTATATATCATTTAATGAAAAGAATATATTAAAAGAAGGGATAAAACATGGCTATGCTGGGGATACCCTAGCCCGGAAAAGATGATGGTGGAATACCAAAGTTATACGGTTTTCTTTGTCTATTGCTATTTTTCTTTATGCGTATTTTTATAGGTAATAAGTTGACGTTTGATGTTAAGTTACCCCTCGGTCTAAGGTGTACATGCAAACTTAGAAGATACCTTTTTTATTTTTTTTTTCTTTTTCTAAATCATTATGTATATTGTAAGTTCGTCTCATCCCACCATCAATGTCTTGGCCTACCACGATGTCGACATTATCATATTCATAATTATGATACGAGCTACTGGAACCAGTAACTATCACATTACTCGTGCAAACCGGTGCGCCCATACAATCTAGATAGTTGGTCTGCCTTCATCACTTACTTCCTTATAGGTCGCACTATTAAAATAAAGCGACACTAATGTGTTCTAAGCAAGCGTTTTGTTCTTATTAAGAGAGTTTAGTCACGCGAATTTCGAGCGGTCCAGTTTGAGAGTACATAGTGTACTTTATATATTACTAGCTTATTTGCCTTTTTACTCGCATGGCCTACAAAGTATGGGAACTTTTCTTCAAATAGTTGGATATATAGATTAAAGATTAGTCTAAATTATGTTTAGATTTTGGTTTACAAGTTTATTTAAGTTTTTAGTCTAGTGTCTTACTTACTATGTTTTTGAAGTTATGTTAAAATAATTCTTGTATCTTTAATTCTATATGAATATATGTTTTTAAAAACAACTTACTTCTTTAATAATTCTAAAGGTATAAGTTAAATAGTAATATAGGTGTATAGAAGTGATATGAAATTTTTATTAAATTTTATATTCAAATCTTGTCAGTAAATTGACAAATCTAAGCGTTACAAAGAACTAGGTACGGAAAAAAGCGCTGATAAATCAACCAGTTGAAGGTGTCAATTATAATTTGATTTATCAAAATAGGCTTCAACAATTAAGTAATCAATAAAGTACATACATACATAATTATGTCTATTACACATAATTATTTATTTGTTTTCTGATAGCCTGTCAATATATAAACGCCATTCTACTGAAACAATTCGATAAAGTTCTGCAGAAAAATAAAGTGCCTTAGGGAAAATTACGGAACGCTAATTATTCAAAAATTTACTAAATATTTGTAATGAAGGTGTTAAAAATATTAATAATATGTTTATTCAATAAACCAAATGGGAGATACATTTGACAAAAAAAAACAAATACAAGTAATAACAAAATATACTATGTCCTAGGCAAACTACGGCCGCGTCCGTGAGCGCTCCATACTTTTTTTTGAAAACGACCACCGAATGTGGTCGATACTATGGTCAGAACCTCCTGACTTACTGCGTGAGTAATTCCTGTGTGTCATACATTTATAACATACTAGTAGCGCCTCGCGCTTTTACCTGCATTGATTACAGTTTTCCCGCTACCTCAACTATCCCACGGGAACTATACTTTTTCCGGGATAAAAGTAGCCTATGTGTTAATCTAGTTTAAACTATCTCTGTAGCAAATTTCATCGAAATCGGTGTAGCCGTTTGAGCATGACGAAGTAACAAATATATACACATGCACATGTGTATATAAAATAAATATATATACACGCATACAAACTTTCGCATTTATAATATTACTAGGATACAATGGGTACAGATAACTTTTTTTTTTTTTTTTTTTAACAACATTCACACAAGGTCTTCAGCTCTTATAGCTTATACTTACCCAGTTAGGTGTTATAAATACCTAAAGTAAAAGGGTAATAAGGAAAATATCTATTTAGCCTGTGGGTAAATATATATTTTATGAGGTAGGGTCTATGTTCAGCAGTGAATGTGCTATGGCTGAGATGATGATGCTGATAATTATAATTATGTACCTATACATTATAAAGGATTTCGTTTTAACTAAATTTAACGTCCACTAAGTAACTTATAGCAATTATACAAATGTCAACGCTCTTAAAAAAAAAAAGAATTCAATGATATTATACGTTTATATGAGGTAGATGTCGCACAAGCGCGTGGAAACTGAGGCGGCAAAATTAAGTCAATTGTCGTAATTTTGATTACGACGCGTATTTCAAGCGCAAGTCTAAACATATAGCTACCCTTTTCTTTATTATTTGTACCGTATTATCTGTCGCAGTATGCATGTTTATGTTGTAAAGGAACAAAATCTCAGCACCGCGCAGTATTCACCGTGCAATATACTTCATTTTTAGTAAAACATCATTGGATGAAATATTATTAACTAAACCTAACCGAATTCATCACTACCAGACGAGGGAATTTATGCGGAATCACGCTCTCCCCAAATCAGTACATCAGAACAAATGGACAAAAGCAGTTCAGTTATTACAACATGCATTATGTATTTGGAATATTCCCACTGTGTACATATTATTATCAGCGTACATCGCAAACCGACAGTATGTTTGTTCGTTGTTTGTTCAGATGAAAATACGCGATGTTACTTTGTACGATCAATTAAAAAAAAGATCTTTTCTGTTTTTAACTGTCCGAATTCTCAATTCGTTTTTCACAACTTCATCATTTATAAACCGTTTTTATATTCTAATTTTGAATGGTACAATTATATTATAACAGTCACCGTGGCGCAATGGTAATTGACATGACTTCTGTCTTTCTGATTTCTGTCTCCGGGACCCAGGGTTTGGAGCCCGGCAGGGGCAAACATTTGTGCGATGAGTGTAGTTGTTTGTCCCGGGTCTTGGGTGTTTGTGTGTGCTCATGCCTCCCGCGACACAGATAATACTAGTGCGGGGGTCTAGTGTGGAAATAAAATTAGGGTCGTGTAGAACTTATTAATAGTTTGTTGAATGATCATAATACTTGGCAGCACTAGTAGGTACTGAACTTATACTATGCCTACTTTTCAATCGAAAAATAAGCTGAACAATTCCAAATGTTCTATTAAGCAAATGGCTTAATAAAATCATTATCAAAAGGTACATATTTCAACAAGGTAGTAATAGACGGAAGCAAAGCCACGGCTTAAAGCTATGTTCCAAGTACAGCTATGCATGCGTGTAACATTCATGGACCTAGATGTTATAGGTAGAATAATATTCAAATGAGCACAGTTTTGTTCCAATTCTCTCCGGTCGTAAGACTTAAAGTAAAATGTGCTGGTGTAGAAAATTGAGTTATGCTCTGAATGGATACCTAATCTCTAACTCGGAACTGTTTGACATGGACCATTCCGGATGGCAAAATTATCATACGTCAACCTAGTGACTGTATAAAGAACATTACTTATCCATTGAGGAAATGAATAATGTAAAATATGTTTATTACATTACTAGTACGCAAGGCAATGTTTATGTATTTGACTAAAGAGGCGTTGAACCTATACCACGCGTCTAAAGCCTAATTTGGCAATCGCAACTCTGAGACTGCTCAGAAGGTCCATAGTCAGAGACCACGTTTTAGTTCCGTAAGTCATCACTGGTAACACACACTGTTTGAAGACCTTCGTTTTTAGACATTGTGGTATTTTGGACGAAAAGACGTTACGGAGCTTTCCGAACGCTGCCCAGCTGAGTTTGAATCGACGATTGGCCTCTGTCTCAGCTAGTAGATTGCTGAAATGTTTTTGTAGTAGCTGTAGCATTGTAATTAATAGTATTTTATTTTGTTTTACATATCGATACATAATACTAAGTTAGACTCCATTAAAATAGGAAGTAATTGAGACAAAATACAAGTTTTTTAAATGTATCCCTATTGATTGTATTTGTATGCATTAATAATAGTCATAAAAAACACATTTAATGTACGTACAGTTATATAATATGTACAACAAACACTCTGTTCTATCCAAGTAATTTACTTTTATATTAGTTTAAGTGTAAATATAACTGTTCACTCGCTTATATACTTTTAGGAAATTCTTTTTGTTTTTTTTTTCTTTTTTATCACAACGATGTAGGTACTATGTTAATAATAATTGTAAGCTACACTACTGCTACATAATACACTGTCTACTCCGTTTAACACAGTCTGTCTCAAGCTATTTCGTAATAAGTCAACACACCACTTGTAACGCTCTTGGCTATTATCTATGTTTGTGTGAAACTGTTCTCCACAACACAGGGAATCCTAGTGTGGAGATCAGAATCCAAACCACTACTTAGTGTTACCAACTAAATTAGCACTTACTTTAAGATTGTTATTATATTATTACCTTTGTGACCGTGGAAATAAAGTTATTCTTATTCTTATTCTTATTTTAATAAATGCAACGGTCCGTCTAATAACAAGAAAAATCAGTTTTATAATTATTAATACTTAAATGTAACTAACAAATATAGACTAAAGTATTCTGTTGCAATCTGCATTCATTTACAATTATAAGCATCCTTATTAACACCAATCAGTAAAGATCAATTTTGAAGTTCCGATTAAGGCGGGTAGAAAATTGGTTTTCCATTCAACACTTAGACACATATGTTTCTTTATTTATTGTCAACATCTATTAACCCATGTTATGTCGTGAGATTTCCATATCAAAATCTTAAATTATAGCCGTTATAAGTGCCTTGATTCGATACTTGCTAGTCCGATTCGATTAGAATGAGGAATGGTTTTCGATTAGTTATTTCGAAATAGATATTTTTTATGAATTTAGCTCTTGTCGTTTTTGGGGCGCATTTTATTGTATTTCGTTATGGTAATTCATTATTTCCGTTTTTATTCGAAGATATAGTGATAGGAAAGTATTAATATCAGCTTGGGCGAATATGTGTTTGTTGCATTAAAAGCAGTTATTTACAAAGCTATTTAACCGACTTCAAAAAAGGAGGAGGTTCTCAATTCGACCCGTTATGTTTGGTACCTCAGAACTTTACTACTGGGTACACCTATTTTGATGATTCTATTTTTATTTGAAAGCTAGTCCCGTGTGGTCTCATTTTAATTTCATCAAAATGGGACAAGCGATTTTTGAGTTACACTTTAACAATTGAAAAGTGTTACGTCTACTTGGACGACTTACTAATTGAGGGTGAAGAAATCGGTGAACATACGCAATGACACATGATGCCGTGGTGGTACCGGCCTAGAATAGTACTCCCTCATCTCTTCCCGAGAGTGCCGTATAAGTCGGCTAAGGGATCACATACTAGAAGGTGGGCAGCAGCGCCTTCTGAGGATCGGAAATCTTACTGCGCTCGCCAACCCGCCTGCCAAACGTGGCGAGAATTGGCAAATCCCCCCTATATGGGGGAGGCATATGTCCAGCAATGACTGTGGATGTTCTATTGCTGAGAAGAAGAAGAAGAAGACACAATGACAATTGATATCGTGAGTAGGAATGGTCACTGAAAATGGTGTGAAGTAAATTGTCGAAGTCGTGATAGACCTTGATAGTTCTATATCTATTGTCAAAATATTGTGCGTATGGTAGTACAATATTTTGATATTAGTTATAGAGCTATCATGGTACCGACTTCAACAAGTTACACATTTCACACTTTTGAGTGTTGCAGTCGGTTCCATTTTTAATTTTTTTTTGTAGTATCGTATTGTTGTACAGGAATCTGTTCATCAAAATGTGTGTACATCAAACTATATGTTAAAATATTCAGACACTCCTAAACTCCTCATTCCAAAAGTTCAATCACCCAAATTCCTCATAAACAGATTGATCCTGAACCCATTTTCGGACCATCAAAACAATCTCAACTATTCGATTACAAAAACCGCTTAACTCCGAACTTTGACCATTTCGATTGAAATGCTCACCAAAAATAACTCCCGACAAAGCAGCCGACAGAACATCTTAATTCCACGAAGCGTATACTAACGGCCAACAATTTGTCGGTCTTGTTGGGTTGATATCTAAATTAGTATGGAGACAGCCCTATCTTTTTTTTTACCCAGCCCGCTTGCGATCCGAGATGTCTTAATTAATGATGTGCAATTTCAAAGATCTGAATCGCTGACGACTCATTTCGTCGTCAAATGACGGTTGGTGCAGCCATGCGGTAATTTGGGGTATTCGATTTATTCATAACTCTGATCTTTGGGCGTCTTATTGCTTTGTGTTTATAATGGAAGTGTCGGAGATGGTTTCTCTGGAGTTCTTGTAAACATGGCAATTGGAAATTGAATTAACGCAAAACAATAATAATAATAATAAATTCTTTATTTACATCTTAAGGACACACATGCTACTTCTTTTGACAATAAGAATAATATGAATAGAGTCTATATTATGATGTGTGTGATTATGTGAAGATAGGTTATGTGATCCCTGTACCCCGTACTAGTATGCACTGTGTTACAGGGTAACAGTTCCTTCCCATTATTGTGACATCGAAAATATTTAGCAACGTGCGGCGATTTATTGTCATTCTATTTACTTATGAGTAATAAATGAGCAATTTTGTGTGGTTAATGCTACAGAGGCTAAAAAATATGTGTGTGATCCGTATATATATACATATATACGTATAATATAATACAATATATAATAATAATAATATGGGACAACATTCACACAAAGTCTTCAGGTCCCAAACTAGGCAGAGCCTGTACTATGGTAACCTGATGACTGAAACATACTTATACATATACACACCCAGACACAGGTCAAACAGACATGTTCATACACACAAATGTTTGACCTGTCCGGGAATCGGACCCGGGACCAGCGGCTCAGAAGGCAGAGTGCTACCAACTGCGCCAACCGGCCAGTCATTATATGTATAAGGAATGAGCCAAAAAGATGTTATAGGCTTGTTCATCAAAATATATGCTGTTGATTCGTAATTTGACACAGGTGATGGCCAAATATTGTATCTCTTTGACGACCTTTGTGGTTCCTTGGCCATTGACCCTGAGTTCTGATCCCGCCGCCTGACTTCGACTTCCAGTCAGGGTAAACATTTCTGCGCTGATTATAGATGTTTGTTCGATGATCTTGTGTATGTAATGTGATTGTTTGTATATTGTGTTATCAGTAGAGCCCGGATAAAGTACATTATCTAAGTGTAATGTATTATCAAAAAAACATGGCAACAAACATCACTCTAGTTATTTTTTAAAAGATTTTGTTAATGAGTTTTGTAACCGCTGGTAACATTTCAAATACAAATACAAATACAAATAATCTTTCATGACTCGGAGGGTACTTTAAGATTGAAAAGTAAGCGGTTGAAAAAACTCTGACTTAAGGGGGGCCACCAACATGCTCGCTAATCTTTTAAACAAACAAACAAACAAAAATACTTTATTGACATAATTAGTGTACAAACAAATAGTGAACCCAAAGACTCCTGAACTAGTCGGACTGTGTTTCAGGAGCCAATGGCCTCTCCCAGAAAAGACTTAGCTTACGTCAAGTACATACATAATTTAATACTAAATAATCTACATTGACCATCGTGTCGGGCAATCTGTCGGAGGAAAAGGTTCATATCAAAGAACATAATAAGCTGATTATGATCATGCTAATTATGCTAAAATCTTAATTATCTGCCCTTTCCATGCGTGCATCATGAAGTGGAACTAAAAGACTCACGAGTTAAATACATCAATAAAATGTACATAGCATAAACGACCATTACCATAAAAGCAGTAATCAAATTCCTCATAAAGTATTCTTTGTCAAAAATGAATGCAAAATAATACAATTTGGTTAAAAGCGTCCGCAGTCCGACGAAGGCAGAGATTGTAAAACCCTCAGCTTTTCTAGCCAGCCAAACGTTCCGTATTTATTTTAGTGCCTAATTTAAATAAGACAGGGCTTAAGTTCTTTTGTGTCTTTGTCAGTATTCGTAAACAAATTAACTTGTAACAAAAGGGATATTTTATTTGCAACCGCATTATCATATTCGAGCTAATTGTCTTTAGAACTTCGACGTTGGAATTTTGTACAAAATTAATTTGGGAGGTGTTCTTTCTATTGAAAGTTTCGAAGCTAATTAAGCTAATGACGTAACAGCGAGTCAAAGCACAGTAATTTGAGGAGATCCCTTGAAGCGTTAAAAAGTATACGGTGAGAAAATACTCACAAAAACCTTACGATCCATCATAATAGTGCCAGGCAATTACTGTTAGAAGCGTTAATGGCTCACGTCCATTTATTAATCTATTCGAAACTTGTTTTGAACTTACAAGACTTATAGCGATTTCGATAATAATCTTGTTTTAATAATTACTCACTTATTTCTGTTCCCACAATCTTGATCTTCTATTTGTATGTTATTTTTCTTCGGAGCCCGTTAGACTTAATTTGGTTGCTTGACAACTCTTTTAAGAATGTTTAATTCTTGTGATTTTTCTTCGTCGACTTTATCTTGGAAGGGATCGGAGGGAGTGCTTCCAGGAAGAGTTGTTTTTCGTTTTGTATATCCAATCTTTGTATACTGTGTTCTTTTGTTACATGAACTAGTTTTTTTCATTTTAAAAATGCGACTTTTAGCTTGTTGTAGTCTTATTAATGACATTAAGGTATAGGATATGCCAATGTTCAGTCAAGACCTGAGTGTCGTAAACATGCAATAGCTTGAATAGAAAAGAGAGAGAATAAACACATTTACTTTTAAATTAAGGTATTTAATATTATTTACGTATATAAAATATAAAAGATTAAGTGCATTAACATTTTATACCTATACATATTTACTCTGAAGATTGCGTAGGTTCCAAGCGTAATAGTTTTAGTTTTAGTTTCAACTAGTTTAAAAAAGGTCATGAATATAATCATCTCATTAATCGCTCACATCGCTCTACACCTGCAGCCTGTGGGCTCGTTACACAAAGAAGTGCTACAGCGACCTCCGCATTCTCTACAATAATGCGTTTAGGATTGTGGAGGGGCTGCCCCGGTTCCTCAGCGCCTCGGGTATGTTTGCGGAGGCGCTGACTGCCTGCTTTTATACTACTATGCGCAGGTGGAGTGCCTCCCTGGTGCGCAGAGTGCGGGCCAGCTCCAACGCACTCCTGGCGATGATCGCTGATAGATTGGACTGCCCCTACATGCGGCACTGTTGCAACAGGCATGTTTCAGCAGTGTCGTTTGTCAGGGGCTATTGAATTGAATTTTTCGTGACTAATTAATTTTTATTCTATTTAATTCTTTTCTATTTTCTTTTAATTCTGTTTAAAAAATATATTTTAATTTTATTTAATTTTATTTTATTCGATTGATTATCTACTGTGTATGGGTCATAGTAACCTAAAATAAATGATATTATTATTATATGAAAAACTTTGCCACTTAAATAAATGACACAAAAATTGAGAAGTTCTCTGAGGTTACCTTTACCTACTTATGCTGGATTTTTGATAGATATGTATCTACTTACATGAAATGGAATAAACAAAGATGTAGAAACTATTACAAATGCATGCACAGAAACTCCATTGTAATTTAGGGGAAAGGCTGAGGAAGAATATTCATCTTCTCTGGTTTGTTACATTTAGCAATTATAGTTTGTATTTATTCTTAAAATTATATTTAGACTTTAGTAGTCGCAAAAGTGGGGGAAGCGAATCAATAATTATATATAATTTGAGAATATCATTTAAATTATTGTACTCTTCTTATATAATAATAATAAATAATAATAAAGCTTTATTTAATTCCATGCATAATACATATTAAACGATAATAATTGGTAACTTATTAACCTATACTATTCAATTACAATTATTACACTTATATAAATTTGAATTCTAATTATAAGTTCTATTTTATAATAACAACTACATTATTTGCATTAAATTATTATTTAATGCATGGACCCCGTTCGGGTAAAAGCCTCCCCCAAGGAATGCAATCCTTCTTTGTCATTAGCTCTGTTTAGCCAACTTCCACGCACACGCTACTATTCCGTCTGCCTATCTGGCCCTTGGTCGACTCTTCTTATATAGTCATCATAATATTATAATTCATGAATATTTGGACTTTTATGAGACAAAAAAACCTAACTCATCGACTCAAAATATGTTTAGGTACTTTCAAATAGTAGGTACACTAATTTGACTTAAAAACCAATTCTTTCACAAAATTTAAATGTTAGAGACTGATTACATAGTTTTTGAGTTTTAAATAAATGCTACGTTGTTTAATAAATATTAATCATTAACTAACTCATGTGTAAATGTTTCCTGCTACTGTTGAAAAATGAGTATCCCTTTAGGAATTTAATTCATAATTACTTCATTATCATACAAGAGGGCCTGTGTAGGCTGACGGCCATTCTCATTTCCACTATTAAGTTGACTAGTTATTTTGATTGCATTATGCGCAGCGTTATTTATTTTTATTATTGTCTTGCTTATTATGCTTATTGAATATGAATATGTAAATGTCGGTTTTATGACAATGAAATTGCCACTTGAAATAATATTTTTGAAATTGTGTAATATTTAATTACAATGTTAAGCTCAATAAATTAATTTATAAGCAAACTAAGTACTTACTACTTAATTTAACATAATAAATAAATTAAACAGAAAAAAGGAAACCAAGTAACATCGTCTGGATTATAACTTTAGAGGGTCTTATTGAGGGATATAGTATGACTGTCTAATTATATTTGTTTAACGCTTTATTACTACATATGTATATCCAACCAGATGGACAGATGACCTGACTAAGATCGCAGGCAAGGGCTTGATGCGGGCCGCTTCCAACCGGTCCTTGTAGAAATCAATGGGGAGGCTTCTATCCAGCAGTGGACGTCATGGCTGAGATAATGATGATGACTCTAGACATATATGCTAAATAGTCAATTTTAAGTCTTATCAGCTTATTTTGTTCTAGTCCAACATGTCTAATGGTTTTTTTAAATACTACTCATGAGTACAGTTAGTGAAGATTAATTCTGATTGAACAAAATGCGATTTCAGTTGTTTAGTTTATTAGTGAAAAAATATTTTCGAGCGACCATATTTTTCCTTTATTGAAAATTCTCATGGAAACAGCAAATGCGCTTGAATTGTGTTTTAAACCAGAAAAAGTTAATGAATAAGACTAAAACGTGATAAGTAATAATTTTTGAGCCCATTAATTATCTATAAAGAACATTAAAGTAAATTTTAGGCTCATATATACTTTAGTGCAGTTAGGTTCGTACAAATTTGTAATATATCAGGTTTCGTCCCGTTTAATTTGAAATATATAATATTTAATTTAAAAATGAAATTAATAGCTCCATATTATTAAAGAAACGAAAGTATGCGCTCAGATTGATAAGTAAATATTACTTAAATTTAATTGTAACCGAATCTTTTTAAAGAGCACATTACTTAAATTCAATTATAACCGAATCTTTCTAATGAACGAATTTGACTAAAAAACAGTAGATAGGTGTACTTAGTAACTTCCCAAGATTTAAAGATACATTAATGAAAGATAAGATAAAGCGGCAATGAAATTAAAAGTAATCTTATCAAAAGTGCAGCACCGTGTCTACAAAATGCTACCAACCGTTTTATTCTTTCAAATCCATCACTACAATCTAAACTTATCAAACATGCACCTCGGCTGTATACAAACAAAATTGACCGCCATTTTGTTTAGTCTCGTTACAACTCGACGCACGCCGCTGACCCCTCTAATTATGATGTTTAACTCGCGTGTGTGAGTCAGCCCTAAAGGTACGCGAATAAAACCCCTAACATGTGTGTATATTGCTTACGCGCATCACATTTGAATGTGTGCGTTGATTATAGGTGTTGTTGTGTCGGCTTTTTTGACTGTGTCTGTCTAACAATAATTACTATATACCTTACACCCGCTGGCGTGTGGACGTCCCCTTTTTAGGGTACCGTATCTTTAAGAAGGAAACTCGTGTCTGCTTTCAGTCAGTCTGTTGATTGGATTATAAGTAGGGGGCACTTGTCAATAACAATTATTTTAATTCTACATAACATTTTATCAGCTCTATTGCCCGTGGAGTATATTATTTATTTTTTATTATTATTTGTTATTTTATATATTATTTGTTTTTTCGTTACGTTGTTTTTTTCAACTTGTTTTTTTCATGTTTTATTTTACTATGATAACGTGCAGAATAAAGGTATAACTTAATATATTTACGAGTTACTAATGAGTAGTATTCAGCAGAAAAAAATAGCTAACTGAATAAAGCTATAATTATTATCTAATGAATAAAAAGGAAGCAAGAGCGATCAGGATGTCTGACCGTCTGACAAACAATGTTAGAGTTATGTATGTCGAGAATGTCATTAAATATTGCAAAACCTATTTCATAAATAAAAGCCCCCTTATTTCTAGCTGCTTTGTTTCGCTAATGACGCTGGTTATTACAAAACGCAGCATCAAAGTCTATAGTTGTGTAAACATTTATAACCGATTGCTTGTGTCAAAAACAACATGACCTAAAACTATCTTTGTACCTAAAAGAAATGTACCGACTTCGACCTCGACTTCGTCGGTACCATGTTCACAATATTTTGATAATAGTTACTTTTGAACTATCATGGTAACGACTTCGACAAGTTATTTCACACTTTTGAGTATTGAAGTCGGATCCATTTTTTTTACGCCTTTCACCTTTGGTACTCACAGGATTAATTGTTATTCACCCTCTATGAGGAAGTCATCCAGATAGACGTTATAACTTTCAGTTGTTGGAGTGAAACTCAAAACAGACCGATTTTGATGAAATTAAAATAGTGGTTCCATTTAAATTTCATCAAAATCGGTACCCTTGAAAGTATACTGTATCAAACAAAAAACAATCACCAAAATCGGTTCATAAACAACGAAGTTATCTGTGAACACACATAAGAGACAAAAAAATCGGTCGAATTGAGTAACCTCCTTTTTGAAGTATGTTAAAAAAACAAAAGCCCTTGAGTTTTTGCACTGCTTTCTTTCGGCAGATAGCGTTGAAATCTTTCAAACGGATATTAGTAGTAGTATTGACATGCATAATTCCATGCTTTTTCGAAAATGATATGCTCCACACATTTATTCAATAGAAAACAGTTAGGATTCACAAGATTTCTCACTTAACTATCAAATTTTTTATTGCCCAATCTCAATCAAGCCGCTGAGGCGTGCTCCCAAACATGTTCGATTATACAATGGTTAATTATGATCATGATTGCTATCTCTTTGATTACAGTCCGATCGAAAGCGTAAATACTGGCAGGCCAAATATTGGGCATACACTCTCCAGTAGCGTTGTTTGTGTTGACATTAACCCGTTTTGCTGAGAGGTGCATGTGTATTAAATGATTGGAAATTTAGAACAAGAGTCGGGTGATTGGGTCAAGGGTCGATGATGATTGATCAACTCGGCCTTAAGGGGGTAAAAGATGACTGAAGTTGTTGAATAAATCTGTGTTCCCTTATGTGTACAATTTTAGAGTCTTTAAGTCACGAGTGAATAAGTACCTACGTGCTTTCTAAGCTTGAGTGCACATCTCACACTACATTATCACTTAACATCAGTGGTGTCATTATATTAAAGTGTTAATAACGAACGAAATTGCCTTTCTGCTGCCGCAAACAAAGGGTTTCGTGAAAAGCTTTGACAAACCGTCGACTCAATTTTTAATTAAATTAATTGAATGTATGAATTCTATAAGAACTGTAAAAATCGATATTTTCTACGTCAAAGGAAAAAAGTTTCAAAAGATCCCATCACCGCCCTTATTTAATAATAATATTTCTATGTGAAAATGTATCCTTTTAAAAAAAAACTAAACATCCAAATCGGTTGACAAATGTTTTGCGAGCAGACATAATATGTTCGCTCCGCAGTCGAGGTGTTATGAGCATAATAAAAAATATAGGTACGTACATAACCTATACAGTACAATAATGTCTTTTGTTCTTGTGTCATTAAATTTGGGAATATTCTGTAGCATCATTTACAAAATCTACTTAAATCTCAAATTTAATCAACTTACAACCGATTACTCCAAATATTTTCAAAAAAATCTTAAAAGTATCGCAATATTTAAAGCACAACAATCTGCATGCAGCCTACACAAAAGCTTACATTCACACGCACGAAACCACCACAGAACTCCACATTCACTGCAGGATCTTTAAGAGAGCAAATAAAAACAATCATTAGGGTCTGCGATGCAGTAAAACAAAACGAGTGGACCCTACAGGTCGTAACGTCTCAATCGACGGACGGTTCGCCTCATCTCAACCGAGTCTTAAACGAGATGTAAATGCTGCTATGAAAACTAAGAATAGTAAAGAACGAGCTCTGGTAACCGGTAATGGTAATAATGAAAGCTGAAGTTGGACTATTAAAGGATATTATAAAACGACCCTGACTCATAAACTACTTGTATCTAATCTCATATTGAAATATAAAGAATATAGGAATCAAAAACAGAACTTGAATAACTGTCTTTATAGACAATAATTATATCGAAATGAATTTAAAATATTATTTTATGATACAGCTCTTCTATGGACAACTGTATCATAATGTAACTTTTGTTTACGTTTAAGATACAACTTCAGCTGGACAAAGGAGGTTGCAGTGCAGTTTTTCTACATATTATAATCTGTGGAAGCGGCGCAACACGCATGCGTGATCAGCAAATGGAATTTGGCGCTAAACGTTAACAAATAAATGCAAACATATTATGCTGTAGTTTTACGTAAATTTCATTATCTGTTTTATGAGATGAGATAAAGTAGTGAATGAAACTGCACATAATTTGGCCTTAAAACACTCGTGTAATGCTATAAAAAACTCCCTCCCGGCTCGCTTTTGTAACTTACACTCGTATTTTTAGAACCCTTATTATGAAACAGTTTCCTTAACTACTAATATTTTTTTATATAATTCATAAAAACACGTAGGTACGTGTACACGTAGAAACGTAAGTGAAATCAGATTAATAGAAATCGCGTTGAATTGCGGCATTATTGCTTAAAACATTTAGTTAAAGATCCTAAAATATAAAGATGGTAGTTTGGTATTGGTTTTACTAATTTTGGCTATAAATTAGTGTGTTCCGGTTTGAAGGGTATGGTTCCTGATGAAATTACAGCATGTGACTTACCAACTTAAAGTCTCACGGTGACGGGCGCAGTACAGTTCTTTACGAAGTGTTTATAGGTTGAGGTTACTTTACTACTTAATATCCTGTGGGCCATTTGCTTGTTTCGCCACGTTACCCCATAAAAAGCCGACTTAGTAAAACAAATAATTTTAATTTGTATTTGTAAATTATTTGAAAGCCAACTATCTTCATATTATCTTACACGAAATATGACTAGTAGCATCGTTCAGAGCATCATGAGAGTATTTATAAATTCCTCTCGCATTAAAAAAAAGCGCTTCAAGCACAATATGCAAACCTTACACGCGTAACAAATGAGCGTCTGAAATTAAGTCATCACGTCTGACTATGAGAAGTCTGTACGCTACTACAGTTCTATATTTTTATTATACACTCGTGAAGAAATTGAAACGAAAAGGTACTCTAACTCAAAAGGATACAGATGCAATTCCTTCGAACAATAAATGTAAGTTTTAATAGCGGAAAAAATCGCAGAGTCATACTCCGAGACGTTAAACCGTGACGAATCGTGATGGAGACGTCAATTCCTTTGCATTCTTAACAAAACCAACAAGTAAAGTTGAAAAAATAAACGGAACCAATGGGAATGGTAAAAAAGTTTAAAAAGTTACAATAGTGAAGTGTGTCGGTCGTGACAATGTATTGCTACTGATGATTGTGGATCGTAGTCGTTTACCGCTGAACTATGCGGTCGCTTAAGGCGCCGTAGGTACATACACAAATCGAAACATTTAAAAAGTCAAAAAACGGTTAGTTATAGCATAATTCTTGTATAAGTAGTCAATATAGAACTTGCTATATTAATTGTTAATTCGTGTTTCTTTCAAAATTATAATAGTAATAATTCAACGGCAAGTTGTTGCATAGGTCATATGGTAATATGGCATAGTTAAGAAACGATCAAGAGTTTTATTGCAGTATATGTAATTGTTGATTTTATTCGAATTTAGTGCAGATATTGTTCTTTTCTCAAAAAACATGCTATAACATAATTAAAAAACGTATTTAATCTAAAATACGAAGTAGAATCATACAACACTTAAGCTGTTGAATAGGTAATATAGTAATATAGCATAATTAAGAAATAATCAGAAGTTTTATTGCAGCGTATGTAATTGTTAATTTTATACGAATTTAATTTGAAAATAGTTGTTTCATTCAAAATGATGCTATTAAAAAAATATAAACGTGTTTCTACCAAACTAAGAAGAATAATAATCATAGAACACATAAGTTGTTGAATAAGTAATATAATAATATAGCATAATTAAAAAACGATCAGGATTTTCATTAAAATTAAGCAACAATGTTGATTTTATACGATTTTTTTTAAAAACATTCCTATAATGTCCTAGTGCTGCGCAGTATCACGTGACCTCAGCTGGCTAGTCCCCGCCGCTCATTCTGACCGTGACCACTGCCAGCACCGGACCTATACTTGTTCGCTCTGCACTCTCCCATATTCCACCTTAGTTTATACAGATAAGTTTGAGCGGTATTTGTCTCTAAACTTTCGGAAAGTTTCGCCTTAAGTTGGTTTTTGTGACCTGGATTTGGAATAAGCATTCAAGTTGCAGTGATTACATTTTAATATTTTAATAATGACTTTGGTAAAAAACTCAATATTAGAGGGTTTGCTCTTGTTTTGCTGTCACCAAAGTAACAAGAACATTTCGACTTCGATGAATTTATAAAGATAAAAAGGATTTAGTTCACATTAGTTCTATTTAAATAACGATAATTTTATTTATTGGATTCTACAATTTTAAGCATTATAAGTTTGTAAACTGACAAATTCACTAATCCGAAACAATTTTAGTAGGTTTTTTACCTTTCTGTCAACCATCATAGACCGCGTCGTAACTAAACATCAGGTGAGGTAGTTAGTCAACGTCTATTTATCAAATAATAGAGTCATCATCATCTTCTCAGCGATAGGAAGTTTACTGCTGGATATATACCTCGCCCATTGATCACACTGCAATCTTAGTCAGGTCGTCTGTGGACCTGATCAATGGCCGTTCTATGCTGCGTATGCCAACCCGTGGTCTCCATTCGAGAACCTTTTGACCCCAACCATCCATGGGCCACTCACGCCATCTGCCCACTGCCACTTCAACTTACTTACCCGCTGGGCTATATCGGTGACTTTCATTCTTCTATGGATATCCTTATTTATAATTTCAGAACCTGTTTCAAAATTTTGAATATATAAAAAAAAAACTCGTTTATATAAATCAAATGTTAACATATTCGTTATTTATAAGCTTTAATATAACTTCCTTTTATATTTTCAATTTTAGTTATAATTAAAATTACCCTCAATTTGACGGCTTAAGTCAATTTACCACTGAGTTTGCAAATCGGACAAAACTTAATACCAGGTGATACAGAAGTCAAACGCGATGTGTGTAAGTTTTTAGATAGAGTCGACAGTGGAGGAAGAAAATGAGTATTGGGCCTACCCCCCCCTAGCGTGGGATAAGGAAAAGGAGAAAAAGACCGCTGTCAAACGCAAACTTATGAAAGAGATTTGTCTATTTTTAGTTCCACAGATCAAAAACGTTTTTCTTTTTGTAAACAAAAACACTTCGGTATAAAAAATACAATAAGTGTCGTCGCACACGTCTCGCGGCAACAGTTGCGGGTAATTTATGTGCGTCGGCTTCGAATGTAATCTCGGGGATTCGCGGGGATAAGTGTCACGAAGAACTTATTTAGTTCATTAAGGAGTTTACGTGGGCTGTAAGTAGTTTTCAGCTCGTTTCTCTAACACTCTGATTATGTACGGAATTATTAAAGCAATTTATCTACGGCTCTGTGATTAGTTTAATTAAATTTATGGCTATGATCTATACTTATATATACTATAATATTAAAAAGAGGTAAAGTTTGTGATTTTGTAGGGGGTAATCTCTGGATCGACTGAACCAATTTTGAAAATGCTTTTACCAATAGAATGCCATGTTATTTTTGAGTGTCTGTGTTTGAGACCACATAATGTTACCCCGGAAAATTAGAAGACTTTTTCGTGGTAGTTGGACTTGCCAAGTTATTCGAAGAAAAAACGGTCGGACGAAAAAGTATTTTACAATCGCTACCGGTGTGAAACCGGAGCGATCCGCTAGTGGATAATAAAGTGGTTGACGAGTGAGGTAGGCCATAACTTTAACACTACGAATGATAAGAAGATGACTTAGTATAGTTATGAATTAGTATTTTTAGGTTATAGCACTCGATTTAATTAAATAAATTAATAATTAATTGAATAAATTATTAATTAATTAAATTTAATTAATTAATTTAATTAAACCACTACCACACGAAACCCATTTTAGGTGATCATGCGGTCTATGCTTTATCTTGACTACCTAGAATATCATTGCTCACTGAATAAACACATCTAGAATTCTGCACGATGCGCGAAAGATGCGCAGAATGCTCCGCTTATGATGCACTACATTAAAGTGCGTATTTAAGAAGTAGTGAAATGGTCAAGTGTTTAATAATTACTAAACACTTCACCATTTCACTACTTCTTAAATACGCACTTTAATGTAGTGCATCATAAGCGGAGCATTCTGCGCATCTTTGTTTCCCAAATAAACTCGTGCAAAATGTTACGCTTTTCTACGAACTTTAGAATTTTTAAATATACAACTACACATAATATGTTATGTCTGTCTCAAATTATATGTAAATATAAAAATGGATCCCTATTATAATAGGGATCCATTTTTATATTTACGAATATTAATTAAATTAAATACAAATTAATCCCTCTTTCCCTTGATCACGGCTTCACGTGTGATCATTTATTCTTAATGGTTCTTATGAAATAACAAAAAAGTAAGTTGCGCAAATAATTTAAGAATACTTTAAGTATGTAGTAAACTTTCTAATGTAGGTAACTTTCTTAGTGCTTTAGACATAATAAACTTTTATTATGTTATATAATTTTTAATATTATGGTGTTTGATATAACTTTCAGTTGTCTGATAGTTGGCGCGATTGACAGACTGTCAGACTGTGTATAAGTTTTAAGTTATAAAATGCTGCAATTCGAACTCAATATTCATAATAGGGGTCCGATGCCTTTATTTAAAAACAAACTAATAACTAATTACAATACCTATATATAATAGGCTAGTACAATAACATTTCAGCAATCCACTAGCTATTGTCAGCCTATAGATAACCCAAATGCTCTAACCCACTCCCAGTTAGCAGCGTGCCCTGAATACCATCAGCATTTCTACATAATATTCATAGTAAAAACAGAACAACGTCTGTCGGGTCATGTAGTAAAAAATTAAAAATAATTAATCTGCCGGGTTGGTGACCAATCCGGCAGTTTAATTATTTTTAATTTGTCTGGTTTGAATTGAATGTTATTAGAGGGTTCAGGAAATTTTTTCCTTAAAATGATACGGTATGTACTTACAGAATTCTCTGGTACTAAATTTCCTCAGAACGAAAGTCTCCGACGGCAATCATTTACCGATGACCACGTTTTCTGGCAGATAGGAGATGGTAACTCAATATTATCTCAACATGAAACCGATTATGCCAGAAAGCCGCTGGAACTTTATCATGCAGCTTTGAAAAACGGAATGTAAATAATCGTATCATAATTGGTATAAGCCTATTCTTGTAGAATAAAACCCTGTTTAAAATAAATAAAGAGAAAATCCTTAGCTCTTCAATGAAACTAAAGAACATTTATAGCAATATATAATGTGTAGGTATGTAAATACAGCCGTTAAAAAGATCACTAGCATCTTTTTGAACGTAAAGTTACAGTCTTAACCTTCGAAGGGTCCTAATCTATTTTAGAACCCTATAGTGCCGATTTAAGGTTCAAAATTGTATCTGTTGTTACCTGTACCGGTTCATTTATTCACAGCTTATACCTAGCTTGTATGGAACCAATAAACCGTCAACTAATATACCTGAACATCGGCATTTGCATTTCAAACGGTATCCCGGAGGACCCCGATACTGGCTAATACTCTAAGAGGGGGGGAAGGGGGACAGAAATTTAGCCATATTAGCTTGCCCGCATCGTTTAGGTAGCGCTAGGGATTACATTATAGGAGAAAGCGGTGTCAATTTAAATAATAATAAGCATCGTTGTATGACAAAGTAAAAATAAACATTATACAGCTTAACATCCATGTTTATGAAAAATATGAATATGATTAACATTATTTATACAGTTATTATCAGGTATCATTTGCGCGGTCTCTTATGGGATGTTGAGGACTAGTTTTGTTTTTAAAACTAACAGAAGAAGTCAAATAAAATTATGTATTGTGATTTATATTTTCTTTTTTTTTTTTTTTTTTTTTTTTTTTCTAACGGACTAATGCTGTTTGCCTCTACCGGCATTTACAGCTTCACCGGAGGGGATGAGCTTCACCGGAGGGGTTTATATTTTCATTCATTGTATCTTATTTATGCCACTAGTTAGTCGTTAGACTGTCGCCGTGGCTAGGTGGGTCTTTGCCATCAAACCATAACAGGGGTAAACATTTATGTTATGAGCGATTCAGCATGGCTGCTTGTTCCGGGTCTTGGATGTTTGAGTGCGAGTGCGTGTGAGTTTTTTAAATAAAATTTATAGCATAAAAGTAATCGGTTGTCAGGATTTAAAAAAAAAATTAATAATATATATAATAATAGCCGTGGTGGTACCTCGGAGACAATCTCGAGAAACTCATTATCACTGGGAAAGTAAACGGCAAAAGAGCCCGAGGTCGCAGCCCGATGCGTTGGTCCGATCAGGTCCGCACCACCCTGGACACATCTGTCTATGATGCAATACACATCGCCGGGGATCGGGGAAGATGGCGTAACACCATTCGGAGAAGGGTCATAAAAGGAGGAGGTCACGACCCTCAGACATGAGGAGTACGAATTAAGGAGGAGGAGGTGGTGGTACCGGCCTAGAATAGTACTCCCCCATCTCTTCCCGTGGGTGCCGTAAGAGTCGGCTAAGGGATCACGTACCAGAAGGTGGGCAGCAGCGCCTTTTGAGGATCGGAAATCATACTGCGCTCGCCAACCCGCCTGCCAAGCGTGGCGAGTATTGGCAAATCCCCCCTATACGGGGGAGATATGTCCAGCAGTGGATGTTTAAGTGCTGAGAAGAAGAAGAAGATAATAATAATCTAAGAATACCTTCATTTATAAAACTGCATTTGTACTCTTTTAACTAGTGAGCTATAATATGTCCTCGTTCAAGCTATTATTAGATAATTTTATTTTAGCCATATGTAATATACTATATTAACAAGGCAGCGATATATAATTATACAAACAAATATACGAATCCAGTTGATTTCTTAATCACGAGTGCGATAATAATCAGCACGCTAATGTTGTAATGTAGTGATTAAAAAACATACAAAAAAATGGAACCGACTTGAACACTCAAATGTGTGAAATAACTATTTGATGTTGAATGTTGATAGTGTAAATGGGACCACATGGAAAGCACCAGCTTTAAAAAAAAGATCAAAATCGGTTCACCCAGTCGAAAGTTCAGAGGTAGCAAATATAAAAAAAATATTTACAAAAATTCAATCGAAATGAGAATCTTCTCCTTTTTTTGAAGTTGGCTAAAAATTTAATACTCATTTGTGCAGTAGGTAAGTAAGTTAGTGACCTAAGGTTAAGTAGGGAACATAGTCGTTAGAATTTCATCCCTTGCACCACACGCACAGTGAGCTCTAACAGCGATAATTCATCAAGACGCGATAACGCCGTGTTGTGACTTGTGACATGCGCGCTTGTATTATATTACACTGTACATACGTGTTATATTACATTACTTTACTGACAGGTTTCGTTTAGTCACAGAATAAGCGACACAGTGCTTAAACTCAACGTATCTTTTACCCACTAACTGTGGACTTGTTTATTTTTCGAATATGCTTGTGTCGAATGTAAAAATCATAAGGCTGGTAGGCATATATGTGCTAGACATCTATGCCTACAAAGATCAAAGGCAGATGAAAGAACTGAGATCTTTCATCTGCCTTTCGTTGGATGCTGTGCGCTTGCTTGTTTTTGGTTACCACTTAACTTAAGGCGAGGCTTTCCCGACAGCTTAAGCAAATATCACTGGAACTTGTCTGCTTAAAATAAGGCAATTTAGTGTATGTGAATTAGGAATGTATGGAAGATTGCAGAGCAATCAAGCATGGATCCGATGTTGGGAGTGACCAATGAGGGCTCCGCCCGCTTTATAAAGGGTCCTAGAAAAGGCAACTACATACAGTGGCATGTGTAGTAGTAGACATCGAGCAAATTTGGTAGCCCGACTGACCCTGGGAAATTGATACAAGCGATATGCGAAAAAAACCCTTATATTAGGTACCCCCTTTAAGTTCTACTTAATATTGAAGTACTGAGCATTAACTTGAATGGACATATGTAGAGACAGAGAAAGGATAAAGAAGGTAAGGAAGGACTGCTTGAAGGTTGATATGTTTGTGAAAGGTGAGATTATGATACTGAGAGGAGAGGAATACTGTTGTGCCGAATTGAACTAGCGTGGGATATTTATATATTTTCGATGGATATAATTTTAGACGGAATTTTCTCTGAAAAGATTGAGGAAGACGTAGGTTTTTATTTATATCTCAGCTATTCATGAATGGATTCAAGAAATCCCCTTTTCATTCAACAGTTGAATAATTTCAGATAAATTCCATATAAATGTCATTAAAATCAGTTGAGCATTTCTCGTTATTTCAAAAAAATGTTTAATTTGTTCTATACATAGTTTTTTTAAACACACTCAGAACCCCGCACTAGGATTCCCTGTGTAGCGGGACCCACTTCCCTAAAAATAGTTTGTAGCGCTTAAACTACGTATTTTTATAAAAAAATAAATGCTTACTTATTGGCCTTAACATTTTTTGTGGCTGGTCACTTTTTTGAATATTATCCTTGATAATTTATTAACTACCTAATTTTGTCTTGGAAACTGTATGATTTTTTTGGGATTATATTATTATATATATTATGATTTCCATGGGATAACTGAAGTTGCGGGATTACCATAGCCCACGCGGGTACAACCGCGAGGCACAGCTTGTACTTAAATACCGTGTAATGTGTGTACCGCGTAATAAATTAAATACCATGTTATCGAAAAACCCAAATTTGAACTTCTAATTTGTATGTCTATAATTCAACATTGAGAAGTTTTAATACTGTCTCTGCAGTGTATCATACTTATGACGTATGTATCTACGTGTCACGTTTAGAACATTTGGTATTTGACTCACATAGAGCATAACGTGTATATTCACCGTTTTGACGTAATAGGGAGGAAGGTAATGTCACTAATTAATATTAATTATGGTGATGTATGTTGACATTAGCGAAGACAAACTTCTGCGCCGAGTTAACTAGTCTACAGTCAAACGTATAGGGAATATCATACGAATATTTTAATGAAATTACTATATTTTATAATGTTCATATGTATCTCGTTTGGGACTTTAGCGATTCGAATACATTGTTGATTAATCGATCGGGACTTAATCGCGTGAAAAACATTTAGTAATTTATTAACCTCGACGGTTCGAACAAGTTGCATTGGTCGTGGTGTGCATTGGTCGAGGTCACGAGAAGACTGGAGAATGCGGGTGACAACATCCGTGAGAGCGCGTAGAATATCCAACTACCCGCTCTTGACTTGTTAATGTGGACTGTTACAGACCTGCATAAGCACAGGGTTGCCACGACTTCATCGTTGAGGTAAATAAATTAATAAATGTTTTTTGCGCAATTAAGTCCCGAAAAATTTATTAATAATGTACCTATGTACTCCTTTTGCAAAATTATTTATGTAGTAAGCCTCAGAATTCAGTAATAAATCAGCAGTTGGAGCTTATAACTTTTATCACTTGTTAGTGAAAGTTATAGTTACTTTATTTAGCAATTTAAGATAAAACCGAATTTGAACCGAATTATTATTTAATTTATTTTGATTTAAATATGGTTCGATCTTGGTTAAATGTATTAAGGCAACAATTATGTATTCACATATAATCAAAATACCGTATAATGATTATTATCAGGGTTTTCGTGAATTATCTAACATTTCACATAAAATCATAATTTGTGTGTAAAAAAAAATTATCAAAAACATCTGAGGACCTACCGTTAAAAATGTAGACTTAACATTAAAAACATTAATTGATTAATGAATGTTTTTATATGTAGGTAAATTAAAATAGAGAGTAAACGAACATAATAAAACACCCCTTTATCGTCTTATATTTTGGATCTCATTTCTGCAAGCAAATCCTATAAACTCAAATAAAATATAAGAATAGGTACTAAAAATAAATACACGGTCCCTGTGGCTCACTGGTCAATGACGTGACTTTTGGTTAGGCGAGGTCCCGGGTTCGAATCCCGGCAGGAGCAAACATTTATAGGATGAGTGTAGGTGTAAATAAAATACTTCTAAAATGCACTCATAAACAGATAGGGATAGACTTTTCCCATGGAGTGTGAAGTCAGCCATTTTATCATCAGAGATCAATCTACAAAGAACAGAACCCACACCTTGTCCCCATCAATCTCAATCCGTTCAACCGTTAAATACTGTCTCTTCAAATTACAATTCGAGATTCGAATTGTATTTGAATTTTAGAAAAAGTTTAACGCGTTCCCATTTCAAATAAAGATGATTAATATTCCCCTGGGTTGCCAGTATGACACTTCACGTCATCGTTGCCTAATTTGATTGGACGGTTCCATATAAATTACTATGTTTGGCGGGGTCTATAGCTATAATTAAAAAGCATACAGAGATGCATATCAGAACTTCCGGCGGTATAATTGTTAATATTTTCTATATATATTATATTTTCTATACGTGTATATTATTCTATTGTTCTGGTGAGAGAATTAATGAGGGTCAAGCTTTTTAATTATGATAAATTGAATTTCTAATTATAACGCATACTTAGTATGTTATACCCTGTACATTCTCTGACACACACAAACTCACAAATGTATATACATATGTAAACATTGTATATACCTGAGAATTAAAAATGGTCAAGAATAAATAATAATCACGCTACTTACCACAAGGATACTATTGGGTATCAGATATAAAAAATAGCTAATCTAGGAGACCTTGATTGTAAGGATAATCGCGATAAATGTATTGCAACAATAACAACATTATTGCATACTTAGTCATCGGTCCTTGTTAACAGTGCAGTTTTTTTAATTTACATTTTTTATTGTGTACGTATAGATATAACGTTTTCACCACTATCTCACTTAATGGTCAGTGACAAATGCTTAATGGCTCTAATAGCTGCTGCCTGAATATTCGTTTGGTGACTGACAAACTTCAGAGTGGTAGCTAGCCAGACGGTTACTCGAAAGTATTCTACCACCATTGATATTGGTGTTACCTATACCGGTAGCTCAAGCCTTTGTTGGGGATCGAACCGGCGTCCGTCAGTTTGATACGCTCCCACCGCTAAGCTATCATCGCTCCAAAAATATAAATATATAAGTTTCAAAGTGATCCGACATTTCGAAAGGGGTGAAAATCATGTCAAAGATTCCGTTGCATATATAAATAAATACAGCTAATATAGGCATGTTAATTTCTGCCATCCGTATATTATCTGTTTAATCTAAAAAGTCTTTTTTATAAAGTACTATTTTCAAATATACATGTAGTATTCTAATCTGTTTTAATCATTTCATTCCCATTCCACGAATAAAAATATTTTTAACCCATATTTTATCTTTATTTTATCTTAGTTTTTTCTCCTCGTAATGTTCAATTATCTTCAATAAACGCATAATATAACAAGAGACATTATTTCTAACGGTGATCCAGCAAGATTTCGAATCAGAACAAAAACTTATCTAATGATAACCACTTGGGCTCGCTTCACACGTTCCATTACCTGGAAGTTACCTTTTGATGCAACTTTGGCGCCAATCTTACCATCTGTTTCTCTTTCTTTCTTGTTACTTATAGTATCTTCATCTCTTTCGTTATTACCCTTTGCGGCACCATGCGTTCTGAATTAAGCAATTATGTTTAATTTCGAACCTCTCGTATTATGGTCGAAGTTGCGTCGGTCGATGTGTTATTTTGAATCGTAATTTGTGTGAAGGCGTCCGCCTGAGCAGCTGTAAATTATATAGGAAAGAAATAAAAATGTTGGGCTTTTTTGAGTGGGTTATTGGACTACTTAGATTGAGTGTTACGCTGGGCTTAGATTGTTAGAATCTCGTTTGAGAACTTTTAGAGCTGTGAAACTTCACAGATGAAAGATGCATGATCAATGCAAGATGATACCTCAGCGGTGCGAGCGTCGGCTGTAAAACTGACTGATGCTGGTTTAATCCCCACCAACGTTATCAAATTCCCAGCATGGTGGTAGGGTACTTTTGATTACAAAAGTATTGTGATTTATTCCTAGATTAGCGGTAATCTTGGTTGATTTTGTTGGTGCATGACGGCCTAAGAATATCTATTTAATAATTTGGATTTAAATTTAAGATAGTACTTGAATCCAGGCCTATAGTTATTTCAATTACATTCTAATTAAGAATATCTAGAATATTATTTATTTCAGAACCGTACAATGAAGACCCCTAACTAAGTAAGTTTTGTATTTTATTTTTAGATGCCGTCGTGATTTCGGATCCATCATTAAAAAGGTTCGTTAAAGTAAACAAGATTGTTTTTCGCTTTTAATCTTTTTTTAATCTAACGCTCCAGAGAATCAGAGAACGTTTAATGAGAAACAGGTCAATGCGTTTGTGAAAAATATAACGTTGTCCCTATTTTATACTCTATAGATTAGCATTTGACGACTATCTCACTTGATGTTCAGTAAAGATGTAGCCAAAGGTGGAATCATGCTTACGCTGGAATGTTGACAGGCTCTCAAGGACTTGAACATACTATGTCTCTGGTGAAAGATTGCTAATTGGAACTATGTAATAATTATATAATTATTACATAGTTCCTTATATACTGTAAACTTTATAAATTATTAAATTCTATATTATTTTAAGTAATTAACACTTTTTTATTAGATTTGCCTGTATCTCTGTAACGGAATCTTTAAACGTTATTTCAAAATGTCGGATTAATCAAAATTATTTATTATAACCATTTATTTATATTATATTAATGTGACACTTTGTACGTTTATTGAAAACCGATGACAGTGCCATAATTTAAATAGTTATATATTGTTAGTTATATGTGCCAAGTGGTACTTGGCTCATAAACACTACCGGATGCGCGTACTAATGCATGCGCGTAGCTTAATTTTTATGGTAATCATATTATGACTAATAGTCCTACTTTAAAATTTGGCTATTTCCTAAAGCTTGCTTCTAAGTTTTTTTTTACTATTATTTATTTTCCATAGACACTACTACTCTTCTGCCAGTGGGTACTGGCAAAGCAGGTCGGTTTGTTTAATATTATATACAGATTCTGAAGAATGTATGCAAGCCACCACGTATTATACTTTCAAAATAAACAAATACTACATTATTACCTCCATCACACATCATCAAGTTTTCCCATTCTCTGACATTCCACTTAACGATTTAACAACATAATGAACACAATTTGTGAATAATCTTTTTGACAAGTTAACGACCGTTGTAAACAACCCGAGTGATGTACAATCAAAGTTACCCTTAAGGACAGGGAGTATGGTGTAGCCAATACCGTTATTTCGAAGCTGTGAACGTTTTGGTTTATTGCTCATATTTATTAAGTGGACAGACGATCTGACTAAGATCGCAGGCAAAGGCTGGATGCGGGTCCCTTCCAACCGGTCTTTGTGAAAATCATAGGGGAGCCTATGTCCAGCAGTGGACGTTCTATGGCTGCAATAATGATGATGATGATGAATAAGAAAGAAGAGTAATTCAGCTATTATACATGTATACATCGAGTAAAATATCAAAAGCGTTTAAAAATTACCTCTAAGGACTCTCTCTTGGATTAAATTGAAATATTGTGTTACTATATATAATAATTACATTTTACATAACTCTGTTATATAGAATTGTAGGACTTGAAGGAGGAAGTTTAACTTTAAACTGGCAACAAAAATATCCCTGTAGGATATAATTTAGCCCAATAGTAATTGAGACCTACCACAAAACATTCTCATCAAACGTTTGCCGAGCTCTAGCAGGTCCTTTAGACTTTTATCTTTTGTGCCTGTATTTAAAGTAGCAACTCTCATTTTTTGTACAAATTGAATCATTGCTTTACAGGTTACCCGTTAAAAAGTAACTAACCGTTAGTAAAATAGAGTAAGTATTAACTCTCTGTAACCATAAAGTGGAATCAGATTCTGCAATGCCGAGTCTACAGTGGTGTAAAGCAAAATAAAATTCAAGTGGCAAAGACGGAAATTGCACGCCTCTGGTACCTTCCATTAACTTCTGTTCTGATGACTTCAGGAATTATATTTAGCGAAGTGAGAAAATGTTCAAGATAAATTTTTGATACAACAAGACATGTATTGAATTTACTTATACCTAATAATAATGACACATTTGCTGTGCGCTCAAGATACAAGTTCATTATATTTTCGGCTGTTAATTTTTTCTAGGCTTTAATTTAGTTTTTACAAGGTGGTCGCCCATACGGGCGTCTGTTTACCCGATAAATTTAACGAACAAAAAACTTGGTGACAGCACTGCAAATTAGATGACATGTGGTGATCAATATTTAGCTTAGAAAACAACAATCTGGCTCAAACAAGTTTAAACCGTTATTTTAATTTAAAGTTTTGAGAAAAGGAGTTCTGTATTTCAAACTTGTTTAAACATTTCAATCACCGCGAATGTTGCTTGTTTTTACATATATATTTTATGCTTCTACGTTAGCGTTGTTGATATCAAGATTTTGTTGTTTCTTATTATAATTTAGAATAAACCCGTAGATATGTTAAGGGGAACCGTGGCTAACGCATACTGTAAATCAGTGAATAGATTGGACTTAATTTATCACACAGATATTTTTATGACGTAGAGATCCGCTAAAGACACATCTTACAAAATCAACCGCCGACGGTGTAGATAACAGGATATCATAGTCCGGTCCGCACAGGAAAAACCGCAAGTCACGCCACGAGGTGCAGCTAGTTTATTATATTTGTGACCAGACATTTCAGGTAATAATACAGGCAAACCGATAAATTATTTATTTGAAGTATTTGATGCTAGTAAGCACAGATCATATACCCTGGGTTCATAGTGAATTCTTTATTCTCAAAGATTCAAATCTCAGCCTTGATAGAATTAGAACGATAACTTGAATTATGAATTCTGATTTAAAATAAAACGTTGCATTTGATAACAAGATTCAGAAAGAATTTTATTCCACATTTGAAATTGGAACACAATACTAACTACCAAACGGACGTGCTAACACAGATGTTTCACCTTCTCCTGACGAATAGGTCAGGCGAGGTCGGACGCCATCTTGAAAGATTCCCGCCAATCCTCGCACCGCGAGGTGCCTGTCAACATCTCACTCGAATTTGTAACTTACTTTTGTTATATTTTTTTAAATAACTAGATGAAATATGCGAGAAAATTTACGCGAAAGTCAGTTTAAACTGGCTGTCATTACGAACAGCAGATTTCATGTATATTCTTTATGGGACATAATTTTGATCCCCACATTGAAACGAGCTGTCATTTGATTTTAATAATTAAAACCTACCTGACTGTTGCTGAACTCCATCCCAAGTTAATTTAATCTATCAGTGATAACCGTCACAATGGTAGTGGCAGGAAATTATGACTAAGAACATTTACGTCCTGTTTTATTTTCATTACAGTTTTGTTATATTAGTTGGCGTTAGTTTTTAAAATATGTAAATAATTGCCTCAGAAGTAAAGAAATATACGGAACCAATGTTTACTGAATTCCTAGGGGTCAATTTTAAAGAAAGTATATATTTCTAAATAATTGTGTAAAAGGTAACTAACATAATATAAAAAATAGAAACTTTACCCCCATTTTTAAAGCCTTTAATTATTTTGTGTCTTTTCTATGGGTCATAATTTTGTTTTAATTGAATTAAAGAACAGGTATTGATTTTTTTACTGCCATATTATATCCTTACATTGTATACTTAATAATAACGTCGTTCAAAGACTATAAAATCCCGACAAGTGCGAGTCGGACTTGCACACCGAGGGTTCGTTACAAAATCGAAAAATTAAATAAATATGAAAGACTATAAAAACTATACATCATAAAATAATTAAAAATATATTTAAGCTTGTGCCTATGAAGCCCTTACATACGATACCGGACATGACACAGATAACTCAATTCAAAATTTGTGCTGCCTCGTTCCTTGCAAAAAGAATCTGTTTTATTATTATTTAATTACAAATGTATAGTAAGACGGAATCACTTGACAAATATAATAGTTATAGGTCAACAAAAAATACTTTATAAATTTTGAGTGTCGATATATTCCTTGTTTTGAGAGATAAACGGTAGTACCTTTTTTTAAATTAACTTAAAAATTTGATTTTTTTACAGCTAAAAGAGACTATAGACTTGAGTTTAAAGTTTTAATTTCGATATATAAACTCGATACCTCAACGCGTTCCCGAGACATAGAGTCTTGACAGATGGACGGACGGACAACAAAGTGATCCTATCCGGGTTTCTTTTTAGGTAGGTACGGAATCCTAAAAACAAATTTATTGAAAGTAGAACATTTTGATGAAGATGAGGTTTAGTAAATACAAAATCGATATCGATGATTTTTTTATAAACGATGAAAGTGACAGCATATCCTTGCAGAAGAAACAAATGACTCTATCAATTAAGACTTTCTTAGGGAACAAACATAAAAAATAGAACCAAACCCTAAGTCTCATGTCAATGAAAAATGTCTGGTGTATCTGAAGTTCCTGAGTAAAACCTTGCCTAGGACACGTATCTGGGTTCTGAAGGAGTAGCGAAATAATTACCGGCATCGTGACTGTGTAAACAAACGCTGTAATTTGAGATTGATTGTTTTATAAATACAACAGACTTTCCAGTAAATAAACTAATAGGGACAGATGTTGACGACTTGAGGAGTGGAGTCTCTTGTCTTGGCTTCTCGGTTTACACCTAAACCTTACACAATTTAACTGCAATTCTTATACTTAGTCTTACATCTATTTTAACCGTCTTTAAAAAGGAGGGCATCTTCTGTTATGCACTTAGCTCCTGTCCTTTACATGGCACATGGTCATCGATTACCGTTGATGACGGTAAACAACGTCGACAGTTGTTGTCTTGGGACAACAGTCGCTAGCCTTGGTCAGAGGCTTTCGGACGGTATAAGAACTCTATGCGGGCCTAAAAACCTATCTGCCAACCCACATTAGCTAGCATCTTAAATTCCTCTTTCTGAGGTCAGGAAGAGGCACTGGTAAAGGTCAATGTTCCAGTAAGGGAAAATTGTGCGCAATGAATGCCAAATTATGCAAATTATATAAATGTTACCAAAATAAATTGTAGTCTAAAGCGCATGTCTAGATTGGCTCCATACTCTTTAACAAGCGCAGATTCATTGTATTCAACATTTTTAACGATTACCTAATGCTTCAAATTTCACATGAAATATTACTTAATAGAAAATTCGACTGGCTACACTCACGTTAATTATTTTATCTCGAAGCGGACGTATCTTCACTGCTGGTAAGATTTTGTAACACTTATTATTTTTCATTAAAACAAAAGACAGGGAATAACATTTTTTGTAACCTGTAAGTTTTGCAATAAAGAAAATTTTTATTTGTATTTATAGTTTTTTATATGCATGCACTCACTTGGACTTTATTCACGGACGATACGAAAAAAATACGCCATACAGCCAGTTTTCTTCGTATATTATAAGTATATGTATATAAGTATGTATATCAGTCATCAGGTTACCATAGTACAGGCTCTGCCTAGTTTGGGACCTGAAGACCTTGTGTAAATGTTGATAAATAAAATAAAAAATAAAATAAATTAATAATTATTAACGATTTTCAAAATCCCTAATCTGACACAATGCTAATTCGATACAAAACCAATGCAGCTTCTATCCATCAGCTATACCGTCATTGAATCCGTTCAGCCTCCATTCTCCCGCACCTGTCGACCTATCTCATTTTAATGAAGACGTTTTATTTCCGCAGGTGTCTGACTTATTATGTTGTTTCATTCATTATGCGCTTTGTTTTCTTCGACAGTTTTTTGCTGCATACCCTCATTTATAATATATCTGTATTAGGGTGTGCTTGCGTATAAAAATTATCGGTAATTTCATATCTACACTACACTACCTTTGCCCACGGTTACGCTCACGTCAATGTCTGATAAATCAATCCTTTTAGGAGTCCGCTTATTTAAAAAAAAATAAAGGTACGTTCATTATTTTTTGGTATCTGGCAAGGCAACGCTATGTATAATCATGATCTAATGAATGAATAGAAGAATCAAATTATAGATAGAAAAGTATTTAATATATTACTAACCATAATAATATCATAACTTTGTAGCTATGCAAGACATGTCAAACACAAATAATGAAAAGCTTGGTTATACTAGCTTACACCAGATAGAACTGGTAACAATTTTTCTTCTTCTTCTTTCAGCCATGTGCGTCCACTGCTGGACATATGCCTCCCCCATATAGGGGGGATATGCCAATACTCGCCACGCTTGGCATGCGGGTTGGCGAGCGCAGTATGATTTACAATCCTCAGAAGGCGCTGCTGCCCACCTTCTGGTACATGATCCCTTAGCCGACTCTAACGACAGCTACGAGAAGAGATGGGGGAGTACTATTCTAGGCCGGTACCACCACGGCACAAATTTTTTTTTACTTATTCCATCCATTAAAAACGTGTTAATCATGCTTCGTGAAACATTCAAACTCATATTATGTACACTAGTAGCGCCCAGCGGAGTCACACGCGTGGATTACCGTTTTCCGCCACCTCAATTACCCCACGGGTATTATAATTTTTCTGGGATAAACGTAGCTCATGTGTTATTCCAGGGTCTAACCTATCTTCATACCAAATTTCATCGAAACTAGTACAGCCCGTAGGAGTAACAAAAACACACACATACAAATTATTGCCTTCATAATATTAGTGGAATGGGTACTTTGAGCGTGAAAGAATAACAAACATCCACCCATCCATCCATCCATCCAAACTTTCACATTTATAATATTATTGGAATTAGGATGGTGCATTAAGAAAATAAATTATTATAATAATTATATATCGATGGCAAGTTTGCGGGCAAAAGCAAACAGACTTTTTTTAATCACCACCGCAAAACTTATATACTCTTCCGAATTTATAGCACCACAAAGGTGCATTATAAATCGTGTTCCCAGCCTTAACAGATGTACGTAATTAAGCTATAAAGTTTTTATACCTATAGTCGTCATCAAGGGAGCAGTGTTTCGATGAACTGGTGTTGTTAGAGTTTTATAAACTCAAAAAATCGTTTGTCCGCGAGCGATCGATAAAGAATGTTTAATTTGTTTTAAATTGTTGGCTGTAAATCATTCGGGTCCGTTTTTGTGTACAATAATGACATTTGTGGCAAGTTATCAAAAGACTTTTTGTAAATAACTTTTTTTGTACTTAGATCTAGCGTTTGACCTACTATCTCACTTGATGGTCAGTGACGACGTGGCCGAAGATGTTACCACGCTCAGACCTAGAATGCTCACTGGCTCTCAAGGACTGCTGTCTGAACACACTACGTGTTTGGTGACAGTAAGACTTGCTAATCCGCTGGGCTATATTGGTGACGATCGTTTTTTACGGAGCTCCTCATTTTAGATTCGATCAGAGAAACTCTGAGCATAACCCTATCAATAGCTCGATGTGCGACTTTGAGCCTGCTCACAAGGACTATAGACAGATACTACCTTACCATACACATTCCTTAACTTTTATATTTTAGTTTTACCACATATCCCAATGCCACATACACTTTCAACTTCTGTTGCCAGCCAACACCTATATCAATGCATCAAGAACTATTAAGTTGAAAAATAGGTGCAATTAGCCATCTTTAAAAGGATTCTACTTATCAACAACCACACTTAAACAATAAAAAAATATTTTATTATTCGACATCAAAAAAGGAGGAGGTTCTCAATTCCACCCGTATGTTTTTTTTTATGTTTGACACCGCATAAGTTCCTACTGGGTGAACCGATTTTGATGTTTCTTTTTTTTATTTAAAAGCTGGTGCTTCCCGTGTGCTATCATTTCATCAAAATCGGACGAGCAGTTTTCTAGTTACACTCCAAAAACTGAAAAAGCGTAGCGTAATGCGTGCTTATACCTAGACGATAATTATTATAGTAGCGGGTAAAGACATTGCTGAACATACCTACACCACAATGACAATTGATCCCATGAATAACAAAGGTCACTAAAAAGAGTGAAAAAACAATTTACCAAAAATGGAACCGACTGCAACACTCTAAAGTGTGAAATAACTTGTTAAAGTCGGTACCGTTAGCACAATATTTTGATATTAGTTACTCTTGAACTATCATGGTACCGACTTCAACAAGTTATTTCACACTTTTGTGTGTTGAAGTCGGTTCCATTTTTTGGTATATTTTTTTTGTTTTTGCTATTTAATCATCTTTTATCTATATATTCAACATTTAACATAACTCGAAATTTCTAAAAACAACGTAAACATTTTTTAATTAATGTCGTTTTATGACATACAATACGATACACTTGCTTGTTAAATTGAAACTGTGACGAAAAAAATCGTACATGTACTATGTAACTCACAAAAAGTGATGTTTAGAGTCACTATGTATTTTCCAGGCAACAGTTAATACATTTTCACACTAAACAGACACTCTCTCGCACTAAAACAGTTATTGTTCACCGCTTGAACACATTCACAAAGCTGAGATCCAGAAAAAAAAATTGGTTGTCTGTAAAGTCGGTTTACGGACGATAGATTTACGTGATGTCTTAATCATTTATGACTTTGACTTCGACTTCGACTTCGACTTCGACTTCGACTTCGACTTCGACTTCGACTTCGACTTCGACTTCGACTTCGACTTCGACTTCGACTTCGACTTCGACTTCGACTTCGACTTCGACTTCGACTTCGACTTCGACTTCGACTTCGACTTCGACTTCGACTTCGACTTCGACTTCGACTTCGACTTCGACTTCGACTTCGACTTCGACTTCGACTTCGACTTCGACTTCGACTTCGACTTCGACTTCGACTTCGACTTCGACTTCGACTTCGACTTCGACTTCGACTTCGACTTCGACTTCGACTTCGACTTCGACTTCGACTTCGACTTCGACTTCGACTTCGACTTCGACTTCGACTTCGACTTCGACTTCGACTTCGACTTCGACTTCGACTTCGACTTCGACTTCGACTTCGACTTCGACTTCGACTTCGACTTCGACTTCGACTTCGACTTCGACTTCGACTTCGACTTCGACTTCGACTTCGCCTTCGACTTTGACTTTGACTTTGACTTTGATTATTTTATGTAATACAAAACTCAGGTGGAACGTTACGCGGAACGTTACGCGGCACGTTACTGTTTTTCATGAGTGTTGCTGGTATTCATCAATTTATAAAATGTTATCACGTCAATAATACAAATAATCATTCATTATTTGTAGAAAAAATAACAGTAAACAATTTCTTTTTTCTTGAACTGTAAAACTTATACTAAAAATAATACAATTAATGTTAATATTACAAAAACCGTTGTCAACGCAGATTCAACCGGGGTGTAGCTGCTATAGAGTATAATGAAACAAAGACTTATCTGTTTCCTTCAAGTATTATACAAGACAAAGAATTCTGCAAAGTACCCAACAAGTATTTTACGAGAACTTTTCATTTTAAGTCTGACATTTCAACCCAACAACATGGACATGAACATCCGACGAACATTTTATGTTACGAGAGTCCGACTGAAATTTCCCCTCTTTCACATTGAACGTCTTAAAATGCAGTTTTAGAAACACACAACACTCAACTCTATTTAAAATAAAGCGAGGGTAGAATTCAATTGACGAAACGCCCAGAAAGCTCGTCGGAAATAAAATGAGTTTAAGATAACACGCAAGATTCGATACGATGTTTCAGTTGATCCGAAATGAGTCTACTATCATCTGTATTCATGATCGATTAAGACTCTAATCCGATTGTAACTCGATTCGATCGGTTCAAAATAAAAGTTATTGAATGATCAATGATTAGATCGATGATTATCGGATTGGACGCGATCTCGGGTCTTCTTGTACGTACATTTTATATGGTAATTGAAATGTAATATAAGCATTACGATTGTGGTTCGTTATCGGTTGGTTTACGGCGATAGTATCGGGAACACGAGTTTCTGACAGACACGGTTTCGTGTGCTTGAATGTATTCGAGTTGAGAATCGAATAATTATGATAAGGTTGGTATCGATTACTCTGCAGTTAATGAGCGATCGTAAAGCGAGACTGCGTCGTAATCTCCAGGATATGTAAACTTGGAGCAATTAAAATTTAAACTTGTCTTGTTCCGAGAAGTTTGCATAATTTAAATTCATGAACATGTGAATGTCGAATTAAAAGTAAAAGAGTTTATGATACAAATAAATGAATTAATGTTATGATAATTTATGTCTTTATTTAGCTTCACAACTTTATTAAACTTATTTTTTAATCAGCAATATCTTGAGTACCTGCACTGGATTACGTTGGTTTAATTAAATGTGTAACTTTAAAGATGGAGATATTTTAGTGTGAACATATATTTTAAATATGTGATCCGCACGGCAATCTCTAAACACATTTCTAATAAGCGTTTTCTGGAATTGTCTCGTAATGGTAGAGTAAGAGTTAAAGAAGTTATTATCAAAGTCAAATTGAAATATTTTTGTAGGCATTATACTCGAAAATGTGGACATCAATGGGGGAGGGCCTATGTCCAGCAGTGGACATCCTTTGTCCATAATAATGATACTCGAAAAAGTATATTGGCAGCATCTGACTGTTCAAATGTAGGCTTCCACATTTAAGGCTCGGCGGAGTTTTTGGACTCTTTCTTGTTTTGAGTAAAAACGGGTTGATTCTCTTGGAACTAGCTATTTTCCATGATTTAAGTATGGGTATTGTTTTTCGATCCTGTTTTATAGGTTTCTCCCTCCAAAAAATGAAGTATTATCAAATTTACTAGCTGCAACCTGTGGTTTCACCCACGCAGATCGTTTCCCGTTACACTTCTTTGGGCTATGAATTTGAAATAATCGTTTTTAGCGGTTCTTTACATCGTAGTTATTACTATGTAAAGATCTGTAATAAAAATCTGCGCATAAGAAAATGGCACAATTTTTGGCATAGTATGTGTTAATAGATTAGGCACTATTTTTATAAATAGATAAGTATACTAATAGCTAAGATTAGAACGACGGCGATGTCATAAGACTAAGAATATCATCATCATCATCATCATCATGGGGCCTATTCGTGATCCATTCTTGGATATAGGCCTCTTACTCTCTCCTCCAGTCGTGGCGTTCTTGTGGGCGATTCATCCAGTCCTATTTTATTTATTTTATTGGGAATAGGCAGGCGTTTGACCACTATCTCACCTGATGTTAAGTGATGATGCGGTCTACAATGGAGCACGCCTGCCTAGAAGATACCAATTCACTCGTGACTTGAAGATACCCAGGTCGTATTTTTTCGGAAATACAGATTTAGGCAATGAGTTCCATTCGTTGGCTGTACGCACTACCTATCCTCCGTGTCATCTGATGTGGTCCACGCAGCGTTGCGGTGGTCTGCCACGCCCTCTAGTATTGGCTCTCGGTCTCTACTCAAGAATCTAAATCAAGAATTTAAATCACACTAATGTTATGAATGCAAAAAATACTTTATATATGCCTCTACAAGTCAACAAGACAACAACAGCTTGATAGATTTGAATACAATTCGGAATGTACGTAGGTATCTTATATTCTCGGGATACAACAAAAAATATATGTTAAATATGTGATATTAACAATGTCCGTTTGTTGCGTTGTCACGCTTAATTCGCTTAACCAATTTTGATAAATTTTGGTATGTGGTAACAAGATTTATTGAAATAGTAGCTCTGCCCCACGGTTTTACCCGCGTGGAATACAGTTTTTCCTGAGACTTTATTTTTACTGATTCCTCCATATTTTTTTTCTGGTTTATATAGAGTCGACTTTCCTTGTACTAGAAAAAAAAAATGGAGCAATCAGTCAAAAAAAGTCTCTAAAATAACTGAGGTAGCGGAAAAACTGTATTCCACGCGGGTAAAACCGTGGGGCGCAGCTATTATTTCAATAAATCTTGCTTGAGATTCGTGTGAATCAATTTCGTCTGTGACTATGTATCACCCCAATAACATACCTAGAAGCTAACCAAGACCATAACACGACCACTGTCCGACATGAAAAACAACCTACAACTGTGAAAAAAAGGACAATAGAACCGGCAGATGCTCCCCAAAAGTCCGAACAATTAATTTTATATAAAAGTAACGTCTCTATTAAAGGAAACCATTTCTCTAAAGATTTGACGTGTTATAAATTTTTGGATAGTTTTTGTGGAACGGCCGCGGCAGACATATGCTGCGGTATAAGGCATAACACAGATTGTAAGCTTTTGTTTGATCTTACACGCACACACGCACATACTCACGCACTAGTAAAATATTATTCCTTTCGTGTCCGTATCTACACATATCCAAACGCACTTTAAATTAAAGTGTTATATGAAGGAAGCATAAAATGAATCGTATATCGTATGCATATTGGCTGTCATTGAAAAAATCTTACTTACTATTTTAGTTAAATTGTAACTAAAGTAATATTACCAGATAGTTTTCTCATATAAATAGGTTGTTTTTTTATCACTAACAGTGTGCTCATAATAATTATGTTCCAAACTCTTTGTAATTAGTACGTATCTTATGTTTTCAAAAGAAACATGTTACATAATTATAAATTACAGAACCTAGATTGGTACATTTCACGATGCATTTCTAAACTGATATTGTAATAATTATTATAACAAAATACAAATACAAATACAAATTTCTTTATTCACGGAAAAAAATATTTAACAAAGTATACATAGAAAGCCCTGCCTGCTGCTTTAGTATACACTGTGTTGCAGCAGACAGTGTCTTCCCCAAAATAGGCATAGAACATGAATCATCTTAAAAAATAATATAATAATACAGTACGTTAGAACAATAAATAATAATTCCTAAACTATATGAATAAAATTATCTAATCTAAAAATTGAAAATAAAAACATGTATCAATCGACTCTTACAAAAAGTTTTTCCGTTGCTTCATAATCTAGATGCTGCAACCATGCTTTTATTATAGGCTTCAGTTTGCGGAATGTCAGTTTCTTAACCCTTTATAACGTCTTATTCTATCATTTGTATAATAAAGGTATTCAAAATGATTATTCACTTCAATAACATTAGAACTCATTGGTTTAATGGTGCCTATTTCAATATGGAGATTCGCAACCCTTTCGTTGAGATAATAGTTTTCAACAAATCCTTTATCTGAAAGAGCCTCAAAAACTTCTATTGATATCGAATATCATTAAAATATGCCATATACCATTAAATTTATTTATAGCTTACAGTATTTAACTAATTCATGAATAAATTCTATGACTGGGATGTTTACTATGTAGTTTATTTATTGTTAGCTCACATATTGAGAAGTCGCAAGCGGCAAACGACTACGGCAAAAATATCCATTTAATCACGCTATAACTTTTCTTTACCGTAGTTCACCGATTCATGAACTTAAGAACTAACACACTCGCAATATCAAAACCACATAGACTGAAGTAGCTTGTTTTCATCTGATTATAATTCAATTCAAAATTCACGGGAACTTGTTCACTGTTTTTCTTGTAAGCGCATGGTGAAGCATCACCGCATCACTTGACTCGGCCGCCATGTATAATTCAGTCGCGGTCCAGCCCGGTGGCTTGCAGGACGTGTATAAGCCACACGTTATACTCCGTGAATACCGTAGTTCTGTGTGTGGATTAGGGTTTGCGAAAGTGAAATAAAATATTTCAGATCTTCACAGTGTTACGGCAGTAGCATTATAGAATTGTGTTGGTGTGTCAAGATGTTTGGTGATTATTATGTGAAGTTTTTAAAGTTTTGGAGATGCATAACATAATTTTAAAAGTTTGAAAGGTGAGTTTTAATCATGCTATTACATAGTTGTCTATGCCTTTAATTACTTATAAATATAGATTATACAGTTCTTAGGTAGATAAACTCTGTTTGTGGATATACTTTTAAGTGAAAAAATTAACTTTTAAAATGATATTAAAACCTATCGCGATCCTAGTTGAACACGTAAAATAAACCTATAGATATAAATCATTTATTATATAATTGACACTTCAAGATTTACCACTATGAATGCTCTATAGTCTTGACAAACAAGTAATTTTAGTTTTTTAAAGTTGACAAATTTGTATACTATAATATATATAATTGTACCTACACATAATTTTACTGTTGAGGAACAAAGCGTCTAATTCATACACTTTTTCACGTTTTTGATAGATAACCACTATATATCATTTCATCAATATAATTATATTTCAGACTACTGAAATGTTACAAAAACAAGAAAGTATCAAAACATTTGAATAAAGAAAATAATAGAAAAACAGGCAGTTAAAAGTAAACCATAGAAAGGAAGATTTTAAAAGTATGGTCGCCAATTAATATCATAATAAAATAGATAAAAATAAATAGGTTCCTTCTAAGTTTACGTGCAAAACCTTTGAATGCGTCGTCACTTAACATCAGGTGAGACAGTGGTCAAACGTAAGCTTTAAAAAAAGAAAAAAAAAAGATAACAATGCGCAACATTTTATGCTTGTATTGGAGAAGCATACCTACCTAACTAAAGTTAAGTGAATTTAGTTTTCTTGAATTGTCCGTCGGGAGGCCTCACTGACTACTGTTTCAATTATTCGCGTTCATTTGATTGAGTTTTTCCAAATAAATATGTCAGTAGGTACCTAAGTACTTTCTATATGACAAGTACATAATATATTATAATTTGCTCTAAATGCAACACTCGTGAATTAATAATAATTATATACCTACCTAGGTTTAGACTTTTTCCGCCGTTTCTTTACGCAAATCTAATACTTACCTAGGTAGTTTTACTGCGTATAGGTACATAATATTCGACAATCGTTTGATTTAGCATTCAACTCGAAAATGTATATAATATTAATAGGTATTTTCGTTGTACTAACGCTGTACTAAACTACCCATACCTACCTTAGAAACTGACTTCTACTACTTATCCGGGGAATAGATAAATCTTATCTATTAGATACTACCTAGGTATATAGAATCTTTATTCTGATACTTACTCGCTGACTGATTTATACTGACTAATTTATAGGCAATGCACAGCCCAAACGGCTGGTCTTGGGCCTAGGGATAGGTATGAAATTTGGAGGGTGTAATTGTTTTAGTACTTACTTGACGTATATAAAGCAAGGATTTTAGGAAATTCCATCCAAATTCCTAAAGGGGTCAAATGGGATAAACAAGTTTGAACGAAACTTATTTGTTTTCGAAATTCTAGCAATGACATTTGGTAAAGAACCTATACGTGTACCTAGCTTATTCAAAGTAACAAAAAAAGTTATCAAAAAAATATGCCAGGAGTGCATTAGAGATGTGCAATGGGGGTTGAAAGTTTAAATGGAAGTTCCTTATTTATAAACTTAAGTCTTAAAAGTTATATTGAAAGAATGGTCGGTTGGCGCAATTGGTAGCACTGTGCCTTCTGAGCCGCTGGTCCCGGGTTCGATTCCCAGAGAGGTCAAACATTTGTGTGCATGAACATGTCTGTTTGACCTGTGTCTGGGTGTGTATATGTATATAAGTATATATATATCAGTCATCAGGTTACCATAGCACAGGCGCTGCCTAGTTTGGGACCTGAAGATCTTGTGTGAATGTTAAAAAAATATTTAAAAAATATATATTAGTAGTTAATTAAATGGTTAAAATTAAATAATAAAACTTTTGCTAGGGTAGCATTAAGGGGAATGCCGTTAGGGTTGAAAGTTTATGTACCTACTAAAATTTTTGTGTTTATGAAATTAAATTCTTCAGAATTGTTATTTAAGTAGGTCACTTAATGGTAAAATTATGTTTCTTTTCCAGGGGTACACTAGGGGTGGAAAAATAATTTTGAATGTTCTATGTTTATAAAAATTTTGTGAAAATTAAAAATTGGAAGTTTGTTCTAATTTTTTAGCTTTATGGTAGGTACCTACTACCGTTAAGATTTTAGATTTATGAATCCTTTCTAAATCAAAATCTGAACTAATATTGAATACCTAGTAAATAAAGCTTAACATCAGGTGAGACAGTTGTCAAACGCAAACTTATAATAATAAAAAATAAAAAATAAAAAATTGGTTGTCTGTAAAGTCGGTTTACGGACGATAGATTTACGTGATAACGTCATAATCATTTATGACTTTGACTTTGACTGACTTTGACTTTGATTATTTTATGTAATATAAAACTCAGGTGGAACGTTACGCGGAACGTTACTATTTTTCATGAGTGTTGCTGGTATTCATCAATTTATAAAACGTTATCACGTCAAAAAAAAGCTAAAAAGTTTGTTTGTTTGGTTGAACGCGTTAATCTCACCAACTACTAGTTGAAGTTGAAATTTTGCGTTTTTAGAGTTGGATAGTCCATTTACCGAGAAAGGTTTACGGTTATATAATAACACGCTACAACTAATAGGAGCGGAGCATATTTGAATGTTTTTTTTCCAAAAACGGGACAAAATGATTCCCCGTAGTAGCTATTCCACGCGGACAAAGTCGCGGGCTAAAGCTAGTAAGGTGTATAATAATCTGTATAGATCTAGCGTTTGAACACTATCTCACTAGATGCAAAGTGATGATGTGTTCGAAGATGGAATCACGCTATACCTAGATATTTTCTGTATTACTTTTATGAAATGCTCTCCTGGACGTCAGTCCTGGATTTGATGTGTTTGCGGACGAATGGAAAGAGATCATGTCTGAGTGTCTCAGATACAGTGAGACCAATACGTGATATTTTTTAATTCTAATATAAGTTGTGATTGTAAATTTTATTTGTTAGTGTAATAGGTTAATCCGTGCTAATGTAATGTAAATAAATAAATGAAAATTACTTGGTACCTAAAATAGGTATAATGGTATGCGCACCACTATTTATAGTATGCCTAATTTGATTCCAATACAATGAATTTATTTTTAACTGGAGCGCTTTTTTTTTTTTTTTTTAATTCATAATAGGCAGGCGTTTGACCACTATCTCACTTCCTGCGTTTAGACAATCATTGTTTTTCTCATAAACGCTGTACTTATATTTTCTTTTTTTAATATGTAAGTTAACGAATAAAATCGGTGACGTTTAAATAGTTAATACTTACTATAAAATATTGAATATTGTATTTGCTGTAAAATATTTCTATATTTCATAGGCGACGGTGATCGCTGATGGTAAGCGATCACATTGTTTGCCACATATTATATAAAAAAAAATTCTCCTCATTCTTATTCTGGCAGCATAATGCTTATAAATGCATAATATGAACTGTTTTTGTAGTGTGTTCCACGTCACGAAAATGTCATATCGTCCCAGAATCCAGTCTTGACAGATGGTCAAATGTCCCAAACCTACCCCACATTTGTAATTCCATTGTGTTCAAATATTTTATTTTCATACCATACAAAATCAACAAATAAAGTTCACCGAACCCCTCCACTTTTCACTTATACTCTAACGCTGTAGGAATAAAGTTGCAAATGGTTCAATTTTGAAATTTAAATGATATGGAACGCAGACTTGGTCATATTATTGTCATAATAATAGAGCGATTTGCGTTCTTTTTGTTCCATTCTAACGCAAAAATTGGAATAGTTTTTGTTGAACATGTTTTTCATTTGTATCAATTCGTCCTGGAGTGTATTAATGGAATTGAAATGTGTTGGGGTGTATTAATTGAATTTAATTCTATATGCATAATTGTACAAAGTTCTTATTCTGAATTCTGACCCTTAATTTTCTTTGTTTTGTGTAACATAATTGTGTTCTTCTACCTACTAAACTATTTCCAAATTTGTTTATGATTAGGTACAATTGCCCTTTTACCCTTCGAATAAAGGAAACTTATTTTCCTTTGGTCGAAGGAATCTCTACGTGTCTGATTACTTTCATTACGAATGATTTCATTAAATTAGGCAACTTATCTAATTAAATAGTTACCATTATTACAAGTAATGAGTCACATGCGGGTGAAACCGCGGGGCGCTACAAGTAAATTATAAAGTACATACTGTGTATATTTTTTACTGTGTATTACAATTTATTTGGGTCATAGTAACCCGACATAAACGAATTTTATTTATTATCCACTATAAATAAAAGTAGGTATCAATGATTTACACATACCTAGTGCAAATATGATTGTCAAAACGGGAAAATGCCGTGACGGAGTCATAAGGTCAAATCTCATTGAGTTTATTTGATCTATGGTAAAATATCACATGCTGCAAATATGATTTTCAAAACGGGAAAATGCCGTGACGGAGTCGTAGGTTCAAATCTCATTGAGTTTATTTGATCTATGGTAAAATATCACATGCTGCAAATATGATTGTGAAAATGGCAAAATGCCGTGACGGAGTCATAGGGTCAAATCTCATTGAGTTTATTTGATCTATGGTAAAATATCACATGCTGCAAATATGATTGTCAAAACGGGAAAATGCCGTGACTGAGTCGTAGGTTCAAATCTCATTGAGTTTATTTGATCTATGGTAAAATATCACATGCTGCAAATATGATTGTCAAAACGGCAAAGTGCCGTGACGGAGTCATACGTTCAAATCTCATTGAGTTTATTTGATCTTTGGTAAAATATCACATGTTTAACTACTTATAAAATTGTTGTTTTTTCTGTGACTTAATATTATTCTATGACATATTCAATACAATAACGTATAAAAATAAATTTTACAAATAAAACCAAAATATCCCGTATTCACTTTTTAAAAAAAGGACACTTGAAGTAATAAAATGCTATCAGAATAAACGCCAATAATTCTCTATGCCATAAAAGTTACTAACATTTAGTATCACATGGCGCTAAACATTATTGTTTTAGGTCCCATGGCGCCACACATATGCCTCTATAACTCTCCATTCGTTTACGATACTACAAAACCCCCTAAAAACGAGAATAGTAAAAATGTGCCCTTCAAATCGTAAAGTTTGTTTACCACTTGTCAGGATGACTGTAAGAAAATGACTGCTACCGAAAGAAACGTGCTTTATTATGCCTTCGAAGGGTTCTGTTAGGGGTTCTGAGATTAGGTGTTTTTTGGGTCATTAGTAAACATATGTCAGGTTTGGGGAGGTCATGGTAAGTATAGTAAAATAGTGACCACATAATAGTGATCGACTATAGAGACATTTTAATCAACTTGTGATACAATTTTTTTTCACCCTTTACCTTTGATACTCACGGGATCAATCGTTATTCACCCTTAATAAGGAAGTTATCCAGATAAACGTAACACTTTTCAGTTATCAGTGTAACTCAAAAAGTGCTTGACCGATATTGACGAAATTTAAATGGGACCCCCTCCGAAGCATAATCTTACTTCACGAAATACAAATTTTTTTTTTAAATTTTTTTATTTATCAACATTCACACAAAGTCTTCAGGTCCCAAACTAGGCAGAGCCTGTACTATGGTAACCTAATGAGTGATATACATACTTATATACATAATATACACACCCAGACACAGGTCAAAAAGAAATGTTCATACACACATATGTTTGACCTGTCCGGGAATCGAACCCGGGACCAGCGGCTCTGAAGGCAGAGTGCCACCAATTGCGCCAACCGGCCAGTCATGGGCCGGGTCAAATATCAAATATATTGGGTGTTAAGCCTAGTTCAGCAGCAGATACTCTTGTATAAATTTGTGCATCTAAAATAGCCTAACATATTGTTAACATTGTAAACCTTTTTGTTGAATAAAGATATTATTATATTTAGAAGGAAATTTTCGTTAGCCTATACAAGTTAATAACATTTATCGTTCAAAATATTAATTATCCGAAGTCTTAATTTCAATTGACCCCGTGTGGCTTTATTTGCTTCAAGGCCTAAACTTACACCACACTCTTAGGCAATACCGCTTAGAGTCATTAATGTATGTACAGAAAGTTAAAATTAATGTGCATTTTTATTTTGAGTAATAGCTGTCTTCTAAATCTAGAACCAAAGTAAACTAATTTAGCCTTAAAACAGCTTACTTCAACTAAAACGCAATTATTGTAAAAATGACAAAATGCAACACGTAACGTATGTATGTTGTTATATCTCATTACAGACTGATTGTAAAAACAGTAAAACGAAATGATCACTACTTTTGACATAAACATGTAATATATCCGCGTAAAACTTAAAATTGACGAACGAAAACCGACCGATGTTTACATTAATTCGCACAATTTAAGGATAGTGTAGTACAGAAATAGAGCCCTTTGGTCATATAGCAACTAAGAAATAGGAAAGCGATTACGCAATGCTAGAGTTTAGAGCTAATCAACCAGCGCTAGTAAATCATCTTCTTAGATTGGCCTCAGAGTTTTGATGGATATACGCGTATCTGCATCATCCGCCGCGCCGTGCGCGCATGTACGCAGTTGCCCTGAGGATGATATACCTTGCAACATTCTATATATGAGAACTACATACATACAGAAACATACTTGTGCTTTGTACTGGGCCTCAGACTACTAAAGGTACCTACTATGCTATAGGACGTTAAAGTCTTTTATTGCCAAGTTTGTAAATATATTTATTTGTTTGATTTGTTGAGACTGGCCGGTTGGCGCAGTTGGTAGCACTCTGCCTTCTGCGCCGCTGGTCCCAGGTTCGATTCCCGGACGGGTCAAACATTTGTGTGTATGAATATGTCTGTTTGACCTGTGTCTAGGTGTGTATAGGTATATATGTCATTCATCAGGTTACCATAGTACAGGTTTGGACCTGAAGACCTTGTGTGAATGTTAATAAATATAAAAATTAAAAAAATTTGATGCAACTGATTTCTACGTTCCAAACTTATAAAATTCATTGTACGGATATAAAACGTAGTTATTGCTCACGATAAAAAGAACGACTCTGTACACAATGAAAGTATAAATTTTAAAATGCCACTGGTGATCTCTGAACGCAAGTCTAAAGCATCATAAAATACAATAAGTATAAAAACAGTTAATTTATCTTCTGAACACATCAGATGGCCGTTGCCCATTGTATGTATAATCATTGTCCATACACAAAAAGAAATGATTGCTGCATTACGTAAAGTACTCAAAACTCGAAGCCGTAAAACAACGATTTTATCGAAACTTTCAATTTTCGAAACACAATAACTGAGAGCTGAATCGATGTCAATATTTAAAATGACAGTAAATACAACCTCATTTTAATTAAACTCAGCCGTAAAGTCAGTTTTTTACGATTATGAATTGTCTTTCCGAAATTAATTTAATTATAGATTTGTACACGCATATATCGGTTATATCACCATGGCTACTAGGCGTATAAACTTATCTTTTCATTAATCATTTTTATTAGGCAAGCAATTTACCTTCTGCCTGAGACCTCTACCTGAGCGGCAAAAACATTGAGAAAAAAAGGTGACGGTGCTAACAGGAGGATAAAATAGTAAGACATCTCAATTTATGAAGTCAACTTTACAACCCAAAGCTCTCAAAGAATCAATTTGTTCTTGGAAATACTCCAGAGCGAAGCGACAAAAGTTCGTAACTCGATTATAATCAAACGTTCTATATTTATTTATGTCTTCATCGAAGGTCTCTACCGTCATGGAGTAGATATACTTTGAGACAGATAATTCGTAAGAATTTTCTGATTGTAACTTTTACGGCTCATTGGTGACCATACCCCATGATACATTCTTGCCTTCGTTTATGAACTATAATTCACACTATCTTCAATCTAGACAGGTTTGGACCATTACTTGACAACTCATTCTTTACACAATTTTCGGGTTCATAAAGTGTGAACATTTAAGGATAAATTATACAACAGAGACAGAAATTTTCATCGGTTCAGATACTTCGACGACTTCGTAGAAAGAGATGCCTATCTGCTTTTTTCGCTTTGTGCCCGTACCGCTAACGAAGGTCTTGTACCTGTTGTATTTTTTTGTTCGATCCTTCGGATCGTCATTGAGCACCCACATGTCGTCATGCGTGAGAGAGACGGTGGGTTATCAATGGCCACCGATCTCTGTCAACAGGAGTTTTGTTACTGACAATAAATTTTCCATTGTCACCGGACAATTTATCTGCTACATCCACATCATAAGGGCCTTTCATATTACCGCATCAACAAATTTGACTTATTCAATTATGTGACATTTCAATACGTCTATCATCGTTGACACAAATCTGGCTGTCAATTCAAATCGTGCTTTGTATTATTGAATAAAATTATATTATCTTCATCAGACCACTAAAATCTAATAAAGTTAAACGGTAGCGTACTTATAACTCTTAAAAAGGTAGGTAAATGATAAATTCTATCTCTCTGATCCGGCTTCCGACCGTTGTTAAAATAACCCCGACGCATATGTCGCTCAAGTTAACGCTCTTTTGTAAACCGTATCAAAATTAAGATAATGGATAATGTCCGACGAAATTTCTACTTTATTATTAGCCTCGTACCTCTGCAGCTGTTGTGTTTTGTTATTTTTTGTGGTAGAGTGGGCAGTGACCGACCGTTATAGATTGGTGCGGTCCCATAACAGGTAATGAGCTTAGAAATTGGTAATGACTATATAAGTCTGATACGTGTACACGCCTCGCTGGTGTAATTTTGAATTATGATTTCATATCCTTCGTCTGTTTTATGATTCGGAACGAGATCACATAGATTTTAAAATGTTCTTATATATTCTCCGATATTTTTGGTAGTATTTAAGACAACACTGGCAGCGTATAAAACGTTCGCTTTCTTCTGGTTGGAATTCGTTGTTATTGTTAAAACATGTTTCGCGAAACAACTACGGCACATGTCATAACATTCCCATTTGACGGCGTGTTTGTTTGTAAAGTTTTATATTTTGTATTCTACCCTGAAAAAATCGTTTGCGCTGTTGCCTCACATAGTGTTTCATTTGTTTAATTGAGCAACCAAATATTTGCCCCGATTCTGTCGATGTCGTTAGTTGTTCTCGTTTTGTCAATACGTCCACTAATAAAGGACAACATCACGCTTTGTTAATGGCAGGCAATTCTGTTGCTTGTGAGCTTTATTTAGAAGCTAAAATTGTTTTCGTATTATTGATTGTCGTTGGTAGAATGGGGCTGTGCAATTGGCGGGCCGTAATCAATAGAACGAGAGCTCAATAATGTTGCTAATTTTAGGCGTCACGCAATCTATTATACCGGCAATTAGTGGGTGTACCGAACGTCACTTTGTAGTTTATGTAACTTAATGTATAATGTATTCAGTATACTATTGCGTGGTTAATTGCTTTGTCAGTGTTATCTAATTGGACGCTCGAAGTTTCAGTACTTCCTCTAAATTTAATATAATTGTTCAAACAGAGACATTCAAAGATATTCACTGCAACAAACAAATTTAGTCTATTTTAATGTTTTGCCAGTTTTAAACTTTTTATTGCTCGATCTTATTACTATCAAAATTTTAGCTTCATATATCAAAAAAATAGCACAAAACTATCATCGAAAGTGACCTATTTATTATTCACATGTTCAAGAGTGTGCTATTTAGTATTTTATAGTTTACACTAACCATTTTAAGCAAACATTTTGTTGTTTTAAATTTCGGGATGATATTTTGAAAAATTAAATGACAGCATAAAGAAAATCAATTTATTTAATTAATTAACAGTTTCAATTTAATAGGTATTCCGTTTTGATCCAGTTTCGTCACAATTAGCCTATAATAGTGACGGTAGGTTAAGTCACCGAAAACACGTGATTCTCTCCAAACTGACTATAAATCGTCTGTAAATGGACGAGCAGTTCCACAATAAATATTGGATCTAACACCGTCTTCCTGCCCACGCTCATAATTTACAGAGAATTATTGGTATAAATTAAATAAACATCTCAAGTGAGACATTTACAACGAATCTAGAAGTCCCTGCGAAATTATTTATAGAAATTGTTTAGTCCTAGATCGGAACTGATGTTAATTGGGTGTACGTTTTGCAAATCCGATCAGAGAAGATGAGCAGAAATGCATGGGGTAAATCGAATCAAGCCATCACCTTCTAATGACTCTAATAAATAAGCACAATATAACGATGAGTCGTAAATATTGCAATAATTACGAAAGCAAAGATAGTAAAGATAGTACGTAGTGTTCGATTATTATAGCTGTAAATATCCCGATATTGCCCAAGTGGGTGTTAAATCTTTTTCTGATTCTCTTACGCCTAAACGAGCATGGCTGTGATAAAAAGAGAGATTTTATGATACGGGAATATTTAAAACATTGTTCATCTTGGGTGGCCATATAACTGGCTCAACGTGATTCCTTGGTCTAATAAACACTTGATGTGTGTTTTCGTTCCTTGTTTATTTTCTAATCATAGACAGAAAAATCTGTTGGAGTATTTTGGTAACATTTTGAAACACCAAAACATCTCTTGGTTTATAAAATACTTGAGTTAGAGGACTGTCTTTCTCGACAGGAGTTTCGACGGTACTTGATTTTTTCATCGTGAAGATGTAATATTTCATCTTTGAGACATCTGTCAGGTCGAACAAGATCAAGTTTGTCGCCGTCACTGGTATTAATTTCCCTTTGCTCTCGCTTATTGACTGGAATTGGATTATTTCCGTCGCAACTTTTCACGTCCCGAGAGATTTAAATTGAGATTCATTTGGAGCATTTTTATTTTAATCGGATTGTTTGTTTTGGAATTTGTTTTGAATTCTACAACCGAAATAATTTGAGTAACAAATTAAAATTCTGAAGCTGTATTTTGTGTTGAAGCATTCCAAAGTAATATTCTTTATTCGATAATGAATTTCAAAATAAAAGACAAAGATTTTATTTTGAAATTCTGTTACCGTCGTATTTTCCTCGCGTGACTAAATCGTGTCAAAAAAAAATTTATAATAAACGCAAATGCATTCACACTCACAGTCCCGCACTAAGATACCCTGTGTCGCGGTATGGACATATACAATCACATTGCATAGACATCTAAGACCAGAGAACAAACATCTATGCTTATCATAGAAATGTTAGCCCCAGCCGGGATTCGAATCCGGTGTCACTGATCACAGAAACACAACCATCACACTCATTCAAAATTTGTAGATAAAAGCCCTATTGGATAGGTTTCGAAAGTTATTTTTCTCCTTATCAGTCGAAGAGGTGTTTTAATGTATTCAACTGAGATAAATTATTGACATTAGTCATTTGTTCTTTCAATATGGTATTTGTATTCGAATTAATCATTTGTCAGGTTATTGATCAAGTTCCGTGTGCTTACCATCTGTGTGTTTTTTTTTTTTTTTTTTTTACATATTATAAGTTTGCGTTTGACAACTGTCTCACCTGATGTTAAGTGATGACGTTGTCTAGGATTTAGCACGCAAACCTAGAAGGTACCTATTCACTCGCGACTTGAAGACTCCAGGATTGTACATATCGGGAAACACAGACTCGGGCAACGAGTTTCATTCCTTGGCAGTACGCATTAATTAAGAAAGTGGAAGCGAAACGCTTCGTACGTATAAGTGGTATATCTACCATATAGCGATGGCGAATTGCCGTACGTCGAGTCGACCGATGATAGAAAGGGGATGGTGGAATCAGATTGTGTAATTCCAATGCACATTCTCCGAAATGCACCCTATAGAAAACCGATAGGCTTGCTACTCTACGCCGGTGTTCAAGGCTCTGAAGCCTATGTTCCACCAAAGAGTTACAGCCGATGATTCTTTTGGCTCGCCTCTCGATTGACTCCAGAGCTTCTAGTTGGTATTTGGCTGACCCATGGCAAAGGTGGGAACAGTACTCCATGCACGACCGGACTTGTGCTTGATACAGATTAAGCAGCTGCCCCGGCGTGAAGTACTGTCTGACCTTAGCAAGAATACCCAACTTTTTGGCAGCCAATTGAGCTAGGGACTCAATGTAGCTCCCGAAGTTCAACGTGGGCGTCAGTGTGACGCCCAGAAGCTCCAGAGTGTCGGTAATTGTAACGGGTTGAACGGTGGTGTTGAAGTTATGTGATAAAAGTTGTCTAAACCTTGTGAGAAAATTAAAAATCAACAAAAGAAGGCATTATTTACTGTGCTTTTTCGTTAATCATTGTTCAATCAGAATTAACCTTCATGAACTGTTCTTATAAATACATTTATTCATATATATTTTTCAAGTTTAGTAGATATGTATGACTTTCAACAAAATAAAATGAAAAGACTAAATTGTATATTTAGTAAATGGTAATAAAGCCTTAAGTAACATAACCCCACTTCTCGCAAATATTATAAAGTCGAAAGTTTGTGTGTATGGCTACACCGATTTCGATAAAATTTTGTATGGAGACAGTTTAAAACTTGAATTAACACGTAAGCTACTTTTCATACCGAAAATAATGCCATTCCCGCGGGATAAGCAAATAATTTAAAAACCTCTGTTACTCATTCACGCTCAAACAGTTGTACCAATTTTGATAAATTTGGTATGAAGATAGGTTAGATACTGGAATAACATAAGCTATTACTACGCCGGAAAAAGTATAGTTCCCATAGGTTGATTGAGGTAGCGGAAAAACCGTAATCCATGCCGGTGAAATTGCGGGGCGCTAATAATTATAACTAAAGTTGGAGGATTTTTACAGTTCTGAAAACACTGATGTTTGGCTCGCCACTGGTCTATCCGCCAAACCTCACAGGCCAGTGTAGTAATGATGACCAAATATCTTCTCTGTAAGAAAAAGCCCCACGTCCCAGCTGTGGAAATGTAATAAGTGGATTATGCTAATTTCATGTATTATAATAAGATTTAACAACTAATCTCCTAAGACATAATGTGATTATCCAATTCCATGCCAAGTCTTACAAAGCCTCAAAGCAAGGAAAAGCAAATACCTCTCTCATCATTGGAAGAAAGAAAGATAACAAAACAATTAAGCCCGCACAATAAAACTCTTCGCAAACTCAACAACTAAGTACGAAGTTAGGTTTAAGCAATTGTGTTTGTCGCAGAAGAAAAACGTCGTATGCATGAAAATGAGCAATGTTACGTTTGATCATTTATTTGTTGTTAAACAATGTTTTTAGGTCATAAGTGGGTGTGTGCAACCCATTCCTTGGCAGTAGGTACGCACTAGGAAAGTTGAAGAAAAACGCTTAGTACGTATAGGTGGCACATCTACCATATATAGCGATGGCAATTATATTTTCCTTCAAAACCGCGATTTCCAATTTATTACCTCTACTTCTGTCTTGAATCTTTAGTGCTTCTGAAATGCTCAGCCTTTTTGCTTCCAGTTTTGCTACAGTTAATAGTAAAATGCTATTTTTTTCTTTCTTTAAACTATATAGATCTAGCATTTGACCACTCTCTCAGTTGATGGTCAGTGACGATTTTCAAGTTTCAGGGTGGTAGCTAGCCAGGCGGGAAATCGAAAGTGCCTTACCAACATGCAAGGATTTATTTTGTGTTTGATTTATATATATATTTAGAAAATAAGGGTTAGTGTGTGTGACGAGTTCTTTTATCTTTGATAGCTTGATATGACACAACAGAATAATATAATAATAATAATATACTATGGGACAAAATTCACACAAGGTCTTCAGGTCCCAAACTAGGCAGAGCCTGTACTATGGTAACCTGATGACTGATATATACTTATATACGTACTTATATATATACTTATATATACACACCCAGACACAGGTCAAACAGACATGTTCATACACACAAATGTTTGACCTGTCCGGGAATCGAACCCGGGACCAGCAGCTCAGAAGGCAGAGTGCTACCAACTGCGCCAACCGGCCTGTCAAAGAACGCTTGATATATAAAAATAAATTAATAAAATACAGTGGAAACTCTTTATAACGTCATCCTTTATAACAACAAACTCTCTGTAACGTTGAAGTGAGCCCAACTTGGTTGGTTTGCGTTAAAACCCACATATTGATACACTCTTTATAGCGATACGTCATTCTCTATTACGAAGAAATGTGTTCATATTTTTAGACAGTAAATATTTATTATCGGTATTATTCTTTATGTTATCAGGTAACAAAAGACTTTGAAGCTCCGAAACATCCGAGGTCGGTCTAGCTTTTGTTATCCTTAATTGCCTTGAACAAGTGCAGTATGACGCATTGTTTTCTCGAAAGTGACGTGAAGTAGATACCTATCGTATTATCAGTCGTAAACCTACTTTGAAACTGTTAATTTGGTTGTTTTTGACGTGATAACGTTTTACAAATTGATGAATACCAGCAACACTCATGAAAAATAGTAACGTTCCGCGTAACGTTCCACCTGAGTTTTGTATTACATAAAATAATCAAAGTCAAAGTCATAATCAAAGTCAAAGTTAAAATCAAAGTCAAAGTCAAAGTCGAAGTCAAAGTCAAAGTCATAAATGATTATGACGTTATCACGTAAATCTATCGTCCGTAAACCGACTTTACAGACAACCAATTTTTTTGTTCACTCCATATAACGATAACTCTCTATAACGACAAAACATGCTCAGTCCCTTGAGTTTCGTTATAAAGAGTTTACACTGTATAACTACAATTTGGGTACTCCGCATTGGTTCTGATATGCGATGAACAAGAATATCCCAAACTTTTCATTTCCTTGCAAAAAATGATACGAAGGCGCGGCGGGCCGAGTGACATACATCTTGATGCCGCCGTTTTTGTCCGCACTTGTTGTTATTCCGCAAAAACTGTTGTTCATCCAAACCCAGTTTTTGCTCCCCTGACAAGTTACTCCTCACTTAAACCTTGAATAATTACATAATTACGTGTCTTGTTGCTTGTGTATTTATGGCTTTAACTTTTCCGAATTCGGAGAGACAATTAAAAGTGCCTAATTGACGTACTTGCTTGTGAAGTTAGTATAAATTGTTAATTAAAACATAAATCAGACTCTGGAATTGCGTTAAGGAAAACTTAGAGAAAAAAGTTGTTTTAATTGGCTTTTATCCAAATTGAGGAACAATATTTGGGAATGTATTTCATAATCTGGATGGAGTGGCGAAGATTTTGGCTTAGCCGGTTACACATCATAATATACATGCGCTTAATGTATTTGATAATGTGTTATTAAAGTTACAAAATAACCAGATTTATAAAAATAGTTGTAACGATTTCAATTACATTTTATACTGTTTATACGGGTATAACGTGGTACTTACGCGTAGTCGTTATCACGATCTTCAATTGTTTCGGCTTCTTCCGGAAGCCTTCATCAGGATTTTGAGTGTGGTGCGTTCATTGTAAAGTCCTGTCAAGCAATACGGGCGTATTGCTTGACAGGACGACGCGGATTTTGGTGGCGGGTGATGAAGTCATCAATGCGTCATCGCATCATTTTTTGAAGATCCTTCTTCATCGCTGCTGCTTTCTTCAGACAGTATAGGACGACGATTAATGAGTAGTTTAAAATATATTCTTAAATTCTTATTGAATAGGAGTATCCTAAATGTTGTCAGTTATTTATATATTTAAGAATCTTCATGCTCGAACACTGAAATACTCGCTATTGAATTTCAGAATAAAAAAGTCATTTTTTTTTTTACTAGGTATATGACAAATGCCAATGAAATGTAATGCAAACTCTAAGGCTTTCACGGCCGGCGTTGCATGTTGCATATATTGCTTCCGGGCTGTTTGGCTGTGGTCTATGTGAAACTTTTGTTCCAGACGTTTCGGCGATCACTGCGGTCGACTGTCGTATTCAGTGGTTCAGGTCCGAGCGGCGAGAAGAGCGTAGAACTCTCCTTCGCGGCGTCTTCTCTGATACTGAAACAAAGGTTTCACATAGACCACGGCCAAACAGCCCGGAAGCAATACATACAACAATGAAATGTAATGCTTACTAAGGTCACTATGTATAATAAAGCTTTTTAAAGTTGCTTATTGAACTGCCAGGTGAGAGGATAGCCTGTCTATGTTTTAGATCCTCTATTGAATCAAATTAGAACAATGCTAGGTAGACAATCGCACACCATTTTATTGTATTAATTATTGACTTGTTATAGTGGCTGTTGTATTTTTGGCGAGCTGTCCGCCCAGGTTTCACACGAACACTTCAAAATAAAAAAGTATAAGGATCCGTCTTTATTTTGAAAATATATATTATAAATATATATTTATATATACATATATAGGTATAGGGATAAGGGTTGGTGTAGCTTCCCAAAAGTGATAGATTTTTTCAAATCGGTTCAGTAGTTTCGGAGCCGATTCAATGCAAACAAACAAACAATCGAACAATCATATCTTTCTCATTTATAATATTAGTATAGATGACATATTTCTGAGAAGTCTATTGTACCCGGCAGCTATAAATTGAGCAATGTCAACGGCATTTGTCCGGATAATTAAGTAACCGGAATTAACTGGAAATATCGTATCCACATTTTATAATCTTAACGGAACATGTCAAGGGACGAAACAGCGAAATGAACTGTCAACTGGGACGTCCAAATCCAATTTATTGTTCGGCTTACAAACGCGAGGATTCAAATTAACCTTGCCTGTCTTTCCTTTTTGCGGGCTGTCGGTAGGGTTGTCACTGTCATGTTTGTTTGAGAAGCTTAACATTTTTTTTTGTTTTTTTCTAACGGACTAATGCTGTTTGCCTCTACCGGCATTTACAGCTTCACCGTAGGGGGGGGCGAGCACAGATGGTGCTCAGCCCGGTATTTGTGCGGGCGCAGAAGACGCACCGCCTAGTGAGGCTAGCGCTGACGGCGCTGTGCCACTAGGAGAGGACGAGGCGACTAGCTCAAGGGCACCACTGAGGTTCGGACCTCGGCTTGAGCTGTCGCCAGGACAGGGAGCTATCGGATCGACTTGCCCCGGTACCAAAGTGGTCCGTAAGTGGGCCCTAAGGATGTGCTCTTTGACTATTTGGAGAGAATCTAACCAGGATGTTTTTGCCTTGAGCTCGCCGTCGAGCTCGGTGTCTGACTGTAAGCTCGGTGTCTGACTGTATTGTAGAAGCTTAACAAAAAAAAAAAATCACTTATGTTTTTCTATTTACTTCTATTTCTAATATTATAAAATCTCGAGTCACTGAGTTTATAATCAAACTACACCGAAGAATATTTCGTAAGTCTAAGAATGGGTCGTGAAGTGTTTTTCACCGCCTAATTTTTTATCGCAATTTTAGTATTTTTCTATGAAGCAATATCCATATAATTTAACCGTCTATTATGAACGTGAAGTAATTTAAATAAAGTGTCGAATCACTTTGACGTTTCGGTTTCGTTAATTTATATCGCGAACAACGTTTGCCAGGTCAGCTTGTATGTAAATTACGCCAATAATTGTAAAATCATTAAAAAATTATGTCGAATCATGACAAGACTCGAATCCTTAGATTCTAATATTTACGTCTGAATTTTAATTATTTGTCTAATTTAAAAAAAACTAAGTTTTAATCACTAACATTAAAACTTAGCTTGTAAGAATTCTTTTTTTTGTAATATAATTAAACAAGTTGAACCTGTAGTTGGCAAGCTATTTATTCAATATATTTTTATCTTATTAAAGGATAGATAACTTTTATAATTGTTATTTTATAGTTTACAAAACACCGACACACGTCATTATCCATTTGAAAAGATTTACATTTTTTTAATTAAGCTCCCCTATTTTACTTATACTTATATAATATACCAACAATAAGAAATTCTAACCGTGTAGTTGTAAACTTCATTTTAGAATTATGAGTAGGCACCTTCTAGGCTTGCGTGCTCCATCTTAGACCGCGTCGTGACTTAACATCAGGGCTACTCTTTGGCCCAACGCAAGCTATATTTAAAAAAAAAAAACACGACCAAAAATACCCCAGCTACACATCTAGTACCTACTATACGTTTCGGCTTTAGTATGAATAATACCTGAGCATCTGCAAACCTTATCATTTTGTTGTATGAAGCAACCCTGACGGTTGATTTCATGTACTTTTGTGCAGGCTTTTGTACTATGATACCAACGATTAAGATTCATTTTTACTTGTACAGTGTAATTAATATTAACCGAGATGAGTTTGTGATTACATGGGGACTTTTTCGTTTTCTGGCAAGCTATTGTTGTTAGTACTTTACCCTGCTAAATAAACAGGCCGTAATACTAATTGCGCGTTTTTGTCCTAATCAGAATGATGGTTAGCATGATGTATTTGTAATTTTTTTTAAACTATTAGGAGATTCTATATTGACTGTGTAGGTATTGTTGGGCACTTGCGCAAGTTTAGAAAAGGTTACATTGATAAAATTGGTCAATGTAACTTCGCCAATATTAATTTGAAGTTATTCATATTGTCTATATTGTTTTACAAAGCAGTTTCATGCAACGTTTCTGTAAAAAAATAAACATGTATTGATGTATGATCGTTTAATTATATAATTAAAAATGCTCTATTTGCTCGCATGTAACTTGCGGTAAGGTTATTAACTGTATAGGGATCATTCTCTTGAGTACGCACTAGTGTGTAATTTTATTGCGCACGTGTTGCGATGTTATAGCTCGGTTTATGTCCTTAAAAGCAATGTAATAAAGGGTCACTTTACGAGCAACTGTGTTAAAAAAATAATTATGTAATGTTTAAATGTGTGCAAACAGCACATTTTTTTTAAACTGGTTGCGCCTCGCGGTTTAATGGTATACGTGTCTTGGTTGTGTCTTCCCGTCATCCCACGAGGACAGTCAATATTTTTGGGATAAAATAATAACCTAGGTGTTATTACATGGTCTAATCTATCTCAATACGAAATTTTATTGAAATCTGTGCAGCCGTTTAAGCGTGAAAGAGTAACAAATATACACACAAACTTTCGCCTTTACAATATTAGTGTGATGACAGCATGAATTTGATAAATAAAAGAATCAAAACAGAATTATTTTAAACCAAATTTGCCGTTGAACAAACATAACAAATTGCCTCAACTCTTCTGAGAAATTACAAAGAAAAGTATGTAAAGACTTAACCAAAACGGCGCTTGATCACTTAACTTTAGCACATCCTAATCCTTCACCAACTGACACCCTCGCCAATCCAGAGATATTTTCACAAGGAGAGCGAACAAAAACACCTAATCAATCAGTCGTAATCCTTACTGAAGAAATCAAACTCGGAGCAGAAGGAAATTCGTTGACAAATGACACAGTAATTGTTCTGGATAATGGGGTGAACAGTTTCAACGAAGAAGGAAAAAACGGAGCGACGCAATTGGCTCCAACATTTGCCAATGAGATTGATGAGGCAGGAGACAGACGGAAACGGCCTGGTGAGTTTTTGGTTGAGAAAAGTAGAGTAAGAGATAAAAGGTAACCGCTTTCGAACTTATGATCTTTAGCAGCCAAGTACCTGCGATAGGGATAACCTATCTTACGTCAATCGGGTAAAAGATTCGTTAGTATGTATAGGCAATTATTTTTACACAGATAAAAATAATTTTACCACAAAAATGGTGTAATGTTTTTTAATTAAGGGAAGTTTTTTATTCATGCTTCCCGTGACACAGGGAAGCCAGCCTGGTACGTACTGTGAGTGTGAATCTAAATGTACAGATATACATGTATGATAATATGTCTAAACTTAAGAGGGTAAATGTTATATATAATATGTATAATTTTATTATGTTGTAAGTTTGAAAAAGTTACCACTTTCACACGAGTGAAGTACAGGTTTTTCAGATAAGCTAAACAATTAAAATCACAGACATCAATGTGAAAAAATACTTATTTAGGTATCATTTGAATTTCTTTTGTTAAAAGATATGCAAAGTAATATATCCATCTGCTTCAAAAGTACCCCACAGTACAGCAGCTGCAAAAAATCTCAGCAAAGCTCAATCTGGGCTTAATTTCAATAAGACGCTGGCAAGACGGTGCATTCGGAAACCAGGTTGGCAACCATTAATTTTATTCAACTTCAAAGCAGGTGCACCTTTATTTAAAACTCCGTGGAGGTCCCGAATTTCCCCGCGAAAAACTCCAAGATTTACGACTATATACCCGTGATATTCCGGTGGAAAAAGCCGCGCTTTTAGCGCTTTTGAAAACTTCGGAATGCTGTTTTTACCCGATTCGGTTGCCAATTTATTGGTTAATATTTTTTACTTTGATCTCTGTATGGAAGTTAAAGGTATTTCGATTCGGAGCATCAAGAATATTAACTGATGATGGCTCATTGTTTCAGTTTAAATACTCGACGAAAAAACTGTACATTCACTTGAAATTAAAGAGCTAAAGAAACATAATTAATTATTAGTAAGAATCTTTTTTTTTTGTTAAATAGAAAATAAAATCCACAATATTAAAAAACTATTAAATCGACACTTTTCTATGAGTAGGGACTACTTTTTTTCTTTTTCTTTTCTCAGCCATGTACGTCCACTGCTGGACGTATGCCTCCCCCACATATTGGGGGGGATTTGCCAATACTCGCCACGCTTGTCAGGCGGGTTGGCGAGCGCAGTATGCTTTCTGATCCTCAGAAGGCGCTGCTGCCCACCTCCTGGTACGTTATCCCTTAGCCGACTCTTACGGCACCTACGGGAAGAGATGGGGTATTACTATTCTAGGCCGGTACCACCACGGCCTGTAGTAGGCACTACTATAATATTGCAATTAATGTCTATTAGGAATTCGCGTTTGAAATGTTGTAGATTGAAATGAACTTGTATATATTTTCTAAACGTTTACATAGTGATAGGCCATCCCATCCCATATATGGGGTTGGAAGAGGAAGGCCTAGGCGAACGTTCCAAAATAAGATTGCAGAAGTACTACGATAGGCCCAGGTCAAGCGCACTCTAAATCGAGGCTTTTGTATGAAATGTCTGATGACTGAGAGGCGTGAATATAATAATATGTATGTACATAATATGTAAAATATCGACTGGCCGGTTGGCGCAGTTGGTAGCACTCTGCCTTCTGAGCCGCTGGTCCGGGTTCGATTCCTGGACAGGTCAAACATTTGTGTGTATGAACATGTCTGTTTGACCTGTGTCTGGGTGTGTATATGTATATAAGTATATATATAAGTATGTATATAAGTATATATCAGTCATCAGGTTACCATAGTACAGGCTCTGCCTAGTTTGGGACCTAAAGACCTTGTGTGAATGTTGTCCCATACTATTATTATTAAAAAAAATATACGTACCCATACATTATATACCTAATTCTAATATTTTAATATCTATGTATAGAAAAAATATGGCATCTGTAAACACAGGCACCTGTTTTTATTAAAATATTCACACTGGGCAATGCTGCTATCATTTTTCATCAACGTAAAAAGAAGAACAGTTTTGACTTTGAATATGAACATAAGTACTACTAAGGTCTTTGGTAGATAGCTAAAATAGATGTTCATCCTCCGGAAACCCCTATTCTGTTCAAACTCAATTTGGAAAACTTAAGAAAAAACCCCGAAAGCGTTCATCCACAATTTACGATCCACTCGGTTTGTTTTTGCGGTAATACCGACCCGAGATCCGAGCTGGAAAATCTGTAGGCATGTTTTGGCATAAAAAGTTGTACTTTATTGGTCTAAGGTATACACTTTTGCGATAATTACTTATCTCTTATTCCAACATTTTGATACAGTTATATAGTTGGATGGGGGAGGCATATGTCCAGCAGTGGACGTCCTGTGGCTGAGATAATAATAATATAGTTGGATATTTTTATTTTTTTCAATCAAACATTCACACAAGGTCTTTAGGTCCCAAACTAGGCAGAGCCTGTACTATGGTAACCTGATGACTGATATATACATACTTATATACATATATACATACATACATATATACATACATACATATATAGATATTATATATCGCGTATGATATTGATGTCTTAAACTTAGAAACGGAATATTAACATATACGTATTTTTGATGTTTTTAGAAGTAGCGATGATAGCTCAGCAGTGGGAGCGTCGCCTGTTAGACAGACAGACGTTGGTTTGAGACGTCATATGACAATATCCACAGATAGGATCGGACAGACTAAAAGCATAAAATAGTGTAAACGTCGGTTGACTGACCCGCCAAAATTTTTTTTGCACTTGCATATAACAGCCGAGAATAGCAAGTATGTCCTTCGTTCGCTCCTTCGATCGCGTCTTCGTAATAAATATTTGCAGGTGCCACCTGGCAATGTACAAAATGTAAAGGAATATAATTATTATTTGAATGGCCGGTTGGCGCAGTTGGTAGCACTCTGCCTTCTGAGCCGCTGGTCCCGGGTTCGATTCCCGGACAGGTCAAACATTTGTGTGTATGAACATGTCTGTTTGACCTGTGTCTGTGTATATATATTTCAACACCGCAGTTTCTTGTAATTTGTACCAAACAAATTCAGTTCCGCGTTAAAACTTTTCGTGTTGGCGTAAATTATTACCACGTAATGAGAGAAAATATTTAAGTTCTGGTTGATTAAAAGTTAATTTTGCAAAACTCAAGATGGAAGCGAATACGAAAAATATTTTTATGCAGTTTGTTTAAATTAATAAAAGAAGAAAACGATCAAAACAGCACCAATTCACAATGAGATAAATATACAGTAATAATTTTGAGCCGACTGGTTTTTTTGGTAGAAGTTCTTAATCAAACAACTTTGTAATCCATCCTATTCTATCTTGAACAATATTCAATCATCTGTTCTCGTTCTCTCAAAACTTATCGAAAAAAGTACACATTTTTCTCAAACCCGAAACACGATTTCGATCAAACTGTACGTGCGTTAAAAATCTGTTGAGGTTTAACAGGCGATGTGGTTTGATGTCGTAATCCAGAACTCGGCTATGAAGTGGAAAAAATACACCTTTTTGTCTCTTTCGTGTTGGTTTACCGGAAAAAAGTCTGTTTTCATTTGACGCCTTTTTATATACCAGCGCGTGCTTTTGAATACTTCATTTTGTTACGTAAGTCATGACTAATCCTACAAGTATAGAAATTACAGGAGTATACATAAAATTATAATAATATGACAAAAATGATACAAAAATTTGATACGATGACTTCTTATCATAATTTTTGTAAAAATAATATGTGTATTATTTAAAAAAATATATATATAAAAAAAAAAATTTTTGTCGTGATTGTGGAAAACGGCTAGATTTGTAGTATATATACGTATATTAAATAGTTGACACGCTAGCGAATTACTTATGTTTTTTTTAATAAAAAAAATTATTACGAATGAGACATGACATGCCTAATCCATTCGCTGTCAACATTATCATTCACTGTAGTGGTACTTCACGCTTCCTCTGATATACTCATTCATTATCTTGTCCATTCTAGTTACACTACACATATACATTTTCATCTGCGCCACATTTGCTTTTCTTTTTTCTACATCTCACCTCTTTTGCGGCCCAACACACAGATTCATACATTACGATAGGTCTCACTATGGTATGATAAATATAACCTTGAGTTTCGGGGCCACTCGAGATTTCGATATTCTAACAAAACTAAACTTTGTTTGACATATAGCTTGCATTACTATTATCTTAGTGGAGGTTATTTTACATATAATTCAATGATATAATTTTTTTTACCATAAAAATGCAACCGACTTAAACACTCAAAAGTGTGAAACTTGTTGAAGTCGATACCATGATGGTTCAAAAGTCACCATTATCAAAGTATTGTGAGCATGATACCGACTTCGACAAGTTATTTCACACTTTTGAGTGTTGAAGTCAGATTTGACAAAGAAAAAAAATTTTATTTTTTCCCTTTTCAATGATATTTACTATTCACGGGATCTATTGTCATTATGTATGTTTGCCAATTTCTTCACCCTCAATAACGAAGTCGTCCACATAGACGTAACACTATTTAGCTATTGGAATATAACCCAAAAAGCGCTCGACCAATTTTGATGAAACTTAAATGGGACTATAACGCTAGTATATTTTATCAAACAAAAAAGAATCATCAAAATCGGTTTATAAACGACGAAGTTATCCGCAAATACACACTAAAAAATAAGCACGAATTTAATAACCTCCTCGTATTTTGAAGTCGGTTAAAAATGATGCATAATCTTCTATTCATTTGAGATCGCTAAACAATCTTGGAGCAATGAAATAAAGTTGTGTATAAAAATAGGTGAGTATAGGAGCAATTTCATACCCCTCTCAATCTAATAGACATGCGAAATGCTTTGAGATCTTGCTGAAATTATTCAACACTTTGCCGTCAGGGCTGTTGGTGTCACAAAGCCGTTTGTTACATGTTTTGTCTTTCGTTTAGCGATATCAAAGGATGGTAGGTAAGTATTGTTTTGTTTACTGTATTCTTGTCACGGATCTGAACGAATACACGTGACTGTGATGTGTGTGAAGCTTACTGGGTGGCATCGTCTTTTAGCAGAAGAGTTTTAGTAGGTATCTAATGCTTAATGCGTTTTTTAAATTTTTTTTTGTATTGGGAATAGGCAGGCGTTTGACCACTGTCTCACCTGATGTTAAGTGATGATGCGGTTTACGATGGAGTAGGCCTGCCTAGAAGATACCTATTTCTATTTTATACCTATAACTAGTGTAACCTTAGAGAATTCATAACTGCTCGAGGGTACCTACTTAAATACATTAGATTCCTAAAGTCGACAAACCGTGAATTATTATATTATTTTCGAGTTGGTATTTCCATATAAAACTTTATACTTAATTCTTTTCAGTATCCGCAATGAGTATACTTTAATATATATATATATATATATATAGGTAATTAGGTAGGTATTGTATAGGTCTAGCGTTTGACCACATTTAGTTATAAAGTTCCTGCTTATAACATATATTATTTTCCTTTGAGAAACGATAAGTACATTTAAATATGTTTAAGTCTATTTTTGTAATAACCCCTTTTAATAAAGATTTACACCCACACGTCAGTACCACCAATTAATAGCCAGCAAAACATACCAATTTAAGTACGCAAAACACTTCACAGTCTGGCTTGGACTGACTTCGACAATAAATTAAAGAGTTGTGAACTAAAATAGCGCTTAGGGCGCCAATTTTCAGGTTAGAGAATATTTACTATTTACGAATAGCTTGTCGTACTAACTGATACAGTAAGTTAACTTTGAAAGGGAAGGCGCTTTTTTGCTTAGTAGTGTTGAACTAAGTGTCAGCAAAAGTTAGCTACGTATCTCGTCAAAACATGTGGGACTTTGACTGAATTTAAGGCCTTTTGACCCTGTTTTATTTTGTTTTTTAGGTATAGGTATATACCTAAAAGCAAAAGTATATACAGCTTTATTTTGCAGTTAGAGCGAGATGGAATCATAAGTACTAGAATTTGCCACACCTTACTACTTCAACTTAGGGTCTCTAAGGAATCTCTCTAGGAATCTAAGGCTTTTTCAGAGAACTTAGAAGAAAATGTAAATATTTTTTTTTAAAAGTTGTTATTGCACCTAAATTAATGTTTTTATTAAAATGAGTATAATTGCAAACAAAAAGATTACGAATCTTTTGACATGCTTAGTATTTTCTCGTGGCAGCCCGTAGATTTTGAGTCACTTTCGTGAAAAGACAAGTAAAATTCTTGAATGTTGCATTCAGAACGGTATGTTGACAATATATATTTATGTAACTTTCCACTACACAATGGTATGTAAAAAATACAGTAGACTAACTTAAATCATCAGCAAGCTATTTATAATAATAGTTTTGCAGTGTAAAAAAATACTCAAGTTAAGCATAGGTAAGTGCTTTAACATTGTGTTTCTTATTTTAATAAATTTAACAGAACTTTACTTACTGTTACTATTGTGCTTCATACTTAGTTTGGTACGATATTCGTTTTGCGCCATTTGTTCACAGGCTTGTTAACATATTCTGTTTATTTTGCAGGCACATTATAAATTACCCGGTATCTGTGTTGCCTATTTATGTGAATATGATTTCTAAAGAGACTATAAGATAAGATAAGATAATATTTATTTGCATACTATGTTTATTATATATACATAGATTATGTATTGTCCGGCTTCACGCGCGTTTATAGTCGATGTTTCGACCTAGGTTTCGGGCATGTCCAATGCCCATTCTCAGGTGAGTTAACGCTGCCAGATCGCGGCGATTACTATGATTATTCATGCTGTTTATACATAGATAAAATATAGCAATCGATATTATGAGCAAACTGTTCGGATTTTATATAACATTTTTAAACGTATATTTTGAGACTCATTATGATTGGGTATGAATAAAAAAACATAGTTCTAAGATAGTGATTCATTCACTATCTTAGAACTATGTTTTTTTATTCTTTTTTAAAATTATATTTCTTTCTATTTATTTCTATTTCTTTTATAAAAAGAGACTCATTAGAATCTTTAGCAACGAATAAGAGACAATTTATGGGAAAATGCTATCAAAATATAGTTTTGCAAATTTTACTATTACAGTAGCAGTTACAGCGAAAAAAGGTATTATAATATAAATACCAAGGAAAGTAACGCTTCTGATCTTTGTACAAACATATTTCTTTTCCATAAGGCCCTCTTTAGAAAAACGTGCCAACAATTTCATATATTTTCTTTTATACGATGCGGCAAACTAAAAAAGAACATGCAAAGACTTTTCCTTTTACGTGGACTATTTTCATTCATTTTTATGTGCGAAGGCTCTCTGTTCGACGCTGCTGAAGAAATAATAATAAAGTTACAAAAATAAAAGGTACCTGTCTACATTTAGAATTCAAATTGGTATCACGGTTTGTACTTTTTTGTGTTTCGTAGAAACTAGAGTTGGTTTGCTGCACTTTATTTATATTATCGTGCAATATTAATTTGACGACGTGTAACAGTGCTCGTGGTACATTTTACACAAAAAAATGCCCATAATCAATAGTAAAGTAGTGTATACCTCATTTCTAAATATCAGCTTGAGGCTCTTGAGTCCATAGAGAGGCGTGCTAAAAGGCTCATTAACAAGGATTCTTTAGTCGAGACACGACTTCAAAGCCTGCTGCACCGACGTAGAGTCGCTAGCTTATCGGTTTTTTACCGGATATATTTCGGGGAGTGTGCTCTGGAGTTACATAATTTAGTACCTCCTTCCCCATTCCATCAAAAAACGACCAGACGGACTGCAATGCGACATCCATACATGGTAGACGTTCCACCCTGTCGCACCAAGCGTTTTGCTTCCACATTCATAGTGCGTACAGCTAACGAGTGGAACTCATTGCCTAAGTCTGTGTTTCCACATGAATACAATCTGGGCATCTTCAAGTCACGAGTGAACAGGTATCTTCTAGGCAGGCGTGAATCATCGTAGACCGCATCATCACTTAACATCAGGTGAGATAGTGGTCAAACGCCTGCCTATTGTGAATAAAAAAAAAATTTAAAAAAATAATTTGTAATTATAGTTAAAATGAAGCTGTACAAATCAACTTCTGACCCACTTATTCGTGCTCATTTTCACCATTGCCTTAAAAAACATACGGGTCGAATTGAGAACTTCCCCTTTTTTTGAAGTCGGTTAAAAATAGGGAAAATTACTAAACCAATTTAAATGCAATTTCGATAGCACCAATGGGTGTCCAATCAAAATATTTAAAAAACCGGTGGAGTGCGGGTCGGACGCGCGCTCGAAGGGTTCTGTACCATTACCTATTTATAACGGCAAAAAAATCATGTCTGTTGTATGGGAGCCCCCCTGAAATATTTGTTTTATTTTAATTTATTTTTATTTAATTTTAGTTTAATTATTTATTTATAAAGTAAATATGTAACTAAAGCGTCTACTTGTAGCCGACGCACCCTGGTGTGTGTTGATATTACAAATATGTCTACACTTTACACTCTTGACGGTCACCGTGGCGCAGTGAAATGACCTGTGTCTCCGGGATCCTGGGTTCGAATCCCGACAGAGGCAAATATTTGTGCGATGAGTGTAGATGTTTGTCCCGGGTTTTGGGTGTTTGTGTATGTCCATGCCTCCTGCGACACAGGGAATCCTAGTGCGGGGGTCTAAGTGTGATAAATAATAATATACATTACAGAAGAAGATCGCTCGAACCTTTTTATTTTACTAATTAGCAAATAAAATCAAATTTTGTTTCATCACATTTAACTTTCATGAACTGTTCTCAGAAGTGGTATTTTTTTACTTTATTAGCCTTGAAATATAATCCTATCCTACTAATGTTATAAATGCGAAAGTTTGTGTTTTAAGTGTGTATGTGTGTATGTTTGTTACCTCTTCACGCTCAAACGGATACACAGATTTCGATAAAATTTGGTATGGAGATAGCTTATACCCTGGATTAACACATAGGCTTATTTTCATCATCACCATCATCACCGTTTTCCATCACCACGCGGGTACAACCGCGAGGCGCAGCTAGTACAAAATAAGCTGAAAAGGTTCAAACTTGTCTATTTAGCTATTGGTCAAGCCTTAAACGTGATTGAATACAAAAAGAAATCAAGCCAGACTTTCACTCACTATGTGGCACAGACTAAAAAAAGCAACGACTATTTCCATTGATGTTTATATGGAGACTTCCAGCGATATGTGCTCAGTTTTATAGACGATATAAATACTGTTGACAGAATGAACGGACTTGAGGAGGGAAATATTTGAATGGTGCTTTGAGCTTGCTCAGTTAACTTGGTATAAAGCATTCGGTGTTAAATCTAAGTAAACAGGCTTAAAATCACAAAACTGGTTATTGACGAAGAACTTCATGCTTTTAAGACACCCCTTCGTTGTGACGTCACAGACTAAGCCGTTTTTCCTCCCAAAATGATTAATTAGTTATTAACAAAGAAGTAATAATTATTATTATTTTTTAAAATAAATTTAAAATTTTCAGTATGAAATAGTTGGCGTCTAATTTTAAATGATCAGTTATGACTGTGATGATGGTTTAGAAAAAAAATAGGGAGGAAATTGAGAATCAAATTGGTTGCTAACACGACTCCAGACTTACCCCATGTGCATACTGGGGTAAGTCCCCAAATGACCATGATGGCGGAATATTATACATATCTACCTCAGTCAAGACGCACGATAACATCGAAAAACGTTTGACTAAAAGAATCTATTAACTGATCACAATTACTACTATTTTTTATTTCTTATTATTTGATTTATTTCTTATTCTTTGATTCTTTCATTTTTTATTAATTATATTCTATTAAATTTAATTATTGAACTTTCAGCACAAATTCACAAATATTAAAAAATAGAACCATTCGGAAACGAGCTAGCCCTCACAGACTCCGGTATCCTACCGTGAGAGCTAGAGCTCAAATAGACTAACTTAATTTAAAAATGCATGCTATTATAGGTGCATTATATATAGATATACTTCTACATAAGTCATATAAATAAATAAAATAAATAAATAAAATACTACAACTACTGCAATAACATTTGTACAATCCACCAGCTGTTGTCAGCCTATAGACAGATCAAATGTTCCAACCCCGTGTGAGTTGGCTGTGTACACAGAGAGCTCGCAGCATAGCCCCGTTGCCTATTTGCAATAATAATAAAAAAAGAATTGTAAAATCAAATCTAATTGCAGTATTATAATTATATAATTCAAGTTTGACGATGAATGTAGACAAGTGTCAACTCAGTAGCTTGATTCTAGAATAGAATAGAATAATTTATTGGCCTTATAACATTAGTCATATAATACAATATATATAAATACGAATTTATAAAAATCACAAGTGATTTATTGGATAATTAATATAACAATATTATAAAAATATTTTCTATGTATGCTATTCGAAATCCAATAAATAACAGTCAAAAAGATTTTCACTAGTTATTCAATCATTAGAACAAAACGATCCAATTTACAGTCTGGAATGAAGATTCCACAAGATGCAGATTTACGAATTCTTTTAATGAGTAAAATGATTATTCTCGGAGTAATGTCTAAGCTTCCTTTGAAACTCATTAGCGCTTAAATTTCGCATTCTGATTGGCAATTTGCTATACGTATAAATCTTGTTGTAGATGGGTGTCTACAACAAGATTTGTAAGTATAACTTAAGTAAGAACTTTGATACGGGATATTAGAGCGAGAAAGCAGGGTTGCTATCTCGCTCTAATATCCTGTATCAAATTACTAAAGGAACTCTGTTAAATGAACTTAATTAAAGATAAGCAAATAATATCACTAGACCCTACAACAAATTTCGATACAACCGAAACCAACTCCTTAAGTTTGCTTGTTACCAACTTCAAGTACCCAATTGTGTTAATTCGTTCAATAATCCATTAATATTCTACTCAACACTGCCAATCTCGAAACTTCGTTCACAAACACAAACTTCCCGCAAAACACGAGTTGGATTTCCAACGGGATGCACTCGGATCGAACCACGTACGCAATTATGAAGCTCATTCTTGAGACGACTTTGGGACGTGTACATGACAAATCTGAGCAATGAGGTTTAACTCTTCACTGGTTTGGCAGAGTTTGACATACTGAGAATTTAATGGTTGGCATTAACATCATGCTAAACGGAACTTACTGACTACGGACTTCAAAAAAAAGAGGCTACTCTATTCGTATATTTTTTTTAATGTGTGTTCGCGGTTAACTTCGTCGTATATGAACAGATTTTGATGATTATTTTTTTGTTTGATAGAATATACTTCCGAAATGGTCCCATTTAATCAATTTCATCAAAATCAGACAAGCTGTTTTTGAGTTGCACTTCAACACAAAGTGCTTCGCATACCTCAACGACATTATAGTGCGGGTGAAGACATCGGAGAACATACAAAATGACAATTGATCCCGTGAGTAGCAAAGATCACTGAAAAGGTTGAGAATTTTTTTTAGCAAAAAATGGAGTTCCATTTTTTGCTCAAGTTCAACAAGTTGTTTCACACTTTTGAGTGTTGATGTATGTTTCATTTTTTGGTAAACATTTTTGTTTATTCACAATAGACACACTACTGTAACAAAATTAAAACCAAAGTTCGAGACACACAAGTGGTAGACTGCTGTCTTTGAAATTCAGTTTACTTTCTAGGTCTAGCGTGATTGCACCGTTCTCTACATAATCATTGACAGCAGCTGCAGCGCCTGCTGATGATTGGATTCTTACTGCGCTCGCCAACCCGCCTGCCAAGCGTAGTGAGTATTAGAAAGTCCCCCCCTATATGGGGGAGCCCATATGTACCCTATATGTCCAGCAGTGGACGCACATGGATGAGAGAAGAAGAAGAAGATAAAGTGAGATAGTGGACAAACACAGAAGTATAAAATACTTACCATTAATGAAACAATACACGCGTATGTTGACTAATAATTTTAAAACAGATGAATGGGTTCTTAACCATTTGGTTATCCCAAACAAAAGAGTAGTAAGAAAATTTTATTTCAATGTATAAATTGAAATGCAGAACGTAACTAAATAGGTCATTGAAACTTAGTCCTCATCATTTTCAAAGGCCAATCCCAACTGAGCTTCATTACTTCCAAATCGGTTTCATTCTTCCCATTCGTTTCTAATAGCTTCCTCATTCTGCAGTCACGTACGAGTTCCTTGTAAATTGGCATCGCTTGAGATCTTAATTAAGTCGCTTCAGTTTTTAGAGCGACGTCGAGCAAAGGCGCCTCTCCAAGTATGGCGTAGACTGTTCTATCTACATAGCAGTGAGACAGAAAGGCGAAAGATCTAGTTCTCTGAATAAATAACATCACTTACTTAAGCAGGGTGGTCTGCGTTGGAACCTTCTTCACTGTCAAGTTGATATGTTTCATTTACCTTGAGCAGTGGCTCTTAAGGTTTCACCATTTGCTAAATAGACAATTTTGAGTCTTTTCATTATATTTTTAGGCAAGTTCATTAATTGGACGGTCCACATGGCTGTGGTCAGTGAAATGTTTTTTTTTGTCTCCGGGAACCTAGCTCCGAATCCCGGCAGGGGCAACATTTGGGCGATGAATGTAGACGTTTGTCCCGGGTCTTGGGTGTTAGTGTGGTGTGATTGTGTGTGTCCATGCCTCACGCGTCACAGGGAATCCTAGGGTGGGGGCTTGGGTGTGATAAAAAAAAGGAAAAAATAAATAAAAATAAAAACAACTTAGCTCAGACTGTTTAGAGAACCATTGATGCGGGTCATGGCTGATTGAACAACATTTTATTTCTTTGCTAATTTATTAGTTAAAAAAATTCTAGCGACCATATTTTTCCCTTGTATAAAAAACTCGCGGTTACGGCATATCTCGGAAAGGAAATTCAAAAATGTAATAAATGTGATAAGCAATATTTTTTTTGAAACCGTAAATCATCTGTACAGCGTTTTTTTTTAATATTTGAAATCAACACGCATCTGGGTTTTTCCTGCCCCTTCTGCATGAAAACTTCCGCGAGCCTCTGCGAAGTTTGTTTACCAGGCAATTCCCAGGAACTACTATGGTCCAACAGTTCAAATATTCAAAGTATTAATTGGCCATACATTATTAAGCACGTTACACTTGGCAATTCGTTTACAGTTATAGTTTATTTACAATATAAGTACATTTGAGAGACTTACTAAGCCATTGAGTGCCATAGAACCTTCTTCATTTTCATGCTACATCCCAAAGTCACTCTATGTCAGGTCATTACTCAAGCTTATCGGAATCGTATGGTTTTAACAACGATATGGTTGCCAAATAACTACCTACAATTTTCATGTTATAACAATTGTATTTATACTACATAATAGTTACTTCGGTGAACCTATTTCCGTTTGTATTTCTAATGCAAATATCGCTGTTTCAAAATCTAAGGGGAAATACAAAGTATTTATCAAAGACTTTGCCTTCATTTCACTTTGATGTAAAAGAATGCGATCTAATGGGCGATTATAAAGCGAACGGAATGGCGGAACTTTTCTGTTCATATTAAAGAATGTTTATTGTTCCGGTCAAATAGGAAAAAAAGATATTTTAACAATATTGATAAACGGTTTAAAGGAGTTTAATAATGTTTTACAATTCTTGCTAATTTTTTTGTGAGAAAGTTCGTGTTTGTATACCTAATATCTGCAATATTCACCGGGAAATAAAAAAAAATCTAACAAAAGCATTTAAACTGAACATCAATCTTCTAAACTGCATTTCAGTGTCACAAGAACACTGTTACCCAATTTTTAGACACAGGGTGACCTCTCGAACGGTTGCTGTTCCAAGTAGGTACATATCCGTTACTGCCGGTGCCAAGAGTTCCATGCCAAGCCCTGGTGCAAGACTTGTTCGGATCAGGGATGGCTCTTTATTTCTGCTAGTAAATTTCAATTAATGTCTGAAATAATAAACGACTTAGGATTCTCTTCAGTTATGTTGTACGATGATTTGTACAAATGTAGTTAGCATTCAGAGACATTTGTTCACTGAATGGGTATACTAAAACTGCCAATTTGAGTCTCTTTCGATGACTTTATTCAACGTCTAATGGTAATCTCATAACTCTTCCTAAGGCTCAAAGTTAAAAGTATTACATCTTGTACAATACTAGATTTAGATCCTGATGTAAACCAATCACAACATTTGATTTTTAGGCCATCGAAATTATTGCAAAGTTACTATTGCCAGTTGCTGAGTCGTCAATAATATTTTTAACTGACTTTCAACAAATGATGAAGAGAAAATTTGTTTTTTTATTCATATAATAAGTAGGTAACAAGTTATTTCAAGATTCCTGGATATGTGAACGTAAGTGAATTTATTTTTGTTTGGTATGATTTATTTTATATCGATCCCTTAATAAGCTTATCCGAATCAATTTGAAGAAAATCTTCCAAATCTCTCAGCAATGAATAGGTTGTCATAACTCCGCCATTTGTGAATTGAAAAAAACTTTTGATAACTAGGTGAATATTTCCAGATTGGTCGTATTGGAACTTCATGTTAGTGGGTCAAAGTATTTCGCCTCATTTAGAAGGATATCTTGAAATTTGCCACGGAAATCAGTTTGTAATTTTATTTTTTTGAACTTCGTAATTATCCTCTTCCAAATTGAGTTTAAAAATTAGTGAAAGATTAACTTTAGTTTCCGTTCGCAAACCGCGTTAGTTGGTAACACTCATCTTGTTGCAATAGCCGAAGATTATAAACTTTTGATAAAGTTTTATAAGAAAACTTACAGTTTGTTAAGAAAACAGACAACCCTGCTTGCAGGGGTGCCTTGGCAGCAATTCAGGTCTCTCGCATATTGAGTTCAACGTTTTGTTTGAGAAGCGAAATGAGCAACGCGCCAACTATATTGGTATCTATTGAGTTTTTAACATTGTTTTTGGAACATACATTTTTAGGTCATGTTTTGCTTACCAGGAGGAACTTATACTACTAATAATATAGATGCGAAAGTCTGTGTGTATGTGCATGTGTGTGTAAGTGTATATGTGTGTATGTTTGTCACCTCTTCACGCTTAAGCGGCTACACCGATTGCGATGAAATTTGATATGGTGATAGCTTATACCTTAGATTAACACATAGGCTTTTTCATGATCACCATCATCATCGGTTTTCATCACCACGCGGTTACAACCGCGGGGCGCCGCTAGTAATTTATAAGTGAAATAGAAACAACGGGTTCCACTCAGGGAGCGCCGGCAGAAATGAAAACTTGAACATTAACGTTGTGCATTTTGGAATGGTTAGGGAATAATTTCGCACGAATTGCTTTATTTATAAGTATGATAGTACTATCATATATGTGGTAAGATACAATATTCATTATTATTGCGCTATCGTACACAAACATGACAATTTATATTACATTATGTCTAATCTCCCGCCGTCTTCGTCGACGGGTTGACGGCGTCGATAACGTCACGTGTATTACGACTTTTCGATCAGTGTCACTTGTCCTGACGCGAGTTAAACATTTTTTCCCTATACAAAGTGCACGACGCCGCTAAAGAATTTTTTAGTTTAAAAATAATTTTGCCACCATATTTTTCCTTTATCAAAAGTTCTTGCGGTAACGACAAATGCGCTTGAATTGTGTGTTATTTTCTTTTGAGCCGGTAAGTCATCTGTAAAGTACATTTTTCAATAATTATATTAAATCAACACGCATCAGGATTTGTCTCGCCTCTTCTACCTGTAAATCACCTGCATGTCATCGGCACTATTGAAACTGAGATTTTATCTTATCCCGGTCGACGGCGTCGATGACGTCACGCGTCTTATGAATTTTCGATCAGTGTCACTTGTCCTGACGCGAGATTAACATTTTTTCCCCATTCCCCATTTGTCTCGCCCCTTCTACCTGTAAACAGTTGCGGACCTCTGTAATTTCATCGGCACTACTGAAACTGAGATTTTATCTTATCAGTTATATATGTATTTTCCTGATTTTTTTCTTAAAGCAAAGCTATTAAGTAAGATCTTTAAGATTACAACTTTATCATATCAGCCTTAAGGCTTAACTTCAAAAGCATCATTCTCAAGATATTTATCACATCGCCAATAGTAAGAAATCGTTGTGCACACAGTGTAAGCTCTCTAAGTGGGTAAAGCATGTTTACATGTTTGCAGTGGTGTTAGCCGGGGGCCGGCTAATGGGACCGGCAGCGGTCCCCTTGTTCTCAGTAGCTGATGGCTTGGCTAATATGATGGTAGCAGTAGGCAAAGTTTATTAATCCCGACTCTTCTATTGACAACAAATTAATGTCTGCTTTGCCTTCGATTTCGTGGAACTCAACCATGATTTCGAACGCGCCTTAAACAACTGTAGAATTATAGAAGGGGTTCATTAAAGTCATATCATTTTCGCCGTAAAAGAAATAGTTATTACAGAGGCGTAACCAGATCATTTCTACAATAATAATATAACTAATAGGGTTGGGAGTCCTATGTAACATTGATTTTTATTTTCATGTGTAGAGTTAGACAGTCTCAGCATATCCATTTTAACTGGTTTATATTACATTTAGTACTGAAGTCACCGCTGTCGCAAACTAAATATTTCATGGAAAGCTAAAATTTTAATGCTATAATCTATCTAGATAGTATGTCGGATTTATCTAATGACATTTCTTCTCTATCTTTAACGAATTCTACAGTCAGTATTATGAACCGAAATATTCAATAATTACGAGAAAAGATTTTCATTTGACTTTACTAACTGCATTGTCTTTACTGTGTACTCTCAACTTCTTAGCTGACTGCAAGCAATAATACTCGAAGCGCGGGTTACGCTCCAAGGGAACTTTTATAAAACCCTTGGACCACCTACTTGGCGGTGTCCTTTGATGACTTAGGTACCTACTATGGATGCTGGTATTGTATGTATTTTAGCGTATTGTCGGATATATAGTTGTTGGCTATTGCATAGAATTTGGAACCCACTGTCAGTACTCTATTTGCCCTCTACTACCTCTACCGTTTATCATGGCGTATTTTTTAAAACATAAACGAATTAAGGATTTTTTTTATATATTGATGAAAAGAGCTATGCTCGTATCAGAAATGAAGAGATCCGTAGAAGAACGAATGTCACTGATATAGCCCAGCGGATTGCCCAGCAAATTGAGGTGGCAGTGATCAGGGCACATAGCTCGAAGAACTGATGGCCGTTGGGATTGAAAGGTTCTTAATTTGAGACCACGGACTGGCAAGCGCAGCATAGGATGGCCACCGACCAAGTGGACAGACGATTTGACTGAAATCGTAGGAAAGGGCTGGATGCGGGTCGATTAATCAATCAACAAGGGGGAGGCATATGTCCAATTGTGGACATCATATGAATAATAAATAAATATCAACTTTTAAGCTCCACAACGAAAGAAATTACTTATTAGAAATTTATAATTTTACTGTGTCGATCGACAGGAAAACATATCTGATTAGACAATAGACATGCGTAATGTAGGCGTCCAACGGCCTAAGTTCTTTGAGCCCTGTGCTCTGTCCACTGCCACTTCAACATGCGAGTCCGCCGGGCTATGTCGGTTAAGAAAGGCTTAATGGTTAAGAAATTGAATTATCTTAGCTGTAATCTCAGGTGCAAAGCGAGTGAGACCTACGTTGTACCAACTACCTTCATCAAACAGCGTTGTTAAAACAAACGTGTGAGAAACAACTATGTTACACTTGTAAACCATTATGAACTGTTATCACGACGATAATAAGGTTGAATTTAGTAGAGAGGAAATGAGGGTAGGGAATAGTATTCTGAAGCAAATCTTCATAAGAGGAAACTAATTAACAGATCACGAACACACCACGGATTAATGTTATTACGTATTAGGGTTGTCATCACTCTATCTAGAGATGCAAAGGGTTTAAGTTTGTAATTATTGTAGCCCGAAATTTGAACTCTAGTATCTAGAAATTGAGTAATATATTGTTTGAAATTTCTTGCTAAAATGTTGATTGATTGGTGTTTGAACACTGCCTTACTTAGCGATCAGTAGACATTTTTTTTTCTTTTAATGGGAATAGGCATGCGTTTGACCACTATCTCACCTCTCTCATGTTAAGTGATGACGTGGTCTACGATGGAGCACGCCTGCCTAGAAGATACCTATTCACTCGTGACTTGAAGATACCCAGGTCGTATTTTTGCGGAAATACAGATTTAGGCAATGAGTTCCATTCTTTAGCTGTGCGCACTAGGAATGTGGAAGCAAAACGCTTATATTCTACTCACAAACCCCGTTGTGTCGCGGGAGGCATATTGCACACACAATAACGTCACAACAAACATCCAAAACCCGGGAGACACATGCTCTTCACAAAAATGTTTACCCGTGCCAGGATTCGAACTCAGGGTCCCCAGAGACTGAAGTCATGCCACTGACAACTGAGCCACGGCGACAGTCATTCAATCAGCGAATTATGCACCTGTTAGGACCTTAATTTGTAGTCTGTGTTTTGTAGGTCAAGTTTAACGTTAAATGGTAGGTCGTATTATGGATCACTAGTAAAAGAGTTATTTTTGCTTTATGATAACAGGAAACAATAGTTTTGAAATTGTTTTTTTTAACTTGTGCGGAACCCACGCTAAAGTAAAAAAGGTTGAGCTACGCTGTCTTGTAATAATATGGGCAAGTTCTAGCTATACTAACATAAATATAGCAATAATCATGATAATTTAGTAATAACAATGATATTGTAGAAACAGTTCAGGGAAGCGTAAGGATGGGAACCCTACACCCAGGGTACCAACTAATAGGGTAAACCCTCCCGTTTGGACGTAATTTAACCAACGTGCAGCCGCGTGTCAGCTGTAGTATTGACTTAATTATGATGTGTGAATATAATTGGGTTTGTAATAGTTTAGGATATTATCAATGGCCTTCATTCTATTAATGACATATATACAAGCTAAATATCACTAAAATTATTCAAAACATAACAGTTCTTATTCTAATATATTTATGCTAAAATTCAAATGACGCGTTTTACTCAACCGCGGGTAGTTTTACTCAGAACCCAATATTGTGAAGACTTAATACAACTACTATTAATCAAAAAAATAAATTTGTGTATGTATTGTCAATCATAAGTGTCGCACTAATCTGGACTTTATCATAACTCAATCAATTTATTTTATGGATCAAAGGAATCGCGATCAATATTCTTCTATATTATAAAAATTCAGATTTTTTAATATAATTAATCTTTAAGGATAAATTTAATAATAGCTCTCATAATCGGTCCATAATTGACGAAGTAATTGTTGACAAACGATAAAATTTGTCATCATTTTATTTTTTTACTTTTACTTAATTTTGTTAATTAGAAATAGTAGACTGATTTTTATGAAAATTACATATGGGAAAAATATAAAAAGTAAACTCCTACAAAAGAAAAAAACATGTCCTGATAAAAAAATATACTTGAAAACAGTTTTTTTTCAAAATCGGTTCAAAAGCAATGGACAGTAAATACAAAAAAAAAACACCGAATTGAAACCTTTTCGTATTTTGAAAGTTGCCCTAAAACTAGTCGAGTAATTCTTTCACAATAGCTTCTAGTATCTACCTAATACCAAATCATATTATCCGTGTCGATTGCAAACGATTCCGTTACCCGAGATAAATTCACATGAGAAATACCTAACAGAATGGCTTCGTTAGTTCCTCAAGGGCCCTCACCATTGTGCCAACGTCAAGCTCCAACTGACAGCATCGAGTGCCAAATGTTAATGATCGTTGAGATGAACACATTGAATGCTTGCAATGAAGTAGAAAAGAAACATGGCGTGAGAACACGCAATGGCTCACAATTCATCACAAAACTCATTTAATGATGACTTTTTCGTGTAAGAAGATAGAAAAATGAAGATCTTTTCAAAATAAAAATAATTAATCATAAAGCAAAATAAAATTCCAACAGTATATTAATGCCATTGCGAAAGTTTAAAAATAAATAAAATATAATGTCGTAGTAGACATTCCTAATAGTAAAATGAAATTTAATTTGCGATTTATAGTTATATTTCTTAAAGTTACAGGTAGACACAATTTCGTTCATGTATAAAAAAAAGCAGAGGCCACAGAACACTACATGTAACAAAAGGGCTGCGTTCACCGCGTTCCATTACGCGACATTAAATAAAATGTTTATTCCAGAAAAAACATAACATAACATTGTTCTAAGGTAGCATAATCGAATGTTTTTTATCAATTTTAATAATATAACTTTGTGTGTAAGTATGCTTGTTACCACTTATCGCTTGGGCTGGGCGGATTTACATAAATTTTGTACAATATTTTTTTTTTCACCCTTTTCACTGACCCTTTTCGTGAGTAGCAACTCACGGGATCAATTGTAGTTGTGTATGTTCACCGATTTATCCACCCGTAACTTTAATGTCAACTACCACATATGCGTAGCACTTTTCAGTTATTGGAGTGCTACTCAAAAACCGCTTGACTGATTTTGATGGCATTTAAATTGGGACAACCTCGGAAGTGTAATACTCTATCAAACAAAAAAATACTCATCAAAATCGGTTCATAAACGTCGAAGATATTCGCGAACACATATAAAAAAATATACGGTCGGATTGAGTGCTTCTTTTTTTGAATTCGGTTAATAATACGATTGTATAAATAAACGACAAGTCAAAGGTCAGGTTAAAACAGTTATACGAATTAAAGTAACATTAAACTTAAGTGGTTAAATCACGCATCAAACCACATCAATGACACACATAAAGTTATTTTTACAATTCTGACCCGAAACCGTAAGCATTATGTTAATATACGATACACAATAAAACTCTATGCGATGCAATTTATGGCTTCCGAATTCTTCAAAGCTAACCTCTTAATAAGCCATAAAATTAGTATTCTCGTCATAACTGTACCTCGTAATCACAGCGTATCCTAAACACCTTGACATAATAACGGTGCTACAAACCATACGAATCCTGAATAGTGATGTACAAGTATGTTTTGAAATATCGATATTTTTGATTGAGCATACTTGGTACTTGGAGGAATTACAAAATTAAACGTGTTAAATAAATGAGTCCAATTGTATGTACAATGACTTTTATCTACGTCAAACAATTAATTCCTGGAATCCGGTAAAAAAACCTTAAGCATAATCCTATACTAACCTCGAACTCGCACTATAATTTCGAACGAAGCATTTATTTTTTTCTTAATTGCTATGAAAATTAATTGTCGATGTATAAATACTATAATCAATATGCACGCTCTTTAAATATATTTGTATCGTTTTTCATTAAACGCTATTTTAATCCTTAACCGCAAAATTATATTATCGATAGTACGTTATACTTTCGATAAAATACAATAAATACATTATAGCTCATCCCTAGCACTGTTTCGTATGCCGTAACGCCACTCAATATATTATCCGACGCTGCCTTCCTCAAGAGCTATCAGACGCCTGTTGACCCTCGACCTCGCAATCTCCCAACTCTTAGGAACAGCTTACGCATGCATAATTGCGGACAGGACATATTACTTATATCTCTATCGGTTATGTCACTATACCCATTAAATTTATTTCTCATGATATATTTGTGTTTTCTTCGTCGCGTGAGACCAGGTTTTTTAATTAAGGTCGGCGTGGCTCAGTCGTCAAAAGCATGACTTCTAGTCTCCGAGGTTTGAATCCCGGCAAGAGCAGACCTTTATGTGTTTATTATGGATATTTATCCCAGGTCTTAAATGTTTGTCGAGATGCTATTGTTTGTGTACATACCCCCCGCAACACAGGTAATCCTGGTGGGGAGGTGTCAGCGTGAGAAGGAAAAAATTAGTAAACATTTCTTGTATATTTAGAAATCTTAAAATCCTTAATTAAATAGAGGCGAAAGTTTTGGTTTAATTCATCATCTCGGAAATAGGACTTCAACTGCTGGACATAGGCTTCCCCATGAATGTATGTGAAATACGTTCATGCCAAAAATGTTTGCCCCTGGCGGGTTCGAACCCAGGGCCCCGGAAACACAGAAGTCATCTCACTAAGTACTGATCCACGGCGACCGTGTACTATTCTCTTAATATTTTTGATCACATAAAATGGGTGTGTTATATTTATGTAAATAACAACAAATAAGATTAGACATATTTCCATTTTTAATTAAATTTGATTATCCTTTGACATGGGTCTATTGAAAAAAAAATTCTTATACACTTATGCTCACATTGTTGGCTTATACAGAAGTATTATTAAACTGAATACTTTACACAACAGGGCTTTGAATATTTATTTTGACAGCCATGCATAAAGTTTCCCTCCCAACAATACACAATTTATTCAAGACTGACCTTCTCAAAAAGGATTTAGCATAAAGTTTGATACACAGACATTGTGCCCATTTCATAAAATATACAGTTTATCCTTGCATCTCTGAATAGCATTATACGGTCCGTAGACTCAATTTTGAAATTCATTTTATTCTTTGTATCAAGATCATGCAAAACAACAATTTATTCCCTCTCTTAATCTGAACATGACTCCTCAAGTCAGATCAGTGTTAAATATCAAAAAACGATGAACTTTAAACTTTCGAAATAGACTCGGACAGCTGACGGGCATATCGTGATAGCAATGAAATACCGTCGAATGCATAGCTAGAAACCCGTCCGTTCCATTTGATTCGATAAAAAATAAATTAAAATAAGCAAAACGATACATCCAGTGTCGAATCTACTTACAAACAGTAAGGACTTGGCTGTCTTTTTGTGTATCTAAACGTATGCGCAATGTTCGTTAATGTATATGAACTTTTTAGTTCTGTCCTACATAATAACAATGACCCTATATTTGTTAAACTAAAATCTAAGATGAATGTTTAATAACAGAATTTTAGATTAGTTAAACATGAAAAAGAAACTACCAAAAGCTTGTTTCAACTACCTTTATCATACCTTAACTAAGCTTATAACCTTTAAAAAATATCAAGTTAATTGAAACAATCTTACATTATCGACAACGTGCCCAAAATGCATTACCAACCTTTACCATTAACTCGTCAAACTCATCAAATAGATTAACATGCTGGATAGCGAGACTTATCTGTTGAGAAAAATACGCAACAGCATCTATATAATTTTATTTAATTTAATATCTACTTCTACAATCAATTACTACATCATAGATCAAGTAGCTTTTAGCAGTAGCAAGTAGCAATATCAAAGAATTTCTTTTCTGCAATACAATGGGCACAACAGAGCTACTAGATTTTTTTAAAATTCATTAAGTTATTTTCTCGGGTCGGTTGGTATGTACATTGCTTTATAACAAAACATTGCGAGTTGTGTTACTGAAAAATATTTGTAATAGGCCGAAGCACCCGATGATATCGATACGCGTTCTGTGCCTTTTGTACTTACAGACGTGGCAGCATCTAATTGCGGTGGCTTTGTTATACAAAATGAGGTGTTAGCTCTTCTATTAAATAATAAGTTGTTGGTTGTTCGAGATAAAAAATTGGTAGTCATTGTAGAAGTAAATACACCATCGAGTTCGAAACTATGCATTGAAAATTTCAAACCGTTAAAAAATCACAACGATTATTCTTCAAATTTCCGCACGTGTATTTATTTATTTTATATTGTCTTCTCTCTCCCATTGTTATTTTGGCACATAATAGATTATTAGTTTAAATGCATTACGAAATCTTATATCAATAATTAATAGTTATTAAGATATATATATATGCTCGCATGTAACTTGCAGTAAGGTACTAATTTTACTTTGTAGGGATAATTATACTGCGCACTAGTCTTTAATTTGATAACGCACGTGTGTGTTACAGCTGGGTTTATGTCCGTAAAGCCATGTAATAAGGCTGACTTTACGAGAAAGTGTGTTGAAAATGTTATTTCACTATTTTTAATTACCATATTAGGCTCTAATAAGGTTACAAACATATATGATTAACACTTCTATTTCTTTTGTTTCAGATAAACTAGAAGAACTCTGCGTATGGATAAAAGATACAAAAAGAGTCCAATTAAAGCGTCTTTGTACGCAGTCTGGACTTATAAAAATGATCAACTACACAACTTGGACAACGTCAGCCTAGACAAAGACAGTAGAACAAGCGAAGATGATAGTGAAAAAGACAAAATCATTCTATCAAGCAATAATAAATTTATAGCAAGAAGTGAAGACGATGAAGTTATAGCAGAGGAAGAAAATGATGAGATTAAAAAAAATGTGTGGAGTGACGTCGACGACGAACTTTACATAGCAGAACTTATCAAAGAAAGAACTAATGTGCGCGACAAACGTGATACTAGTGAATATTTAAGTGATATCAGTGAGGTTGTGAGTAGTGTTAAGTTAGAGTACGAGATGTGGGAGATAGAGCCCACAGACTTGACGGAGTGTGACTGCCTGGGACCACCTCCCGAGTTTTTGTTACCTCCACCACCGAGACCGCCGTTTCTGCACGCAGATTACTACTGTGGTGATGACCCCATTCCTGATTTGGAGACCTGCGATACGGAACCAGTAAGTATTTTTATGCTGTTGATTGTATTTTTAAACAAAATTCCCTTGAATAGTTTTATGGTTTGTATTAACAACATGATAAGCGGAACTAACGTTCAAACTGTTTGAAAAAAAATAATTAGGTTACTAGTTCTTTAGAGGCTCGTATACGTACATAGAGGTTCATACAGTAAAAAGTAGATGGCGCTAAGAAGAACATGCCCTCAAATGTTAAAGGAAGGAAGAAATTGGGATGCTAGTGGAGTGTTACTATAGCTAAGATAGACAAAGCGACAGGACGGTATTCTGTAGTCGTGGGTCCAAGTCCCACTAGAAACCGATTTTTTTTTCCTTCAAATAATTTGAACAATAATTCCCTTTATAAAAAATATAGGTAGGTACTTTTAACTTAAAACTAAGTAGCACACAGTATAAGAATATAAACCGACTTACGATATGACAATACTCATCCGTGAAACCTTTTTGAGGTTTTCTTGAATCTTGAATGTAAGTGACTTCACCATCATCGTCATTTCTGCTATAGGACGTCTACTGCTGGACATTGTCATGCACCCCCCATTGATTTCAACAAGGACGGGATGCAAGCGGCCTGCATCCAGGCCTCACCTGCTATCTTAGTCAGGTCGTCTATCCACCTTATTGGTGGCCGTCTTATGCTGCGTTTGCCAGTCTGTGGTCTCCATTCGAGAACCTTTCGATCTCAACGACTATACATTTTTCGAGCTATGTGCCCTGCCCACTGCCACTTCAACTTGCTAATCTGATGGACTATGTCGGTGACTCTCTTTCTTCTACGGAGCTCCTCTTCTTCTGATTTGATCTTGTACAGAAATTCCGAGCATAGCCCTCTCCATAACTCTTTTTGCGACTTTGAGCCTGCTTACAAGGCATAACTCAAAGAGGATAACTCAAAAGCACTGGTTAGATTATGATTTAATTTAAATGGGACCACATGAAAACCACTAGCTTTCAAATAAAAAGAGAATCATTAAAACAGGTTTCCGTAGGAAAAAGCTATGAATTTCGTCTATTTTTGGTTGGATGAAATAGATATTGAAAAATTGTTCGATGTTTATATCGCAAGCGTCATCTGGGAATTGTGTATAATACAATTATAAGTATAAATATATTAATAAATATACATATGATGTATCTTAATAAAAATAATATTTAAATACTACTATTCTATATACCGTTACTACCACGGTACTTATTTTTATTAAGATAATGTATTTTAATAAAAATAAGTGCCGTGGTAGTACCGGCCTAGAATAGTACTCCTCCATCTCCTCCCGTGGGTGCCGTAAGATGGTGGCTGTTAAGACTGATGGCTATTAAGAGATCACGTACCAGGAGGTAGGCAGCAGCGCTTTAGGATAGGAAACAATACTGAGGTCGCCAACCCGCCTGCCAAGCGTGGCAAGAATTGGCAAACTCTCCGTATATGGGGGATGCATACGTTCAGCACTAGATATCCAATTGCTGAGAAGATGAAGTAGAAGAAAAATAAGTGAGAAATGTTCTAAGAAACAGTTTGTTATTTAATCACCGCATTAAATATAAAATACCCTCACAAAATCTCGATTTTGCAAGCAGATCTCAATCCGCCTACAAAAAGGCTTAGAACACAATTATTATATTCCAGTAAGTATAACTTTAGCTTAAAACAATACAGCCATTTATTGAGTGCAGCGGTTTTGGTAGGAATTAAGCATAATTTATCTATCACGGTCGTAAATTGCAGTTGGACGTGTGGGTAGGCGTTATCTACAAACTGGAATCATAATACAATTGCTTCTCCGCATGACTATAATATGAAATCCTACTAATATTATAAACGCGAAAGTTTGTATGGATGTATGGATGTTTGTTATTCAATCACGCAAACTAATATAATAAAATAAAAACTTTATTGACTTTAATAAAGGTTTATATATACATATTAGTAATCTTAAACTAGGTATGCACACAAGGATAATATATACATATAGACCGTTGATGTCTGTGGTAGTTATAAACTGTATTACAGACACCAGCGCCCTCCGAAAGGAAAGGACCTATGTAGGTACATAATAATATTTTATAATAAATCTAAGTAGAATATCAAACTATTTCAGTTTTTAAGCTGGTTATACATAAATCACTGTCGCGCATCAGTGTGTGTGTGTGTGTGTGTGTGAATGACTAACTAAATGCTTTAATCAATTTTTCTGTTTCTATGTAAGTTAATTGCAAGAGATACGTTTTAAGGATACTTTTGACTTCATAGATAGGGCGGGAATAGATATGAAAAAGTGAGTTTACTTTATTGTAAAGTCGGCAGCTAACTACTTCAAACTCAGGACGGATTTGAGTTAAATTTTGTATGTACATAGATACTTCACTGGTGCTGGAACAACACTTAGGCTCCTTTTCATCATCATCAATCAACACCACGAGGGTAAAACCGCGGGCCGTAGCTAGTCATTTAATAAGCGTGATACTTCAAAAATATATATATTTACAATAGACAGGTGTCTGACCACTACCTTATCTGATGTTCAGTGATAAAACGGTCTACGATTGACCTCGCCTGCCTTCAAAATACCTTTTCACTTGTGAAAAAACTAATTAACCTCTAGTAGACGTTGGTAAAACAGTTTAGAAAGTGATTTAAATAAGTCGATCGTAATTTTTATAACGACACATTTTGCTTATTTAGTGTGAAAGAAAAATCATAATGAATGGTAAAAAGAAACAATAAAGTTAGCCTAAAAGTTAAGTTTTATCTAATACAAAAGCCACATTATTTTTACCTAGCCCCGCTCCGCTGTTTCACCCGCGAGTACTACGGTGTTCCCGCTACCTCAGTTATCCCCCGAGAACCATACTTTTTCCGGGATAGAGAGTGTCTATGTCCTTCTTCAAGGTCCCATTTGTCTCATACTAACATTCATCAAAATTGGTTTAAAGGCTAAAGGTACAATATAAAAGGTGTACAAGGCGTGAAAACGTAACAGTGTTCCTGTCACAATAAAAAAAATTTTTTTTTAATCCCAGAAGAATAATCAATCTTTTCGGGTTTTATAAGTAGCCTATATGTTATCCAGGTTATAACGTACTACCTACATTCCGAACCTCTTGAAGTGGTTACAAACACACACACACACTTTCGCAAATATAATATTAGTTTGATTCTCCCCATTGATGTTGATATGCCCCAGTTTGAAGACTCGTATGTCTTCCGCTTTTGTGCCCATTGCAACTTAATTTCCAATGAATTAGACCATTTGCTATTAGTGTTGTTACTTTTTCTTATACGATTTCATAAAAAAATAAATTTAGCGAAAAATGGGCCGTTCAACACTCAAAAGTGTGCAATAACTTGTTGAAGTCAGTACCATGATAATTCAAAAGTAACTTTTATAAATATATTGTGCGTATGGTAACGACTTCGACTAGTTATTTCTCATGTTTGGGTTTTGAATCTGATTCCATGTTTTGGTAAAAAAATAATCTCACTCTTTTGACTGATTTTGATGAAATGGGACCGCGACAAGTATAGTCTATCAAACTAAAAAATCATCAAAATCGGTTCATAAACGATGAAGTTAACAGCGAACAACGCAACCTCTTTATTTTAACGTCAGTTAAAAAAACTTCGAGCATGGCATTCTCTTTTAATAACTCGCATACAAAATTCAACCCTATTCAATACTTACAACAATCTTTTAACATAAATTCTTTCTTGAGAATTGAAATGTTTAGACCTAACGTGACAAGCTGTATAAACTTTATAACACATTATTTACATTACAACTGAGAGCTTACAATCGTGGAAAAGAATTCCTTGAATTTTCTGTTTGAGTTGTATAATCTATGCTAAGCTTCTGCTAATAACATAAAGAAAATTACGAAATCTCAGATCCCAGTGGAATGGTTGAGTCCATAGATAAGTAAATATATATACCTACGGAGAGTTGAGTCAGAACATTTCATAATTCGAACATCTACACTTGACTCGAGGCGTCTAACGGAGTTATTTGAACAAAGAATTAGCGGGTATGAGTTGACGCTTTACGTGCAGTAAACATTTTCTTGTGTTTGACTTTAAAATTTCTTTTTTTTAGTATTTATTACCTTCATTGATACTTTCAACTTAAATTTTACTTCAATCACAAACCACACGATTCAATAGTAGGATTTTCGTATATGCCACTTTCGAAGATTTATATACTTGATAATTTATATATATGTTAGCTTCTTTATGTGGATGTCACGTGAGGTCCGTGTGCTTATCACGTGAAATTTATTTTCTAAATATAGCGATTCTGAAAACAAGGCTTTTAGACCTCTTTGGCTCACATATAGAATAATGTGACGTATGAAGTATGTACACTAATTAAAGTTTATCCTACTAATTTTACAAATGTCTGTGTTAGTGTGTAAGTGTGTATGTGTGTAAGTGTGTATGTGTGTATGTGTGTAAGTGTGTATGTGTGTATATTTGTTACCTCTTCACGCTCAAACGGCTTCACCGATTTCGATGAAATTTGGTATGGAGATAGCTTATACCCTGCATTAACAAATAGGCAATATTTTCATCATCACCATCGTCACCGTTTTTCATCACCACGCGAATATAACCGCAAGGTGAAGCTTGTGATTTATAAAGGAGAAATTTGGCGACAAGCGGGGTTGCAACCCATGATTAATACCGTCACGTTCACTATGCCAACCGTTCTATATGTATTCCTATTCCACGCATCCGCAATGCAAGTTTAGCGTTTTGTTCCAGAAATGGTAATGAACAAACAGCTTTGCCCGTTCTTATCTGACTCAGCAAACATTTGACATATGCGGGCCTTAATGAAGTCGCGTCTGTCGCAAACGTGTCTCAAAACAAAAGCGACACGACCCAAATTTACAGAATAATTCTCTTCCGAATGTTTGGCTTTAATATATACTTAGAGCAAATAATATTTACTAGTTCCCCCTCGCGGTTTTACCACATTGATGATGAAAAGTAGTCTTTGTGTTATTCCGGGGCCTGAAGTAGGTATCGATATACCAAATTTCATCCAAATCCGTTTAACCCGCGTGGTGATGTTGGTGATAATGACAATAAGCATATGTGTTAATCCAGGGTAAAAGCTATCTCTATACCAAATTTCATCTAAATTGATCCAGCCGTTTAGGCGTGAAAGAGTAACAAACATACATCCATACTCGCAATCGTTCGCATTTATAATATTAGTAGGATGAATACCACAGACCCCATGGTTCGTACTATTTTTTAACATTTAACTTAATTTATTATACTAGACATTTATATAAAATAAAAACATTCGTACGTACATAGAAGACCATAAAATACGATACTATAGTTTTTTTTTAATTTATATATATAGTTAAGACTGATTTGCGTATGCATCCAGAGCAGACCGGTGTCCGCAAACAGTACCCGTTTAAGAGTTGACACGCGTGCCAGCCATAAATTAAAAAGTTGATCGCGTGAAAAACATTTCGTAATATATTTACCTCGACTTTTCCACCAAGTCATGGTCACGAGAATACTGGAGAATGCGGGTGACAATATCAGTGAGAGCGCGAAGTTTCTCCAACTACCCGCTTTTGATCTTGTTAACATTTAGGGCTGTCACAGTCCAGGGTTGTACGACACACAACACTACGACGAAACTTAATGTGGATTAAGGTAAATGTGATTAACTTTGGCTCATGCCAATAAATGCCATAAATAAATATTTAATAGGTACATATATGATCGAATAATATTATCCACTAGTTATCGCGGTATATAAAATAAACAAAATAAACCTAATAAAGAACCCTGCACAACACAAATAGCCTATGATAGAATATGTACTTGTGTAGCTTTTTTTAAAAGATTTGTCAAAAAATAATTTTGTGTGACCGTCATCGTAATACAAGCAATCTCGCGAGGCGTAGCTAGTCAAATGGTATAATTAAAGTGTTTAATTAACAACATCGTCGTTGTTCACGTTGGTTCAAGTACGAGACAAAGAATAAGGTTTGCTTAGCGCTTTAAGTTTTTACGAAAGTACACTTTTTAGAGTCTTATTTGTGTTGAAAGAATGTTTGAACACATGCATATGACATACCTGTTTCTATGATGTAACATTAATGTAAAGATGAAAGACTCTAATCTGTTTAAAATTCAACAAAAATGTGTCCGATACTGCTACCATCTTCATCTTACGCCACAGCATGTCCACAACTGGACTTACGCTTCCCCCGTGAATATCTATACATCAGTATTTATACATATACTTAGGTATAAAAGCTATCGAAACAAATTCAGCATTTTTGGCGTGAACACGTAACAAACAGACAGAGTTACTCTCCATGAATAATTTTAATAGGTTTTTGTTAGGGGGACAATAGTTTTTTACTGTATATAAATAAGTCTGTGTTAAACCTTTAATGAATTTCATTCGAATCAATCAAGCCATCAAAAGTGTAAAGAAGTAACAAAATCGGATCAGTTGATCTAGAGATTACCCCTACAACCTCACAAACTATATCTGTATGTTTTCTATGTATAATATTATTAAAGTAAATATAGATAAATATGTTTTTCTATGGTGATAATGACGATGTTTATTATCTCCAAGTTGAAGAGAAGCCGCGCAAACTCATAAAACACTGACTAACTATTAAAACCACAAACCGCAAAACAGATCAACCTTCCCTGAACATCTTAATCAGCAAATTCTGCTGTGGTAGGTAAACGATCAATAAACCTACAGCTTAAAAATACCTGCGGTTCTCAAATAAGTCACCTAGAAGATTAAGTTATCAAGGAGATAATTATTAGCGATACAACCCGACACCTTTTCAAAGGAAACACACAGTTTGCGGAGCTTGGTAGGTGTTCTACAAATTCTTGATCATTCGTCACCATTCTCGGAAACGTGTGGTGGTCCTTAACAAAAGTGAACTGCGTGTTAGCACTGAGTCACCTTGTCACAATTTCTCTGAAGGCGATTAAGTGGAAGTTTATTAACATTTCCAATGGCTTTTGCTGTGACATGGTTCTAGATTTAGTACATGAATTTGCGTTGCATTGACAGCCATAAATAATATCGGTTTATTGGAGTATACACTCAAAACTTTTGCTGCTGGTGATTTCATATTCGTTCAATTCTCTCCGTGTCTTGGAGACAGCTCAAACCGAGGTTCGTATCCCAGTGGTGCCCTTGAGCTAGTCACCTTGTTCTCTCCTAGTGGCAGTGCCTTCAGCGCTAGAGCCTCACTAAGCGGTGCGAAGGCCAACACACTTACTCTGCTGAGTAGGACTCGAGCTTCCGTTGAAAGTATAACATTTTTTATCAAATTCCAAGCATGTTGGTAAGGTACTTCCGATTAATTGCCTCGCTAGCTATCACCCTCAAGTTTGAAAACCTGTCACCAAACGCATAGTGTGTTAATGCAGTATCCTTGAAAACCAGTAAACAATGTAGGCTTAGCGCGATTACATCTTCGACCACATCGTCATTAACCATCATGGGAGATAGTGATCAAACGCTAGGTCTTCAAAGTATCTCTTGACCTGACGGTCAACGAGTCAACAGTAACGTGTCGAAAAGGTTCAGCTTACGTAAGTTTGCATATGTATTTTGTACTGTATACTATCTGCATGCAATTTATGTGGATGGCTGGTGCAAACTGCACAATAGCTTGGATTAATGAAAAGTCGTGAATTAACCCTAAATATTCTCTGTTGGTTGTTTCTTTGAGTTGGATATCCGCAAAGTAACGCCTGAATGTATAAACTTTCAATAAAGTATAAAAAACCTTTTCAAATATCTCGCATGAAGAGGAAGCAATATTTAATAAAAGCACTTATTGTGTACACATAAGTAATACGAAATAAGTGCCAAGTAACTAATAAAATATACACAACTTATAAAGGGCCCATTGTCGTTACAAAGTTCCCAAACTATTCAAGGAACTTGCCAAGGTCTGCAACTTAGCGAAACAAACCCTCGACTTGTCCCTTTACTTGGGAATAACTACATACCTACTGTTCAGGATTTATCAAAGTTTTGGGAAGCTGATCAAAGAGGTCATTGTTTTTGTTATAAAATACTTTGACATCTTTGATAAGCCACTTGTTTCTGATTAGCGCATTAAACAAATTTTCTGATTAGCGCATTAAACTAATTTCGGTTCAACCAGTTGTCCTGACCTGTTAGCACAGTTGTCCTGACCTGTTAGCACAGTTGTCTATGTTGGCACAAATCAAATCACGTTGAAGTAATGTCAAGGAGAATACGGGGCACTCACGGAAGCCGTCGCGGTTCTTTTTTTTTACATATTAAGAGTTTGCATTTGACAACTGTCTCACCTGATGTTAAGTGATGCCGTTGTCTAGGATTTAGCACGCAAACCTAGAAGGTACATATTCACTAGCGACTTGAAGACTCCAGAATTGTACATATCGGGAAACACAGACTCGGGCAAGTAGTACTCTTCTGGTACTACTTGCCTTGCCTAGTAAGACCGCGTCCGCGAGCGCCCCGTATTCTCCTTAAAAAGACCACCGAATGTGGTTGAAACTATAGTCGGAACCCTCTGACTTGTTACGTAAGAAATTCCCTTGTTTTATACATTCATAATGTGTCAAAAATCACATCAGAGTAACAAAGTATATTGTTTACGTAAACTTTGTGTTTTTTTTATTATATGGGATTATTTAGGTGACGGATCAAGCAAAAGAGCCACATGATGTTAAGTGGTAACATCTGCTTAAAGACAGATACAATTGGTAAAGAACTGCACTGCGGCCATCACTGTGAGACATAAAAATAGTAAGTCTCATATTATGTCTGTGATTTTACCGGAAACCATACCCTTCAAACCGGAACACAGTCATGCGAACACAACTTCCTGGCGGAGGTAGAAATAAATATGCTGGCAGTACTTCCCCGCGCAAACTTTCACATAGAGTGCTACTATTCTTCATTTGAAAGAGTGTTATTTAAACTATATGTAGAAATAACTAACATTAAATTTTTGTGCTCCCAATATAACTAATTAATCTTATTTCACACATCAACCTATAAATATTTATTTATATACTATGTTACCGCAGCACTGTTATGACCACTGGGAGCTTAACGTTTTTTAATTAGATAATTGAATCACACCACCAACTAATTAAAATATGAACAGAATAATGAAAATTTACCACATCATTCCCTGTCTATAGACGTAAATATATATATTTTTCAATTGTAAGTGAATGATTAAAGTTTTTATTGATTGTGACTTCATTGCCTTGTTCAATTTTCGTGCGTTTACATCAATTGTTTAAAAAAATGAAGATCCCTGTAGAAAAATATCATTTGAGAATTTACTTATTGGAACCATTTGAACTTATTGGCCATCGGTTCTACTACACGTGTACCATTACATAGAATTACATTCTACAACACTATCTAAATTTTGCTAAAACATTCGAGAGTTGGGCTCTTATACTTTATTCTTAAACGCCACCTCAATTCGCTAATACCAAGAGGGCGTAGTAGGATCTTAAGCTATAATCTACAACGCCACCTATATTTGCAAAAACATAATAGCTAAGTTATGTTAACAAATTGAGGTGGGGTTTTAGAATGTAGCTAAATGCCTAGTATTTGGATTATTCAAGAGCAGAATCGTGTCGTCTATTTATAGAAAGCAAATATAAATAAATAGGTCTTGATCATTATAATACTTACAGTAGTGTGTTGTTTAATTTAGCAAAAAAGACTAATAGGTTAACAAAATGACAGTATCATGCCGAAACATACATAAAAATATAATTGCATAAACATTCGAATCAATAATCGAATCCTGCTTTTTGGATGTCGGTTAAATAGCAAGCATTTTGACATAAGTATTTATTTGATGATGTCATATAGGTGACTCTATAGACCCGAGTAAAAAATGAACACAGATGTCGGGGGTAAAAGCTAGTCGAAAAAACATTTTTTTTTTTTTAAATTGGTTGTCTGTAAAGTCGGTTTACGGACGATAGATTTACGTGATAACGTCATAATCATTTATGACTTTGACTTCGACTTCGACTTTGACTTTGACTTTGATTATTTTATGTAATACAAAACTCAGGTGGAACGTTACGCAGAACGTTACTATTTTTCATGAGTGTTGCTGGTATTCATCAATTTATAAAACGTTATCACGTCAAAAATTGGTTGTCTGTAAAGTCGGTTTACGGACGATAGATTTACGTGATAACGTCATAATCATTTATAATGTCATAATCATTGACTTTGACTTTGATTATTTTATGTAATACAAAACTCAGGTGGAACGTTACGCGGAACGTTACTATTTTTCATGAGTGTTGCTGGTATTCATCAATTTCTTCTTCTTATCGTGCCTCTCCACTACTGGAGGTTGGCCGTCAACGCAATGAATTTTTTCCGGTCTTGTGCCATGCGAAATAGCTCTTCTACGCTGGCAATATTTGTCCACTCTCGGATGTTTCTCAACCACGACTTTTTCCTTCTTCCAACTCGTCGTTTTCCGTCAACTTTGCCCATCATGATAAGTTGGAGAAGGTGGTATCTTTCATGCCTCAAAACATGGCCAAGATAGGCAACCTTTCTCTTCTTGACGGTTTGCAACAGTTCTCGGTTTTTACCGACGCGTTGGAGAACCCTGACGTTAGAAACTTTATGCGTCCAACTTATGCGGAGCATTCTGCGGTAGCACCACATCTCAAATGCTTCGAGACGTTTCTGTGTATCAGCTTTTAGGGTCCAAGCCTCACTACCGTAAAGTACCACCGGCCAAACGTAGCATTGGAGCATTCTTATTCTGAGCTTTGTTCCTAGTTTACGACTGCACAACACTTTCTCCATATTCTTAAAAGTTGCTCGGGCAATTTCGATCCGGGTTCGAATTTCTTGTGCGCTATTCCATTCTTGATTCACCCAAGCACCGAGATATTTGTACTGTCGAACTCGCTCAAGATCGGAATCTGCTAATTTGATTCTAGGAGTAATATCATTTCTTTCTGATACCGCCAGAAATTTAGTTTTGGATATATTTACATCCAGACCTACCTCCGAGCTGCACTCATAGACTTTGTTTATTATTTATTGTAGATCCTGTTCCGAGGAGGCTATCAATACGGTGTCATCGGCGTATCTTAAGTTATTAATGATTTTCCCGTTTAATTTGACACCCACTTCTAGTTCCTCTAGGGCTTTAGTCATTATTGCTTCTGAGTACAGGTTAAAAAGCATTCATCAATTTATAAAACGTTATCACGTCAAAAGTTTTATCTACACAAACTTGTCAGTTCGACTAATTGTTAAAGATGATGCGACAATTTTGCTTCATAAATATGCACATAACTTGTTATTTTCTAGCTGTTTCTGTTATTGTTTTTTCATATGTAAATTAAATGGACGTGAACGCATATGAATAATATTTCTATTAGTTTTTGTTATTATTTTCGTTTAGAATATTTGAATATTTTAACCCATGCACTTCACCATACGGCCGCCTACTTATAATCTGTCCCTCGTCGATGCTTTAGAGACCTTATCTATTTACTAAAACATAAAATGGAATGTTTTACTAATTAGGATTTTTATTTTATTTTCTAATAGCTGCGTCTCTGGATTCACTCGCATGGACTACGTTCTACCTTTCGTTCCTCAATAATTCCATGGGAACCTTGTTTTTTCTTGGATTCAAAGGAGCCTATGTGCTATTCCACACTATGATCTCTATCTATGCCATGAATGAGGCTTCTTTCTGTTCTTCAGGCTTGACAGAGTAACAAACATCTATACATCCTTTCGGCTTTCGCGTTGATAATATTAAAGAGCTTTTGCTTTAAAAAGTACTAGATACTTTTTAATGGAAATACATCGGCAATCACTAACGTTTTTCAACCGACATAAAAAAAGGAGGAAGTTGTATGTTTTACTTTATGTTTTTTTGTGTATGTTCTCCGATATCTTTCCCTTTTTTGACTTATTCTCAAGTCTTTTTTGTTTGATAGAGTGTACCTCCGAGGTGGTCTCAATTAAATTTCATCAAAACCAGACAAGAGGTGTTTGAGTTTCACTCCAATAACTGAAAAGTATTAAGTCTACTTGGATGACTTCCTAATTGCGCGTGAAGAAATCAGTCATTTAAAAGCGTAAAAATTTTTTTTTCCAAGATTTCCACAAGTTATTTTCACACATTTGAGTGTATTAGGCGGTTCCATTTACTGGCAAAAAAATTTGACGGATGTTACTTCTCGTCCGGTGATCAGGCAGTATAGATGCCCATCCTCATTGACAGCGAGCTCTACCAGCTCGGGCCACCGCTAGTCGCACATCATGGCATCAATAAATTACGTGTGGTCATTTTGGTGAGTTTTCGACCCCTTATTTTCCCTTGGATGTCGTTAGATTTTGTTAGACCCCCTCCCCCCTCTCGAAATCTCACCTGAGATTTTTGAATATGCTAAATATTTTATGTAAATAAGTTAATATGTACCTGATTGTGCTGGATTTATTTGTTTTTAATAGCCTTCATTTCTTTTATTTTTCCTTCATTATTTAACCCACTTTTCTTACAAAGGTACAATGATTTTTGCGGTAATAAAATTACATGATATTTGTCAAGACCACCCTCTCTCTCGCGTGAGATTAGGTTAGGTTCGGTATCACCCTCCATTCCATTCCATTTATGACTTGAGGTGTTTAGTAGAGGGGCCCTCTCCTCACTAAACTCCTCAAATAATAAATCGACGGCCCCTTACTGTCCAAACACCGGCTGAGGAGTGTTTGCTGGTTTACCATTTAACTAGTCTTCACTAGTTTTATAACAATATACCAATATCTCACGTGATGGCCAGTGACGATGTGATGAAAGACTTCCTTGACCAAGACTGTTTTCTGGATCTCAAGGACTGCTGCCTGCAGCAAGTTTAGTCTTTAGGTAATTTTAGTTTACTAACACGGCTACCACAAGGTCATTAGAGAACTCTTTAGTTATTTCTAGTTCATAAACAGCTAAAACGTTCAGCTACCTCTAGTTGTTTAGCTGTGTCAATGGCATAATTTATTATAATCTCATACAAATCTTGAATTAAATGAAACTAAATAATAATTTCATTATTTTTGATCGAAAACGTTAAATTTGTTTTAAAAACTTCAAATTTGAACTGAATTGATGGCTTAAGTTTCCCACTTCTTTTGGGACAAATTAAGGACTTTATACAGTTAATTTAAAACCTTTTAAATGATTACCCCAAAGACCCTTAATAAAGATAGGCTACTTAAATCTCTATAAATGAAAGGCTAAAATTTAGGGATGTAATACTTCATTATATTAATAATTTCGACCCTTTCCAAGTTTCTTAATATTCTGAACGCTGCAAACTTTAACTGTGATAATCATTATTTAAGGGAAAGTTCAATTCAGGCAGGAGTCCAAATTAATTAAGGCTTTATTCAATTTTTTCCATGGAAAGTCTCTTTTATTAATTAGGTAAGGAGCCTTGATAAATCGGCTACCGTCTTGAGATGGACAGCGCGATAAACTGAGACTGGGTGACTTTATTTTAGTGATGGGAAACCGTGGACTTTATTTTTCAGTGCTATAAAATTATGTTAAGTACCTAGTTTAGTAACCAGAAATTGAATATGACCAAATATTTTAGAACTAGCGGTCCGCTCCGTCTTTGCACTGGTAAAAAATTAAAAAACTAAAAATTACAATGATCTCTATTTTTTTGAAATATAATAGTGTTACTCAGGGTGAACGTAGCTATCCAATGGTGAAAAGATTGTTGAAATCAGCACAGTAGTTTTTGAGTTTATTCCGTACAAAGTACAAAGTTACAAAGTAGAGATATTGCAGACTGTGAAGGTAAGAAAGTTGGAGTATCTCGGACACATTATGAGAAATACCAAGTACGAGCTATTGCAGTTGATTATCCAAGGAAAGGTTCAACAAAAGCACCCGTGCATTGTTCAGAGTTGCTGTGTCCAGGGTACAAATCGCCTTGATGATCGCCGACCTTTGTTGGAAGATGGCACCCAAAGAAGAAGTTACAAACATACTTACATTCAAATCTTTCCTCTTTATAATATTAGTATAAATTATTTAGCTATAGTGTATCTGCAAGTCTATTGTCCTTCTTCTGTGACAGTAAAATGTCCATAACCCGTGAACTATATACGATTTTTCTTCATTTACAAAACATTATGGGTATCTCAAGTCTATACAATTTAATATGATAGGATTAATCATTGCCATTCAACGTGGCAATGCTGCCAGCATTTTGGAAACTTTGCCCACTGGTAGCGGTTTAATTGACTAGATTAAAATGGTTTTGTTAAATTGTAGATGGTATTATTTATAACATAATAAAAAATCAGTACAAAAGTTCAACTAAGAAAATCATTTGTACTAAGTATTTATTATATCTTCAAGCGAATGATTAGCAGCACAACTTATTTAGTCTGTCAGTCAGTTATAAAAAAGCTTTTTTAAAATTGATATACGAATTTCGGATTTCGGAATTTCGTCGAAAGGACTCGGCATCAACATCAACGGCGAGTACATCACTCACCTTCGGTTTGCCGACGATATTGTGGTCATGGCAGAATCGATGGAAGATCTCAGCACGATGCTCGAAGGCCTCAGCAGAGTTTCCCGAAGGGTGGGCCTTAAAATGAACATGGACAAGACGAAAATTATGTCGAATGCCCATGTTGCGCCCGCCCCCATATCAATTGGGAACTCGATTCTCAAAGTTGTTGACCATTACATCTACCTAGGACATACAGTCCAATTAGGTAAGTCCAACTTTGAGAAAGAGGCCAATCGTCGAATCCAACTCGGCTGGGCAGCGTTCGGGAAGCTACGAGACGTCTTCTCGTCCAAAATACCACAATGCCTGAAAACGAGGGTCTTCGAACAGTGTGTGTTACCAGTGATGACTTACGGATCTGAAACGTGGTCCCTGACTATGGGCCTTCTGAACAGGCTCAGAGTCGCACAACGAGCTATGGAAAGGGCTATGCTCGGAGTTTCTCTACGCGATCGAATCAGAAATGAGGAGATCCGTAGAAGAACAAAAGTCACCGACATAGCCCAGCGGATTAGCAAGTTGAAGTGGCAGTGGGCAGGGCACATAGCTCGACGAACTGATGGCCGTTGGGGTCGAAAGGTTCTCGAGTGGAGACCACGGACTGGCAAGCGCAGCATAGGACGGCCACCGACCAGGTGGACAGATGACCTGACTAAGATCGCAGGCAAGGGCTGGATGCGGGCCGCTTCCAGCAGGTCCTTGTGGAAATCAATGGGGGAGGCCTATGTCCAGCAGTGGACGTCCTATGGCTGAGATGATGATGATGATGATGATGATACGAATTTCAAGTTTCAAGATCAAGACCATCACAACACTAGCTCGGCGCATTGTACTTAACGGAGATTCTTTCTGATATCGTTCCCAGATGCCGTGCGATATGCCCGATAAATTGTCGTCCTGCCGACTTCGGCCGATGACGGATTCTCTTTCTGATAGTGCCATGGTTTGACAAATCGACTTACCTTTTTGAGGGTTAATACATTCTGGGTCTACAGTCAAGGCCTGCGCTTAGATTCTTATCACGATCATAAAAAGTGAGTTTATGCCGATGACCGGCTGACTTTTATGTATAGATTACGCATTATTTATGTTGTAATTTAGTAGGCTTCTTTGAATAGTTTGTTTGAAATTTTATATCTATAAAGCAATTCATTTTATTCATATTTCTGATGCAACGAATTATAATGGTGCGGTTTTGATGGTCCAGGAAGCGCGTCTGTTGACATTGTCATATATTATATATGCATCAATTTGTATCATGGGTTTTTTATAGATAGCTATTTTGTTTACAAAAATCATTACAATCCTACTAATATTATAAATGCGAAAGTTTGTATGTATGTTTGTTACGTCTTCACTGTTCAAACGGCTACACCGATTTCGATGAAATTTGGTATGGAGATAGTTTAAACACTGGATTAACTCATGGGTTACTTTTATCCCGGAAAAGTATAGTTCCCGTGGGATAATTGAGATAGCGAGAAAACCGTAATCCACGCGGGTGAAATTGCGGGGCGTTACTAGGTATATCATAGATGTGAAAATTTGTCTGTTGTTCGTATGTATGTAAGTTCTTCCATCACACTGAAGGAACGTCTTACCGGATTTGCATCAAATTTAGAATCATCATGATCATCATCATCATCTCAGCCATAGGACGTCCACTGCTGGACATAGGCCTCCCCCATTGATTTCCACAAGGACCTGTTGGAAGCGGCCCGCACCCAGCCCTTGCCTGCGATCTTAGTCATTATACCTACTCGTAAAAAATAATTAAATAATATATTAAATTTTGAATGAAGATAGCTTATACTACTTTTCCCCCCTAAAATGTTGAATGTAGGTACCCGTGGGATGACTGGAAGAAATTAAAATCGTCAATTCAATCATTTCACTGCGGGTAACACCGTGGGATCCAGCTAGTTTTTTATAATGGACAAAGAGCGAGCAGTGGACATAATTTGCTAAATATTTATTACATTTTACTGACAAGTTTTAGTTATTAGCTTTTGTTAAATACTAACTGCGCCCGGCAGTTTCACCCGCTCAAACTAAGGTTTTTCTTTCTATCTCAATTATTCCACGGGAACTATTCTATTTTTTAGATAAAAAAGTAGCTTATGTTATTCTCTAAGGTCCCTTTTATCTTTATACCAAAATTTATCAAAATGGGTTCAATAGCTTAGACATGAAAACTTAACGGACAGATAGAGTTACTTTCATATTTATAATATTATCTTCTGCGTCCCACGGCTTCACCTGCATGATGATGAAAAACGGTGGTGATGATGATGATGATGATAAAAGGTAGCTTAGGTGTTATTCCAGGGTATCAGCTAGCTTTATACCAAATTTGATAAAAATTGGTCCTGCAGTTCGAGCGTGAAAGTCTAAAAACAAAGTAACTCACATTCACATCTACATTAATATTGTAAAGTGGAAATTTGTTTTTTTTTATGTATGTAGTAGAAAAACTCAAATATTGTTTGACCTTTTTCAAAAATTCTTCACCACTAGGATTTTACATTATTCCTGAATAACATATTTATTACAAGAAAAAAATAGGGATCCTTACTAAAACTTCAATCGTGTAACCGTGCGAAGTCGGGACGGACCAATCGTTTATAATAATGCAGTAAGGCTTTGTGATTAGTTACTATCTTTATTTTTGGTGACGATTCAATCAGAGACAAAATCACACAATAACCCGCTATCTAATTTTAAATTGTTTATTTTTATAATTTCGGATCAAGACTGTTGTTTGGTTCCTTCTGTGCCGGCTCTAATGGTCCTAACGGAAGACCAGCGCTGGTTTACTTACAACCAGCATTATGCTGAGTTGGGACCGACTTGAGACATGGCAACTAACGCACTAATTAGGCATGTTTCATATGTTTAATTTTTGTTAAAATTTAAGTGTTTTTGTTACTGTCTCAAACAAATCTATTTTCTTTCTTTCTTTCTATATTTTTTTGTAATTTTTAAGAAAAAAGTAATCTAATTATTTCCTGTAAGCATGGCAGACCCTACGATATTGGTGGCCCAGCACGCACTTGATTGATTTTATGTTACCATTTTACTTCTAACTATATATTATGGTCACGCAACACATAATGTGCTAGAAAAAAGGTCATTTTGAACAAAGCTTTTTTTTATCTTCCCCTTATTTCACCCCAGCGACCCTCACAGTAGATGTATTATTTTTATCTAAAAAAAAAGGAAGGTGAGGGCCTCACGTATTGTTATTAAGCTGGTTTTAGGTGTAATGTTATTTTCGTGTTCAGGTATAATTCAGAATACTTTATTTTACAATAAATCAGAGAGCGCCTTTAAATTAATAATATAGATCAATGTATGCTTTGAAAATCGGAATCATTCCTTTGTTTTTGATATGTGACCTATAACTATGTATACGAATGCGAAAGCATTTAATTGGTGTTTAGCTACATAATATGAAGTTGTAATAGGTTATGTATCACTGTTTGTTATCAAAATAATATTTAAAAAACAAACATTTTCATTTTCATACTACAAAAACAAGATATTTTTTTAAACAAATAATGTACTGTTGTGTGTATTGCTTCCGGGCTGTTTGGCCGTGGTCTCTCCAGACGTTTCGTCGATCACTGCGGTCGACATCTTCAGTGGTTCAGGTCCGAGCGGCGACAAGAGCTTAGAACTCTCCTTCGCGGCGTTTTCTCTGTTACTGATGTCCTCTGTTACTCAGTAACAGAGAAGACGCCGCGACGAAGAGTTTCACTTAGACCACGACCAAACAGCCCGGAAGCAATACATACAACATGCAACGTCGGCCGTGAAAGCCTTAGAGTTTACAAATAATGTACTTTTTGTACATGTAGGTACCTCATTCAATTACGATTTAGCATTCATTCTAATGACTTATATACTTTTGACTAAATTCACTTAAGCGAGAAATATTAAGAATGGGTCCATTGACATCTTATTGTCTGTATTAAGGGAAAAACACCTTTTTCGTGTGCGCTTTACGGTATAGCACTAAATTAACTACGCACTCAAGCCTTCACTACACTTCATTCACTACTTCACTACACTAACTCAAAAGATTTTTCCTGTTAAGCCACTTTGTCCTTGGTAGCAAGGAGCTAGATAGTTTCGACATTCACATGGTGATGAAGTCTTCGTTCTTGAGCTTCTGCATACTTTCTGATTATATCGACACCGTCAATTTTTAGGTCACGATAGAGACCACATTTCTAAATAAAAGATATTATATAATATAAATAATTGTAGTGTATTCATTATAGTTATTAGAAGCTATGTTATCTTGGCCGTGGTGGTACCGGCCTAGAATAGTACTCCCCCATCTCTTCCCGTGGGTGCCGTAAGAGTCGGCTAAGGGATAACGTACCAGGAGGTGGGCAGCAGCGCCTTCTGAGGATCGGAAATCATACTGCGCTCGCCAACCCGCCTGCCAAGCGTGGCGAGTATTGGCAAATCCCCCCTATATGGGGGAGGCATACGTCCAGCAGTGGACGCACATGGCTGAGAAAAGAAAAAAAAAGAATGTTATCTTTGCATTATGATGCATAGATATGGTATTTGTATCCTCGATACTTACATAATTAATAGGTGTCAAATCATTCAATGGCGTTGCCTATTTTAGAAGTCATTTAACAGTTTGGTTACACTTTGTTGATAATTTGTATTGCGTGTTTATGTTGTAGACGGTCGCCGTGGCGCAGTGGTTAGTGTTAGTGACATGACTTCTGTGTCTCTGGGACCCTGGGTTCGAATCCCGGCAGGGGCAAACATTTGTGCGATGAGTGTAGGTGTTTGTCCCGGGTCTTGGATGTTTGTGTGTGTCCAAGCCTCCCGCGACACAGGGAATCCTAGTTCGGGGGGTATGAGTGTAATAAAAAAAAAAAAAACTAAACTGCTCCCTACATTATATAAGATTTTTTTTTTTTTTACATATTATAAGTTTGCGTTTGACAACTGTCTCACCTGATGTTAAGTGATGACGATTTCAGTACTGATAGATAATAATATTTTATGTATGCACTTATGATTTTGTATAGTAGTACCTTGTTGTTGTCCAAAGGCTTGGAGCCCATGGTCGCTAAACACTGGGAGTCTTGGTACAGCTACCAATGACCCTCTTAGGTGTATCTATCTATCTAATTCGCGTGGCGGTAAAGTGAAAAAATAAAAAACCTATCACCCTCAATTGTGAAAAACTGTCACTAAATTGATAGTGTGTTCAGGCAGCAGTTCTTGAGATCCAGTAACCATTCAAGATCTATAGTTTGATTACATCTTCGACCACACCGTCACTGACCATAAGGCGAGATAATGGTCATACGCTGGATCTATAAAGTATATTTTTAAATCTATTATTACTAAGTTTTGTGAGTAGTACTTAAGATACCTTGGGATATAAATACTTCTCACTTGAATATTCGAAAAAAATACCTTTCAAAAAAAAATATCTACAAGTAAAATAATATTTATGATACAGTCTATTAAACCACAACCAGAGGGCATAAGGTGTCTAAAATGCTGCCAGCATTGCAACGTTGACTATCAATCTTAATCTTTGCTCAAGATTAAAGCCAGCATTTAGGGCATCTGTTGCTTCATTTGTTTGATCAATAAAATTTAGTTGACGAGGAATTTAGCCTATGTCACGAGGATAGTGTAGCTTCCCAACAGTGAAAAAATTTCCCAAATCGGTTCAGTAGCTTCCAAAACAAACCATCCAATCTTTTCTCTTTTTAATATTAGTATAGATAAAACCATAAACATGCAACACAAGAGCAAACCTACAATTCCATCCGTTCGTTCAAAACTCCTCCTAACTGCAACAACAGTCTTCAAAAACTCATTTACTATAATTACACCACGGTGTCAGAGACTAGAGAAAAAATACATTACGCCGTACAAGCTCCTAATGTAAAATTAAAACCTGAATTGCTTTTATACGATGTCAGCAGATAATATGAAAATTTAATTTCACTAATGCAGAGATCGAGTCGGGAGATTTTGCTGGCGAGATAGTTCTGAAAAAAGAATATATTACAGCACCTTTTTCCGGAAAAAAGTAAAGAATGGGTAACATCACAAACATTTTTTACTATCAACCGACTCTAAAAAAGAAAGTCGCCTAATTAGTTATATGTTTTATGGATGTTGTTATCTCAGAACTGGTTTTTCTTTAACCTATTGTTATACCTGTGTTATAGTTGCTTCCAAACGGCAATTCGCCATCGCTATATGGTTACGCTTCGCACGTATAGGTGGTATATCTATACCACCTATACGTGCGAAGCGTTTTGCTTCCACTTTCTTAATGCGTACTGCCAAGGAATGGAACTCGTTGCCCGAGTCTGTGTTTCCCGATATGTACAATCCTGGAGTCTTCAAGTCGCGAGTGAATAGGTACTTTCTAGGTTTGAGTGCTAAATCCTAGACAACGTCATCACTTAACATCAGGTGAGACAGTTGTCAAGCGCAAACTTATAATAAGTAAAAAAAAAAAAAAAAAAATAGTACCATAAAATGGAATCAGCTTCAATACTCAAAAGTGTGAAATAACTTGTGGAAATCGGTACCATGATAGTACCGACATCGACAGGTTATTTCAAACTTTTCAGTGTTCAAGTCAATTTCATTTTTTGGTATTTTTTTTTAATCCCTAAAAAGTATAGCTCCCGGGGGACAATTTAGTTACTAGCAAAACCGTGGTACACGCGGGGCGCAGCTAGTAATATTACAAATATGAAAGTAGCTCGTTCTGTCTGTTACATTTTCACGATAAACTGCTAAACCAACTTTGATGCATTTTGGTATGCAGATAGATGGGACCTTGCCTACTTTTCATCCTAGAAAAAGTATTGTTCTCGTGGGATAATTGCGGTAGGGAGAAAACCGTGATCTACGCGGGTAAAACCATGGAGCAGTGCAAGTAGTAATAAATATATAATTGAATACCTATATTCAATTAAATTAATTACGATGCCTATAGATTAGGCGTTAATGGCCCTAATTCGTGTTGTCATTAACAAGTGGACCTTATCATAACCATATAAGAATTTATCTTGCTTATATTATTTATGAGAATTTTAGTTTAGTTTGGTGGAACAAGAGAATCTCTACCATTAACTTAACTAAACATAATAAACCTATTCTGTAGTTTAAACAAACCGGAGGAAATGCTCCAGTCAGCAAAATTTCATATAAAAGATTAAAATTTCTGCAAAGTAGAAATTTAGACGGAAATTTAATATTTTCTCTGTTTTTAAGAGATGGTGAGCCAAAGTAATAATCATACTAAGCATACCAATGATCATTCGTGATTGAGCTCAAGATTCTTGGACGTTGTCCAATAATGGAGCGTCTCACAATGGTTAAAGAAATAAGGAACAATGAATTTTGATGATATGGGTATTTTCAGACGCAGTTTGATGGGTTTCTTGGCACGGTATCATCAGAAAGAGAACGAAATTTTATAGTAAATTTCGTGATTTATAAAATGGAAATATTTACATCATTTCATCATGGTATGATCCTTGTAATGATGATATTATTGTATGAAAATAGATAAGGAACTACCAATACCAAAGGCATAATATTGCTAAGTAGAGTAGCAAGCCTATCGGTTTTCTATCGGGTGCATTTCGGAGAATGTGCACTGGAATTACACAATCTGATTCCACCATCCCCTTTCTATCATCGGTCGACTCGACGTACGGCGATTCGCCATCGCTATATGGTAGATATACCACCTTTACGCACGAAGCGTTATGCTTCCACTTTCTTAATGCGTACTGCCAAGGAATGGATCTTGTTGCCCGAGTCTGTGTTTCCCAATATGTACAATCCTGGAGTCTTCAAGTCGCGAGTGAATAGGTACCTTCTAGGTTTACGTGCTAAATCCTAGACAACGTCATCACTTAACATCAGGTGAGACAGTTGTCAAACGCAAACTTATAATATGTAAAAAAAAAGGCTTATGTAGTAAGGGCTCTGCATTTAGCGCAATTCTGTGGAGTTTTTAACCGACATGTATGTATATAGGTATCGAAGGAGGACTTCCATTCGGTTTCACTTCATTTATTTGTGTTTATAACGCCCAAACATCATTTCAGAACCGATAAGAAAAACTTGATTTTATTTGTATTGCTCCGCATATTCAAGAAAATTGTAAAAAATATTCGGAAGGTCCGAAGTCGGTTTTCAAAGTTGATTAACTAAGTACATATAATTTTTTGCACGCATAAGCACATTGAGCAAAAGTTTTTTTACAACTTATAAATTTAGAACTTATAAATAGTACAATAGTTTACGTATTGTAGTCAAATGTATTAAATGCACTACAACGTTAATCAAGGGATAAAACCTAAGGCCCACCCTTTGCCGTTCCCGGCACAAAGGTGCCCAGCACATTTGCCGCGGTGCCACGTTGAAAGGCCAGCCTCTGCACTAGGAACGAACACGCTGAAGATTCAAGACAAAAAAGGCAGTCATTCGGAAAATATGTAAAAAAAGTAGCCTATGTGTTATTCTAGCGTAAAGGCTATTTTCGCGCCGAAAATCATGAAAATCTGTTCAGCCGTTTCAGCGTGAAAGAGTAACCAACATACAAACGAGACAAACTCACGCCTTTATAATATTAGTGTGATAAAAAGTAGCATATAATTATGTTAATCCAGGATAGATACATTCCGAATTTTAATTCCATCAAGCCGTTAAGAGGTAACAAAAAAACATACATTTTTCGCATAAATTGTTATATTAGGTAATTTGACAGCCGACGCTACAACTACTGAGGCAAGCGTTTTGGAGCGATGATATCGCTCTAAGACGCTTGGCCTCTAGTGTTATTTAAATCAGCACGGTAATATATTTTATTTTATTTTATTTTTATTTTTGACAACATTCACACAAGGTCTTCAGGTCCCAAACTAGGCAGAGCATGTACTATGGTAACCTGATGACTGATATATATACTGAAATACATACTTATATATATACTTTTATACATATACACACCCAGACACAGGTCAAACAGACATGTTCATACACACAAATGTTTGACCTGTCCGGGAATCGAACCCGGGACCAGCGGCTCAGAAGGCAGAGTGCTACCAACTGCGCCAACCGGCCAGTCAACTACCAATATATACCTACATGTGTGTGGTACTTGCTATTCTCTTCTAATTAAATACTTGCCAAACTAGACTCCTCGTAATTGACAGCTTGAAACGTTTTATAGAAAACTGACAGAAGTTCTCTATTTCTTACAGAAGATAGACGCATACAACCACAGTGGGCCATCGCTGCAGACGTCAGCTGTCATCGCGCTTTGTTCAATCGTCCTGATTGTTGGGATTCTTGTTGGTGCCATACTTGTTTGGAAGTAAGTTCACTTAAAAATTTAAAACATTTTTAAACGATTGTTATTAAATCAAACGGGGCTTAATCGCGAGAAAAACATTTAGTAATTTATTTACCTCGACGTTTCGACCAAGTTGCATTAGTCGTGGTCACGAGAAGACGAAGAGGTAAATAAATTACTAAATGTTTTTCTCGCGATTAAGCCCCGTTTGATTTAATAACAATGTGTTTAATAACAAAAGTCTAAAAATTACAATTTTTAAACGTCTTCAAAAAAGAAGGAGGTTACTCAATTCGACCGTATATAATAATATGTTTTAACTTTTTTTTTATGTGTGTTCGCGGATAACTTCGTCATTTATAAACGGATTTTGATTATTCTTTTTTTGTTAGATAGAGTATACTTCCGTTGTGGTCCCATTCAACTTTCATTAAAATCGGACAAGCGGTTTTTGAGTTATACTCCAATAACTGAAAAGTGCTACGCGTATTTTGATGATATTATTGTCGCGATTGAAGACATCGACATCCCGTGAGTAGCACAGGTCACTGAAAAGGGTGAAAAAAAATTTGTTAACAAAAAATGCAACCGACTTCAACACTCAAAAGTGTGAAATAACTTGTCGAAGTCGGTACCATGAGCACATGATTTGTGATGATAGTTAATTTTGTGTGAACTATCATGGTACCGACTTCAACAAGTTATTTCACACTTTTGAGTGTTGAAGTCGGTTGCATTTTTTGTTAAAAAATATTTTTTTTACCAAAAAATGGAACCGACTTCAACACTCTAACGTGTGAAATAACTTGTCGATGTCGGTACCATGATAGTTCAAAAGTAACTATTATCAAAATATTGTGCTCATGGTACCGACTTCGACAAGTTATTTTACAGTTTTGAATGTTGGAGTCTGTTCCATTATTTGTTTTTTTTTTAATCTTTGCAGTGACCTTTGCTATTCACGGGATCAATTGTCATTATGTATGTTCACCGATGTCTTCACCTGCAATTCTAATATCGTCGAGGTATAGGTAGCACTTGTCAAGTTATTGGACTATAAATCAAAGACCGCTAATTCGATTTTGATGTAATTTAAATGGGACCATACGGGAAGCAGCAGCTTTTAAATAAAAAAGAATCATCAAAATCGATTCACCCAGTGGAAAGTTTTAAGATAAAAAACATATAAAACATCCGGGTCAAATAAGGAACCTCCTCCTTTTTAAGTCGGTAAAAAATAAGTGTACTTGCATAGTTCGACTGGTGGCATAGTATGGCCGTTTATGTGTAGAGTTCTCAATAAATTGAAAGATTACCGTCATCGGTTGTACTTGTGACTAATGCACTAAAATCTATCAACATTGCCAGTCTGTATGACCCAAGTTAAATGGAACCCACAATTCAAAATGTCAGTACCAAATAATTCGTCCAACTTATCACCCGACAAATTCACCGAGTCGACACTTTAATCGGCCCTCAAGCCGTCGTCACATTGGTACATAATCGTATATACCCCACATTCGAGGCAATGGTTTGAGAAAGTTGATTAGTACGCCTGTCACCTAGTCGGGATTTAATCCTGCGGTTAATCTGTGGAGTAATTTATGAGCGACAGCGAGTTTCGGAAAATTTTGGGAGGCGGTTTCGCGCTCTGCAATTTATATTATGTCATATATTTAATCTATTGCATAGCTTCTATCGCGGGCCTTGAGCGTGGAGACGTTTTTTTTATCATTAAGTTATATCCTTCATTCATTTTACCAATAATAAAGAAAAGTAATTGTTAATGTATAACACTAGAATTACGAATTTTATTTCATAAGATATCAGTTTCCTTGATCACCTAAAAGTCAAAGTCGTACTGATACGGTTGCTTTATTTTGTTTGAGGAACCGATTATAAAAATCTTTTTACATTATATCGGATATATTTTTCTAATTGTACCTTTAAAAAAAACACAATTTTTCCATGATATTCAATTTGATGAAAGTGATGCATGATGTGTTTCAAAGTCGGTGAATCATCATTATTATATATACATAATATATAATAATGATGATATATATAGTTACATATAGTCTGTGTTTCCACATGAATACAATATGGGCATCTTCAAGTCACGAGTGAACAGGTATCTTCTAGGCAGGCGTGAATCATCGTAGACCGCATCATCACTTAACATCAGGTGAGATAGTGGTCAAACGCCTGCCTATTGTGAATAAAAAAAAAAAAAACATAATATATAATTATAATGGTAAACAAATTTCGAAAGACAAGTCAACCAAATAAAAACCTGTCTATACAATATCAATAAATTTCATTCGCAAAATCAAACCAAACCCGCTCATCTCTCATGCCTTTATCCACACAATTGAAATAATTAGAACTGTCACAATATACCCTTCATATTGTCACGGACAGTTTTACACTTCAGATTTAGAAACTGGATGCCGCTTTGACGAGTAGCTCACCGGATTTATATTCTGTTAATAAGATGTTAAAGGGATTGTTGAAAGAAATGTTAACATTGTAAATTATTTCGACGTAATAACTAATATTGAATCTGTGGTTCGCCTTGGCGTTGATGGTTGAATTTATGCTAGGGAGACTATAATATTTTTTTAATTACCTAGTTTTATTTCACATTATTTAAGTAAAGTTAAATGAAGAAAAAATGTCCATTTCATCGATAGCTTTTTCTGATTTTATTAAATAGGTATGCTAATTATAGAACATTGTGATAAGAATATGCCATGAAATGAAAATGTGCCGTGGTGGCACCGGCCTAGAATAGTACTCCCCATCTTATCCCGCGGGTGCCGTAAGAGTCGGCTAAGGGATTACGTACCAGAAGGTGGGCAGCAGCGCCTTCTGAAGATCGGAAATCATACTGCGCTCGTGCGAGCGTGGCGAGTATTGGCAATTCCCCCCAATTGGGGAAGGCATTTGTCCAGCAGTGGACACCCAATAGCTGAGATGAATGAAAATGAATGTGTTAAGAAAATATATATATTTTTGGGACATAGACATGACTTTAATAGTAATACTCAATACGAGTCAATTTTTAGTAAATTACAAGCTTATTAGGAATTCTCTTTAGAATTAAATAAATAAGAAATATGTTACTACAGAGTATTTCTGTAATAATATATATGTACCTATCTCAAATTTGAAGTTATCGTCATTGAGTCAGCTAAAAATCCGGCGTATGAAATTCATTTTGCTTATTTTTTTTTCCATTTATCTATTTTGTTTTCATTTGTATTCATCATAATTTGAATGACATTTTTTTATTTTATTACTAGAAAAAAAAATCGGGATCCTTACTAAAACTTCAATAATATAACCGTCCGAAGAAGGGACGGGCCACTAGTCAAACATAAAATGTGCAGCTTCATGTTTATTAAATTAATGTTATAACTTTAAACATCTGAATTTTATATCCATCAGATAGTTATCACAGTCATCGACTCAACTACACCACTTAAAAATAAACATCTCATACATAACAAGAAATGAACTGTAAACAACCCACTTTCTCGCGTGTGTTACACTTTATGATATATCTGTCCTGTTCTATCATAACGCGTGAAAACAAGAGAGGCTGTGTTTGTCGCACCCACGCCAACAGCCGTGTTAGAATAACATGCGATTTGGAAACCATTGAGGCAAATTAACTAAATGAAACGAGTCCGGAAACTGAGATCTTGAATGTCGGCAATCGTTTGAGGCAAGCTATTGTGCTGTCTTTCATAGGTATGTTAGCTATGCGCAAAGTGCGACTATGTTGCATGTCCATGATCAGGCCAATACGTCCCCATTGGTAATCATTGACATCATCATCATCATCGTCGTCATCATCAGCATCATCACCATCATGTCAGCCATAAGACGCCAGCTGCTGGACATAATTATGCATCCCCCATTGGTCTCCACAAGGACCGTATGTATTCCATGTACGTATCCAGCCCCTCCTAGAGACCTTGGTCAGGTTTTCTGTCCTTCCTCTAAGAAAAACGTGTAGGCCATGATTCATTACGCCAGCCAATGCAGGAAAGCGGCCTCTAACATGGCCTAACGACTTTCAGTAGTTCTAAAGCACAAGATCCAATATGCTTTTTGAAATACAGAAGCGCTCAGTTGTAAATACCATTAGCTGTCACCCATCCGTAGTATGACCGAGGAGTACATTGCTCAGAGTTAAGTTCACATGAGTTAACTCTGCTGCTAGCGCTAAAAAGACACTTGGTTAAAACTGGCTCATATGAAATAATCATTATTATTTCAGCCATAGGACGTTCACTGCTGACATAGGCCACCCCATCGATATCCACAAGAACCAAATGGACGCGGCCCTCATCCAGCCTGCGATCTTAGCCAGGTCGTCTGTCCACCTTGTCGGTGGCCGTCCTATGCTGCGCTTACCAGTTCGCGATCGAATCAGAAATGAGGAGATCTTTAGAAGAATGAAAGTCACCGACATAGCCCAGCGGATCAGCAAGTTAAAGTGGCTGCCAACTGGGCACGTATCTCGAAGAACTGATGACCGCTGCAGCGGAAACAGATTTTAATGCAATTTTAAGTGAAAATAGCTTGTACCCTGCAACAACACATAGGCTCATCAAATTCACTTAGTTTGTAACTTCACTTAGTTGTTTTTAGTTCATCTAGATTAATTTCACACCTGTTGCGTAGTACGCATAATAGTAAAAAATCAAATGTAATTAAAGAAAAGTACGGACCGTTGAATCTGTAGTGTATAGTTTTTTTTTTTCATTAAAAAAAAACAACACATAGGCTACTTACACCGGAAAAAGTATAGTTCCCGAGGGATAATTGAGGTAGTGGAAAAATCGTAGTCCACGCGGGTGAAATCGCTGAGCGCAGTTTTTAAAGAAACACTTCTGTCGGCGGGACACCTAATCATCTTTTCACATAATATAAAACCCATACGAAGAATCCTATAAGTGTCCTGAATAAACAAGCACTGAACCGTGCTAGGGTCAGAAGCCGCGATGGGGGCTGACCAGTCTCGCTTGACTGCCCTATGACAAAGGGTGTTCTTGATTAGCGTTTCGCTCGGATTGCGACCACCCAAATATCGTAGGGCTTATTGTATCCGCCTCTTTAGTATTAGATTGGATAGATTATGATGAACTAAGTACTTAGCATTCATTATTATTCTGGCAAGTTCACAATAAGATCATCCTGAAAAATAACACCTATTCACTTGCTCTTAGAGTTTGATATCTAATTCTCTTACTTCTTTAAGTAGGTACGCAGTGTGTCTAAAATGAACATTAAAATCTCACATCGTGGTCAAAATTATCCCTATACAAAAATAAAACCTCCACTACTTAATCTTAAACTCTCCGCTTACGAGAACAAGTGATTTCTTGGACTTGGACCTATTTAATATTAAACGTGCTTACAAACATAAAATGTTTAAAATAGGTACTGATGCGTAAGTAAATTATCTACCTCTCGTTATTGCTAAGCAAATACTCCCAAGGATAGTGGAAGTCGTCTAGTATAGTTTTCAATTTAAATAATTATTTAAATAAAATGACTAGTTTTTGGGACATTTTCTGAGCTCTGTTGTTTCAACAATTTCGGGAAGTTTAAAAAGTTTATATAAAGAGAAACATGTGCTGTTACTAGTGTAGTGATAGTGATGATGCATGCTTTATCGTAGACTCCACCATCACTAAATAACGGTCGAGATACTGATGTATCGATTGCATATTCTAAATATAAAAAATATTTTGTAAAAACTTTTTTACACGACGTTTAATGGAGCTTTTATTACCTTTTTTTTTATAAAAAAAATCCTCGTCTTAGTTATTTAACTTTAGAAGTTAAGGTTCAATATGCAATGTAATAAATATCATAGTAATAGCACCGGCCAATGTTATCGAAATCCTTAACCTTTTCATATCTGCCTCTACGTCACTATTCCTACCCATTTTAGAACAATATGGTGGTACCGAGCGTGTTTATTGTTCATAAATCATCTCAAATGTCAATTTTACAAGCTAAATCGGTATCCCGCTGTTTAGTTTCCTTAATCTTAAAGATAACATAACTTAAGTTATGTTACTTGACGTAAGCAGGATTTATTGGATAAGTTAATGAATTACTTAGCGATACTGTGTTGGGGCGTGTAAACAACAGTTTAAAACAAAAAGATGCAATCAAATCGGTGAAATTTGCTATCAGTATGTCTGTTAATTGACATTTTCAATTTTATAAATTTAATAAACATTGACGGTCCCGTGGCGCAGTGGTTTGTGTCATCGACATGAATGTGTCTCCGGGTCCCTGGGTTCGAATCTCGGCAGGGGCAAACATTTGTGCGAAGGGTGTAGATGTTTGTCCCGGGTCTTGGATGTTTGTGTGCTGTGATTGTGTGTGTCCATGCCTCCCGCGATACAGGGAATCCTAGTGCGGGGGTCTGAGTGTGATGAAAAAAAATTATTAATAAATAATAATAATATTAATAAATAATAAATAAATAATAATATAATTATTTATTTCCAACGAGTACACCACACGAACATATTACGGTGATTGATTATGCAGATTTAAAAAAAAAATTGTACTACTGTTACTATTGCAAGTTAAGATTTTTTACCAGAGATTTCTGACAAATATTATTAGTGTTTTTAATTATTTAAATATTTAATTAAAGAAAATATATAATAAATAAGTAAGTGCAACTCCAATTATTATACTTAATAATTGCTTTAATTTGACTTTACTCCTAACTTTATACAAAAACTACAATCATGCCACTAATTTGTTTCAAAGAACATAAAAACACTAAAAACGATGAAATTAGCGGACCAAATAATTAACGATAAAACAACAGGATTGCCAAGCTGCAAAAAGTTGCCAGTAAAGCCATTCTTCACCTCATTATTTCGACGCATGACTAATTACGCCAAAATTATACCAACCGTTTTCCGGCTAGCCCCCATTGGCTAATTTAACATGCTTTAAAATTGGTCGGCCAATCAGAGAGAAGGGCGGGCCACTCCTGCGCACGTTCTAGACACATTTTCGCGTGTGGAACGCTAGCTCCCGGTATGAATATTCAAATCTATTGTTTCGCTTTTTGTAGGGTGACTCGTCGCCATCTGTCGCTTTGTGGGAAGTAATTAAATATGAAATTGATTTTAACTTTTTTTTATGTTGATGTACACTTATTGTAACTATTAAATATTTATATATTTAAAACCTACAATTTATATACTTATATTATAAATTAACCATTACTTATTAAATATTTTGTAGGCCATAGCTTTTGCCCACTGGACACCTTCATCTATAACTATTATAAGATATAAGGTTTATCTAAAAACTGACATCTACGAATACAGCACTTTATTGAAGAGTAGTTCTCAAACTTTTCTACGTAGTACGCAATTTCACCCGCGTGGACTACCGGTGCCTGCTACCCCTGTTGTCCAACGAGAATCATATACTTTTTTCGGGATGAAAATTAACCCATGTCGTTCCAAAATATTTTTGTAGATAAATAGTGAGAACGTAAAGACAGACCGAGTCACATTTATAATAGATATTGGTTTCAATAGCGTATACGTTTGTACATAATTATATGCACTCATTTAATTTTTGGGTTAAAAAAAATTGGTCTTTGCCTACTATTTTGTTTGATGTGGAGTAATGAAGCGGTGTTAAATAAATAAGATTAGAAATATTAAATGCGATAAGATTAGAAAATTCTTTATTGTTACACCTTAAATAAATAAAAAAATTAACTATATAAATTTACATGTGACAATAGGCGGCCTTATCACTAAAAATGATCTCTACCAGGCAGGTTAAATCATGCAGAAGAGACAGAAAAATCGAAACTTAGCTCCTTTGGCTTATTTGTCACATTACCAAACCAAAAGAGGTAGAATTTTTCTAATTTTGTGAGTAGATTATTGTTAATATTGACCTAAAAATAATGTTTTTCTTTCATATACTTAAGTATTTTAATTTTAACACAACACTTCTTCGTCGTTTCTTCCTTAGCGGCGTACTAGGTTAGCCCTGTGCTATAAAAAAAAATTACCATAAAAATGGAACTGACTTCAACACTCAAAATGAGTGTTTGTTGAGAGTTTCACTCAAAGTGAAATAAGTTATCGATGTCGATACCATGATAGTCCAAAAGATAATAATTAATTATCAAAATATAGTGCTAATGGTACCGACTTCGACAAGTTATTTCACACTTTTGAGTGTTGAAGCCGGTTCCATTTTTTAGCATTTTTTTTTTCACTCTCATCAGTGACCTTTGCTACTCACGAGATCAATTATTTGTCAACCACAGCATACAAACATCCAAGACCCGGGACAAACATCTACACTCATCGCACAAATGTTTGCCCAGGAGACACAGTGGTCATGTCACTGACACTAACCACTGCGCCACGGCGACATTCTATATCGATATTTATCCTCTTTTGTACATCTTCATTTACGCAGTGTCTAAAATGATCATTGAAATATCGCAAATAAAATTGTGCTCAAAATTATTCCTATATAAAAAAAGAAAAGCCACTTGATCCACTTGATCATAAACTCTCCGCTGACGAGAACATCTAATTTCTTGGAGTTATTTAATATTAAATGTACTAAAAAACCTAAAATGTGTAAAATAGGTAGGTACTAATATGCAGTTAGTGAAATTAAAAGGGGGCTTAAAAAACCTTGGGTGTCAGGAAAAACAAAAACTTCATTAGTTTATGTGTTCTTGTTATTTTACTGCTTTTATGTATGTATATATATGAAATAAATAAATAATAAATATGTACACAAAACCAGTAAATATATATAAAAAAACGCAATACTGTTACTGTAAGTACATGGACATTCATTATTACGTTAAGAATTATCCATTTAATTTTTTCAACAACTGCAAAAATTCTAAATAAACTCCTATTTTTACTAGTTAGCCTTTGTAATAAAACCCAAAGTACTTTCGAGAACTACTATTACCTCTTTATAGCTCTTCTGATAGTTTCACAACAACCCTAAAACAACGAACTAAATTCCCACGAAACTTGCATCGGAACGGAACTATAGTCTGACTTCAAGTACTCTAGAAACCAGGGCTGAACTTAAAAAATCCGCACAAACTTGTTAGAGCCCCTCGAGTTCTTACACTACTGGGGCCCCTTCACTTCCAACACCGTTGCCTTGAACAATACACTATTTACAAGACCTTTTGTTTCGTAAAAGTGCCAGGTTCTTAGCACTTTGGCTAGATGAACGAAATCTGTAGGTACCTTGTCGTTTTGTATAAAGCTGTTTTATCGAGGTTTGTTTTTTCCATTTTTATAGGTTCATAACTACACATATACATTACCTTACATATTTGAACTATTATTTTTGCGTAACTATTGTGAAAGATTTTAAATTGAGCTATATTTATTTTGATATTTACATCATGATTAATTTATTTTAAATGTGTGTTATCAAATTATAAAATTAACTATTAGGGGAAAAATATTTACATGTGAATGTTAATTAGCCTGATTGATAACTTGAAAATAAAAATGTTTTTTAACCTACTGCTGAAGAAAACAAAATGGCTTTAAGATAATTATAATCTCAAATGTAATACAATGGGCTACATGTGCTAATTTAAAATGAAAACGTGCTTAGTAATAAATATTTTTCCATTTACCTAATAAGAAGCCTACTAGCCTTCTATCTACTCGTTTCAAACCAACAAAATAAACGCTATATTGAAAAGCTTTGCTACCAATCACAAAGGTTTGAATTCTCTAGCTCACCTAGTTTATTTTATATGTGTTCACGAAGCAAAACCGCCATGCGTGAATCGAGCAGAGGTGGATTAGGTGTGGAGTCAGGGGCACAGAAAATCTATTTTGTATTTAGCCAGCAAAAAATGCTTTAGGAAACTGAAGAAATCCGTAGTGTTATTTAAAGCATAACGACAACATAAATAATAAACAATTTTATTATCACTTGTGCTATAGATATTTTCTTTGACTGAGGATGTTTAAGTATTATTTAGCTGCATAACTTTGTAAACACGACACAGAAAATTATTTATTTTAAATTTCTGTATTTTTATACGTATGTTTGGTAATTACATATTATATTATGTGAGTTGACATTGTCCGATCTGTAAGTATTTTGACAATTGTTGGCATGGGAAGATTTGAAGTCTCACAACGATTTTCAGAAATTATACCTTGTAATTTCGAATGATGCTAACAAAGTAGGTACCGCAAAGAAAATGCGGACAAATTCACACGCGCATCTGTCGGCATGTTAATAAAATACTTTTCCTTAAACTTTCTGTTTGCAGTAACATAAACGTTTGTCATTATTCTGTGTTTCATGTAAACAGTTCTAATTAAGTACAGAAAACCCTGAACTTGCTGCCCCTATACAACGTCCTAAGCCCGACACAGGCTATTCAAATCAGGTCGAACCAAGAACGAATGAAGATATTATGCAAATATGCAATTGTATGCAGATCTCGGATAATAAGCCGTTGCAATCGAAATCAACGTTCAATTCCTTTACCATAATTAGAGAGAGACAATAGGACCTTAATAAAGACGTTGTATACGTAACACCATAAGTAGGATCAGATACTGCTGATAGCATTAGTGGGAACATTGTTAGGGATCGATTTATGGATAAAGCCATGGCTAAGTGAATGCGTTACGAAATAGGAGGTGATCGCAATTCTCAATCAAGATACGTTGCATTCTTACGGATGAGAAGTTTACGTATTTTTTGTCTCGTCTATGTAGTCTTAAGTTAGGGTGCGGCCAGTAAGGAATCCATATTTTTATGTGTATGTTCCCCGATTACTCAAAGAAGCCCGGGCTGATTAGATTTATTTTTATTTTTTGAAAGGGTATTTTAAAGATAATTTTCCATGGGTAATATGTAAAAAGTCGTTTAATTTAGTAAAGTGTGTAGTTTAATCATCCGCGTAGTGCTTACTGATGGTGACGATGATGAAAATAAACCTATTTGTTCATCCGAGACCTGATGTATCTGCATACCAAATTTAATCGAATTATGTGTAGCCGTTTGAGCGTGAAGAAGTAACAAACATACACAAAAACTTTCGCCTTTATAATATTAGTAGGAAGGAAGTAGGATTTATCCAGATCCTAGTAAAAGGCTTTGCAGGCAAACAAAACTAAAAAAAGGCATTAAAAACTGTTTTGAAAAATAACCACAAGGACTTACCGGCTCCATGTGTAATAGTGACTGTAAACTACTTATAAGCTTAATATACTTATCTTACATTATGCATTGTTGTTTGAATCTGCCCACTATAATATTAGAAATGATGGTTCTTCTGGGATACTATAAAAACCTAATCCTTACTGTATAATATAAATGTGAATGTGAGTTTGTTTTTTAGGCTTTCACGCTCAAACTGCTGGAACAATCTTATTGATAAAATTTAGTATCTGACAGACACCTTGGAATAACACATAGGCTACTTTTCATCACCATTATCACCACCGTTCTTCGTCACCATGGGGGTGAAACCGAAACGCAGCTACTAATATTATAAATGTGAAAATAGTTCTGTCTGGTAGGTTTTCACGCCTTAACCGCTAAACCAATTTCGATCAATTTTGGTATAGAGATAGATGGGACCTTGAAGAAAGATATAGGCTAATTTTTGTTCTGGAAGTAATGTGGTTCTAGTGGGATAACTGAGGTAACGGGAAAACCGTAGTCCACACGGGCAAAACCGCGGGGCGCATCTAATATCTCTACAAACTTCAAGATTTATATCACTTGATATATTTTGTTCCAATGAGTTTGTAATCAACTTGATCTTCGAAGGGTAAACGTAACATTTATTTGACTAATTGATTAAAACTTTTGCAAACCGATTCCGTAAACAGGGTCTTAAATTTCAGTTTAGAACTGTGATAGGGTCCTGTAATCAATTTGTTCCGAATTAGAATTAGGGTTGTGTGAATCCGGACAATATATGAAATCCGGCCTTTTCCATATTACGGGAAAAGACGGGTTTCAGATTGTATCCAGACAAATTTACTTGTATTTTCAATATAAGCAATACATGTTTTTTTTTCTCCCAATTGTGTTGGAAAACGTCATATGGAAATCGTGAGGTCTACTCATTACACACTCGGCTGAATTACGCCCATGCCTTTGGCTTCCTTTGCAACCCGCAGTCTCGTGTGTAATGAGCAACTTAAGTCACTTGTATTATTACACTATTATACACGTCAAATCTGTATTATGGCACAATGTATGGCAAGAACCAAATAAAAAAAAGTTATCTTGGATTTGTTATAAATTTCATTAGGAATATACGTGTTAATTATAATTATATTGGTAGCGATTATCTTGTACAACTTAATTAAACTAAAATTCTTGAAAATAAGATATGCAAAATAGAGAAGTTCTTATATATTTACCATTAAATCCAAATCAGTATGACACTTATCAATAACAACAGTAAATTTTGATGTATTTATTGAAATTACGGGTGGTTTAAGTAAAAAAAAAAGTCGCCAATTATTTTGTGTTGACTACTGAGCAATTGAATAAAACTCGTCCAATATTAGAAACAACGTTGTATGGAGTTAAAGTATACGAATTATTAGCGTAAATAGTTTACAAACTATTTGAATTTGGATGAATTATGGTGAATTTTAGGTAGTTCGAATAATTAACAGTATTGGGGCCATTATTATTTGAACAATCTACCAAATTATATAGTATTCTGCTTACAAATAGATTTTTTTTCTAATTCTAAACTCCTACTAGAGAATTATCACTGATGTAGGTACATATATCGGCTCTGAAATCATAATCAATTCAAGACAATTGAACTTTGTCGATTCTGGAATATTCGGCCTAACCAATACCCATCTCATCTCTAATTAAGACCTTTCGAAATTAGGGTCTATAGTGTACCGTCGAAGTTAGTAATTGAAATTCATATTTACGACAAAATTGGGGTTATATGTGTAATAACTATTGGCAAATCTGTGCATTACTATGGTTTGTTATTTCAGCCCTGTAATATAATATATAAACGTGTAAACCCAAAGTAATAACGGATTTCGGAAACTATTGCTATATTCAATTTTTCGAGTTTTAAGTAGATTGTTCGTAAGTTCAAATTTTTGCAGCATTTAAAATTAATAATAATGGTATTCACTTGAACTAAAGTTGATGTTCATTGAAAATTCTGTCAGCTTTCGCCTTCCTTGGCTGTACGCATTCAGAAAATGGAAGCAAATTGCTTGTATGTATACGTGGTGTATCTATTATGTAACCATGGCGCATTGCCATACGTCTGGTCAATAATAGAAAGGCGATGGCTTTTAATGCTTTGTCATACCAGCGATTTGAATTTGAAGCGATGGAGAAGTCGGCTGTCAACCTGACGGACGCTGGTTCGATTCCCATCAACAGCTTGAACTTCCGGGAAAAGTTACATCGTTATCAAATCCACAGCATGATGGAAAGGTACTTTTCAGTACCCGCCTGCCGTTACCGTCCTTAAGTTTGAAAAACTGTCACCAAACACATAGTATGTTCAGGCAGTCGTTTAGAGTTTCAAAACATTCTAAGTCTTGCGTGATTTCACTTTCGACCTAATCGTCACTAACCACTCAGTATGCGTAGAAATATTGGATATCTGTGCATTTTCTGCTGTAGGTATATACGAGTCCAACGAGGAGTGTTCTGAAGAGCTCTTTTTACCACCGCACTAGCGGGCACTACTTAAAAGCTCATCCAGATATGATTGAATCATGGGATTCACATACTGTGTGATTCTACCAATCGTTCTTGCCATACACCTGCAAAATGTGGAATGAGCTTCGTCCCTCGGTGTTCCCGAGTAGCTACAATATGGGATTCTACAAAAAGAGAGTTGACAGAGTCTTACAAAGGGTTGACAACGTGTTGTAATGCCCCTAGTATTACGAAAATATCCTTAGGCGACGGTAATCGCTTACCATCATTATATAGATGTAGTATCGAAGTTTCGACCTGGGATTCGAGCATGTCCGATGCTCATTCTCAGATGAGTTTACGCTGCCAGATCGCGGCGACCACGCTTACCATCAGTCGACCCGTTTACTTGTGTGCCACCTATTACATAAAAATAAACCATCAAGTGAGACTTTATCAGAATTATAATGTCTCGGGTTTTAATAATACCTAAATAATAATTGCGTTTTATTTGTTATTACAGAATTGCTTCTTATACTTATTATCCTTAACTTATTATTTTTGCATCCTATATTGCTACTACGAGTCAAACCGCATTGAACAAACAGGTGCTATTATTATTGCTAGATGTGAAATGTCCAACGAAATCATTATGATTATGATGAGAAAAGTATTTTGGTTTTAAAAACAAAGGAACAGAACGCCAGTTCACGTCGTATAGAAAACTCACATTTTTTTTGTGTTCGTGTAAAACATAAAAACAATGCACATCTCGATGATATAAAAGGCTTAAGACACCACAGTTCATCACGTCGGGTATCACGCAAGTAATTTAATCCTCTTTTGTTGGATACGGGACCCTTCGTCAGTTGGACGCCTCGAGGTTGAGGTATTTTGACACCTTCCTCTGCCTTATTACATATCTGGTGTCAGTTTTTGGAAAAGGAATTAATGAAAATGTTGAAAAGAAATTACTGACCACGGTTTTTTTTTTCATATTGTAAGCTTGCGTTTGACAACTATCTCATTGCATTTATCAGCCGTTATGCTGACGGTTGTTGGTTTAATACCTAGCCTTCCCATGAGCTAAACCCTTAGTGGACACAGCAGCACACCCTTGACTTAACCCAACCACAGTGAGCAGTCTATAGGGGAGAGATGGAGTCACGTAAGCATTTACCGTCCCACCCCGGCGCAAGGCACGGTGCCTTCACTCAGGCTGCCTTGGAGGTGACGGGGCCTCCGGCTCACGGGGGCTGCCCCAGAGTAAAAACAAAGCGGTAAAACCGATATCGGGTCGGCTATTAAATAAAAATAAAATGGAAATTTTCAAGCGTGCCGATCGACACACTTATGTCAAATCGATTTTAGTCAAATTTTCAAAGATTCAGGATATAATTAACATTTCCGTTGCCACAAATGAAAAATGTTTAAAATAAATGTAGAGTTATTAAAAATAGGCACTTCTACAAATTGCCGATCTGTGATCGTGAATAAAATCCCTTGTAAGTTATTCCATAACTATATGAATTCGTCATATAAGAATGATATCTTATAATTTCATTCTTTGTCTTTAAACCCTTTTATTTAAAAACCTACTTACTTCCATTTAAAGGCTACACTTGTGTCTGAGTAATCTGCAGCAAGGAAGAGTAATGAGTAAAGTAATTAGTATTTTTGTTACATTTACTCGTTCATGTACCAGTCAAAGAAAAGTATTTGTTTTATTTATTTCATAAGTATACGACATCTCACATAAAACATGTCTATATACGTCGCAATCGTAATGGAAACGAATTCCTATTGCCATCAAAACACGCAATAACGTCTCACAGGCGCCACATAAGGCGTGTTCTCTCATCTGTATTGATATTGGTGTTGTACTAATTAGACCACCCTTTGTAGGAAATCTTCAACGTGTCTTGTGGTTGACTTTTTTATAGAGTTTGGACGATACATTTTGTTTGCGGTTTGGATTTTATGAAGATAAACATGCGCCTTTCATGTTTGGTTCATGAGTTCATCGGTTCTTGAGTCATGACGAGGCCACCATGAACTGGCAGCGTATGACATCCGCCGACAAGGTTGACAGATGACCCGCGCAAAATCTCAGGGAGAGGCTAGATTCGGGCCGCTTCTGATCGGCCCTTGTGGAGATCATTGGGGGAGCCCTAAGTGCAGCAGTGACCGTCTTACGACTGACATGATGCTTACGGCCTGTTTGTTATAAAATTTTCAGCTGTTTGTAGACTGTGCCAAACGCACCGCTTTTTATATGGCATAAATATTTTTTAAAGCATTGTTTTATTTTCATTACCATTTAAACATTTTTTCACTCATTTTTTTCACAACAAACGAATCAGCGTATTTTATTAATTCCTGTTATTTTTCACCTAAAATCTAGATCAGCTATTAGTAGTCCAACACGCTTGAATAATCCCTGAAGAATATATTATTAAACATTACCAAAATAATCCTCAGTTGTATATATTATATTCTAAAAAGTGGTACAATCATTCGAAGCTTCGGTACCCTAATTCAGCTATGCTCTGATTCATCCAGTCAAGTCAAACATTATCAAATATAACAAACAAAAAAGTGTTACAAACCGCACCGAGCCCACTTCACCATATCCTAATTATGACACGTAACACATCAACACTAATAACGAAAAACGCCAATCAATCTCTTTGCATGTCCTCACTAATTAGTGACGAGTCAGTAAATTAGTGGTTAAGCTATTGTAAGTATTAGTAATCTGATACTAACTATTTACTTGAGCAGTATGGGAGGTCAACACGCTCTGGATTTTTTTGCAAGCCTATTGAGTCAAATGCCTAAATTTGCCTCCTAAAGGTCTAGGTGTGAAGCGATGAAGGCCTTGCAGTGGGAGCGTTGGCTGTCAACCTGACGGACGCTGCTTCGAACCCCACCAACGAGCTTGAGCTTCCGAGCCTGAGCTTCCTAGCTTAGGCTTTTGATAAAGCTTGAGCTTCATTATCAAACCCACAGAATGGTGCTAGGGTTTCCCAACCTGGAATCTGCTACCCTCGAGTTTGAAATTAATGTGAGCTGTCCCAAGGCGTTAGCAGATATCTACTTAAGCAACTGGGCAAAGGTTTTTCTTTGTAAATCTGCTCTTCCTAAACTGATTTTCTTGTAGGTAGTAGTTGGTATAAAAAAAATGTGTATAATTTCATTCAAGTTATTACCTATTAAATGCTGGCAGAACATTTATTGGACTATAATTTGGGGGATCAGACTTTGCTCCTGAATTAAAAATGGGAGCAATTCCACTTTAAAGTATGTGAAACCATTTTGTACAAATATCAAATACTAGCTGCGCCCCGCGGTTAAACCCGCGTGAACTACACTTTTCCAACAAGCTACAATAATCCCACGGAAACTATACTATGTTCAGCTATAAAAAAAATTAGCCCATGTTTCCACATCCAGGTTATAAACTATATTCATTCTAAATTTCAAGCAAATCTGTTTAGTCGTTTCAGCGTAAAGAAGTAACAAACATACAAATGACAGATAAATTTTCGCCTTTTAATATTAGTGTGATTAAAACTCTTATTTATAATTGAATTCATACTGGTAGTGGTTCTATCTATCAAAATCTGTTACAATAGAAAAATTCTTGTTCTGTCCTCTACAATTCATAGTCTAACATATAACAATGTTAGAAAACTTATATTATGAATAGTTTCTTTGAATTGCGGGTAGTTTTAAATAACTATATCTTTCACACTTTTTTTTTTTTCTCAGCTATGTGCGTCCACTGTTGGACGTATGCCTCCCCCATATAGGGGGGATTTGCCAATACTCGCCACGCTTGGCAGGCGGGTTGGCGAGCGCAGTATGATTTCCGAATCTCAGAAGGCGCTGCTGCCCACCTCATGGTACGTTATCCCTTAGCCGACTCTTACGGCACCCGCGGGAAGAGATGGGGGAGTACTATTCTAGGCCGGTACCACTACGGCCATCTTTCACACAATTGTAACTAATACAGGCTACCTTGAAACATTCATTATTAAATTATTGTTTCGCGGTAGTATATAAAATAAATAATTATATCTCGGAAGAAGAGTTGCTACATTATTAGTTTTTTAAGAAAAAAACAATTATTAATTCTACGGCTAAGGTCCAAAGAGGTGAGCTAAATAAAAACTAAAATAGAAACAGCTATAGGTTATTTTTTTCAAGAACGTTATTAATTGATCCAATGCAATACATTATATTTTATTAATTGATCACAAGATAAAATTCCAGTAACTCAGCCGCCACGATTACAATAAAAAAGAAAAATGATTGCCCATTAATTCACTTACCTACTTCCTCGACTTTTTCCCAATCTTTATACCAAATCAAATTATTACTATTTACAAGGAAAGTTTTGTGGCACCCGTCACTCAGAATTTACTTGATTTATCTTATTACCTCTATCGACAAGGGACAGAAAGTTTTTCCATACCACAGCCGCCCAAAGGCCGTAAGTCAACAGAAACTTGTCACTGAATTAGACAGTCTATCTTCACATATCAAAGGTCGATATTATTAATACAATAATGGGGAAGTATATAATAGTTTATCTTAAAAAATGAGATAATAGATAAGGAACCAGAATTGGTGTGTATAGAGAGTAGAGTGTGTTTTCATAAAATTGGTCTTTGATTTGTTAAATATGGAATACCTACTTTGTGATCTAGAAATGAATTTTGAAATAGAATAGTGAAGTATGAAGTAGTGAGTAAGAATAATGTTACCGTTGGATCATCCAAATTTTGGCATTTGTTTTGATCTAAAATATGCAGTAACTAACCGAATCGATTCAATATTATTTCTGTTAAGAAATCGATTATATAAATATCACAATATTGTACTAAATCAGGAGCGTCTGAATTTACAGATTGAATCAGGGCCGATACAAGCACATACTACTCGTGGGTACTAGTACCTGGGTGATCTTGTTTATTTAAGGGTACTAAGTATATACAAGTTTTTCATATCAATCATATTTTGTTATGTATCAAAATAGTTTAAATCGTTTCTGAGTACAACGAAAATAAAAAAAATATATACGTATGTTTATTTTTTTAATACTTGATTTGTAATTATACAAGAAAATATTTTCCAATACTATGTTACAATATAATATATATAATACAACACCTCGTATTTCTATATAAATCTTGGTAAGGTGCTGATTAGTAATATTATAATATGTTTTAAGCACCATTAATCATATTGGGATTGAATAAACTTGTGACCAAACATGGGAGAAAAAAAAGTTTTTAATAAAAATAATATTTACCTTTTTTTAGTGTTTATGCGATTTCTCATATTAATTTTATTATATCGTTTTACAGGCATATCTTTCAGAACCATGAATTTACATACCTGACAATTTCAATTTCGTGACATCACTACACTGACACTTGAACGACTGACGTGGGAAGGAGACCAATTCTCGTTGATCGCATCACGTCCCGCATCCGCTAAGCCATAAGGTCGCGTCAGTGGGTGGTCGTAACTTCACCGTCTCCCATCCGTTTAACTCTTGGTCGCCTACGTGTTACACTCATGCTGTATAAAAGCTAAAGAAAGACACTCCAAACTCTGTTTAACATGAGTTATAAATTTGCACCAACTCTGCAACGCGACGAAACAAATCATGAATTATTTTTGAATCCGTTCGAATTTTACTAGGTCATAATTGAGATTGTCAGATAAAATTGTTTCTTAGAAGTAGGAGACTCAGGGTCTACTTGCGCTACCTTATTAGGACTCGGTTAGTTCATATGGGATGACACTCATGAGGCCACATAGAGAATATGAAACATTAAGATACACTGAAGTGTAGATGCCTGGTCTAGGCATTGTAGGTTTTTAGTATCATTATATCTTTATTACATTAATAACTTCCTTTAAACTAGATAAAAGCTGAGACACTTAGACACCCCCCCACCCCTGAAAAAAGACTTGGGGGAAGCCTATGTCCAGCAGTAGGTGTACCATAGCAGACATGATGATAACTACTAGGAAATGTTTCTTATAGTTTTGTATACTGCAATGTCATTATGGATACCACATGTCCGCAAAGACGATTATACACTGAATTTGTATTGATTTGATAACTGTGTTGGTGGGGATGGAACCAGCGTCGGTCAGTTGGACAGCCGACGCTCCCACCGCTGAGCTATCATCGCTTCAAAATTGTTGAATGTCATGAATTTTAATACTCATATTAGATCTTTATTATGTATAGGGTAGAGATAAATCGCTGAATTAATCGGTTCTCATTCGGTTCACATTCATTCTCAATCGGTCATCATTGGTTTAACTGCTTTTATCGTAACACATTTCCATTCATTTCATAATTCTCTATTTACCCAACGACACAAAAGGACGCGAACAGGTCACACCTTCTATTGTTTTTTTTGGCTTACTAATATTTTATCGTAAACCAAATTCGTGTAGGGGAACTATCACAAATCGCCGAATTAATCGGATCTCATACTCATCTGCTATTTATTCAACCTTTGCTAAAGCGCATTTCTTGTAATACATTTCCAATAATTTTATAACTATAAATTTACCCAAGGAAACAAAAGAACGCGAATGGGTCGCACCTTCTATTGTTTTTTGTGACTTACTAATATTTCTTAGATACACCAATTACTGTTGTACTATAAAAGAAACCGTTCAGAAGAAGGCAGGCTATAAAAGAAGTCGTTGATCGTAAACGCAAAGTTAAAGTGAGATACATAAACTTTGAGGGTGTCTACTTGTTTTATGGTTTAGCTCGCCCACCTCTCTAAACTATTTGAGAACATTCTCCTTTGAAGCTTAGTATACCTGAATAATCATTATCTCGCGTATAAAGAAAATAAATCATACGGTGTTATTCCTTGAGTCGTATTTCTCATGTCTGAGGGTCGTGACCACCCTCATGCATGATCTTTTCTCTTATGTACGCCATCTTCCCGGTGTTATGTGATATCGCAATTCTCCACTATCATTACTATACGTCAACGCATAACCATTAATAGGACAGGTGGAACGCATAACTAAAGTAAAGAGCACCAACAGCGAACGCAGGCAACCGATTCGGTGTGCATGACACCCCTAAAAAGTACCGTTACGCAAGTGAAGCCGACCGGTACTCAATTCAATTCAATTCAATTTATTATCGTAAAAAGTATGCATATTCCACTTAAATATTGACGTGCAGAATGTACACTATGAAATGATTCTCGTGTCGTAGGTTCTGCATTATCTTTGATTGGTTCATTAGTTCAAGTAAGAATGTCATTCAAGTGCTGTGTTTGATTTTTTAATCTTTACACTTACCTAATTCAGTATGAGATGATAAAACAGTTAAATCATATAGTTTTTTTTTTTCACCAGTCTAGAAGTATCCTTCCGTATATTGACAGGTCAATAATAACTATGCTTTGTATAAAACATAACAAAGATATTAATATTTTTTGAAGACCTATAATGAATTCATCATCTGCAGCTACCTGAAGTTTTTTAACCTTTTCTTTATTCCTTAGTATATCGGAACATCTGCTTTAGAGATATATTAAAGTAAGCGTGTATAATGTCTTTATAATAATCCCAAGCCTATTGTGTAGAAAGATATTATGGATTATTAATATGCTATGAAATGGCGGATACGATTAATTTTTGAAGCTACAATAGACTTAAATGCCTCGTTCAGATTGGAGAATATTTTCGCTATGGATTCAGAAATGTATGATATTAACCAACGTTCGAGAGTTTTGTATTTTTTACATAAACTTGCTGCGCCCTGCGGTTTGACCCGCAAGGATTACTGTTTTCCTGTTGCGTTTTTTTTTTCTGCAGCCTGAAATACAATTGCATTTCACTGGTTATTTCTATTCCAGTTTTCAGATTAATACATTATGAACTAAAAAAAAGTATATAAAAAACTGTTTTTTCTGTTGCAGACACAAACGAAAAGTCACAAACCTCCTGCCATCAAAATCATCAGCACCATCGCAAAGCTCAGGGTCTACTAGACGTGCTCCGCCTCCTGCACCTCTTTACGAAGACCTGCAGGATCTGCCGAGAAGACCACCGCTGCCACACCGGCCAGAAATAGAACCACAATTGGAGGTAAATATCCTCATAATTGATTTACATTGGCAAATTTATGTGTAACTAGCTGCGACAGTTTTACCCACGTGGTTATGATTGATTATGATGATGAAAAGTAGCCTATGCGTTAATCCAGGGTATAAACTATCTCCATACCAAGTTTTATTGAAATCGGTGTAGCCGTTAGAGTGCACAAGAACCACATGGAAGCGGCCTGCATCCAGCCCTTATCTGCGATCTTAGTCAGGTCATATATCCACTTTGTCAGTGGCCGTCCTATGCTGCGCTTGCCACTTCGTAGTCTCCTTTCGAAAACCTTTCGATCCCAACGGCCATCAAGTCGTCGAGGTATGTGCCCTGCCACTTCAACTTGCTAATCCGCTGGGCTATGTCGGTAACTTTCATTCTTCTACGCATCTCCTCATTCCTGATTCGAACACATATTTAAACCCCGAGTATAGCCCTCTCCATAGCACGTTGTAAGTCGTTCAGTGAAGTTTTGACAGTTTCTTGCACGTATTATTTATAGTTTATTATATAAAAAGTAAACAAGTTACATTAGAACAATTGCAGAGAGCTTAAGCGAATCCCGAACTGGTCCGGTTTCCTCCGCGTGAACGACGAGTAACTTGTTTGAAATGCATAGCAGCACATGAAACGAAACTAGAAATATGCCACTTATTTGAAAATGTAATAATATAAGTCGTACTGACACCTTGTTAGGTCCTCGTCAGTTTTGAGGCAAATACTAGAGGAGTAAGTAGTCTCTAGTCATAGATATGTCCTGGGCTTGGGTCCCTTAGTGCACTGTGGTGGTACAAACTACGGATACGCAGCCCCTTGTCACGATAAGGCAGGTCTTACCAACATTTGTGCCTGCATCACTTAACCTTTATTATACGAGTAGTAGTTATTTTATATTATATAATATTTTATATAGTAGTAGTTATTATACGCGTTCGAATGAAATTAAACTAATTTAAGTCATCGCTACCAATAAGAAAAAAATCCCCTAATCTCGACTACAATTTTATTAGAAATAATCATAATATCTTTCAAATTTAGAAGTGCTTTTATATAATTATTCTTGCCTTAATTTATTAAACACTGTATGCAAACTTTCGTGTTTACTCCAAGCAAATCTGTTTATACTCTGTCTAGACTTTATTTAAACGTGATACATTTAATTGACTTTTGAATTTCTGAAACGCCCCCTCAAAGCTTGTATAAATATTTGAAAGATGTTCTTGGCAATTAATTGAGTCACTCCTTAAAGAAACTAATTTAAAACAATCTTGTTTTTGCAGATGGTGGAGACAAAAAGGCCAAACTGTCCAGGAAGAGTCTTCGTATGTGGATCGGGAGGTTCGTGGCGAGGTGGCAATTCCTGTGGTGGAGACACCTGTGGTGCTCCTTTGTATGAAGAGTTACCTCACAGATCCGATGACTCCTTGCACAGTGACGATCACTTCGCAGAAGATGAGCTGAGTCTTGTAGGAGAAGCGGCGCCTTGTCGAACTTGCTCTAGGCCTCCGGGCCCTCAATCGCTGCCACATAGACCTAGGCCACAACGCTTGGATCGAAGACCCAAGTCTTTGGAAAGACGACGAGCACATCAAAGAATGCCACGCCATATCCATCCACCCGACCCTTCAGAGTTCCACGAGGGAGTGCTACTAGATGCCTTGTTGAGATTATATCCTCAAGTTGGAACCGTAGGAGCCAGACCTCAAGGTCCATTGCCTGTTGGTTCTGGAGGTGCTTGGCCTGGAGGAGAACTTCCTGGGATTGCGTGCTGGAGAGGACCCAGAGCCTCACCCAAACCTCCTAGCGGAGACTCTTCTTTTGGATCAGATTCCGGATATAGCAATAATACGTGTGGCACTTGTGGAACAAGAGCATCATCAAGACATAGGCTATCAGCTGAAATTCCAATGTCATGAACTCTTAGAACTATGGACTGGTGTCACAACAGTTCCGTGTAAAATCAGTGAAGTGATATCTTAAATAACTTTGCATTGAGTAGTTTCTTTTTCACGGCCTATGAAAATGCCCTCGTTTCCTTGAATTGAACAGCATTTGTTACTGTCGAATATGTATGAACCTTAACGAAGGGCTCATTGGGTCAACTGCTTAGGACTCTACAAAATGGCAATCGCTTAGGAGGTCTTAGTCCCTTTTATGTGGGGTGTAAGAACGTTGATTAACTTCCCTTACTCTTCCCTTAAGTTAAATCTGGAATTTTAGTGCGAATTTCATGGTGAACTGTTATTTAAGCTTTGGGTTGTGAAGATTCTAAATGATTGCAACTAAGTAAGATGAATAAAATTATTTCACAATTATATACCCTAATGTCGTCAGTAATAATATACACACCTCTATATATATCTTTTTGTTTTGTCTAGCAGAATATGTATAAATATAGCAGGATTTTGTTGTTAAATGGCAAATCAATTAAATGATTTACATTCATGTATGTTAGCGTTTTAAACATTATCAAAAGGACTAAATTTTGAAAAAGTAAAAAATTGACTGCTCTTTTCGATGATCAGACTACAAATTTCCTTAACAGCAAGCGTAATTACTCCTGTAAAATAAACGAATTAATATGTCGCAATTGTAATTAATATCCTAGCAATTTAAAACGTTATCCATTAAATCCGAGGAAAATAAAACATTCTGTATAAAACCACTTAGTTAGCAGTCAGTTTTTTATATTAATATAATATGTCATACCGATATCGTTAGCCCTATTTTTAGTATGCTACCCGATAACGTTAGGCCTATTTTTGGCATGCTACCCGATAACGTTAGGCCTATTTTTGGCATGCTACCCGATAACGTTAGGCCTATTTTTGGCATGCTACCCGATAACGTTAGCCCTATTTTAGCATGCGACCCGATAACGTTATCCCTATTTTTAGCATGCTACCCGATAATGTTATTTTCCTTAGCTGTTTATAACAGTAGGTTATTTTGTACAAATTTCAAGTGACCATATTTTAAGTAGCTATAGAACTATTGTCCTAGTAAGTTATTTTGAGCTAGTCCAGAAATGTATCACACTTTGTGAATTATCAAATAAAAATCGGTTAAACTCGTGTAAAAATGGAAGTTGTAAATTGTTTTTTTGACTATGTAGATACTGTACAAAATTAGCTAATCTAATTATTTAATTATAGTAAGTTGAAATTTATAATCATATCATATTCCACTGGTTTATATGGATTAGGCCTTCCAGCTATTTTTTTTCTATTTATTGCTATGTCTATTTGTGCTTTTTGGTGCTGTAATTTGATTCAAACACACAATCTTTCAAGCATTCTGACTCAACATAAATTATCCTAGTTTTTTTAAATATTGTGTGTTTCTAAAATTGTTCTTGAAACCTGATCTTGAGTTAGCCAGAATAATAAAATAAAGAAAACTATGGAAATAAGTATTTAAGTTTATAAAATTTATTTATTTTACTGTGTAATTGAATTTGGAATATAAATACGTAAAAAGAAGGTTGTGATGCGAAGCTAAGACCAAAAACAATGCATTGACAAAATATGTAAATTTTGGTCTTTACATTTTGGTATCCACTATTGGTTTTACACACGACTTATCAGAGGCATACATCTTTTCTTACGTAGTAGTATGTAAAAACATTGTTACGCAAATTAAAACATGTAAGTAGGTAATGAACGAAAAGTATAGCAGATATGCGAATGTTGAGATGGATGTGTGGTCTGATGAAAAACATATTATTATGACGAAAAGAGTACTTACTTACATGAATGTGGATGGTTATAGGAAGACCGAAAAAAGTGTGGATGGAGTGTGTAAAGAATTATATGTTTATGAAAGTTGTGAGCACTGAGATGACTAATGTTAGAAGAGAATGAAAGAGAAAAACAGGTTCTGCTGACCCCACCAGCAAGGGTTAAGGACAAGAAAGAGAATAACAAGAGCTAACGTCTTTTTATTTGTAAATAAGTAAAATAAATAGCGTAAAAACAATACAAACTTTAATTTTAAAATAATATATCTGAGATTTTCGCAACAGTGGTATAAAAGTAAATTCACCATTTACAAACTGCTTATTTAATCATTATTTCATTGCATCAAGTGTTCTTCTTACTAACGTGTGTTCTTCCCTTAAAATAATTAGGCAATATAGGCTAACTCAAGAAATAAAGAGCAGTTTGATTGTTTTTTTCGCATGTGAAGTATAATTTTAGTAGCACTTATTTAAACTTTGATTCAATTTTTCTTATGAATTATTTCTTCTTTTTATAAATATTATGTATTTCCATATAAATGAAATTGTACAATTTTGTTCACTGAGATGTTGTTTTGTTTCTAAATTTTGTTTGCACTTACAATATTTTTATTTATTGACCATTTTGTGTCTCTTTATGTATTTAAATTTGTCACGTACGTGTAAAATTATGGACGGTGTCCAATAAATAAAATATGAGAAGCACAATAAAATAAAAAATAAAATACGTTTATAAGAAAATAATTGTTTTTATTTCATGCACCTGACAGTAACGTTGAAAAAGTAATTATATATTTTACTGTGATTACTGTCTGTATGGGTGACCGACCGCTACTGACAGTTTGAACTGGGCGCTTCCGTCTTACACATCAGTTTTTAACACAACAGACAACAAGACAACAGCCATCAGACCAATTCAGAAGCCCTAGGTTAGTCCGAAAATGATAGTGATTCTCTTGTTAAACTAAATTAACATCTGGAAAATATGATATGTAAGATACTTATGCTAGCAGCATTGCCACGCTGAATTGCAATGCTGATTCGTTGAGCCAAATATGTGCCAGCATTTTGGTCACGCGTCGCATCAATCAAACGCTCAGATAAATTTTGTAAAATCCGATGAACTCCAGGTCCCCACGGGCCCAATGTCTCGACCCCAAACGGTTCAAAAATGTAACCACTACCTAGGTTAGCATATTTTCGCCGTTTCAATTGCTCCACCGAATAAGCCGCGGCGCCAGCCCTAACATGTGTCTCAGGAAGATGTGACGGCGCCAAAGTGTCCAACGGTTAGAACATTTGAGTTATCTATAGGCTACCAAAAGCTAGTGGATTGCTCAAATGTTATTGTAGTAGCTGCAGTAATGTAATTAGTTATTAGTGTTTTATTTTCATAAAGACATTTGCCCTATGAAAAAGATACTTATTTGGTTACGATAAAGTCCAAATCAGCATGACACTTATCCATAACAGCACTAAAATAACATGTATTTATGAAAATTGCGTGTCGATTTTTGCGTGCTACCCACAATTGGCCAACAGTTCAAATAGTACTCGTCTAAAATTAAGGATAGCATTAAATGGAGTTATGCGAATTTCAATTTAAGCGTAAATATTCGAGCTATTTCTTTTTGAAGGATTTTAGTGAATTTGAGCTAGTTCGAGTGATAAACAGAATTAAGGCCTGTTTGAAGCAGTAATTTATATGTATATAAGTATATTATATCAGTCATCAGGTTACCATAGTACAGGCTCTGCCTAGTTTGGGACATGAACACCTTGTGTGAATGTTAATAAAAAGAAAAAAAAATACCAATCCTCCAACGAACAAGGACAACGAACTCTTTATAAGTGGAATGCCGGTACCACATCACTAGTAGTTTGAAGCGCAGATAGATCAACTAATGGGAGCCTCGGCTGTCAAACTGGCGGACACTGGTTCGATCCAACGGCTTGCGCTTCTGGCCAAGTCAACACCGTTATTAAATTTCCGTAATGGAGGTCACTAAATTAATAGTGTGTTCAGGCAGCAGTCCTTGAGAGCCTAGCAAGCATTCTAGCTTTAGCGTGATAACATCTTCGACCACGTCGTCACTGACCATCAAGTGACATGGTAGTCAATAGCTCTCAAATCTATTCAGTATTAAAAAAAATAGGATGTCTCAGCTCAGTTCACCTGCTTCCCATGTAGGTATAAAAAAAAATGTCCTCAAGTTACCCATTAGGGAGCTTGCATTGCATTGCATACAAATCGTAAAAGCCATTCCCGAGATAGCTTGTAAAAATACGTGTCGCAGGATGATTTGATAATTTGAATTTTCGCGATAACCCTAGCTGGCCCGTTATAACGATTTCCCATTGTTACGGGCATTAATGTTTTACTTTTTAAAAAACATCCGCTCCTAAAAAAAAACTCCTTCTTACGGGCCGATACCTTTTTTCAAATAAAACACAATGATATATATGTATGATGAAGAATGAAAAAATACATATGTATGTATGAATGATATATGTTTATATGAGGTAGATGTCGAACAAGCGCGCGGAAACTGAGGCGGCTAAATTAGGTCAATTGTAGTAATTGTCATTATGACGCGTATTTCAAGCGCAAGTGTAAACATATAGCTATCCTTTTCTATATTATTCGTACCGTATTATCTGTCGCAGTAAGCATGTTTATGTTGTAAAAGAACAAAATCTGAGCACCGCGCAGTATGAATATACGTCATCTTTAGTAAGACATCATTGATAAAATACTAATAACTAGTAACAATTCTGCAGCTACTACAATAACATTTGAGCAATCTACATAAAACATCGCTAACATAGATATTCGTAGCTACTAAACTCTATTCACTCATATTGAGCTGTAAAATCCTTTTTTTACAACTGACGCATGATGAAACCCTGATATTTTCTCATTAAAAATATCCTAACCAAAGATAAGATCGATAATCAAAATCACTGTTATTGTCAACATTAATTCTTTGTCAGTCATACAACCATCACACAATAAAAATAGCTACTACAAATCCAGATTTAACCACTGCCACTTCCAGGGATACCTTCTAGCCTTCAGAAGTTTTTAGAAGTGCCTACAACAAGTGTTGGTATCACACTGGCTACCTCGCCATATTATAGTCACAGTCTTAAGCTGTGCTATGACTGATCTATGTCTGTACAGACATAGATCACAACACCATAGGACAAAGATCGGCTTGTTTTAAACAAGCTATGAAATGTGGCGAGTATTGCCAAATCCCCCCTATATGAAAAGGCATATGTCCAGCAGTGGACCTGCTATGACTGAAATGATATGATGCTATGAAAATTAAAAAAAAAAAATAATTGCAGCTTCAACAATCGGTTGATTTATAGAAATATGTATATAAGACACATAATTAACATTTATTATATAACACATGTTAATTTTTACATAGATAGAACACCAATGGATCTTATCACATAACACCAAGGTAATGGTGATGTTTTTTATATGGGGGTGACGGAACTAGCAACAGGCCCACAGGCCTATAGACAGATACAATTCGTAAAGAACTGCACTGCGCCCGTCACCCTGACAGATAAAGTTTTTTTTTACTGTAAAGATGTAGCGTTTGACTACTATATCACTTGATGGTCAGTGACGATGTGGTCTAAGAAGTTATCACGCTGGACCTAGAATGCTCACTGGTTCTCAAGGACTGCTGCCTGAACACACTATGTGTTAGGTGACAGTTTTTCAAACATGAGGGTGGTAGCTAGCCAGCGGGAATTCGAAAGTACCCTACCAACATAATGGGAATTTGATAACGGTGTTACCTTCACCGGAAGCTCAAGCTGTTGTTGGGGATCGAATCATAGAGAACGTCATCACTTAACATCAGGTGAGACAGTTGTCAAACGCAAACTAATAATAAGTTTAAAAAAAATAATTTGTCCGTCAGTTTTACAGGCGACGCTCCCCCCGCTGAGCTATCATCGCTTCAAAAAAATTGGTAAGTCTTACATGCAATTTCACGGGAATCTATACCTTTCATACCGGAACACAGTAATGCGAACACTACTGTCTGGCGGTAGAAAAAGATATGGTTATCGACGTATATCTAACACTTGTTTGCTAACATAGTTAATCAAACGTCACGCAAGTAAACCTAGTCAGTACAAACATCCAGACTTAATAACAGTCATATCCAGCGAATTTCAATCTCCACATTAATATTAATAAGCCGCCTTAGGCATGATTTATCTGCTTTGACGAACATATACTGCGATATTTCAACGACACAGACAGACAAACAAACTTGCACGTTTACATGACATACGAGGTGGCTTGTCATCTGCAATGTACTCGAATGAGCGTGATAATTAGTGACAGGACCAGGACAAAGACGTGAATAAATAGTATAGAGTAAAAGAGGAGTTATGTCTGGGATTCGAAAATAGTATCAAGATACGTTATAATAGGTTCAACAGTTTTTTTCTTATGGAAGACGTTACGACTAACGCACCGCACTCAAGATCCTGATGAAGGCTTCCGGAAGAAGCCGAAACAATTGTTGATCGTGATATCGACTACGCGTAAGTACCACGTTATACCCGTAAAAAACAGTGTAAAGTACTTATGGAAGACGTTCAAGATACTTACGTTGTTCTTTTAATCGTATTTCTTAAAATGTAAATACTAAGTTGAATGGATTTTTTTTAAACATGCGTTTGATCTCTCTCTCACATTATGTCAAGTCATAACGATTGTCGCAGATTTAAGATGCAAGTGCAGAAGTGAATATCTTCGATTGCATTATACATCTGAGAAAATTAAGTGTATAACGGAATTCTTACCTGTACCGGTACATTGCAGTTGGTATATCTGGTAGACCGATGATGGGATTAGGATCCGATAGAAAAAGAATATGTCACCAATGTATTCAAGCTCTGGAGTAGAAAAACATACCAAATCTTTTTTCTTGAGCAGTCGAGTGAAAGGTTTTATTCCTACTGCAATTATAACATGGAGCTGTTGCAATAATTAAGTAGCTTTAAAACTATAAGAGAGCTGTTGCAACAGCTCCCTTAATATACTTTGGTATAATAAAACATATTTAAATATATTTGAGTTGCAAGGTAGAAGGCTACGTTCAACCAGAGATCGCTGCTGACCACTTCTTCCCTCGTCTTTGTTATGACTAAAGCTTTATGTTGGTACTCAGATGACCTATCTTAAATATGTAAACAATACTCCAAGCAAGACCAAATGTGTTTGATAAACTTTGAGCATATAAATAATACAAAAGTGAACTCTGTTATTTGCTTACAGAGTATTTTCTCAGGCGATGATTAATTTTCTAAATAATAATTATTGTCTTTAATATATTTTAATGTTTGGTAATACTGATCATTATTGTAATGTCAGTCTCTCCGTGATCTTAGTGCGTGGCGCCGAAATAGAAATATATAAAAAAAAAAAAAACCGCGCCGAAATATCGGGAACTCAATCAAAATCAAAATTGTGGTGCGTATCCTGTGTTAAACAATATTTATATTATAAAAAGCCATTAAAGTTTAATACAATTATTAGAATGGTCAGTATTACCAGAAATTACAAATATTTTTTAATTTGTTATAACTTTATAAGTTACAACTTTGTGTTGTTTTTAGATAAAAACAACACAAGTAATCCACAATGCAATAGTAAATTCATGAGTGAGGTAATTACAGAACAGTCCTAAATTATATTGCCTATGACTCTATAATAGTTAAATCCCTAATAGGCTTTCATTATTTTAGTATATATAAAAATGCAGTCAATATACATTTACAATATATAATGTGAAATACATTTCATAAATACATTACTTAAAGACAAAACAATAATAAAGGAGTTAAGTTAATCCCTAATTAATTGCACAAATTTAACAAATTTATGACACGCGAATACTATGAATAGAAATAGCCACATTTCAAATCCAGAATTAGTCCCAAACAAGCATTTTAATCATCATTAAGCTGAACATTAACTTTGCTATGCGTTGGAATAAACAAACAGACAGACTGACTTTACTAATTAGCATTCACATTTTACTGTATTGTCGGTGACAGCTAGCTCGTGTGTCATGTAAATGCAAAGTAGAAAATTTGAACTGGCTCTTTCTGGTTTTTTAATGCTAAAAATAGCACCATTTTTTAAGTGTAGCAATACGGACACATTTTAGGAGTTTTACTTTAATTGTCCAGTCATTTCACAGTGCTTTTGATGCAAACTCAAAGAATAAATATAAGTACAACTCAGGATCTGCACTGCTTACTTTTGAAGAAAACTCACATCAAATAGCTAACAAACTGCGGATATAGGTCTTTCGTAACATACAACCTTTTCTCTGTACCTCCATGTTGCTATGCGTTGTTATTCATAAGTTAAAAACTCACGTCACTACAGTCATACAGTGGCTTGTGCCTGTCAACACAGAAATTCTTTTTACAGTATGGTGTACCTAGGTAATTTATCTATTCATAAAACGCAAATAAAAAAAAATCATAAAATTAATGTAAATATTTCTACATAACTTCTTTATCTCTTTTTAAATAACTGACAGGAACGTAAATCCCTGAATAAAGTTCGAATTCCTCAATATTCCCACAAGCAATATACAAAAAAAGAAAACATACTAAATCACCACTTGAACGAGAGTTATTTTTAGTCAAATTATATTTTACATTAAAAATCCCTGACATCATATTAATACAAGGAACTGTTTCTTAATATTGCTATTACATTTTTTAAAGGCATTACAAAAATAGTACAATTGAATTAAAACAGCTTAATTTATTTACCATAATTTATTCATGTCCTTGAGCCAAGTATTACTTTATACTTTGTACAACTTCCTTTTCAATCTAAATCGTTAGTGATTCTCTTGTTCAACTAAACTAAAATTCTGGAAAATAAGATAAATTAAGTTCTTATAGGGCTACGACACGGTCCTAATTAGTATGAAACTTATCAAAAACAACAGTAAAACTAGATTTTTTTTCAATGCGGGTAGTTGTTGGCAATAAAATTGCCTTTTATTTGGTTCCGAATAAAACTGCCCGCAACTGGCCAGCAATTGAATCAAACTCGTCAACATTAGATAAGTGGTATGTGCTGGTTAAAAAGTGTTGCCCCGCTTCTACCTATAATAATATTCTATACTTCACAATTTGTACCTTTTAACATATTCAATGCAAAAACCAATTAAATAAAATTGAACCCGAAACTATCATCACTGCAAAACATTGTTCTTTAATGTATTCGCGCAGTAAGCAGGGTATTGTATACCGTCCCTCAAAACTGTTTGCGGAATGCGGAAATCTCTTTCTGTCTCCTGAGTTGCCTGAAATAAACAAAATCATATTTCAAATCCCTGAAAACAACAGCAAATTGGAGCAAAATGTGACAATAATTTCAGGTGATACCAGTAAATTGTGATAAAAAGATAACCTATGAAAATATAAAACAGAGATGAAATCTAAATAATAGCATCGGGGTAGAGACATAGAGTGAAAAGGTAACATTACTTATTGTAAAACGACAAAATATCTTTACAGTTGAATACAAAAAGCAATAACAAAACAAATCCAAACTTTGTCATATACTAATAAATAGTAACTGTTTTTATTCTGAGGAAGACGCTTTTGTATTTAACCTTTATACATAGAGAATGCTGTAGATCCTGGTAAGAATAATGGGACAAAGTATTTAAATTATTACAGTTATCCGTCCTTGATAAGAGTGCCAAGTTTCAGATTAATCCGATGTTTCTTAACGTAAATAACATACATAAACATTAAAACATATGTAACATTAAAATATAATATGTAAACTCTAAGGCTTTCACGGCCGGCGTTGCATGTTGTATGTATTGCTTCCAGGCTGTTTGGCCGTGGTCTAAGTGAAACTTGTGTTCCAGACGTTTCATCGATCACTGCGGTCGACATCTTCAGTGGTTCGGTCGGCGGTCCGAGCGGCGACAAGAGCGTAGAACTCTCCTTCGCGGCGTCTTCTCTGATGCTGATGAGAGTCAGTATTCAGTATTCAGTATCCAGTATCAGTATCAGAGAAGACGCCGCGAAGGAGAGTTCTACGCTCTTGTCGCCGCTTGGACCTGAACCACTGAAGATGTCGACCGCAGTGATCGACGAAACGTCTGGAACAAAAGTTTCACATAATAATAATAATAATAATAATAACGTTTATTGGTATATTACATTGTTATAAACTTAAGTATTTTTCGGCCCCCAAACTAGGTCAACCTGTATTTTGGGGACCTCCTTCCTATATGATACATTTATTAATATCATGTAATTGAATCATGTTATTCAAAAAATTAATTTAACATTAACTATTAAGTTTTAAGAACGTATATATTCTAAAACTGTTTAATTTAACTAAGTTTACAACACAAAAATAGTTACGTATTTACAATGCCACGGTAGTGTGTGTGTGTGCGCGCGTGCGTGTGTTTGTGTGTGAGGAAGCGTGTGGTGTTGGTGGTAGTGTGGGGTTATGTACATATGCGGGTGTGTTTGTGTGTGTGTGTGTGTGCAAGTTCAAAAGTGGAGATGGAGAATCTATAGAGAAAGAAAATATATGGAGAAGATAAAGGGAGAGACTGATCGCGATGAACTATAATATTGAATTACTTACGGCTACAAATTCTTCTGTTTTTTCATAGTCCATATTTGATAGCAATCTAATCAAACATAGACCACGGCCAAACAGCCCGGAAGCAATACATACAACAGTCGAGTAAAAGTTATATTCCTACTGCTATTAAACATGGAGCTGTTGCAATAATTAAGTAGCTTTAAAAGTATAAGAGAGCTGTTGCAACAGCTCCCTTAAAATATACTTTGGTATAATAAAAAATATTTAGAGATATTTTAGTTGCAAGGAAGAAGTTGTCTACTAAAGCAAGAAAAGTTATTTTCTCAGTCCACTTTAAAATGTTATTTTACAGGGCCGCTGGGCATGATGAAGATTTCTTGCCAGTCACAAGAATAATCAAATAAATTGCAACAAACAAACACATAAGTATACCCATCTAAACATGACATAGAAATACCCATCCTAACAAGACCTACCATATCTTCGGTCATACCCAGATTTTGTTCATGCAATGGGAATTTAAGAGGGCTTGGATAGGTTGGTACCATTTCATTTTCAACCATTTAACCAAGATCTCTCCGCATCTAAATCTTCTAGACATCTTATTCTAGAAATGGCAAGTTTAAAGGATCAAAATAGACTGGAATATCTCATTTGTACGACTGAATTCATCAAATAAGACGTGAAGCAATAATTCTTGGGTCTTCGTACAGTCGCCGCGTGGAATGCCATTAATAAAAGACAAGATTGTCTCGAAATTCACTGAACGCTCGTCCGTGACGATCTTTGCACTGTGAATGATTAAAAATAGATTGGGTGTATTCTCAAAGCCATGGAATCAATGATATTGTATGTTTATATGAGGTAGATGTCGCACAAGCGCGCGGAAACTTAGGCGGCAAAATTAAGTCAATTGTAATAATTTTGATTACGACGCGCAAGTCTAAACATATAGCTATCCTTTTCTATATTATTTGTACCGTATTATCTGTCGCAGTAAGCATGTTTATGTCGTAAAGGAACAAAATCTGAGCACCGCGCAGTATGGATATACGTCATCTTTAGTAAAACATCATTGCATGGAATATTTAAATCAGTTAGGAAAACGATGAAATCCAAAACTGTACACTTTAGGGATAAGTAGCCTTCTATGTGGTCTTATTTCAGATGGGGGACCGCTGGTTACAAGTTTAACAATATTTTCATTACTTTTAAGGACACGTTAAGCCCTAGTTGTTTAACGTTATAGGCAGTTGGACAGTCTAAATTTGGGTTCGTCTATCTGCCACGCCCATATTTGCCAGCCTAGTATGTCTACTATTATTTTTAGGAAGGCCCATCTCCCAGCCTTAGTCTTGCGTGCTACATCCTAGACCACGTTATCAGTTAACATCATGTGAGGCAGTTTGGCAAACGCAATCTTATTTATAATGTGTAAAAAAAGAAGTTGTTTTGATTATTAATATGAATCATGTGAAAGTTTTTTTTTCCATTAAACCTCGCTCAGAGCACCCAATTATTTATTTATGTTTCATTACATAATACATTAATTACTTTATTAATATCGTCTTAACAAAACGGTCTCACAAAAATAAATTATAACTCTTTACTTTTACTACGGTTATTAATGAAACCTGATAAATTTGATATTTTAATTTGTCGAGCTGTGGTAATAACATAGTTAGTGCTGCTACATATTTATGTGATGCAATTTCAAGATTATTTTTTGTCACACTCATACCCCCACACTAGGATACCCTGTGTCCCGGGAGGCATAGACACACACAATCACAATACACAAACATCTAAAACCCGAGAACAAACATCTTTGTTCATCACAGAAATGTTTGCCCCGGCCGGGATTCGAACCCGGGGTCGCGGTTCCAAAGTCAGTGTCGTTGATCACTGAGCCACAAAAAAAGATAAAAAAACGACAAATGAGACAATTATGCGGCATATATATATGCCGCGTAATTCTGTCATTTGTATAATATATATATTGTATATAGCAATGAAAAACAAAGTTTGAGTCTGTTACGCTTTGAAACCATTAACACATTGAACGCCGTGGTGGTCACCGGTGACCACCTCTATACTTTTCCTATGGGCTGACGCCAATTTACGATTTCAACAAATTTTACACATTATATTTAATTGGCCCATATGGTTCAAAATAGCCAAAAACCTCAATCTAAATAATTATTTTTTATTACTATCCAAAGAATTAACAAAATAATTGCTGACGTCCACCGGTGACCACCACGGCGCACGCCGTTGGAAATCTGCATTTCGTTCGCGCGGGGCCGCGGGGGTCGCGGCGCCGGTCACACCCCGCGCCCTTCCCCGGAAGGGCTGCGCGCGGCCGCGCTCTTGACACGAGTTAGTAATAGCAAGCAAGCAATCAAGGTCACGCGCATTGTTTATTTTTCATACTACCTACATATTTTCGATTTTTTTAGTGACAGTTTTACCCTGGTTACTTCTAAAAGTGAATAAATTGTGTCCTGCCTGACTGTAAGGATAAGTGTGGTGTGAATCATGGATGATTTTGAAGACTTTGAAATAACAAATGATGATTTGACGCAGATTGAAAATATAGAAATTTCCTTGCTCAATAGTAGCTTTCAGCTAAGTTCAGAGTCCGAGGAAGAGTATGACTTACAACCACCTTTACGAAAGCGACGTCGACGAGTTCTGTCCATTAGTGACACGAGTGACATTGAACTTGAAAATGCCGTGCCAAGTACTTCTGGTCACACCGCGTCGCTTCCTGTATCATCTACCGTGTGGCACCAACCAAAAGGTAATCAGCGTCGGATTATCGCCTACACTGAATTCCCAGGATTAGATTCACGAGTAGTAAGAGAAATGATCGATAAGACCCCGGCAGATTTCTATCATTTTTTAGTACCAGACGAAGTATTTGAAATGGTGGCCGATTGTACGAATAGCTTTGCTATAAAAAAAGTCACAGGATCGGACGCAGCATCTAAAGCTGCGCGGATTCACCAATGGAAACCTACATCCGCAGCAGAGATAAAACGATTTTTCGGATTGATTATTTTCATGGGGGTCGTAAAATTACCCAAAATATCCTACTACTGGTCAAAAGATGCTGTACTTGGACAGAATTTTCCTCGAACAATAATGTATAAACCGTAATAAACCGATTTGAGTTGCTGTTGCAAATGCTGCACTTTTCTCAACAAGATGAAGACAATAAATCTAATAGATTACACAAGATTCAGAAATTGCTCGAAGTTATGAACAGGAACTTCCAAAAAAACTACACCCCTTCCGAAGAGATCTGCATAGATGAAAGCGTGGTGCCTTTTCGCGGACGAATAATTTTTCGACAATACAATAAACAAAAAAGGCATAAATATGGTATAAAGGAGTTTAAGTTATGTACCATTCCTGGTTATACATATAAAATAAATGTATACGCAGGAAAGAATAACGATGAAGTCAATACTACACCGTTGAACGTCGTTATGTCTTTATGCAGCGATCTTCTATACAAGGGACATACGCTAGTGACCGACAACTGGTACACCAGTATAGATCTTGCCAAAAAACTTCTGGATGCAGAGACTCATCTCGTAGGCACGATTCGGAAGAACCGGAAGCATCTGCCAAAGGATGTAGTAAATGCTAAACTGAAGCGAGGACAATTCGTGGCGAAGGAAAGCGATGAGGGCATAACTGTAATGAAGTGGAAGGATAAAAGAGACGTCCTTTTGCTGTCCACAAAACACTCAGTGCGATTCCAAAATGTCCGAAAACGTAACAAAGTTACTTCTAAACCAAAAATAGTCATTGATTATAACGGTGCTAAAGGAGCTGTAGATATGTCCGATCAAATGGCTGCTTACTCAACTCCACTGAGGAAATCGATAAAATGGTACAAAAAATATGCAATCAACCTTCTCCTAAACACAGCAGTGGTCAATGCACTGGTCTTGTACCAAAGCGTTACTGGCAAGAAAATACAAATGGCAGACTTCCGGCTGGAATTACTGAAGTCATTTTGCAGCCAACAAGATGTTCCAGTTGGAAGACCTAGAAGAATGATACACAAACTGCAACAAAAAGAAGGGCAAGCCAGAACAAGCAGGCGGGCATGTATGAATTGTTACAAAATTAACGCAGCTACTTACGGCAGAAAGTTGGCTAAAAACAAGACTAAAAAGGTGAGAATGTTTTGTCCACAATGCCCGGAGAAACCTTTTCTTTGCATATCTTGCTTCAATGTGCTTCATAATTGACCAATTTTTTACCCGACTTCGCGACGAAGAAGACTGATTTCATTTATTCGCCAAATATTCATGACAAAGTTTAATTCAGTAGTAATTTTTTGAGTTATTTTAAGTTTTTTTCGATGTTTTTTTAGTTTATTTTTTACTAAGTCCAAAAATAAGTGCTTGCCTAACGTATAATAAAACGGTTTTTAAATATTTTCTAATAAACCATATATTTTGTAAACCTTCTTTTATTTTAAAACCACATCTTGTATACTTAGCCAAAAAATCAACATAGTCTTTTTTATACTTAGTGTCGAAACGAGCTAGTATGCGTAAACTGTTCTCCAGGGCCGCGCCGGGCACGCTCAATATAGTTTTGTACCGGCACTGTGTACTCCAGCGAGAAAATTGAGTTCAAACACGAGTCCGTCGCGCGGTCACCGGTGAGCCCCACGGCCTGAACGGGTAGTATTGCTGTCGGTCACCGGTGAGCTCCACGGCCCAAACGGAACAACTACTAAAGTTGAGTCGGCGTTCAATGTGTTAAATAGACTTTTCTTTATTTATTACTACTATATCTTTAGATAATTTAGATAATGAATATCATAGTGAGTAAAAATTCGAACAGAACGTCCTAATTACTAGACAATGATTAAGATTAAATAAGACTAGGTTCCTAACATCTCAGATTTATGAAGCATCGTAGCTTTGATTGACGGCCAATCATTTGGAAACCCTCGAGCATTTAGAATTCGACTCTTTAGAATGCTTTAAGTTTGGAGTATGGATGAAATAAACAAGCCTGAATAATAATAAAAAACAAAAATTGCCATTGAATTTATATTTCATCTAAAAACCAATGTGAAAATCCATTGTGACTCCAGAACACTGTTATATCACTTAACCAGCTTAACATGACCTTGTACAAGAATAAATGCTTTTGTAATAGTACAATTTATTATTTCTTGTATCTCATTGTAAGTAACATTTATTTCGTATAATAATATAATAATAATAATATGGGACAACATTCACACAAGGTCTTCAGGTCCCAAACTAGGCAAAGCCTGTACTATGGTAGCCTGATGACTGATATATATACTTAAATACATACTTATATATATATACTTTTTTTATACATACATATACACACCCAGACACAGGTCAAACAGACATGTTCATACACACAAATGTTTGACCTGTCCGAGAATCGAACCCGGGACCAGCAGCTCAGAAGGCAGAGTGCTACCAACTGCGCCAACCGGCCAGTCGGTATAAGAATAAAGTAAAATCTAGTAAAAGCCTAACCTGAAAATATTGAATATTGTCATTTCATTGGGAAAAATACTATATATAGATCATCCTCCTATTTTGTAGTCGGTTGCTGAGTGAGTCCCATGCTATAAGAATAGAACCCTTGTCTTAATTTGAAGCATGCCCAATTTATATTTTAGTACTTAAGCGTTTACGATCTTTGTCACCTCTTTGTGAGAACAGAAGCATGAACAATGTAAAGTCTTTCTCTTTGATATACGGTCTATTTTTAATAATTTTCTTTTAACGACTTGTCGCAAATGAGAACTGGCTCAGGGTGAATACTTATTATGAAGGTAATCTCTACAAGAGATTTTATAAATTATTTTATATCTCTACATACATTTCGGGGTTATCCAAATTTTTTTAGATTTTTGTATGAAATGTTTACTTTTTAAGTATGTCAATGTATACTTTTCGGCTTGTATCACATTGACTAAATACTACCATCGGGTCAGAGCTCTTCTTGTGTATTCTAATAGATTCGCTTCTGCCGGAAAACAAAGATTTTTCTTTTAAACATACCATACATATTTTTATACATTATTGATTTAGCGTTTGCCTACTATATCACTTGATGGTCAGTGACGATGTTGTCGAAGGTGTAAATGTAAACCTAGAATATTATGATTCTTAAAATTTAATCAAATAACATTAATTATTATGAAAACGTTCAATAATGTATATGACGTGTAATAGTACCTACTATTTATTACGAATAAACTGATTTATGATTTATTAAGGGGCTCCCATGAACTGCTGCCTGGACACACTAAGTGTTCGGTGAAAGTTTTTTAAACTGGGGGGTGGTAGTGGGTAGCTAGCCAGGCAGATTCTCGAACGTACCCTGCTACCATGCTGGAAATTTAATACCGGTGTTGCCTTTACAAACATCGCAAACCGTTAGTAGGATCGAACCAGCCTCAGTTTGTCATGTCTTCTATAGTTTGTCATTAACATTTACTATATTTCAAAAATTTATATGAATTGTAACGTTGAAACCCCGGCGCTATTTTTAAGCTTCGATGCCTTAAGGGTTTGTTATGCAGTTTTACATCTGCGACAGTCTCTAGCTATTCTCATGACAGGGCGAATAGCCAGGTGGATGGCTGGTTAGTCCTAAAATAATACAAGTACGGTAGCGACACTTGTTTGTTTTCTTTCAAACGATTTGTTACTATTTGTTATGTTGTTTGTTATTGAATTTATATTTTCAACTTTATGCCCTCCGTATTTAATATTTGAGTGAATATTGACGTTTACAAGTAATATTGATCTGATTGATCATTACGTACCTACATGTAAATGAGGGGTATTCGTGGTAGGTATAATTTATAAACTAATTATCTTATTAATTATTTTAAAATAGAATAGGAGGACAAAAGAGCAGATGGCTCATCTGATGGTATGCGATCACCTCCTCCCAAGGAGATTGACAACGTTTTCAAGCCAACCAAAAAGATCTTAACTGTGGAAAGTGAGTCGATATTATTTATAAATAAATTAAAGATTAAAAATTAAACTAGACATTCACTTGTTGCTATCCTGGAATATATATCAGCTGTGGATCTATACGTTTTAACGAATAGATCCACAGCCGACTCCTTCGTCATGACACGACGTCACGCGTGAACGGCTGGGTCAATTTTGATAATTCTTATTTTGTTGTGTTATTTATTGTCAGGCAAAGGATCTTATGAAAGAAAAAATAGCGGAAATTGAAAAATTAAAGAAATTTTAAAGACTAACTTTATTATGAACTTTTTCATGTAACTTTGCTGATTGACAGCAAGAGACAGATCGCACACCGCCAATATCTTTTACTAAAATCGTATCAAAATATATAACAAGAAATTATTATTTTTAGTATCATGGAGGGATTAGATAGTAAAGTGCGTTTCACAAATGGAGTTTCGCGGAAATCAGTGGAACTAACTGTAACATCGAATGTAACGATAGCGCTTTAATCTTTTAGCAAAGAAACTAGCGCCACCTACGTGAGACTTCTTTCGTAAAATAGACTATATGCTTATTATTAGTAGAGTATTCCAGTTTGAATTGAACGACAGGACAACGTCTGTCCGGTCAGCTAGTAATAAATGAAATTGGCAAGATGTGACAGCTGCACTATAATTTCAAACGATAAAATATATTAAAATATAATTGCATTAAAATTATACTCCACCAAAACATTCTGTTGTTTAACCAACAATCAGGATGCGGGGAACCAGTAAACATTTTAACAGAAGAAACGACTTTGTCACAATAAGAGATAATAGTGTTTCAATAACTTACTTATAAATTATAACATAAGTTTTGTTATCACAAAGCGCTACAGCTTGTCCGTGATGACAATAATTAGGGGCGGACAGAAACATGCAACCATAATGTTTTAATTAGTACAGTTGTTTCAGAATATTATGCTGTTTAAATTAAACTTGATGGATGAGGAAATTGAAGGTTTGAAATGTTACACGAACATGAAAGGAGCTAATTTATATAATTATAAATTTACTGGTTGCCTTATGGAGTTGTAAATGGCAACACAATAGCTGCATGGCATACAACTGCTCATCAACAATGAACTTCTTATTTCATTACGTAGTTAGAAAAGTTTAAAACAGAATTATATTTAAGGCCATACGTGTTGCTTATAACAATACCTTTAGGCACTTGATGAGGCTAAAGCGCTATTGTAGTGCTTCTGAAATGTTCACTCAGGCCCGTGTCGACTCCTTGAACGCTATCCAACGAAAACGTATATCGTCCTTTATGTCCAGAGTTAACAGGTGTAGCAATGCTATAGTTAAAAGTCTGGCAGAACGACTAATGCTGACTGCGACCTACAGACGATGGGTGGAGATTGTCACCTAGGACAAAAGTATAATGGACTTTTAATTATACTTTAGTAAATTTGAAATATACCTTAAATTAATTATGTGTTAATTTTATTTATTATTATTTTAGTTATTTATACAACATGGATCTTGTGTCTGAAATAAAGTGCTATTATTATTATTAAGGGCTAAATCAAGTGGTTTTTTTTTTACTTATTATATGTTTGTGTTTGACAACTGTCTCACCTGATGTTAAGTGATGACGTTGTCTAGGATTTAGCACGCAAAACTAGAAGCTATTCACTCGCGACTTGAAGACTCCAAGATTGTACATATCAGGAAACACAGACTCGGGCAACGAATTCCATTCCTTGGCATTACGCATACATGTATGCTTCCCACCCTAACAAAATAATAGATTGTTAGTGATTATTTTATTCAACTAAACTTATCTAAAATTTTGTTATTAAAACAGACGTGGTTTTGACACATTTATAAATGTATAAAACACGGGAGTTACTCACGTAATAAGTCAGAGGGTTCCGACTATACAAGGCGAGTACTAGGCGAATCGCGACCGCGTCCGCGAGCGCCCCGTATTCTCCTTGAAAAAGACCACCAAATGTGGTTGAAACTATAGTCGGAACCCTCTGACTTATTACGTGAGTAACTCCCATGTTTTATACATTTATAATGTTATGAGTGAATGTTGAAAAAAAAAAAAAAAAAAAAAAATTGCGGGTAGTTTTAGTCGACATCAAATATGTAACATATTAATTTATCTAAAACTAACCACGATTTTTAAATATAAGATCTAATTTTAGTGTTTTTATTGATGTCATACTAATTTGGACTTTGTCGTAAACATAAAAGAACCGTGTTATTTTCAACAATTTAATTTAGTTTAGTTGAACAAGAAGTTGAACAATCACTACCATTCTACAAAGTACCTACTTTTCTAAAATTGTATGTACTTTTTCAAGATTTATGAAAGAATCATGCAGCGGTCAGTCAAACATTTTAATTTTGCAGAATGCCATAACTAATAACTACATTTGCTAGTACATTTTCTCTCACATTTAAACAGTTGAAACGTGAATATTGGGTAACATTTGCAATGAGCTGGCAACACCGGCTAATTGCCATTTAGTAAGTAATTACACAAGCGACGCGTCGCTAACCGCAAAACTGTATTTCAATGCGGTTTTCGGGACTGCAGAGAAGTTATTTACATTTCATATTAATAATTTAATACGGAGTGTTACTTGGTTGATGGTGAAAGGACACATGTTTACACATGTTGCATTTTGATAAGTTTCTAATTAAATACAGCTGATCATAAGTGACAGCAATTCATAAAACGGCCTTGACGGTCTTTACTGTCGCCGTGGCTCATTCGTCATTAGCTTGACTTCTGGTCCATGGAAACCCTGGGTTCGAATCCCAGCAGGGGCAAACGTCTATGCGATGAGTATGCGTGTTTGTCCCGGGTCTTGGATGTTTGTATCACGGGAGGCATGGACACACGCAATACCAGCACGGTATTTCGTGTGTCCATTCCTTCCGCGCCAGATACGCTGCACAGGGGTCGCCGCGCTCTGGCAGCGTAAACTCACCTGAGGATGAGCATCGGACATGCTCGAAACCTAGGTCGAAACTTCGACTATAAACGTGAGTAAAGCTGGATACCACATATCTATATATAATAATGTGTCCAAACTCACGAGAATTTCCAATCAATGATAGTATTATCAACGTCATTGGTTAAATAAGATAGATTTTATACATATATATAACAATACTAAAGTTACATCTTTTTATCGAAATGTGGGTAGTTTTAGGTAAAATAACTCCCGTTATAACAACTAAAACTACCTGCGATTTGGTAAAATTAGTCTAATATTGAAGATAGCTTTGTAAGTTTTATGAATTAAAAATTGGCGCAATAGCTTTTATATCCGGTCCCGTGGCGCAGTGGTTTGTGTCATCGACATGACTTCTGTGTCATAGCGACCCTGGGTTCAAATCCCGGCAGGGGCAAACATTTGTGCGATGAGTGTAGATGTTTGTCCCGGGTCTTGGATGTGTGCTGTGATTGTGTGTGTCCATGCCTCCCGCGATACAGGGAATCCTAGTGCGGGGGTCTGAGTGTGATTAAAATAAATAAATAAATTCTATCGGATTTTAGGCAGTTATGTTAAAATGATAAATTATGGAACAAATTCAGATTAATAGGCGTGTAGCTTTTTTTTTTCCAACTAATCCTTATGGATTAGTTGGAAAAGAGACAAGACGGTATTAAATAGTTATAGATACAAATCTGAATCCCAAGTTTTTCCTTCAAAAATTTCAACGTAAATTTCATGTTCTTCAACATTTTGTGGATGGAGACGTATGTATATAAAGATGCCATGTATATGTAAACTCATTTATAATTTTATAGCAAATTCTAAATATTTCTCGCTAATTTAGCATCTCAGTTTGCTGATTTAACGATTCACATAAATAATAAGATTTAATTGAGTTATAGTTATGACGACGCCGTAGTCTACGGCTTAATGACTCTATGTCATTGTGACAAAATAGAGATTGGCTGTCGGCTATCGATACTTCTATGAAAAATGTTACTAATTTCTGTCAATGAGTGCTATCTATTTTTTTATGAAATAGGTTGCATACACGCAGACGGGCCGCCTGATGGTAAGCGATCACCGTCGCTATGGATATCTGTAACACCTGGGGGCATTACAATACGATACGATACGTATGATACGTTGGGAGTGATATAATTCAAATTTAGAATACAATATTTAAAGGATGTATTAAATAGTATCATTGCTGTTTATAACATACAGTGATTTTGATAGAATGTCAAGTCAAGATCATATCGAGAGAAAAATAAACAAGACGTGTGTGAATGGATCAACTTCAAGTAAAAAGGTTGGTGAACATTGTTTTGTCAAGATTGAGACATTCTAGGAAAAACTTCACTCATCCAAGGTCAATTTTCAAGCACCACCTTTCGAAGAAAAAAAGAATCATAAAAATGTGTTCACATAAAAATACAATACAGTCTCTCAGTCTTTAGTAAGATGAACAGAAAGGCTTGTATCAAGGATCGCATTAGACTTTTTTTTCTTATTATTTCTTATTATAAGCTTGCGTTTGACAACTGTCTCACCTGGTGTTAAGTTATTACGTTATATAGGATGTAGTACGCAAACTTAGAAGGTATCTATTCACTCGTGACTTGAAAACTCCAGGGTTGTACTGCTGAAGAAGCCAGGAGAGATAATTGTGTAGCGGTCGTACTAAGTAGGAGTCCATGATCTCACCGTACCTCTACCCAACCAGACAGAATTGTGTTTGTACATATGTATAAATAGCCAGCTTTGGATTTGGACTGCAGACGTACAAAGAGTTTTGTTCGCAAGAAACTCATGAATTGTTATATTTATGTAATACCAAAAAAAAAGATTTTTGGTCCCATACATAAGTAAGTATTTGAGAGTAAAGAAAATCATTGATACTCTTATATCGATGATTTCCCTACTATCAAAATATCATAATGAATCCTATACTAATGGATAGTAGGATAGAGATGGTTTCTGTTTTAGTATTATATCGATAATTTTCTACGGCATTTGTTCACGTCACTATTTTGTTATTTCCGTCATCATGGTAGCGCAGCTGCCACAATTTGTCGCACTTCAACTCTGATAAACAGCGAGCTCAGCGTTTCGAGTTTACAACTATGTTTTGACATCTTACACTGTTTTCCGAATAACAACACGAAAATCTGCTTTTTTGTGTAAACTGACCTATTTTCTGTTTCTTTTTATGCAACTATTTATTAAATACTAGTTGTGCCCCTCATCCACGTGGTCTATGTCCTTATCCAAGGTCTCATCTATCTTTATATTAAAATCATACCTAATCAATCGGACTTTGGAGAACGACATAAACTACTTTTCTCCTGGAAAAAGTATGGGTTCTGTGGGTAACCAAGGTAGCGGGAAAATCGTAATCCAAACGGGTGAAACCGCGGGGCGCAGCTAGTATTTAATAATACTCGATAACGCTCGGATTAATTAATCCATCTGTAACAAGTTTGAAATTGAAATTGGGCATAAAACGGCTATGAATGGGCAATCAGTTTCGATTCGACAATCATTTCGTTCATTAAAACATTTTTAATGACCACCAGACTGGTATAATACCACATCCAAATTTAAGATCTCGAAGATCTACTGAATTTTCTTTAGCGCTGTCGTACTAATCTTGATGTGATGATTAATAATTGAAATTGCTAAATCTGTGTTAGTTCAATCACGTAGTATGCAGCTGCGCTTTCGAGCCAGTAAAAAATCTAGGTCAAGCGTGATAGCTTCAGTCCAATAACGACTACCGAATACTTGTGACTGCACCACAAATTAACAAAATGCCTAGAATTGACAATAGACAATTTTTTTTTTTCTAGAAAAATTATACTTAGTTATAACTTATAATAATAATTACAGTAATGGCAATATATGAAACAAAAACCTGATGTTTTAAAATCGAAAGATTCTTATCTGCAATTCTTTACATAGACGCGTGTTTTACTAGTCAAACGTTATAGGATCGCTGTCAGGTGTTCTGACAGTTTATACGGTGGCAAATCTATTTGGCTGACAATAGGGAGTAGTTTTAGTAGTTGGGCTTATGGACTTTTGGTAACCATAAATAGCTTTGGTGATAATTGGCTATAAGGACGAAGACGTGGTAACAATACAGTACCACACAAATTTTCTTTCAATTTCAAGACTTGAGTGATTTGTTGAGCGGTTGTGTAATCATTTACTATTTGAATAATAAACACTTATTTACACTTTGCAATAATTAGAGTATTTTTTTAATTCTCACTCATTACATATCTATTCCGTGGTATCTAGGCCGTGGTGGTACCGGCCTAGAATAGTACTCTCCCATCTCTTCCCGTGGGTGCCGTAAGAGTCGGCTAAGGGATAACGTACCAGGAGGTGGGCAGCAGCGTCTTCTGAGGATCGGAAATCATACTGCGCTCGCCAACCCGCCTGCCAAGCGTGGCGAGTATAGGCAAATCCCCCTATATATGGGGGAGGCATACGTCCAGCAGTGGACGCACATGGCTGAGAAAAGACATATCTATTATATTCTGCTGTTTTATGTAAAGGTCAATCATCAATTTAATGAACCATCCAAACCTCGTGATCTACTACAAAAGTCACCCAGAAATGAAGCTAAATACGGGAGGTGGCAAGGGCCTCAATTTTCCATTGTGCCACAGAGAAAAAAAATCTCATTGTCTAAAAATACGTGCGCAGAATGCCTGCGCTCGATAGCCCGCCGAGAAATTATTGTTTCTCGGCGATTTCTTTATTCTTTTGTTACATGGATGATTTTTATGTACTATGAAGTGACTAGATATACTACACGCTTATAACAGACCTCTCATTGCAGTGTTTAATGTGGGCAGTTTCCTCGGAGACCAGCTCGATATGTGGAAAATACAATTTATTCGGATCTCGGCCTTCGGCCTCGTTAGCCGAAATTACAAGGCCGAGGGCCGAGGTAAGAGAAAACCCTTGCCTCAGCCTACGGCCTTGCAATAGGCCACGCTCAGCTTTTGCCTTGCAGGTTTGAACAGTTGACGAAAAGGAGATGATACTCAGAGGCTCTCGGATGTTTACTAGTAGAAAAGGCGGGAGAAATTCTGATGCATGTTGATTACAAAAAAACTATTATTCACATTTTTAAACTTTTTAATTTCTTTTCTTCCTGTGTGCAGTTTTTTTACTCAATTCTATTACTTTTAAGTATACTGCAAGTTATGTTGAATCATTGAGTTTAAGGAGTAAGCCTAGCATAGGACGTTGTGAGGATGTGAGGCAATGCCCCATGCAACAGAGCCAATATATCAAAATTGATAAAGATTATTTATTTATTTTAAGATTAATTATTATTTAAGATTAAGATTTATTATAGATACGATAAGATAAATTATAGTACAAAAGTACATCAAGAATTTACTGTATAACCAATCTACAATGTAAAAATAGAAGCAAGTAAAATTGTAGCTTCAGTTTTAAGTACAAATTACTTTTAGTTTTGGGATTTATATATAACCTTTGCAGCCTTAATTTGGCTGGAAACTCATCAATAAATTATCCCTTACCATCTAGACGGCATCAGAATTTATGATTATATCTAGTAACTTTGGAGTAAATACCAGCGGAACCTAAATTGAATTTTAAACTAATTACTGAGCCGGTGCCTCTTCAAAAGCGACGTACGAAGTTTAGCTTGAAAGTAATATACGCAGATATTCTGAGTTAAAGTTGTTTAGTAGTTAATACGCGAGATCACAGAAAATTGGGAAGTTCGGATGTCTGGAAGTTTTTCGTACAAGACTGTCTACGTGTCGTAGTTCAACCCGCTTGGATATAACCTGAAAGTAAGTAGTTTATTTCTTCACAAAGTGGTCTTTTGCCATTTTTCATCATCATCTCAGAGACATTTCAGAGACATCCACTATGAACTTGGACCTCCCCAATCGATTTACACAGAGATCGATTGCATCCAGACCTTTCCTGCGATCTTAGTTAGGTCGTCTGTCCACCTTGTCGGTGGCCTAGCCGTCATATGCTGCGCTTGCTAGTCCGTGGTCTCCATTCAAGAACCTTTCGACCCCAATGGCCATCGGTTCTTCGAGATATGTGGGTACCTTGCCCACTGCCACTTCAATTTTCTAATCCGCTGGGCTATGGCGGTGACTTTCTTTATCCCATTTTTAGCGTTTTATAAATCAAAACAAAAAGTAACCCTTGTAGGATCACTTCGTTGTCCGCCTCTCAATACCAGTTTTTTTTTTCCCATTTGGAGCTTTGGAACCCTTGGCGGTATACCATAATTGTGTTTCTTCCCAGCACGGTGTAGCTTTATTTAATTTGCAACACGTTCGTAAGTGCATTCTTGCACGACCGGTAGGAGTGTACCGACAATGAGTTTTAGAGCTATGATGGCTCAGCGGTGGGAGCGTCGGCTGTCAAACTGACGGTTCAATCTTCACCAATGGCTTGAGCTTCCGGTTAAAGTAGCACTGCTATCAAATTTTCTGAATGATGGTAGTATACTTTCGAGTGCCTGGCCAGCTGTAGTAGCTAGCCAGGCGTCAAGATTAAAAAAGTGTCAACAAGGCGCATCATATTTTCTCGCTGCCTCAATTATCCAACCGCAACTATATTTTTTCCGGGATAAAAAGTAGCCCATGTGCTGTTCCGGAGTATAAGCTATTTTCATTCTAAATTTCATGCAAATCCGTTCAACCGTTTCAGCGTGAAGGAGTAACAAATATACAAATGACAAACGATAAACTTTCGCGTTTATAATATTAGTGTGTTAGTATAGTAGGCTTTATACAGCTATTTAGGCCATGCCATTCTTAACCTGACTTAACGGAAATAAAGTACAATTTGCGTCAAAGCGACAACCAAAATTATTACACTACTACTAATTGGTGTAAAAATAGCTCTCGTTAATTAATACGTGGATTTTTATTTATTTGTTCAAGTCTTTGGAAAACGTTTATCGTCAATAATTTAAGTCGAGAAGCTTTTAAGCGGATTTTTGGGTGAAATAACAATCCACTTGTCTCGTTCTTAAATTATGTTTATGTTGGTACTTACGCCAAGGATGCACTTAACGAAGACAAATATAATGAGGATGGCATAAATTATTCGTGTTTAAGTTAGTATCGAGGATGGAGTGGAAACAATTATTTGTTATAGGTAAATTAGGAGAGAAAAGATTTTCACCTAACTAATTTCTTTATTTTTAGAAAAACTAGTATGTTTATGCTTTCGTTGTAATTCAAAAAAAGAAAGGCGATTTAAGACGATTTTTTTTTTATTACATGATTCGCATAAACAATTTAGTTTTTAGGGTGTTGATAGCCTTGAGCTTGTGAGTGAAACGTGACGGTCTCTGGTTTGATTCCCACTCCTATATCAGACTTTCGGAGTTGCCAGTATCGTTATTAAATCTACGGTATAAGAATCATTCTGTTTTATTTCATTACCCGCCTGCACAGATCTTTCATATCCCATGCCCGATTGGCTAGCTACCATCATTTGTGAAACTGTAGCGGTTTCAGTGTGTTCCGGCACCTGTTTTTGCAATCCTGTTAACATTATAAAGATTGGTTCCACTTTTCACCGTGTCATCACTAATTACTGCCAAATAATAGACACAAATTAGAAAAAAAAATTTTTTCCCACAACTCTGTCTAACATTTTTAGTTACAACGACTGCAATATTATATATATTTGTATGAAATATTTCATACAGTCTACTAGCTACGCACCGCGGTTTTACCCGTGTGGTGATGATTGATGATGAAAAGTAGCCTACGTATTATTCCGGGACCTGTAGTATCTACCAAATTTTATCCAAATCCGATTTACCCGCATGGTGATGATGGTGATGATGAAAATAAGCTTATAATGTTAATCCAGAGTATAACGTATCTCCATACCAAATATCATCTAAATCCATTCAGCCGTATAGGAATTAAAGAGTAACAAACATACATCTATACTTATTCACAAACTTTCGCATACATAATATTAGTAGGATTTGCTCAAGCTGCCACTAAATCCTTGAATACGGTCAGTAAATAAAAATAATACAATCTTCGTTATGTTTAGGCAATAGACTTTTTCTAATTTTTAGGTCAGCCATCAACTCCAGTCTGCGTAAATCATCTACCTATTAGGTGAGAAAATACAAGAATATAGTCTGTTTTCTTCTTTTCTTGTTTTCTTTCTCTAGCGTCTCGTTGTCCAAGGCAGAGTAGAAGGCACGAGACCACGAGGAAGATCACCTATGCGATGGACCGATCAAATAAAAACAGCGGTTGGCGGCCCTTTGCATGAATGCAGTAGACTGTCGTCTAATAGACAGCGTTGGCGAGACACTGTGAGGCGAATAACATCTGCCCCAAAATCGAATAGTACTTCATGATGACCACGACCGCTCTGTCAAGAGTGAAACGATAGAGAAGAAGAAGTCTGTTTTCTAATTCGTATGATTGTTTGTTGTAAGCGAACAACTCAAGACAACAAAATTTTATTGTAACAATGATGCGATCAGCAGGGAAGGTGTAGACGCGACGGAAAACGATTACTAGGCAAGCTTCGCCTGCTAATACATAGGTGCTAGCTGCGGACTTCCGTATGCGGAGTTTTGCGGTCTAGAGCATAACCTTTGAGCGGGCTTCTAGAATTTCCACAAAACGCTTTAGAACAGATTTGTGCGATATAATTATTTTTTATAGAAGCTCTGTAAATGTTTTAAGTAGGTACGATTTGAGCGGGAATATGTAAAAATAATCTGAATATTGTGCTTTTTCAGAAATTAGTTTTGCTTTAATAGACAAACTTCACTTATTCCTAAGCTACTACTGTATACTACTACTACTATGTAGGTTTACTATGTAATTTTTTGTATTACGTATACATATAGTGTACACTTTTAGTGCGTCTAAAATTATGAGGAAAGATATTTATTTATTTGTATAGTTTTTTATTATGAAATATAACAGAAACGAAGTAAGCTTATGTCGCACAACGCACAACAAGCTACATATTTGGGATTTCAATTTCTCTTTGAGATCGAATCAGGAATGAGCAGATCCGTAGAAGAACGAAATTAACGAACATAGCCCAGGGAATCAGTAAGATAGTATATATTAATACTTGTGTTTGTATCGATACAACCTTTACGTTTCATGTTCACACAATTTTTTTCGTGCGCCATACATTTTATCCTGTGAAGAAACGGAACTAACTATTGTCAGGTGTACTGTCAGAGTGACATTTCTAGGAGGTGGTACTACATAGGTTGTAAGACACTACTTGCCTTATCGTCTTTATTGATACTCTCATGGTACCAGATAAACTTCAAAGATATAAATAAAAGTCGTTTTGAATATTAATGATAGTATGGCATGGTATGGCGTTATACGAAATTGAATTTTAGCTTAAATAAAATAAGACTTTTTTCACATTACAGAATTTTATTTTATTTTATTTTATTTGAATAAGAGAATCACTACCAACTTCGATTGAAGTCTTAAACAATAGACTTAGAAGAAGAAATTACTTGAGATAGTAGATACATACGTTTTGAAATTATGTATTTTTAACACGCTTCGCCCTTATTTATGTAATGAAATCTTTGAAATACTTATAAAGTGACTTTTTACCCCCTTAGAAAGTTGAATAAATTTGAAAGCTTAACACTTATCAAGTAGGTACAAGTACCTATGTATGACAATATAATAATTTAAATAATTTGTCTCGTTTTCCGTCAGGATCTTCAGGATAAGCGATTTTTTATATCGAAAACTGGTAGTGTAAGTTTTTGGCATTTATTGTTTAATATTTATGCTCCAAGTTCTTTTATCTTGGACCAAAACAAAAGTTCTACACAGTCAGCAGTGTTATGGGGTGCGTGTCCAGAATTTTATGTTAGCGCAAATGAAAGGGAACTGCTATTTTTCGGAGGTCCGTTTAATTATTTCGACCAGCCTTGCAGAGGTGTTTTATATATCCCTTAGAGATCGTAAGTTCTTTTATTTTAACATCAAAAGTGTCTTAGAAGTTACCTCTAAATTAAATACTTGTGAATCGTGGCAATTAGATCACTTACCTGACTTTTTCATCATACAATATAAATGAACGAAAGGGAAGAGAGCTCCGTTAATGGAATCGAAGGTCACACCGTTATCGAATTCTTAGTTTGGTGGTAGGGTACTTTCGAGTATCTATCTAGCTAGCTTTCACCCTCAAGTTTGAAAAACTGTCACCCTACACATAGTGTGTTCAGGCAGAAGTTCTTCAGAGCCAGTAAGCGTTCTATGTCCAATATACAGGGTTCACACTGAAAGTTTTAAGTAAATCAAACGGAACGTTGTAAATTTTTGACGTGATAACGTTTTATAAATTGATGAACGCCAGCAACACAAATGAAAAATAGTAACGTTCCGCGTAACGTTCCACCTGAGTTTTGTATTACATAAAATAATCAAAGTCAAAGTCAAAGTGGAAATCGAAGTGGAAGTGGAAGTGGAAGTGGAAGTGGAAGTCGAAGTCGAAGTCGAAGTCGAAGTCGAAGTCGAAGTCGAAGTCGAAGTCGAAGTCGAAGTCGAAGTCGAAGTCGAAGTCGAAGTCGAAGTCGAAGTCGAAGTCGAAGTCGAAGTCGAAGTCGAAGTCGAAGTCGAAGTCGAAGTCGAAGTCGAAGTCGAAGTCGAAGTCGAAGTCGAAGTCGAAGTCGAAGTCGAAGTCGAAGTCGAAGTCGAAGTCGAAGTCGAAGTCGAAGTCGAAGTCGAAGTCGAAGTCGAAGTCGAAGTCGAAGTCGAAGTCGAAGTCGAAGTCGAAGTCGAAGTCGAAGTCGAAGTCGAAGTCGAAGTCGAAGTCGAAGTCGAAGTCGAAGTCGAAGTCGAAGTCGAAGTCGAAGTCGAAGTCGAAGTCGAAGTCGAAGTCGAAGTCGAAGTCGAAGTCGAAGTCGAAGTCGAAGTCGAAGTCGAAGTCGAAGTCGAAGTCGAAGTCGAAGTCGAAGTCGAAGTCGAAGTCGAAGTCGAAGTCGAAGTCGAAGTCGAAGTCATAAATGATTATGACGTTATCACGTAAATCTATCGTCCGTAAACCGACTTTACAGACAACCAATTTTTTTATTTGCGTTTCAAAGTAGTCTGCGTTCTTTTCTGAGCACGGTCGAATGCGGTGGGGCTATTGACTGAAGCAATGGGCCCATTCTGCTTTTGGAATCTCTTCTACTCCTTTTTAACGCATAGCCACGGGCATCTTCGCGGTTATACAATTTATTCCTCTGAATATATAAATTCAAAAATAATAAAATAAATTAAAGTCGCAATATCAGGACTCTACGGAGGGTGACAGAATAACTCCAAACCTTTTTTGGGTTAAGGTGACGCAAGTCTCACACAAGTCTCAAACCGGATCAGAGTAATGAAAATACTGCCTGACGGTAGAAATAGATATGGTGGCAGGACTTCCCCGGGCGAACTCTCAAATAGAGTGCTTCTGCTGTTAAATTGCAGTCATTTTCAGTTTTACCAATAAAATGACTACCTGCGTCCGTCCTATGCGACCCAACAAAGTAGAATGCAAATTTACACAAACCAAAGCAGGGACCAACTTTTAGTTTTGATCTATTGAAATTAAACGATTTGTAATAACCCCTTATAATAAATAAAATATGACCACGAAATACTTTTTATTATGCAGTGGAGAGGCTAAGGTACTTATAAACAAATTACGACAACTCACAAAGCTTAGCTTTTCATCGCAAACGTGTTATTGAAACAGTAAGGGTTATTCATTCCGCCATAAACTTTTTGTACAGATATATATTTTGTACAGATATTTTCATTTCCTTTTTGTACTGGTCCCACGATACAAGAACTTTTCTTAGTGTGGGTTCTGTATGTCATTTCATATAGTATACTCCAAGTAAATATAAGAAAATTTGAACATTATTTCTTGTGTATGTTTCTAAGACGAGCCTTGTATTATTTTGAAATAATAAAATTTTGTATTTGTATTTTTTGTTTTATTGCTTGATATTTCGTCACAGGTTCGTGTACTACGCTTATATATATATATATTTTTTTTATTACTCTCAGACCCCCGCACTAGGATTCCCTGTATCGCGGGAGGCATGGACACACACAATAACAGCACACAAACATCCAAGACCCGGGACAAACATCTACACTCATCGCACAAATGTTTGCCCCTGCCGGGATTCGAACCCAGGGTTGCGGTGACACAGAAGTCATGTCGATGACACCACTGCGCCACGGGACCGTCAATATTATATATATATATATGAAAATAAATACAAAACATCGAAGATATCCCGTTACCTTTAAATGCTATTTTGCATTGTCAATATATATTTTTTTAACCGTCGGGTGAACCGATTTTGATGATTCTTATTTATTTGAAAACTTCCCGTGTAGTCCCATTTAAATTTTTAAATCGGTCAAGCGGTTTTTGAGTTACACTCAAATAACTGAAAAGTGTTAACATACACAATGACAATTGATCCCGTGAGAAGCAAAGATGAAAAAACATTTTTTGGTATGTTCCTATACGTCTTACAGCCTAACTGTAGCGGTTGATCGTTATTATCACTTACAGGTCAGTGACTATGGTCAAAGAGACTGGTTTCATAGTCAGTGATATAGGTGGTATGACACTAATATCCATGCCCAGTGTCTGTCGACTGGCTCTGGCTGGTCTGATGAGCTAGAGAAATGCTGGCACTCAAAGAGTACACAACAAGTAGGTAACACACCAGGAGCCCGAATCAGAACTCTTCCATAGCTAACCGAATCGATTCAGTAATAAATAAATCCTGTATTATGACTTTCTGTATAACTATTTTAAACCTATTTTGTTAGACGATTTTTTTTTTATTGGGAATAGGCAGGCGTTTGACCACTATCTCACCTGATGTTAAGTGATGATGCGGTCTACGATGGAGCACGCCTGCCTAGAAGATACCTATTCACTCGTGACTTGAAGATACCCAGGTCGTATTTTTTCGAAAATACAGAGTTATGCAATGAGTTCCATTCGTTAGCTGTACGCACTAAGAATGTGGAAGCAAAACGCTTCGTGCGACAAGTTGGAACGTCCACCATGTATGGATGTTATGATATATATATATATAGGTATGATTTTGTTCATGATGTAGTATTATTATGGGCAAATTAACAAACTTCAATATATGAAATGTATGAACAATATCGAATCAAATCGATTCGTTTAGTTATCGATCGTTCTGAATCAGGGGGCAGGCGCGAATGACTCTAGTTTAGTTCTGGTTCAGTTGCAATTATGTTTCAATTATGTTTCAATTCAACGTTGTTGATTTTGGTATTTCACTAAAGCTAAAACCACTACCACATGCAAATGGCAAAGTCTTGGCTCATCCTCGTAAAGAAAGGTCATATTCTATTACGATGGTCTATACAGATTATTACATTAGTTCTGAGAAATATTTATTGATATTTTTCTTGTAATAAAAACATCACCCTTAAGTTGATATTGCAGTATAATCATACTATTATGCATGAATGTATCAAATACATCACTAAACGATGAAAAAAAGTTGACTCTGCGGAACTATTTCACATTCGATTCATTGACAGTTTAGGCTGACGTTCCAGCTACGATAGTATCGGTTAAATAAATCATTTGCGCAATACGGATCCTTCAAAAAAGATACGTTGTGATTATAGTTCAATTTCCATTCAGATGTAAAAATATGTCAATTTTGAAGTGATAACGTTTTATAAATTGATGAACGCCGAAATGAAAAATAGTAACGTTCCGCGTAACGTTCCACCTGAGTTTTGTATTACATAAAATAATCAAAGTCAAAGTCAAAGTTGAAGTCGAAGTCGAAGTCGAAGTCGAAGTCGAAGTGGAAGTGGAAGTGGAAGTGGAAGTGGAAGTCGAGGTCGAAATCGAAGTCGAAGTGGAAGTCGAAGTGGAAGTCGAAGTGGAAGTCGAAGTGGAAGTCGAAGTGGAAGTCGAAGTGGAAGTCGAAGTGGAAGTCAAAGTCGAAGTCAAAGTCATAAATGATTATGACGTTATCACGTAAATCTATCGTCCGTAAACCGACTTTACAGACAACCAATTTTTTTTAGTTAGATTGCTCTTCAGGCGCCTCTTTTTTCTCACTATTCACTCTGGGCGGGCACGTACCCAGGACCCTGCGATCTTTAGGGCCCCCTAGTTCCGCCCAGATTACTTACTTAACAATAACTAGTATTTATTTATAAAAATATTGTTTAACACGGGATACAACTAAAAATAAATGGAAACACGTATAATGCTCACTGTACAAAGCGTGCATACATTTTTTACCTGTTTTCTAGTAAATAAGACAAAAAATGAATTTAAAAAACTTGAAAAATAACATTAATTTGTAATTTTGTCACAAGACTAAAAAAGGCGCGTTAGCCTGAGTAGTCATCATATAATTAAGTTTATATAATAATATAATATCTTGACTGTGTCTTGTTTTGTATATATTTTTAAGTTAATGATTAATAAATATCTTTTAAAACAAACAAACAAATGGAAAACATTACTAGTATCTATTATAGAAAATCATATTAATTTACAAAATATCAAACGATACTTACGATTAACGATTGACTACCATACATATTTGCTTATGATATTGACCGATACTCGCATGTATCAGCACATGCGGGTATCGGAGCTAAGTTTGTAGATTAAATCATCTTATTACTTGAATGAATAGCAATAACGTACAGATACATAGATTTATTCATTAAATGTAATGTAAAGTCAAACGACAACACTTACTGCTTTTGAAGCGATGATAGCTCAGCGGTGGGAGCGTCGGCTGTTAAACTGACGAATGCTGGCACCAACGGCTTGAGGTTCCGGTGAGTGTAACACCGCTATCAAATTTCCAGCAAGCAAAGTACCCATTAGGGTACTTCGAGTACCCACCTGGGTTCTCCAGCTCCATCTCCTAGGTAGCTACCACCCTCAAGCTTAAGGAACTGTCATCAAACACATAGGGAGTGTGTTCAGGCAGCAGTCCTTGAGAGCCAGTGAACACTCTAGGTCTAGCGTGATAATATCTTAATACACATCTTCAGTCACCATCAAGTGAGATAGTCTTCAAACGCTAGATCTATAGAGTATAAAAAAGGCAACAATAAATCTAGAACCTTATTTTACTACCTTCTTTGTCTAGTCTAACCCGTCAAGGTTACGGGTCCACCGCCAATTATGCTAATGTGCCAGGGGCCTCCATTAGATTGAAGCCGGCCCTGGAACATAAGAAGGAATAAGTATACAGAATCTTCAACTTCACAATCTTCACACACTGTTTAGTAAATAGTTTTATTTTTCAGAATAACTTGAAGATGGTCTCAAGGCAGGCGTCAGAGTTCCCTTCTACAGTGCGGCAACTCAAATTCACAGTAAAATAAAGTCCGAACTTAGAGACTGCATAAGAAAGCCCGTTTTGTCGATATTAACTCAATGTGTATATTCTAATATAATCTTGATCTTAAAATATATTTATGTATATTTTATTCAATTAATTTATTATATTTGTATATTAACAATTGTATCAAATTTAAATTGTATCCCCTTTATCCCCAACATTGTAATTTTTTATTTTTTTTTAAATGTTTGAGACGACTAATGATAAAAGGGAATGGAAGAGGAGAACAGGTTGTGGCGACCCTGTCTACTGTCGGATAAAGACAAGAAGAACAGAAAGAATTTTGGAAGCATGTTCCTACGTGAGTTGTTTCCAAACTGCTCTACTGTTATTCCGGTAAAATAATATTCAAGTGACTTTTAATTAGTTCTTCATTGGGCCCCAAGCGAGTGTCGTCTTTGTTTTATTTGTAGATGCTTTTTGTAACGTCTGGATTCGTATCTAAGATGCAGAGATTGTTGACGTTGGAGTTGAAGGCTTGTGAGCTGGCTGGTGATAACTATTTGTTCCCAGGAAATGTGCTTGCTTATGTGTTATCTTAGTTTTGTGGGTTGAATGATACTTTTTAAATTAGATAAAAGGATAAAAGATATTAAACAAGAGATATACAGATATACCCATACAAGGGCTGGATGCGGGCCGCTTCCAACAGGTCCTTGTGGAAATCAATGGGGGAGGCATATGTCCAGCAGTGGACGTCCTATGGCTGAGATGATGATGATGATGATGAAAAGGATAAATGTTTTTGCTAGAATATCTTATGTGAAGTTTTTATTTCAGTGTTTTTTTATTACTTGTCAAACTCATAGCTTATATAAAATGTACAGGGACTTGATCGTGTGAAAACATACAAATTATCTTGATTTACCAACACCGTTGTTTCAAACAAATAGGTAATACATTAGTTGTGATGCCCCGAGTTCTTACAATACTGAGACAAGCTTAACTATGGGTATGTTTTTTAGACTAAAATTCATACCTGAATAAATGTCATAAAATTAAATATAAGTTATCCCCATGGAATTATTCCCCACATGAAATAGGTAAACAAAATTACCGCGTAGATATTTTTTTGTAATTCCAGTCAAATAGCTCAAAGAAAGTTTAATTGATCCTAAGATCTTAAGCGATTACTATTGATACCTACATTGGAATTGCCAACTTTACAGAGTTCAATTCCTTCTATAACATCTTACGCAAATATATTTTTTAGCGCCATCTATCACAAAACAGCTTAACTATTTGAATGGTCGAATAACCGATATTGCAATTGAAAACATAATTATCGAAAGATGGCACTATACCCCAATTCAAAGGTTTGTTATATAGGTGGTTACATGGACAACATAAAGGAAAACATTGGCAACTAATGGAACATTGGGACAGGAGTATATAGTATACCGTTCTGCCAATTTGCCAACCAAGCTATGTAAGCACTTCGCAAGCAATCCAAATTTAATCCTTCATAGGCATCAAACATAATTATTAATAAGCATGGATGCTGTTCTTCGCGCCATCTACCTGAAAGAGGTTGAACTATTTGAATGGCCGATTGACTGATATTTTATTTGATATTAATAAAGATATTGAAATGTTGAAATATATGCATATTAACACTGACACATTAGGCTTAAATTTTAACAATATTTTTTTAGAATAATATATAGACATACCTCAACCGGTTAATAAAATGGAACCAATTTGGAAAGTATATATTTCGCCGAATATATATATTACTTACCTGCAACAGAAATGGAAACTTCCACCTATTTTGGAGGTTGGTTGAAGACGACCTGTGCTAAAAGGATGCAGCTCGTAATTGAATTATTGAAAAGGTAAAACGTAAAGTTATCTTTCACATTTTATGCGTGATAATTAAGCGAATAAATTACATTTTCATTTAAAATCATTTCATTTAATTCTATATCATATATAAAGATACCTAGATATTAACCGTGTTACTGTGACCTTTCTCACAATAATTTTCAAAAGCGCCTACCAAAACATACATAGCAACTACATTAAAACAATTTTAGTTATAATCAAATTGAAGTCTAAATTAATTACTAACATTAATTTGGAGTTGAGGTAAGTCTGTGTTTTAGTTTAACAATCTACAAGTCTGTATGCTGGATTAGAATACGTAATAATACGTGGAGGTATTTACATCCTACTAATACTATAAAATAAATGCGAAAGTTTGTGTGTATGTATGTATATTTGTTACTTCTTCACGCTCAAACGGCTACACCGATTTCGATGAAATTTGGCGTGGAGATAGTTTAAGCCCTGGATTAACACATATGCTACTTCTATCCCGAAAAAGTTTAGTTCCCGTGGGATCATAGAGGTAGCGGGAAAACCGTAATTCACTTGGGTGAAACCGCGGGGCGCTTCAAGTAAGTATATAAAGATAATAAATACTTTGTTGCATAAAATATGTTTTTATTGACGCCACTCTACTTGGAAATCAGTCAACGTTTGAATTTAGTTTTGTATACTTTCGTTTTGAGCCGTTGTCGACGTTATTAAAAACGGTCAACATGATTATAATAAAATTATAATCCGGTTTTTATTTCAAGTACTGAGACACACACTACAGGGATTTTGAACAAGAACTATCTTATTATTAATAAGCAATTTGTAATTTTACACAAAATAATTGCTTTGTAAATTTAGATGACAATGATTCAAATTTTTATTGTTATTAAAAAACTAAGGTTTGGCAATCATACATTCAAAATAGTATCTGATGAACTACCAACCCTCAGATAAATCTGTGTACTCAAAGGTCCAACCACGACCATGGTTACAGATGTGAAATCTTTTTTATCAAAGTATTTTTCAAAATCAAATCAACAGATTTTATATAATTACAGGCGAAATGGTGAGTCTATTTCGTAAATCAATAAACAATCCAGCTATGTCGAATCACACGAATTTCGTTAAATCATGCGATCTAGAGGATTTCAATTCAAATTGAGTTCATTATAACGATTGACTAAGTTTCTACTCTACTGACCGACCTGCTCGTACCTATTATCACTAGGTATTGGTTATACATAGCATATTATGGTACTACAGTATACATAGAAAATTAAACACAATTAAAAATTGGTTGTCTGTAAAGTCGGTTTACGGACGATAGATTTACGTGATAACGTCATAATCATTTATGACTTTGACTTTGGCTTTGACTTTGACTTTGACTTTGATTATTTTATGTAATACAAAACTCAGGTGGAACGTTACGCGGAACGTTACTATTTTTCATGAGTGTTGCTGGTATTCATCAATTTATAAAACGTTATCACGTCAAAAAAAATTAAGGAGCAATATGGATAGACTAAGCTTGTCTTCTTTTTACAATGTAGCAAACGAAACGCTGTTTTTCAGTCTACCCCTATTAAGTATACATTTTTTAACAAGATATGGCGTGATGTGCTCTCTCCTGGGAATGTTAAAACAGAAACGTGCACACGAATTTTGCACTCGCTGAATGGCATTTTCTGTTTTTGCCCATAACCTAGAACCATACACCGCAAAGCAATACGAAAACGGAGATAGCACTAATAATTCACATAGTAAGATCCTAATTTCCTCCGAAATATGTTTCCTGATCGAGGACAAAATTTTCAGTTTAAAGTAAGAGTTTCTTATGTTATCATTTATATAAGGTATGTAAGGTACTTTCAAGTACTCGCTTGGCTAGCTACCTCCCTCAAGTTTAAAAAACTGTCACCGAACACATCATGGTGTGCTCAGGCAGCAGTCCTTGAGAGCCAGTAAGCATTCTAGACCTAGCGTGATCTTCGACCACATCGTCACTGAACGTCAAGTGAGATAGAGGTCAAACATACAGTAAGGAGTCTATGGGGTTGAAGCTTTTTAAAAGAAGAAATTAAAATACCAAATTGTTTTTAAACAGCCGTCGACCGTCCGTCCAATCACTCTTCATACAACTTCCAAAGTTGTATGAAGAGTGATTGGACGGATGAGTAGCCAGGTGTGTAGTACTATGCCAAAAAAATTGCTAACTAGGTGGGAAAGGAGAGGAGTAGGCAATAAGGGGTGCATAAAGAATATAATAATAGTACGATACAAACTACACAGTACAAAAAAACTTAAGTTTTAAATGTTGGAATATTCTAGCGTACCGAAACTTAGGCTGATGAGGAAATGCAACAATAACGTTGCGAAAATTCAATCTATAGTATAATTTTATTTCCAATTTACTAACGGTTTCATAATATAAGGATAAAAAATAAACTAAATCAAAAAATTGTTGTCATATTAGCGATTACGATCGCAGGTATGGATTCAGCTGCATATTAATATTTACTGAGCAATTTGCAGGAACAAACTGCTATGCGCAATAAGTAATAGTAATTAGTCCGTGCTGCAGTTGAAACTGCAATTCTTGCAAAGTACAAAATGAAATCGTTTAACAATTTACCGCAGTTGCGTGCCAAACGGCCGGTAATGTCCCCCACACAAGCAATAGCTCATCATGTAGTACAAAGCCTATGCACAGTAGATTTGCAAGTCAGTTATTAGGCATGGCCGCTATCGAAAGAATATACATATTCAAGACAATTTTCCGTAGGGGTAGGCAGAGAACACATCCTTTGCTACGATATGACCACGACACACTTCCTCCGCTTTATAAATTGGATCTTTCATACGACAGTTTAGGGTACTCTTGATCTAGTCCTTTTTAGAGTTTTCCTAATCTGACCTTAGAACATGCATTTGCCTAGGCCTTCCTCTTCCAACATTACCATTACATTCACCCTGTGTGTATACCTGCTTAGTCAATCTCCTTTTATTTATTTTCTCTACACGATCGTCTCTAGAAAGTACAAATACAGAACAACTTCATATTTTTCTCAATCTAAGTCTCTATACCGTTGTTTGCACCACAATATTCCCTTATCACACTATTTTTTACCTTGTTACTCAGTTTCACGACAATCACAATTCTCAGAGCTCTCATTTCCATTGCATTGATTCCGCTTTCATGCTTCTTTTCCCACACCAAACATCCCAACATGGTAGTAGAGTACTTTCAAGTACCCATCTGGCTAGCTACCACCCTCAAGTTTGAAAAAACTGTCACCAAACACAGTGTGTTCAGGCAGCTGTCCTTGGGGGCCAATGAACATTCTAGGTCTAGCGTGATAACACCTTCGACCACATCGTCACTAACCATCATGTCAGATAGTGGTCAAACGCTAGATTTATACAGTACAAAAAAAGACTAATAATACAATAAAACACGTTAATTTTAAGTTAGTAAGTTAAGAAAATTATAAATGGAAAGGGATTACTCGCACACACACCAGTTGCGAAGACAAAATAAGCAAACAAAGTAAAGTAAGTAACAAAGAAAAGAAAAGAGGAAGTAGCATAGCAACAGTCGCTGCAACTTGGAGAAGAAAAGCTTGAGGTACCTATTCGGGAGTTATTGAGCAACACCGGCAAAGCCGGCCTTCCTCAGGATGATGTTTGCAATGCATATCCTATAGCATTGCCTTTTGTGACAACCTCGAGTACTGTCACCATCTTTCCTAGTAATCCGCATTAAATAATTGCTTCGGATCCACCGCAGAGCGCACTACTGTTAAGAGGCTTACTTACGCTATGCGCCTGCCAAAAAAGTTTCAGCATTTTGCGGATACGTGGTTGATGTTGAACTTTTTGTAGGCGCATTGTTTTCGACCGAAACATTTCAGAATAATGTTTTAATCCTTTTGCCGGCACGAATACTTGAACCTGTCGGAATTAGTCCAGTATTGTGAAATATTTGAAGTGTCCTGTCAACTCCAATTCTATTAATTTTATGTGTATAAACATTTGACGGTCGCCGTGGCGCAGTGGTCAGTGACATTGACTTCTGTGTCGTCGGGACCCTGGGTTCGAATCCCGGCAGGGGGAAACATTTGTGCGATGAGTTTCTCCCGGGTCTTGGATGTTGTGTGCTGTGATTGTGTGTGTCCATGCCTCCCGCGATACAGGGAATCCTAGTGCGGGGGTCTGAGTGTGATATAAAAAAAATAAAAAAATATAAGTGCGGCCTTAAAATGTATTAGGTACGCTCAAATTACATTTGCAAGCAACTGGTTCTAAATGATCCATAAGAGATTTAATATTTTAGAGGAAATATTTATCATTATAAGTATAACAATTGTTGCGCCTTCCACTACCAAAACAGATCATATAGGTACCTACACAAGTTTCATAGTCATTGACTACCAAGCTCTATAAAAACAAGCTCAGAATACTGAAAAATCACGCTTTAAAAAGTAGGTATGAATAAATAAAATATTCTCTTCTAAATAGTAATGTAGGTTGAAACTATGTATATCAATATGTATCGTGTATTAAAAAACAACTCACATGTATTCTTTTATAAGCTTGGTTGACATGTAATAAACATTTTATTGTTTAACTATATTCATAGTGGTATTTAGAGGAATACCGTGCTGTAATGCTTCTTTGCAAGATATATAGTTTTGTTGCGGTTGGTAGCCTTAAGTAATCTTTCTAGGTATTTCTTCGATAGATCTTTAGTCAGGACGAAAAATAGTTTTTATAAATTTGACGGGATATATCTCGCAAACGATGCTCTTAACAAAATATGTTGTAAGTACCAAAACATACCTTCACTTTGAAATCTGTATACAATGATATTGAACGAAATGATTCCGAACGGACGACCAGCGCTGGTTAATTACGACCAGCATAACGCTGAGTTTGGGCCGATTTGTAGTAAGGAATTGCAAAATATAGTAAATTTTATTTTTAAATCATAGCAGCTTAGTATATATAGTTAGTATATAGTTTTGTATGTTTTTCTGCTAGGAATAAATATTATTCTATTCTATTCTATTCTTTTCTATGATGATGGGGTGGGGCAAAAACATTTCTTCAACTCGTGCTTCCTAGAGGGCGCTATACCAATTTAATGTGACATCACATAACCTAATAAACAGCGGACAAATAAAACGTTTCTAATAAGATCCACTTTTCTGGCACCATACCAATGCCAGAAAAAAACACCTGATTTGTGAAATCATTTTAAATACTGAGAAGTTATGAGGGGACAGACGAACGAACATATGTGAAAACATACAATAACCGGTCGAATACATTACCCTCCGTTCTGCTTCACCGTAGTTGGGTGCAAAACAATATGGATTTACTCAGAACATTCCTTACATTAATTCCAAACATAACAAGAGATGTACCTTTAATACCACAAACCTTTACATATTAGGAGATACGAAGCAGTAATGCGAACGTTTCAGAGTCAAATACTCAGCTACGCGTAAGTTCCATAAATATTTGAGTTTTGTGTTTGTGCGAAGCGGTTTCAGGCTGCAATATTATCCTGAGTGTACATTTGGGAACAAGATTGTTATTCATCTTTTATAGTATGCTTTAGAAATTAGGAATTTTAATATTTATTAGGCTTTTGCGCCTGCCTCATTTTTTTTTCCTCTCAATGCTGTTGATACTTCTTCATATTCATCATCATCACCATCTCAGCCATAGAACTTCCACGGCTGGACATATAAAGCCTCCACAAGGACAGGATGGAAGCGGTCCGCATCCAGCCCTGCGATCTTAGTCAAGTTGTCTGTCCTCTTTGTCGGTGGCCGTCCTAAGCTGCGCTTGCCAGTCCATGGTCTCCATTCGATAACCATTCAATCCCAACGGCCATCAGTTTCTCGAGCTATGCGCCTTGCCTACTGCTATTTCCACTTGCTATTCCGCTGGCCAATGTCGGTAACTTTCGTTCTTCTACGGATTTATACATTTCTGATTCGATCGCGTAGAGGAAACTCGAACATATAGCTCTGTCCATAGCTCCTGGTGCGACTTTGAGCCTGCTCAAGAGGCTCATAGTCAGAGACTACGTTTCAGTTCCTAAAGTCATGACTGGTGACACATATTGTTCGAAGACCTTCTTTTTCAGGAATCCCGGAGTTTCCGAACGCTACATATTATACAAATATAAATGTATTTTTGATTGGAACATAAATATAAATAGTTTTTAAGATATGTATGGGTATATTCGTGATAAATACAGTGGGGTTTATGTTTAAATAAGTGGGTGATACCATCCATGTTTTCTTTAGGATTTGGGTTTCATATATCTTTTGGTGATTCGCAATAATGCCAATGGTACGTTTAACTTTGGTTTGGTAACCTTGTTTGAAGCAGATTTTTTTGCATTTTTAGGCTTTAGATTTTGTTTTACTATGTTTTAAGTATTATTGTAATTATTATAATTAAGAGGATGTAATACTCAAGACAAACCTATTCTAGTTTTATGAGTATTTTGAGTATTCTGACTGGCCGGTTGGCGCAGTTGGTAGCACTCTGCCTTCTGAGCCGCTGGTCCCGGGTTCGATTCCCGGACAGGTCAAACATTTGTGTGTATGAACATGTCTGTTTGACCTGTGTCTGGGCGTGTATATATATATATACTTATATACATATATATTATATAAGTATGTATTTAAGTATATATATCAGTCATCAGGTTACCATAGTACAGGCTCTGCCTAGTTTGGGATCTGAAGACCTTGTGTGAATGTTGTCCCATATTATTTACTTATTATTATTTATATTATTTTTAGCTTAAGTTAAATAATGTAAAAACTGAATAAATGAAAAAATAGAAAAACTACACAGATTTTCTTTGATTATTTAATTTTGAGTTGTTTGCCGTGAGGTTTAGCTTAATATTCAATAGATTGTTGTTTATTATAAATAACAATATATACATTTATGAAAAGCAATATTTTTCTCTAATTCTGTGATATTAACGATATTTTTTTGTGTTCCCTCAGGAATATAATGAATAGGGCGAGATAACAGATATCCAAGTATATGTAAAGGTAAAAATATTGACATATTTTATTTAGACGTCCAAAAACGTCCCAATTTTACCTACTAATATTTAAAAAAAAACCCAAAAACCGCATTTTAAAAATAAAAAACCCACTACAAAGAATAAGCTGTCCACTTTTTTATGTACACATTTCTAACGTGAATTTAAATGCATTCATATTCAAGAGACCACCAGATTCACGACCCTCAACTTTTGTCCTCAACTGTACATTAATGCGTGGCAAATAAGATATTCGTACTGTCAGGTTTGTTGTCAAACCACGCTCGAATAAGCAAGTACCTAGCTGTTTGTTTACTAAAATGTGTTTCTACTAGTGCGTTCGAGAAGGGCTATGGAACAGTTAAAAACGCCCAAAACGCTCACGTTCCTAGTTTGTTTAGGCACAGGTGGCGTTTTGAACTGTTTTCGTTCACCGTTCGAGATGAAAAATGTTATAAACGCCACCGTGATCTGCCACTTTTGACCCACCTCCGAGGCTGTATCTTTTGTGAGCGTTTTTTGATAGCTCAGAGATTGACAGCTGCAGCTGATGTGAGTAGATAAACAAACTTCGCAAACACGCCAGTGTAATGTTTTCTTTCTATTTCCATTACGAAAATGTAATTTTCATTATGATTCAAGCTAATAATTATTGGTATTGAAAAATTTTTAAGTCACAAATATTAAAATGAATCGTGGTACTTGACAGCTCTCGTGTAAATGATGTGTATGTGTCGTTCGATTTGGGAATTACAACACGTTGCAAACCCTTTTTACGACTATGCTAATTTATATACTTCTAGAAGTAATAAAAAAAGATATTTAAAGTTAATTCACGCATAATATAATATTGATCAAATTATATCAGAAAATAGTTAGTCGCAAGGAACTACTACTTTGAAGTTAAGCTTTGATTGAAACAACGCTTTTAAACGTTTTGCAACGTTTCTAGTTGATACCTGATTGGCTGTTACCTTTAAGAATCGATCTGCAATAGGTAGATAAGTAAGTATCTAAGTGATAAATTCGGCTTAAAATTGAATAAAAATAAATTTAAAAAAAACTAATTGCAGGCAAATAGTGTCTACTGGCGGTAAAAGCCTAAAATGACCCCCAAATATGAATGAGCTGAATCATGCTGGAGACGTAGCGCACACATAGCGCCCTTACCTGCGATCTTAGGCAGGTCGTCTTTCCACTTGACTTATAGTACACTTAACGTATACGTACTTCTTTAAAAAAATATAATACCTAAATTATATACAAAATAACAGGCAGAAAAATACATTTTGCAACGAGATTCAAACCACCATTGTTACTAACTACCTTAAACTACCTCTATCTCAATAAAACAAACAACGTAATGGTCAAAACTTACGCATATAAATAAAGTCCGTCGCCGCGTCGTAGCTTAATTTAAAAAAAGTTTGCAACGCAGTTGAACCGACTAGTTTTGAACGGAGTACTGCCTATGCAGTTATGAAATATACGGGTAAGTATTGCGGACTGTAACGCCAAACATCGCTATGTTTTAAGCATCGTATATTAGTCTACTTTCGCTTTCTGATCAGTGGTTTCTACAATACTTGGTGAATGCGCACATAATGATCGCGATATCGATCGGGTATCGATTCGTAGAAGAACGAAAGTTACCGACATGGCCCAATAGATTAGCAAGTTGAAGTGACAGTAGACAGGGCATATAGCTCGAAGAACTTGATGGCCGTTGGGGTTCAAAATTTCTTGAATGGAGAACACGGAGACAAATGCAGCATAGGACTGCCACCGACAAGGTGGACCGACCTGTCTAAGATCGCCGGTAAGGGCTTCATACAGGCCGCTTCAATCGGTCCTCGTGGAAATGAATATAGGAGGCCTCAGTCCAGCAGTGGACGTCGCACGACTTATATGACGATCATGATGATGACACATTTAAATCTTGAGATAAGTTTTAACCTTATGCCGTTTCATGCTCATGCTTTTATTTAAAAAAATCAAAAGAAGCCAATCCAAATCTTTCCCGTGTATTCTCTACAATGAAGCAAACAAAGGAAATTGCAGGCAATTTAAATGCATGCGTTCTCTCAAGCAAGTACTAATGCATAATTAGAAAATCTGAATTCTGTGTGCACTGAACGCTCTAAATATTTGGAACGTTTGTATTATCCCCGGGAAAGGTCGGTCCTTAAGGCGAGTTGGTAAGTAAACCACTTTACGCAAATAGTCACAAATATCTAAGGAAGTGTAAACGTATAATGATTATAATGGCTTAATCTTATGCTCAGAAGGTCAAATAAAAATTGAAAACTTAGCTTCTGGAAATAAAATTAATCAATTAGTTTAAAAAGGATCACTCTCATTTAGAGTCAACGCTGTTTGGTATATGTTGGTATTTAAATGTGAACATAGATAACCCGATATACTCCTTTTGTACATAAATTAAAAGTCACTAAAAAGAATCAGATGCTCTTCTACCTAGCTCACAAATAGCGCAATTATTATCTTAACTTATAGTAGTAGAAATCCGTTTAACATTTACATATGTATGTTGGAAAAAATCGGCTACTATTGGGATTTGAATTGAACCTAAGATTACAGAATACCGACCTGTCGCTTTTCCATATAAGCTCCATTAGCTGTCTGAATTTTCTTCCTTATTTACGTTCCTTAGTAACGAAAGGATGTTTTTCTTAAATGGCAAATCGAATTCAAAACCTTTGCAATTTTGAGGAATCAGGGGTCCTGAAATGTTTTATACACGTTTTTTTTTCTGTCTCTTCTTCTAATTTTAATTGTATTATTTTTGATGTTGAAGCAAGGAGCATTTAAGGCATCTTCTAAATGTTTCACTTTATACGACAAATAAAAGGCAATAGTTTGTTATTCACATCTCAAAATAAAACGGTTCTCCGCTCCTCTACTTCAATATTGACGTTCAACTCAAAACTACTCGAACGCTGTTTCAGTCAAGACGAAACATTTCACGTGATAAAATCTTTTATGTTTTTAACTGACAGACTGATCAAGATAGAACAGACTTTATATCTCTATAGAGATACATACTATAAACACTATATAAATCTTACATCTTTTGTTTTTTGTAATACTAGCTACGCCACGCGGATTTACCCGCATGGTGATAATCGATTATGATGATGATGAAAAGTAGCCTATGTGTTATTCCAGGACCTGAAGTGTGTACATACCAAATTTCATCCAAATCCCTTTTACCCACGTGGTGATGAAAAAACTTGTTGATAACGATGATGGAAAAAAGCCTATTTGTTAATCTAGGGTATAAGCTATCTGTGTTACAAATTTAATCCAAGTCCGTTCAGCAATGTTTGCGTGACTGAGTAACAAACATACATTAATCGTCCATCTAGGGTCTATGGCTTAAGTATTTTCCAAAAGTGTGGATAGGTTTAAATTTGTAAGTCAATAACGCTAGGACGGCGGAACGTTTCCGAATGAAACTTTATTCATACGGTCGACGATCGCCGTGGCGCAGTGGTCAATGTCAGTGACATGACTTCTGTATCTTCGCGACCCTGGGATCGAATCCCGGCAGGGGCAAATATTTGTGCGATGAGTATAGATGTTTGTCCCGGGTCTTGATTGTTTGTGTGTGTCCATGCACTAGGATTCCCTGTATCGCGGAGGTCTGAGTGTGATAAAAAAAAAATTCGTACTCACATCCCTGCACTAGTATTTCCCGTATCGCGAGAGGCATGGATAAATATCCAAGACCTGGGACAAACATCTACGCTTATCGCATAAATGTTTGACGTAATCGGGATTAAACTTAATTAAAATTAATCGTGGTTTGAGTGTGATAAATAAAAAAAAAAAATTAACAAAAAATGCAACCGACTTCAACACTCAAAAGTGTGAAATAACTTGTTGAAGTCGGTACCATGATAGTTCACACAAAAGTAACTATCATCACAATATTGTGCTCATGGTACCGACTTCGACAAGTTATTTCACACTTTTGAGTGTTGAAGTCGGTACCATGAGCACAATATTGTGATGATAGTTACTTTTGTGTGAACTATCATGGTACCGACTTCAACAAGTTATTTCACACTTTTGAGTGTGAAATAACTTGTTGAAGTTTCCGGCAAAAAGTTTGCGGCATTTTCTGTTAAACATTTTTTTTTCACCCTTTTCAGTGACCTTTGCTTCTCACGGGATCAATAAAATTAATTGTCATTGTGTGTTCTGCGATGTCTTCAACCGCGACAATAATATCATCAAGATACGCGTAGCACTTTTCAGTTATTGGAGTATAACTCAAAAACGCTAGTCCGATTTTGATGAAATTTGAATGGGACCACCACAGAAGTATCTATCTAACAAAAAAAGAATCATCAAAATCAGTTCATAAAAGACGAAGTTATCCGCAAACACACATAAAAAATAAAAAAAACATATGTATACGGTCGAATTGAGTAACCTTCTTTTTTGAAAGTCGGTTAAAAATTTAAAAATCTAGACCCCAGGTCCCCAGCGATTCACGCACCTAAAACTAGTACGAACTTATATGATATTGTGCTTATGTGATATACCAATAGACTCGCCATGCTGAAGCAACCTAGATAGAGCCCTCGTATTTGAATTTTATATCGTGATATTATTATGTTATGAATCATATTACCTTCTATCTTCTTCAAGTTCTTGGAACAAGCGATAGAATCACGAAAGCGGTCTATTTGTGGATTTACTCCTCAGCGTGAGTTGTAGAAATCAAGTGCCGCTCCTTTTAGTGTATTTTCTATATTCTTGATTTTCATAAATAATAATATAGGCAAGTTTCGCAATTGTGTAGGTACTATTATACCTACACAATTGCGAAACTTGCCTATATTATATGACTAAATATATTAAGCGCCTTGGTTGCCTTTTGCCCCTGCACTTTACCACACATATTCTTGCCATTTTTATAAACATGCTAGCTATGCAAGACATAGGAAATACATTATCACCAATCGATTTCATCCCTATCACTTTTATCGAAAACTGAAGTTTGATGATCAAGGCGAAAGATGAATTGATGCCATGATACTCTAATTAGCGATTCACAATCACTACCTCTAAAGTAATGATAGCCCTATCATGGCTTTGGTTACTTTTTTATTGCGAATAAGCAAGCATTTGACCTCTATCTCACCTGATGTTAAGAGGCAAGCGTGCATCGAAGACCGCATCATCTCGATCATCAGTCACAATGAATAGGTAACATCTATGATACCTATTCACTCGTGACTTGAAGATACCCAGATTTGTATTTATGTGGGAACACAAATTTAGAAAGAAAGAAAGAAGCCACATTTATTCAAGACACTCACAACACACATTACACAAGAGATACATACAAAAACACTGAATACAAATATGATGAATTATACAATGTGGAAAATTTATTTATTTATTTCGATTTAATGATTTACTATTTGCCAACTCTGGGAACCGTCATGGGTGACTCACAAACTCTCAATTATTGAGTATTCAATTCAACTGCAGTTTACTAATGGAGTCAAAGAGTTAGGTAAGCTGAAGTAAGTTTATACAAGAACCTTAAGATTATATCTCTCTAAAATGACATGAATTTATATTGATAAAGTGAATGTCATCATCATCATTATTAGCATCATCACCATCATAATAAACATCGTCACAACCATCATCAGCATTATCATCATCTCAGCCGTAGAACATTTATTATTTTATTTATTTTATTTTATTTATCAACATTCACACAAGGTCTTCAGGTCCCAAACTAGGCAGAGCCTGTACTATGGTAACCTGATGACTGATATACATACTTATATACATATACAACATTCACTGCTGAATATATCCAGCCTCTATATAAAAAGACACGGGGATGCTTATAAGCATCCCCGTGTCTTTTTATATGAGGCGTACCTGCTCACCACGCTTTGTTGGCGGGTTGGCGAGCGTAGTACCTATGTTGAGTACTCGTATATCCGCAGAAGGCGCTGATGCCTTACTTCTGGTACGTGATCCTTTACCCGACTCTTACCCACCCACGGGTAGAGATGGGGGTACAATTATGGGCCGGTACCCCACATCTTCGTTAGGTGTGCGCACTATCAATGTGGAAGCAAAACGTTTCGCCCATTGGTAGGAATATCTGCCGTATATTTATAGATGTCGTATTGCCTTTCATTTGGTCGTCCTGGGAACGAGGACGAGAGAATTAAATTATGTAACTTCATTATATAACTTCTTAACTGATCACATAAGCGCGAAGATGGTGAGATGGAGTGGAGTTTCTTACAAATATTCAGGCTCTCGTTCTATATAATATATGTGTTGCTGTCCATGTAGCTATACCCTTAAAGGGAACCTCGGCTCCTGTGAGAACTTTTTTTTTTTTTACATAATATAAGTTTGCGTTTGACAACTGTCTCACCTGATGTTAAGTGATGACGTTGTCTAGGATTTAGCACGCAAACTTAGAAGGTACCTATTCACCCTATATATATAAAACTAATTCAATTGTAAAATAACTTTCAACACGGCATGGCAAAAACTAAAAATCGCTAACATTTATCAATTCGACCGTTTTCCACGGCTGTACGTGGAAATGAAATGCTTTCGTTAGAAGTTTCGTTTGGTTTGAACGTGAATCGGAGTACGGTATTTTTATAGAGTCAAAGGTTTCGGATTGGAAGGAAACAAAAAATATCTGGCAAATAAAACCTCTTTGCAGATACATGTCGACGTATACACTTCAAACTGAAAATAACCGAAATTTAAAAAGGTAGAATAGAATAGAATAATTTATTGGCCTTATAACATTAGTCATACTAGGCAAGACACACAATACAATATTTAATTATAAATTTGTAAAAATCATTACTTCATTAATTAGATATGTCATTATATATAACAATATTTTTTATGCACTTATGCTATTAAAACTCCATTAAATGACAGTCACAAAGATGTCCACTAGTTAGTCAATAATTAGAATAAAACGAGTCTATTTATAGTCTAGAATGAAGATTCCAGAAGATGTAGATTTGCGAATTCCTTTAATGAGTAAAATGGATTAGTCTCAAAGATTATTATTACTTATATATTATTAACACGAGTTAAATGATAATAGATAGGACAATAGGTAGGTAGAGGACAGGATAGACACGTTTTATAAAAATCAGTTCAGCCATTTTTAATTTATAATCTCTTTATACCCTGACGCAATAAACGGACTATTTAAAGTTTGATGTGGTGTATCTGTGGGTGTCCGGCAACATAGCTTCTGCACGAATGAACCGACTTTAAGTTACCGGTTAAGTTTTTTTTTATGGATAGGTGTCTCAATCCAGTGAGTGTTATTAACTATATGTGAAGATTTTCTGCTTTAGGCGTTCATAAGAACGCCTGAAGCATTAAAACAGTGAAAATTTAGTGGGACTTCTATAAAGAAGTCCCACTAAATTTTCACTTTTTTAATTTACTGTTCATTTAAAGTTTTCATTCAAAAGAATCTTGGTAATTACAGAAATAGAACGTTTGTGTAGATTGGAGCGCGCGATGTCATTTTCCCGAACACAATGTTATTTCAGGAACGGTGAGGACCATTGTTTCTTTATCGATTGAGAGAAAATGAGACATGTTCTCAAGTGAAACGTGACACAAAAGATAACATTTTAATGAAAACTTGGCAATATATAAAAAATAATATATTTTTTAATAAGTAACGTATTTCAATCATGTAATTATAAATGTCGCCGCGTGGTCGCGTCGCGTCGCAACCATTGACTATAATTATAATCTGTGATCGCAACCTATAGGTACAGTGATGAAAGAAAATGGTCTACCAGTTTACACAAAAGTTTCTATGTAATCACAATAGCAATAAGGTTAATCCTACTAATATTATAAAAATGACAGTTTTTTTGCGTGCATGTGTGTATGTTTCTTACTTCTTCACGCTCAAACTGTTGCACCGATTTCAATGAAATTGTTATGGAGATAGTTGAGACCCATTATTAATACACGGGCTACTTTTCACCCCGAAAACAAATGCTGTTTACTTTTCATTTCAGTTACCAAAAACATTGAGGGAATGTTATATGAAAAAGCCGCCTGATCAATCAATTAATCATCTATATCCAAAAATATTTCTGGGCTAACATAAGTATTTCTTAAGTCCCCCAGGGCAAGGCCAGGGCAAAAACAATAAATAAACTAACAAGATTTAGGGTCAGTTCAGAAAAATATGTCGAACCATAATCTCGTTAGTCCCTTTTCTTGGCCTCAAACTAGGTTAGTCTGTATTTTGAAGGCCTCTTTACTAAGGCCGTAAGTACATACCACAAAAACTTAAAACTCTGTTACATCGAAGCCGCTGAACCAATTTTGATTAATTTTGGTATAAAGTTAGGGAACCTTTGATGGGATATAGGCTACATTTTGTGCTGAAAAAGTATGGTTTCATTCCCAAAGTCAGATAACTGAAACAATGGGAAAACCATAGTTATACGGGTGATACCACAGGGCACAGCTAGTTGTAAATAAATATTAGTAAGTAAGTTTACTTAGTAACAATTTTTTAAGAGATTTGATAGAATTTGTATAAATGAAGGTAATTCATGCTTCGCGAAGTGAAACAGCAGGTTTCAACTAGTATCTAGAATATTAATAAGCTTATTTCCCTAAATATACGCAGAACAGATGTTCCAAGCAAACGGTATAAGACGGTATTTAGAATTTTATGAACTCGGTCCTATGACTGCTAATTTCCACCCAGATGACGCAAAGTTTACTGGTTTCCTTATTAAATCTGACCCTACTATTTTAACATGCATAGAATTATATTTTCGGTAATATTATTTGGGACATGCCCCAAATAATACCACTGGCTCTGAATAAATTTAATGGTGGGATATAGGTTAGGATATAGGTTTCCTCGTTGGATTAAAATCTGTTTTTTTAAATACTTTATTTATTTCTTTATTGGACTTAAAGTCCAATGTTTTTATTCTGAAAAACTAAATACTTTTTAAAGTCGGAAAAAATGAGTATCCACTGCATTTACAATTTCCACAAATATCACAAAATATTACAATAAATAAGCAAATGTTACAAATTGTTATATTAAAATAATGAATTTATATCTTATGCTACGGGTCCTAAACTAGGCATAGCCTGTATCTTGGGCGCCCAAACCTATTATAGCATACTTATAATTGTTGTGTGAAATTGTACATATTCACTAATTACTATTTCAATCTGACACTAAATATCTGATCTTATTATGTGGGTATTATGGAAACAACTGTATTATATTTGCAACCCTTATTGGGTTGCAAATATAATACAGTTGTCTACTAATTGTAAAAATAGTGCCACTGGAAATTTATTTATATATATCATAAAAACGATTTAAAAAACATTGTGTACAAAAGTGTAGTATATATAACTAGTTATATTTAATGAACATTTTATTTTAGCTTTATTCGTGTACCGTTTTCTTTAATATTCGAATCGTTTTATCTAGTAGATAAGTTACTATTAAAATTCTAATATAAGTATATCACTTACTATTCTATGTCCACGCTCGATAATCGCTTAGATAAATATAAGAATGATTTATGAATATTTTTTTAGTTTGATGATTGTGATGATGATTATGATAATTTTAGTTGATAGGAATTAAACATTTGTACACGTTTGTATACATGAATATTACAAGCTTGATGTACGGCTTTACAGAGTTTAGGTATGGTTCGTGTTACCAAAGCTAGGGTTGACAGCGCCCTCTATAGTAATTGCAAATGTTTCCACTGAAATGAGAGACGTCGAGCGGTGGCTTTCAGGTTAATGGTTTAAAGGGGACTAAAGGGTGTTTCCAGACGTGCGTTGTACATAGTTCAAATTTTACACTTTGGAAGAAGTTCAATGATATTGCTATTTTATAGGAACATATCTTATTGGCTGGAAAACACTTAGACTCAGCTCCAGACGAAGAAACTTATTAAATATTTAACAGCGTATACTTTTTTATATCACACTCAGACCCCGCACTAGGATTCCCTGTGTCGCGGGAGGCATGGGACACACAATCACAGCACACAAACACCCAAGACCCGGGACAAACACCTACACTCATCGCACAAATGTTTGCCCCTGCCGGGATTCGAACCCAGGGTCCCGGAGACACAGAAATCATGTCACTGACAGTAACCACTGCTCCACGGTGACCGACGTTTTTGTTGGGGTGACACATCTCAATATTGAGATATTTTGGATTACAGTCTGCGATCAGCGTGTGTTACCAGTGATGAAATAATAATGGAACTGAAATGGAGTTTCTATGGGCCCAATCCGCAAGATCGACGTAGCAGAACATATTAAGCAGAGGACTATGTCCGGGTTTCTCTACGAGTTCGATTCAGGAATGAGAAATTCTGTTGAAGAACGAAAGTCACCGTATTGAGCCAGTGGCTGAGCTGGTTGAAATGGCTGGGCATGATACGTATCACGCAAAACTGTTGACCGATGAGCTTAGCAGATTTAATAATTCTGCAACTATGTAAATGTCGGAATCGGAGAATCAATATTCAAAATTGTTCGTATAAAACAAATTGCCAATTAGTAGCCGTTTCAAGTACCGTTTAATTGATATCGTTTCCCGAAGAGCTTGAAACCGTTCATCCAATAAATCGGACCTTTATGAAAAAATAACGAATACACCTAATTAGAGACTGTAAATTGCCATTTTTTAATTATCGATATTTTTTTTTCGTTCTTATGGATTATTTCGTTCACCATTTCAGTTACTAATAACATTTAATTTAGTTGTTACCTCCTGAGAAGATGAATTTCCGGAACACTAACATAAGTAATCTTTTGTTTCGACTGATTGTTGTACTACTATGTAATGACAGTCAGTTGGTACTACAAATAATTAGATTTTCTACTAATCCTTTCATACTGTTGCAACAATCGAGTAGAAAAAAGAGCATATACTCTATGACATCGATTTTAAGTACACGTGGTCGAGAGAAAGAAAAGATGGATGGATTTTATTAAAGATGATAAGAGTGAGACGGGTGTGACTTATTAGTTGATGGATGATAGAGAGGAGTGAAAGAAGACGATAAATTGCACTGACACCAAATTAACCGGGACCAGGGCAAGAATTATACGTTAGTAGGTATGTCTTGAAAGTATATTTTTTTAAAGTAGCTATCACACTCATATTCATACACTCATACCCCCGCACTAAAATACTCTGTGTCGCGGGAGGAATGGACAAACACAATCACAATACACATCCAAGACCCGTGGCGACCCGAAGCCAGGATTCGAGCCAGGGGTCGCAGTTTCTATAGAACCAACTGTATTAGCAACAAATAAATTAAATATTTATATATCATTATTATATTACACATAAATTTTTAATTTATTGTCTTAGCCTTACACACACACACACACGCACGTCTAACATTCTCAAACTATATTAATTAAAACACGTTGTTTTAATACATTCATATTACATATATATATATATATATGTAATATGAATATGAAGATGGTTTCCACGACACGGGCCTTGAGCCTAGTGTGGAGCCGTTGCATTTAAATCCTTGAAGATCGCATCCCATTTTAGCTTGTACTGTAATATATTAAGGTCTCTGATAAATAAAATAAAACCTTCCTTCAAGATTACAAATATTACATTTATTACATTATTACAAATAAATAAATTATGAAATTAATCTATAATAACTAACCTGTACCAGTTCCTGTCGGCGCAACACCGTCGGTTTTTGTATAATTAATCCGAAACCATCAAAATAAATAGTTTACATTAGTACATAAATAGTTGACATACCCAAATATATATATATGAACTAATTATTAGTTATACAGTTAAGGGGCCTCTGGCGGGTCCAGGCTTCTCCAACAGTTTCCATGTTGCTCTTGTCTTTGCATTCTTTGTCCAGTTGTCTCCAGCGTATTTTTTAATTTTATCAACCCAACGCTCCCTAGGATTTGCCACTTAGGCCTGACCCATTTGTAGCCAATTACATCCATTTTCCATCTACCGATCTTGTCACGTGACTCGTCCACTTTCATTTGAGCCGTTTCATGTGTTGGAGAGCGTCTAATACCATGTTTTTTTTAAAATATTTTCTGCTCTCATCTTTCAGCCTGCTTTTCAGGATACCCCATTCCATGGCGCGCGGAGATTTTCTTTGTATTCTGTTACTAAAGCAACAAATATTACCAAACTTACTTGCTTTGGATCTCTTTGAAAAGGTTTACTAGCTAACGGCCTTTACCTGAGTTAAGAAATTGTCCTAGAAACCTGAAAAAACTACACAACAGCGTGTCACCTCAGGTCGGCCTCATCTCGCCCTCAAATTGAGGTGACAGAAGATTGAGCTTTGCGGTAAGGAAACTCTCATTAATGACTTTGAAATATATATCTTGGGCTATCTTCTAAATCTTAGCAATAAAGCTCAATTTTGTATGATTTCAGAGAACGTAATTTCGATACTTTTAAAATTCGAACACATTTTCCTTTGGACCAAGTTTCATTGGCCGGAGCTACGAGAAGACTGGACTGGACTATTTCGTAACTATTATATTTTTATTTAATAATTATAAAATCAAAGCGAAGAAGCACACTTTACCTACCAATAATGTGTTTATTCGCTTTTACCTTTTAGTGTAAAATTGTTTTCTTAGACGGCCCTGAGATTAGAACTTGGATAAAATCTTAAGTTATCACATCAAAAGTTCCTTTTCAAAATATTTACAAAAACTAAATTCCTAAAAACTCTACACAATCACTAAAGTTATGGATACTTAAATACATGAAAACTACATGCAGAATAGCCCGATTGTATTTTGTATATTACAATTGCCGCGTATAAGCACACGCGGTATTGTCCGATTAGAAAAAAAATTGGTTGTCTGTAAAGTCGGTTTACGGACGATAGATTTACGTGATAACGACATAATCATGTATGACTTTGACTTTGACTTTGACATTGACATTGACATTGAAATTGACATTGACCATTGACCATTGACCATTGACCATTGACCATTGACCATTGACCATTGACCATTGACCATTGACCATTGACCATTGACCATTGACCATTGAACATTGACCATTGACCATTGACCATTGACCATTGACGATTGACCATTGACAATTGACAATTGACCATTGACCATTGACCATTGACCATTGACCATTGACCATTGACCATTGACCATTGACCATTGACCATTGACCATTGACCATTGACCATTGACCATTGACCATTGACCATGGACCATTGACCATTCACTGTTACGCGGAACGTTACTATTTTTCATTTTGGCATTCATCAATTTATAAAACGTTATCACGTCAAAAAGTACTCTAACTTTTTTCTAATCGGACAACAATACCGCAAAGCCCTACCTCGGCTCAACGTTTCCTATTTTTGCGGCACTACGCTCCGTTGCTTTTTCTTACTATTTTCGGATAAAACTAATTTTGTGCTTTGTTGACTTTTGTGTTATATTTTCATTTCGATTCGGCGACGCCCCGTGGCGTGCGACCGGCCGATAACAACGCCATTCAACCGAAATGTAGTTTGTTATTTTTATTTCATTTGTTTTTTTGACAACTTTGCCCTTCAGACACCCCTTGTCTGGAGGGGGCTGTTTTCAGTTATTGTGTGTACATTATGTGATTAATAGTGGAAGACTTCATTGGCGAAGTTTTCCAAAATTACTTATCGTGTCCATATGTCAAAGAGGTGCCTAATCAGAGTTGTTTTAAAATACGCTTAAAACGCTGGCTTATTGAGCAGACTTTCTATAGCTACAATGAATAATTTATTTTTTTATTAAAAACATATTATGTATATAATTGCATTCTCTTTTTAAAATAGGAAAATTGTAATAGCTTATACATTTTGATTTCTAATCCAACATTTTTATTGCTTATTGAATATAATCCTATTATTATTAATTTTTTTTGTTGGGGCAAATGCCTTTATTAAAATAAAACACTAATAGCTAATTACAATACTGCAGCTTCTACAATAACATTTGAGCAATCCACTAGCTATTGGTAGCCTATAGATAACCTATAGATTATTATACGTAAATAGTTAATGACGTTTTGTTTGTTAAATATTACAATGAAATTATTAATGAGTTATTAAAACATGATCGAAATGAAAAATGTGAATTGTGGGCCAAATTTCTTGATAAGGAATTTGTGTATTTATTCCTTTCGAATGAAAAATGATTTTTATAAATTGGAAGTCGAATGAATTTCTTGCTGCTTTTGTCATCGAATTTTTTACCTTTCAACCCCATCAGACCATCAGTTCGTCGAGCTGTGTGCCCTGCCTACTGCCACTTTAAAGTTAAAGTGCTAATCCGCTGGGCTATGTCGGTGACCTTCGTTTTTCTACGGATCTCCCCATTTCTGATTGAATCGCGTAGAGAAACCCCTTATAGCATATCCCTCTACACAGCATAGCCCTCTCCATATTTCGTTGTGCGGCTTTGAGCCTGCTGACGAGGCCCATAGCCAGAACCACGATTCAGTTCCGTAAGTCATCAATATTGTGACCCTCAGAAGGTGCTGCTGTCCACCTTCTGGTAAGTATTCCTTAGCCGATTCTTACGGCACCAACGGGTAGAGATGGGGAAGTGCTTTATAAGCCAGTACTCCACGGCACACAACAGAGTGAAGGTTGCGAAATATGCCCCCAAAAAGTGTCTACTAGTATTACTTTTCACATGCTGTTTAATTTTAATACGGCACCAAAGGTAAATAGTGTGTGCTTCATCGAACCATTCAGGGTACGAACACACTTCCGCCTTCAGACATTACATCTGGCCTACGGTACTGTTAACTTAGACTATAGTAAAAACAGTAGAATTTCGTTGTCTGGTTTTATAGTTAACCGGAACTGCAGGTTTACCGGACTAGCTTTTCCCATAAAAAAATATCACTCCATATATTTTGTTCTCAATGGTGGTTACTCAAACTTAAAAAAAATAGGTGAATTTCACATAATAACATTTATTGGATGAAAGCACTGATGAGAATGTTAACGAATTGATATTTCAAAATATTTTTACCAAGAAATGAAACCGACTTCAACACTCAAAAGTATGAAATAACTTGTTGAAGTCTTTGAAGACCTTTGTTACTGGGATCAATTGTCATTGTGGTGTAGGTATTTTCGTCGATATCTTCACCCGCTACTATAGTATCATCTAGGTATAAGCACGCACTTTTCAGTTATTAGAGTGTAGCCCAAAAATCGCTTGTCCGACTTTCATGAAATTTAAATAAAAAGCACCAGCTTTCAAACAAAAAAAGAATCCAAATCACTTCACCCAGTCGAACGTTCTGGTAATAATCATAAAAATAAAAGATACGGGTCAGATTGAGAACCTCCTCCTTTTTTGTAGTCGGTTAAGAATGAGTAAATAGGTGTAGACGGTAAGCTGTAGAGGGTCTCTTTTTTAAGTGAATTTCATAAGCTGTAGTCCCGGCCTGTACGGACTAATTTTCTTACCCCAAACGGCATATAGTATCCTCTGTCAAGTTTGAAAAAGTGTTTTCTCGTTAATTTCTAAACGTCAGGAATTGTGCGAAAGAAACGCCGTAGTCCCAACTCCAAATACGTCCAATATCCGAGGCGGTGACTTATGAACGAGTTGGTTTTGCCAACTTTTGCTAAGAGTTAAATCGTAACTCGGACTAACACCGAGTAGATAAAAAAATGGTCGGTGGATACGGTATTTTCATTTATACTTGAAGTGATTATACCTTTGGGAGCTTTGGTCTTGATAATCAATATACCTTGTGGTTGAGTGACTTTTAGTGATCATCACAAAGCCAGACCAAGGTGGTAGGGTACTTTATACACGGCTACAATTTTCGTATAACTACTTTCTACTTTCAAGTTTGAAAATCCATTCTTCATTCAGGCGGCTGCTCTTCGTTCCAGTCAACATTCGGTTGTGATTTTACCCTTGAATACACATTTCCGTTGAAAATCAATTAAAATATGGACCACGCTAGACTAGATCATAAAGAGATTTTTCTCTATGAAAAATCTTTTTTTTTTATATTCAAATTGATTATTACCGTGGTTATAATATATGTCATGTTATATAAAGTGACTTCAATAATTAAATTGGCGACTCAGTACAGTGCCTAGTATTTGAGAAACTTAATTAACAGTGTACAGTTCCTTAAACTATAACACATATAAATACATTCTGGACTTAGAACTACAATTTAACCGAACAAACAAAAATGTTAAACAACATGTATTGTGTAACTAAAAAATTGTGATAGCAGAGAAACTCTGATCTCCACACTGGAATACATACCCTGAAGATCAGTCAGTAGTTTTTTTTTGTGTTCGGATTACTTAGATTGCTACATGTGAAGGTACATGTGAAGGTGTAGTGTAGATGACAAAGACATGGCTTCGGCCTACTATGCTAATTTAGTGTAATTTCAAAAAGGTGTTGATAATATAATAATTATTATATAACCATATTAATCATTAAATTGAACTAAGTATTAAGTACGTAAAACGTCTTTCTATCTAGGGGAGCAAAACATGAAGTAATATTATCTGTTGAAAAAAATATCTCTACTTACTCTGTCTAAATATGTGGAGCCAGTGCGGAGTTCAGTGACAGTTAAACAGCAAGTTTATTGCCAGATAAGACCGTATTTTTAATTTTTCATATTTATGTCAATTTTTACAAACTCACCATCTTATTGCCCTTTAGTCGGATTATCTCGCAAAGTTCCAAATTAATGTACTATCATACACTGATTTTAACGATGGTAATGATTTTTGCACAGATTCCGGATCTAGATTAAATTTAATACAGAGATCATCTCATGTTCATCTCCGGAAAAACACATGCTACATTTAATTTCCGAAAAATATAATTTTCCTCAGGTAACGGGATAATTGGTAGTGCAAACTAAGCTATACCTCTATCGCAACGTACAAAAAAAAACAATTGGCTACAATGCCGCAAGCGTTTTTCTTTTCGTACATCCATGTTTTCTGTAGCACTGACGTGGAAGATTTATGTGCAAATTCACTTAATGCACCGAGTACTGACTTCAATTTTATTAGTTTATACTTTTCAATCTCACTCGGCGATATTAAAGTTTTAGTTTAGTTATTAGTTTTCACACGTTTGTGTATAACTTTAAAGGCTTAACTCGGTGTTTTAGTTTAAACTTTAAAATAAGAGCAATATTCATCATGTTATCGTTTTGTCTTGAAATTTATCTTTGGCAGCTAAACTCGCTCTTACCCGAAAAATTTTTTTTTCTATGATTTTTCAGCTACGTAGGTAATGATAATTAACTATGAAAGCTTTGTTTTGAACAGTATGAGAAAGTACCGGGAAAAAAATGGAGGTCAAAATTTTAATTTCTGGATAATGAAGCAATAACCGATGTGCATACGCATTTTGTGTTATATCTTCCGTAGAAATACTGATATTTATCTAGCTCTTATGTCACCTAAATTACGTTCATATTATTTGAGGGAAAAAATTCAGCTGCTTGTGGGAGTTGAACCCACGATTACAGGATACAGTCCTGTCGCTTTGTCCTTTACTGGAAGCTCAAGCCGTTGATGGGGATCGAACCAGCGTCCGTCAGATTAACAGGCGCTCACACCGTTCACACAGGCAATCATCGCTTCAAGGACTTAACCAGTTAAACTATTTGATAAACATGTACAGCATTTAATGATCCTTCTATTAACATTGTTACGGCAAAAAAGGTTTTGCAAGCAAATTAACATAAAGAGTACTTTGCTATTATACATTTAGTAGGAGCAACATTATCTAAGTTTATGATTTAACGTGTGTTTAGGCTGTTATGTATATAAAACATAAGATTTTGAATATCTCATTATATATTTTTTATTTATTTATATTTATTTATTAACATTCACACAAGGTCTTCAGGTCCCAAACTAGGCAGAGCCTTTGCTAAGGTAACCTGATGACTGATATATATATACTTATATACATATGACTCCCAGACACAGGTCAAACAGACATGTTCATGCACACGGATGTTTGACCTATCCGGGAATCGAACCCGGGACCAGCGGCTCAGAAGGCAGAGTGCTATCAACTGCGCCAACCGCCCAGATATATAATTATATAATCTAAATTCTGTGTCCCAATGGGTACAGCCCTGGAGAATTTAAGTCGCGAGTGAATAGGTACCTCCTAAGCTTATGTGCTACACTTTAGACCAGGTCGTCACCTTAACATCAGGCATCAGTTGAGACTTTGAGACAGAGGTCAAATGCACCTTATATATAACCTTTTAAGAAAATGTTAATGACCATATACACTATAACAAGATTAAATGCATCTTAACTATCAATATTGTTTGTGACTATCACAAATAGAGCATAATAATTATTTTTCAGCATGGTTCAAACTGTAGTGTGTCTTAGAGGAAAGCAACGCCATCTGTTACACTACAGGTAAAGTAGAGTAACTTACAGATAATAGAGTGCTTTCAATACAAGTAGCTCTGTGTAATATTATCTATAGTTACCGTGCAAGTAGTGCCATCTTTGGAGAGATGGATAAACTAAGTTTACACAATGTTATTATCACAAACACGTCACTCACCTAGTAACATTTTGTGATTCATTCCTCCTCATAACATGTACATAACAAGCCAAACAGTTTCCTTTTAAATTTTCAATCCCAGGTGCCACTTTCGACCTTTCTTACTTATGCTTTCCTGATCATTTCTCTTCTCGTGAATCTCCATACATCAATCTTAATATTCTTTTTTTTTTACTGTATAGATCTAGCGTTTGACCACTATCTCAATTGATGGTCAGTGACTTTATGGTCGAAGATGTTATCACGCTATGCAAAATGCTGCCTGAATATATTGTGTTTGGTGACAGTTTTTCAAACTTGAGGGTGGTAGCTAACAAGGCGGGGGTACTCGAAAGTAGGCTACTACCACTGAAATAGCGATGTTACTTTCACCTGAAGCTCAAGCTGTTGGTGGGGATCGAGCCAGCATCCTTCAGTTTGACAGCCGACGCTCCCACCCCTGAGCTTTTATCGCTTCATTTCTTAATTTGGAATATATGAAGCGATTTTTGCTTCAGATCATTGTAAGTAATAATTTAAAAATAAGCAATTCATTTCGATATTTGAATGAGATGAAGCCCTTTCCTTTATCCCCCTTACATTTGTACTTGGCCTTGCTCTTCAATGCTCCTAATTTTGTTAATTACACTAACTTATATCCTATACATTTTTAAATCCATAGGCTCTTATTCTATGCTAAAAATAAAATGTATATAACATCTGTTAAATAGACGAGTTTTAGTTTCCATCAAATATGATGACTTATTTTACCTTTAACTATCCGTAATTTGAATTAAATGATCTAATTTTAGTATTGTCTTACTAATTTGAACTTTATCGTAACGATAAAAAACTTATTTTGCCTATTTTGTTTAGTTTGGTTGAATAATAGAATCACTACCAATGTGTATTGTTAACAAAACAACTAATTCTAAAATTCAGAATGTGACGTCAAAACTTGTTTATAAAATGTCATTAACACTTTCCTGTTTATACGATTGAAGCAAACCTAAAGCTGTCAGTAAGAATTTGCAATAATTAAAATTCCATGGACACCGCGGACATCCATTACGTTTGAGGGTGATGCAGGCACTGTCGGGTGAACGGACGTGTTTTATATTTACACACGGGTTAATAGCGCAAGTTATAAGGTTACAGCGTTTCATCAATATACGTCACCGGGAAATTGTAAGAACTGTTAGTGTATATGAAAACGAGTTAGATTATAAACTGTCAATAGATTTTGAACAGCAATTGACAGTCGCAATCGTACACATCTAGTGTTTGACCACTATCTCACTGAATAGTCGGTGACGATGTAGTAGAAGGATCCACGCTAGATCTAGAATGTTAGGTTTCAAGGATAGCTTTCTTAACAAACTGTTGCGGTGAAAGGGTTTTTAAAATTGGAGGTAGTTGTTAGTAATAAGCAGGCACAAGTATCTACCCACCACAATGCGGTGCATTTTAATGACGATACCTTTAACAAACGCTCAAATGAAAATTATACCCAAGTTCGATAAGCTTTGTTATTTATGCAATGAGCTAAAGGTAACGACGGTGCAACAAGAGATGTCGGCATACAGTAGACAAAGCCACGGTGCGCAGCGACAGAGCTTTTTTCTAAGCTCAAATGACAGTCTATTAAATTAATAATAATAAATATAATAATAATTTAATTATATAAATGAGTATACTTTGTCTTATAAATAAAATAAAATAAACTTTATTGCTCTATGTTTTAAAAAAAACTTAAATAGCTTGATATGAGCTTTTAATAGTTAAAAACCGTACAACTAACCTGGAACGAACAACATTAATTATAATTAATATATCGAATATATTAAATATATCAGCAAGCAGCTCATCTTTTTTTGTCACAGCTTGTCTTTCGACAAATGCCTCCTCTAAATATTTTCACTCTGTTCTATCCTTTTCAGCGCGGTTCCGTTTGGGTACAGGTACTTTTTTAAGAATATGTCCGGTCCATCACCATTTTAATCTTTTACATTGCAAGAGTTCTTGATATTTATTTTCATTTTTAATTCCATTAGTTTTATTCTGTTCCTTCTTCTCTTGACTCCCACTACACTTCTCTCTATCCCATATATACTTAAGTACATATACATTAATCTTAGCCTCTAAAATATTTCATCAAATCAGTTCAGTAATTGCTATCATTGTCAAGAATATGTTTCTGCGTATTGCCGTGGGGTATTGGTATAGAATTCGAAAAGAAAGAGTCAGCCGAGAGATCATGTGCCAGAAAGTAGGCAGTAGCGCCTTCTGCGGATAAAATAAACACACTGCAGTCGCAAACTCACCTGCAAAGCGTGGCGAATACTACTTATCCCAACCCTTCCCCCACGTTCAACTGAAAACGTTTCATTGGTAAAAAAAGAGCTAGGTATATAAACGGCAAAACGCCTGTCACTTAAACCCTTCCTAAAAGAGCAAAACGTTTGACATAATTAAGGATATTTTATGTAGACAATAGGTAAATGTTTCGCATAGGGAATATTAATTCGTTACTTTTGACCGTTTAGATTTGTCGTTGGGACTTTGTACGTGATCAGAATAACCTAGAACTGTTATTGAGTCGACCTTTTCTAATTTCGAGCTCGGTATTTCAAATTCTTGTACGATGCGCGTCTTCTCCTTTAGTATCACAGCAGTGTTTTAAAACTTATGATATAAATTAGAGTTAAATTAGAGAACCCTGAGTTGCGACAGTAAAAATATTTTACTATTACACAGCTACCAATTTTCTATGACCTTGTGAATGACTAGTAAGATATAATATTTATCGTTAAGTCCTCTATATACTGAAATATCTAGTGCTAAATTAAAAATATATAAATAAAAAGTGTTTGCGCTCCGTGCGGTTGAAACTGCGAAGTGAGGATACTAGCTGCACCCCGTGGTTTTACCCGCGTGGTGATGATTGATGTTGATGATGATGATGATAATAAAAAGTAGCGTATGTGTTATTCCGGGACCTGAAGTAGGTATCTACTTCATCCAAATCAGTGCAGACGTTTGAGCGTGAAACAGTAACAAATATACATTAATACTCACTAACTTTCGCATTTATATTATTAGTAGAATTACTTCTAATCATATACAATTTTCTGTGTTGTATAAAATAGTACAAGATTAATCCTTTTTTAAAATACAATTTTTAGAAAAATATACATCCATGACTTGACATAATATCAATAAATTATTCTATTGAACCGCTACCAGTAGGCAAGGTTTTCTAAATACTAGCAGCATTGCCACGTTGAATAGCAATGCTTAATCTTTGAGCAAGATATAGCGTTTTGTCACCTACGTGTTGCTTCATTTAGTGCCCCCGACGTCAGTTCTTTGCAAATTCGGTGCGCCTCTGGACCCCAGGGTCCAAGCGTTTCACCTTAGTCTATCTATTATATATGTACCTATGTATAATAATCACTTCAGACAGTACCATGCAAACAATCTAGATATTCTATGTCATCAACTTTGACCTTATTATCACAGTCCAGTAAATGAGATAGCAGTGCAAACTCTAACCTATTAGATAAACACATAATAATTATATGTACATACAGGCTAGTTACTAGCCGCTAGTAAAAAAGATAACTTGAAATATTAGTCCACGTTATCAATGTTTTAATTCAGATTGTAAACGTTGGCTGTACTTATTTTGATAAACTGTCAAGTATATATTATATTTATGGTTTTACCATTTGCTCAAAATTGTAAAGTGAGCTTAAATAAACGCTTATGAGAACAATTCATGAAGGGTTAACTTTGATTGAATGTAATTTAATTTCACTAATTTATTTGTGAAAAGATATTTTCGTGTAACTAGATATTTCTTTCAAAAAATTTCGTAAATAGACAAATGCTCTAGAAATGTGTCTTATGCCAGAAGATACGAAATTCAAAAGTGTATTAATGTGATAATTTGTTTAATAAAAGATCATTTCATTTTGAGCCGGTATGTCATCTGTGAAGACCATAGGTACATGTTCAGAGTTTGTCCCGCCCTTTTGCCTGTAAGACCGACGGAATAGCAAGTTGAAATGGCCGTGAGTTCTAAAGTGGAGATCATGAACAGACAGGCACAGCAAAGGACGGCCCCTGACAAAGTGGACCCGACGTTGACGACCTGACCAAGATTACAGGATAGGCTGGATGCTTGCCACTTTTTTTTAAATTCACAATAGACAGGCGTTTGACCACTATCTCACCTGATGTTAAGTCATGATGCGGTCTACGATGATTCACGCCTGCCTAAAAGATACCTGTTCATTCGTGACTTGAAGATGCCCAGATTGTATTCATGTGAAAACACAGACTTAGGCAATGAATTCCACTCGTTAGCTGTACGCATATGAATGTGGAAGCAAAACGTTGTGTACGATAGGGTGGAACGTCTACCATATAAGGATGTCGCATTGTAGTCCGTCTGGTCGTTTTTTGGTGGAATGGGAGAGGAGGTACCAAGTTATATAACTCCAGAGCACACTCCCCGAAATGTATCCGGTAAAAAACCGATAAGCTAGCGACTCTACGTCGGTGCAGCAGGCTTTGAAGTCGTGTCTTGACTAAAGAATCCTTGTTAATGAGACTTTTAGCACGCCTCTCTATGGACTCAAGAGCCTCAAGCTGATATTTAGTCGAGCCGTCCCACAAGTGAGAACAGTACTCCATACAGGATCGAACTTGTGCTTTGTATAAGTTGAGCAGTTGTTCCGGTGTGAAGTACCGCTTCACCTTTGCGAGGATTCCTAGGATTCCTTGCCACTGCTAATCGTTCTTTGTGGAGATGAAACCGGCTACTTAATTTCTATTACAAACTTAATTAAAATCACTCTAATACATGACAGCATAGAAGGGAGCACTTCTGTTCTTTTACAATCAGTGACTTCCATTCTGCTACTGGTTTCATAATTGTGAAATCGATCACATTGAAAACTATAGCACTTCAAATTGTTCTTTCAAATAGATACATTTTAGAAACAGGCTACTTAACTTATATTACAGCTTTAATAAAAATCACACGTGTACCTGACGGCATAAAAGGGATCACTACCTTTCCCTTTAGTACAGCATAACAGTTAAATTTTACAAGCACTATCAATGCGAGGAATGGCGCGAAAGAGACCAAATGTACTAAAGTGAGGCCTACAGAGGCAAGGTATGGCCAAATGTAGCTATTTGTATTATCTTTAATGTGCTATTATTTTAATGGGTTTGCCTAACATTAACTTTACGTGTGTAATAAAATGATACGGGAATACTAATTTTGTGTAAATATTTAAATATATATTTTTAGTCAACTAATGGGGTTAAAAGATTATGTAGTGCATTTTTTTTTTTTAATTTGGAATAGGCAGGCGTTTGACTATTATCTCACCTGATGTTAAGTTATGATGCGGTCTACGATGGAGCACGCCTGCCTAGAAGATACCTATTCACTCGTGACTTGAAGATACCCAGGTCGTATTTTTTCGGAAATACAGAGTTAGGCAATGATTTCCATTCGTTAGCTGTACGCACTAAGAATGTGGAAACAAAACGCTTCGTGCGACAAGTTGGAACGTCCACTATGTATGGATGTCGCATTGCCGTCCGTCTGGTCGTCCTAAGATGGAATGGGGATGATGGAAATGAAGTGCAGATAAAGAACTGACAAACGTAAAGTAGGATGTCAACCAATAAATTGGAAAGACCCTTGATGAGGATCTGAATGAGGAATGCTTTGATGCGGACCATAGTAGACCACGCTAAGCCTAAAACGTTGACTGCCTCTTAAGGACCTGATACTCTGTATGGTTGGTGATAGTTTCTTAAAACGACCTTTTTTTGGTCGTTAGCCAGGTGGCTATTAGAAAGTTTAAGTTAGAAAGGTTTGATAATGATGTTAACTACACCGGCGTGCGTTCAGCAGCTCCATCGGCCAGGCCATATCTTGCTCTGATAGCGGATGTGCGGCGTTCACGAACCCAACTAGAGCATTATTTGCTCCACCCAATATTTGATCATGACCGTTCACGTCAACCTGTCAGAGCAAATTATGCTCGACGAGACATTAATCTTTCTACCTCTAGAATCGATCAAATCTTGGTCGGCTGTCAAAAGTGGCATATGCAGTAGTAACTATCATGTGATCCATGAACAATGTAAATGACTTCTTCTCCTTCTTGTGTAACATGCTATGAAGTAGCTGTTCGTGAGACATCGATCAAATATTGGTGGATCAATATTTGGCCGACGAAGCTCCGCGGCCCCGAAAGTACACCAAAAGATGTGAGTGTGAATGTTAAAAAAAAAAAGATAAACCCGGAGTGGGGATCGATCGTCAACCGTCAGATTGACGGCCACCGCTTATAGCCCCGAGGCCATCATCGCTTTCAAGTGCTGCTGATGATAGCCATCACTGTGAGCGTCAAGACTGATGATAACATATTGGAAGTAAATTTTGTAAAATACACACACTCTTTTCTACAAAAAAGCAATGTAAAGCTGTTCGTATTGCAAATTTTTAAACAAAACTATTTTCATTTGCGTGATATATTATAATATTACTCAAGGTTATACCAACGCCTAACACTGACTCACTCAGGCATTGAACTCTTTGCACTGCGCAATATAAATGTTGTCCGTGAGGATAATTTTGGCGTATTTCGGGTAATTTAGATTTTGCGCAGGTCTTCTCGTCAATGGCCTGACAATAATTTTAGGTCATTTATGATATTTTAGTTTTTCTAACGGTTACCTACAGGTGTGTATTATGCAGTAAACAACATATTTCTATAGTACGAAACTACTTATAATTGACTATTATAGAGAGTGTCCAGAGCTCATTCGTCAAGTCTGGTCACTCTCTTACACATCGCTCATTAGAACTACACAAAGAATAGTTTTATTAAAAAGCGAAAATTTATTAGGTGGGATTTAGAAGCGATGATGGCTTCGTGGGAGCCGATGCTTCCACGCGGTGGTAGCGTCGGCTGTCAATCTGACGGACGCTGGTTCGATCCCCAACAACACCAACGCCTTGATCTTCCTTTGTGTATGACACATAGTGACACCGCTATCCAATTCCTAGCGAAGTACTTTATTAAGTTATATGAAATCCCAAAAACTTTGTACTCCCTACTCTACTTATTAAGCTACGTAGTAAACTTTTTATGTACTTGTTAGGCTATTTTGTTTAGAAAAGACATGTAATTCGTTTTTGGAGATTTATTTTTAGTTTATTTGACTTTAGCCAGTTAGCCATTAGCGTAAAAGTGACACCAACACGGTGGGTTCTAGAGCCGATTTGTCTTCCTCTGTAAAATGAATAGTACTATCGTCAGCACATAGCACCATGCGTTGATTAACCTCTTTAGGCAATCATATTACATATATAATGTATAATGATAATGTAATGATACAAATGTGAACCTTCCTTGAAAAAACACTTCCTTGCGGAATTTCGAATTTCACTTGTCTATGTAGTCGGAAGTATATTTATGTTATTTGCCTTTTTACTGTTGGACAAATTATATTAACTTCAGTTGCTTGCTATAAAAAAAATGCAACGGCTGCTTGGAAGACATTCTGCGCTGTCAACTCATAACAAACTATTATTGTACAGGCAAGAGTTAATGCCAATATGGACTTACGGCATTCAGCTGTGAGGATGCACCAATCCGAGCAATATCGTAATTATAAAAATAATTGGTTGTCTGTAAAGTCGGTTTACGGACGATAGATTTACGTGATAACGACATAATCATGTATGACTTTGACTTTGACATTGACATTGAAATTGACATTGACCATTGACCATTGACCATTGACCATTGACCATTGACCATTGACCATTGACCATTGACCATTGACCATTGACCATTGACCATTGACCATTGACCATTGACCATTGACCATTGACCATTGACCATTGACCATTGACCATTGACCATTGACCATTGACCATTGACCATTGACCATTGACCATTGACCATTGACCATTGACCATTGACCATTGACCATTGACCATTGACCATTGACCATTGACCATTGACCATTGACCATTGACCATTGACCATTGACCATTGACCATTGACCATTGACCGTTACGCGGAACGTTACTATTTTTCATTTTGGCATTCATCAATTTATAAAACGTTATCACGTCAAAAGATTCCAAAATAAAGTATTAAGTATTAATTATACTTTTTACCATACTATAACACTATACATTTTTTTAATATCAGAATTTCTTATTTTATTTCAGATATTTCCATGCACAACTACTGGCAGCACTGTTGGTGTTGTTATGCGCAGTTAATGATTGTCGACTATATTACGTGTATAGTGTATTAATAACATATTATTGTAAGCATTTGCGGATCGCTGCGTAATGGTTTAGAATTTTTTTGATATCTGCTGTTAATATGTAAAATTGGAATGCTTTCGATGGTCGACTCTCTTGTTTTATCAAACTAACTAAAATGAAGTTAAATAAGATAGGTTTTATACGGTTACAATAAACTCTGAATTAGTATGATACTTGAGAATGATAATACTAAAAGTAGGTCTTTTTATTAAAATGCGGGTGTAGTTTCATGTAAAATAAGTCGATATTTAGTGCAAACTAAAACTAGTCGCATTTGAATTTAACTTGTCTAATATCAGCGTTGTATGGAGATATACGAATTTGAATTTTAGTGCATATAGAACAAAAACTATTTCACAATAATATAATTTCTTCTTTTGGTGCCACTCCACTATTGAAGGTGGGATGTCAGCTTTGCATATTTCTGCCTATTGTTGGCAGAAAATAGGTGAAGAAGGTGCAGAAGGCGCTGCTGCCCACCTTCTGGTACGTAATCCCTTAGCCGACTCTTACGGCACCCACGGGAAGAGATGGGGGAGTACTATTCTAGGCCGGTACCACCACGGCCTAGAATAGTACTCCGTGTCATATAGTGCTACAAAAAATAATGAAATAAGGATAAAAAAATAGTCCTAAATCGTTGCTGCTATATAATTTTATTACATTCATACATAAAAACGACCTATCTTAACAGGTAGAGATCGCTCATCTATAAAGTTGACTAACTGGTTTTAATATTGTTCAAGTTTGCTGCAGACCGAGACTAAATTGGCAAGAATTTTCTACGCTCGTCCATTTGATGCTTAATTAGTTTGTTAATTTAGTTGTCAGTTTTCTGAATTGCTTTGTATTTCTTCGTATATGACATATGACGATGTATGACGTATATGATGCTTCAGTCCATAGTACATTGTACTGTGCTCTGACAAACTACATATTTTATACAATTATTATAATGTTGATTTCCGCACAGGTAATCAAACTTGTTACCTTCATTATCATCATCATCATCACTTCTGTCATAGGACATCCACTGTTGGACATATACTTCTTCCATTGATTTCCACAAGGACCGTTTGGAAGCGGCCCACATCAGCCCTTTCCTGCGATCTTAGTTAGGTTGTAAGTCCACCTTGTCGGTGGCTATCCTTTGCTGCGCTTAGGATCTTCCTACCTTAAAGGAATGAAATTGTAATTCCATTTAGATTTGAATTGGTACTTCTAAGTTTGCCATTATTTCAAATTGGCATCTCTGTTGCCACTAAAATAGTAGTGTTCGATAGTCACGTGATAAGTTTTAAACTAGTCGATTTCTGATTCGGCCCTAAATCACTCGAAATAGCTAAAATTATATAATTTAAAAAAAAAGAAATTGCTCTTATTCTACTTTCTATATAACTCAAATTCGTATAACTCCTAACAGTTTTGCCAACTTGTATTTCTATTATTAGAAATTTTTCATGCGCTTGGGGATAATTTAAAACAGCACTAAACAACACAACGACTATAACTAAAACTATGCATTATCATAAAAAGATCTTATTTTGTTTGAATCATTCATAGTAATTTGGATTTCATCGTTACCGTAAACTAAATAATTATTATTTAACACCATTTTGGTTAGTTTGATTAAAGGTCAGATTCACTAAATTTTTATTTTTATATTTGTATAAAGTTAATTGTATTAATTAATATAGTAAACTAGTTCTTTTATTAAATGGTATTATTATTAGATCTCCGTTATATTCAATTCTTTTTCATTGTATGCTGGCATATTTTATATATTGCTTTCTTATTTTGTCCTTACTGTTAACTGAGTTTTGTCTTTAAATTTTTGTAATGTACCTATATAAATAAGTATTGACAGAAAAGTATACAAATCAATGTCAATGGTGGATCGATGAATTGACAAATATGAGTATTTGATATCTATGTTAATGTCTAAGCAAGGATTAAGGAAGTTGAGTTACTGGTTGGCTGTCGGTTAAACTATTAAGTTAAATTACTGGGCTTATTATGTCAATATCAAGCAACCAAGGAGCAAATGGATATCAAATCATTTATTCAAAATGTATCACGGCTAGTAGTACGCCAAGTCCACAAAACCACAAGAAGAAGAAGGATGTCGAACGCTTTGATAATGAATTGCATGAACATCAGTCCGTTGTTATCGTATTGTGGTGTATTTATAACCGACTTCAAAAAAGAAGGAGGTTGTTAACCGACTTCAAAAAAGAAGGAGGTTGCTCAATTCGACCGTATATATGTTTTTTTTTTTTTAATGTGTGTTCGCGGATAACTTCGTCGTTTATAAACCGATTTTGATGATTCTTTTTTTATTAGATAGAGTATACTTTCGTGGTGGTCCCATTCAACTTTCAATGAAATCGGACAAGCAGTTTCTGAGTTATACTCGAATAACTGAAAAGTGCTACGCGTATTTTGATGATATTATTGTCGCGGTTGAAGACATCGACATCCCGTGAGTAGCACAGGTGACTGAAAAGGGTGAAAAAAAATTTTTTTAACATAAAATGCAGCCGACTTCAACACTCAAAAGTGTGAAATAACTTATCGAAGTCGGTACCATGAGCACAATATTGTGATGATAGTTACTTTTGTGTGAACTATCATGGTACCGACTTCAACAAGTTATTTCACACTCTTGAGTGTTGAAGTCGGTTGCATTTTTTGTTAAATTTTTTTTTTTTTATATCGTTGTCATATTTGCCGTTATTCAGCATATTGTGTTGTCAATCAATTTTTGTTATATATAAAAGTAGTATACAATAAAAAGTATCAATGTCAATTGTGGTTCGATGAATTGACGAATATGAATATTTGGTATCTCAATAGAAGTACCAAAATTGAGATTTCACAATAATGATAAACGAGACATTAATAAGTATATCTCTTTTATTTTTAAAATAAGTCGAAAAACGTATTACTGGTAAGTGGTTAAAGTCAGTTTGTATAGTTTTTAAACTACATAACTATTTCAATTGTTAAGTCGATAACTGTTAAACAAACAAGCAAAATGATGAATAAGTTCGAAGGAAAATGTGTTCTATAATAACATCCCAAAAGGTATAAAAGAGCTCAGAGAAGGAAAATTCTGATCTCATAATGAAACGTCATAACAGAAGAAGCCGAAACAATTGTCGATCGTGATATCAACTACGCATGGCACGCCGCCGGTATGTTGTAGTTTTAACGTCAGTTTCAATATAAGTTTAAATAATGTTGTTATTAAAACTGACGTGGTTTTGACACATTATAAATGTATATAACACGAGAGTTACTTACGTAATAAGTCAGAGGGTTCCTACTATAGTTTCAACCACATTCGGTGGTCTTTTTCAAGGAGAATACGGGGCGCTCGCGGACGCGGTCGCGATTCGCCTAGTACATATTTATACATTTATAAAGTTTAAATAAATACGTCCAGAAAGTGAGTTAAAATTATAAATGCTTAATTCATTGAATAATTGTCATATTTTTGTTAAGTTTTTAAAATGGTATAGATACTGTAATAATTGAAATCGACTAAGATGTTTGTAAACATCATTGTATGCAAAATTAAACGACCTTGCAATAAGCTTGGCAGCACACACTATTTGAATTCGGAATATGAGAACACGAAACTCGTACTATGTGTTGTTAGCATGAATATATAATACAGGTGTGCAGTGTTATCTTTTTCCCGGAATTCGTTCATCTATAATTATGAAATCAAAGTTGCAATGCATTAGAGAAGTTTAATACGACCATATTATAATACAATTGCTACTAAATTTACACGCGTGGCTCGGATGAAAACGGATTACTTTCCAGTTTCGTTACGATTACGCGGTGAAGTCGGAGCTAGCTTGGCAATACCTGTTTAACGCACGATGTCTATTCCAAAAAAGGTGAAGTTGCGATTTTCCATTCAACGCTAGTTTCAAAGTAATGCTGACCATTAACAACGTGGCACATATTGCAATCAAGTCAGTGTTGCCAACTTTCATTTCGAATACGCCTAAGTTGACTAAAAGCTTGACAGCTCGTTCATTGCTCTTCAATAATTGACTGCGAACATAACAGAAGCGATAAATTATTCTGAGAATTATATATAATGTTCAACATGGTAAATTCACTACGACACCGTTTACTAAATTGCATATTATAAATCAATTTGGACGAAGATAATAATTACAGTTCACTTGAGTATTTTGTGATACATGGTAATATATAGGATTTAATATAAACGCTATTAGGTAAAAATGAAACAATCTCTCAAGTCAATTCAGCGACTACTTTTTTATTTTTGGCAACATAAATATAATTATAGATACTGTAGCTGCTGCACCTTTCGAAGCGATGACAGCTCGGCGTTGGGAGCTTCGACTGTCACACTGACAGTCGTACGATTTCAGATCGGATCAGATTCGGTTCGATTCTCACCTAAGGCTTGAGCTTCCGGTAAAGATAACAACATTATCAAATTCCCAGTATGATGCTAGGATAGTTTCGAGTAACCGCCTGACTAACTACCAATCTCATGTTTGAAAAAATACTGTAACCAAATACCATGGTATGTTCAGGCAAGCAGTTCTTGAGAGCCAGTAAGCATTCTATGTCTAGCGTGATTACATTTTCGGTCACATCGTCACTGACCGTCGAGTAAGATCTATAAAGTATATATAAATAAGAAACCCAAAGTTTCACCTGCATGGAGTAGGAGCAATCTTAGTAGACTTTACTCTACATGTTTCTTCGTCTAAATGAATATAAGCAAGTAAATTATTTTAAAAAACCAGTGTATTCGTTTTAAGGTCCATGCTTGTTTTTTATTAGTTATCTAGGTCAAATAAAAAAAAAAAAAAACTGAGATATGACTACGGAGTCTCGCTACTTTAGGTATATTTTTTCCGGGACAAAGTAATTTACCTATGGTCTATTACGGATTATAATTAATTTATCTCTGTGCCAAATTTCATCCAGAACCGTTTAGCAGTTCTGTCGTGATTGAGTAAATAACATCCAGCAATCCAAACATTTGCATTAATAATAGCATTTTATTGAGCAATCGACCTTGCAACGCCCTTGACAGCGCACATACAAATTTAGCCCAGAGACTCAGTTCCACAGTTCATATAATGTATGTATTTTATGTCTGTATTTATCCTTACTTACGTGTAATATGTTATATATGTATGTACATATTGTGTAAAAAAGTGCGTATACACATAATAAATACTTATCTGTGAATGTCACGTCAGCACAAACAAATTGAAGAATGCCAGTTCAATACTTCTGTCTATGACTGCCTTTTTCTTGCTACTATTTGGAAAAAGAATAGTGAATTTAAAATTTAAAACTTAACATTAGTATGTTTCTACAATTTGATCAATTGTAAAGTGGCACGGAGTCTAAAGCTCAATTTATTATCAATCAATTTCTCAATGCTCAATGTATTTCTTGAAACACGAAATGATGACGTATGATTCCTCATCAAACCTCAAAGAGGTAATGAGCTCGTCAAGGCTGTTGCTACATTGAAAAACATTATTTAGTTTGTTATCTTGTCGAAGATAAGCATTATTTTCCATTAGCATAACGATTAGTGAGAAGTAATTTTACAAACGTGATATTAATTTAGGTAAAGAAATGAATGCATTGTTGCCTTTTGCTCTCGATAAAATTAAGAATTGATTCCAGCTCAATGATAATGGGCAGGCATTAGCAACAGTGCTAAAGTGTTCGCAGAAAAAAGTCTTGTTTTATATCCAGTTTGTATACTATATAGATTGGACTTCATGGTTAGTGATGATGTGTTCGAAGGCTAAGGCTAAGGCTAAGGAATCTTACTAGGGGTAGAATGTTAACTGGCTTTCAATGACAACTGCTTGAACACGATTCGTTTTGAGTGTCAATTTTTCAAACCTGAAGGTGGTATACCTGGCACGGTCGGTGTTAGAAAGTGCTCTAACACCATGCTGTGGATTTCAACATGTTCTAACCTTCACTAGAATCTCAAAAGGTATTGCCGTAGTATCGTTAGTCAACCTAGCACAGCACCCAACATTCACATCGTGAACCTATCGATGCTTCTAAATTTAACTGTTATGTTGATTAACGTGACGGTGGTAATGATTCTATTGTTCAAACAAACTGACTAAAATGGAGTTAAATGAAATAGTTTTTTATGTTGGTTAACCTGACAGTAGTAATGATTCTATTGTTTAAACAAACCAACTAAAATGGTGTTAAATAAGATAGTTTTTATGTTGGTTTACCTGACAGTGGTAATGATTCTGTTGTTCAAACAAACCGACTAAAATGGTGTTAAATAAAATCGTTTCTCATGTTGGTTCACCTGACAGTGGTATTGATTACATTGTTCAAACAAACAGACTAAAATGGTGATAAATAAGATGTTATTTATGTTGGTTAACTTGACAGTGGTAATGATTCTATTGTTCAAACAAACTAACTAAAATGGTGTTAAATAAGATAGTTTTTATGTTGGTTCACCTGACAGTGGTAATGATTCTATTGTTCAAACAAACCAACTAAAATGGTGTTAAATAAGATCGTTTTTCATGTTGGTTCACCTGACAGTGGTATTGATTATATTGTTCAAACAAACAGACTAAAATGGTGATAAATAAGATGTTATTTATGTTGGTTAACTTGACAGTGGTGATGATTCTATTGTTCAAACAAACCAACTAAAATGGTGTTAAATAAGATCGTTTTTCATGTTGGTTCACCTGACAGTGGTATTGATTATATTGTTCAAACAAACAGGCTACAATGGTGTTAAATAAGATCGTTTTTCATGTTGGTTATTGTGTATTGTTGTGTGTATTGATTACAGTGGTATTGATTATATTGTTCAAACAAACAGGCTAAAATGGTGATAAATAAGATGGTTTTTATATTGGTTCACCTGACAGTGGTAATGATTCTATTGTTCAAACAAACAAACTAAAATGGTGTTAAATAAGATCGTTTTTTTATTGGTTCACCTGACAGTGGTAATGATTCTGTTGTTCAAACAAGCCGACTAAAATGATGTTAAATAAAATCATTTCTCATGTTGGTTCACCTGACAGTGGTATTGATTATATTGTTCAAACAAAGAGACTAAAATGGTGATAAATAAGATGTTATTTATGTTGGTTAACTTGACAGTGGTAATGATTCTATTGTTCAAACAAACTAACTAAAATGGTATAAAATAAGATAGTTTATATGTTGGTTCACCTGACAGTGGTAATGATTCTATTGTTCAAACAAACCAACTAAAATGGTGTTAAATAAGATCGTTTTTCATGTTGGTTCACCTGACAGTAGTATTGATTATATTGTTCAAACAAATAGGCTACAATGGTGATAATTGAGATGGTTTTTTTTAATTATTTAAATCACGCTCAGACCCCCGCACTAGGATTCCCTGTATCGCGGGAGGCATGGACACACAATCACAGCACACAAACTTCCAAGACCCGGGACAAACATCTACACTCATCGCACAAATGTTTGCCCCTGCTGGGATTCGAACCCAGGGTCGCGGTGACACAGGAGTCATGTCGATGACACAAACCACTGCGCCACGGGACCGTCGAATGAAAATTATGTTGGTTAACTTGACAGTGGTAATGATTCTATTGTTCAAGCAAACTAACTAAAATGGATTTTATCTTATATATAGATAAAAACTATCTATATATAAGATAGTTTTTATGTTCGTTCACCTGACAGTGGTAATGATTCTGTTGTTCAAACAAATCAACTAAACTTGTGTTAAGGCCAGGTTGCCCCCCAAAAGTAGGCATTTAGCGCTGTCCCGGGCCGATTGCGAAATACATTATGCGGACGCAGCGGTAGTGAACTCGCATGACTCCGCCAGCGACACAGTATAGAAATAAGCAGTAGGATGATTTTATTTTTCTTTAGATATGCATTTTTTATGATTAAACTCTGTTTATAGTAATGATAAATTAGAGTTTTGTAAATATATGAAGTAACTTTTATTCCATTTTTGAATTTTGATTGTTTGATTGTATATCACATATTTATATGAGGCTGTGGAGTCTACATAATTAACATTTTCGTTGTCATCTTGTAAGGACAACGTTCTTACAGGCATTCCACGTGCGTATCTACTGTCTACAATTGAGAACACAAAAGGGTCAAAAGATTACTACCAAATACATCTAAAATCGGAGCGTAGGCTATGAGTATTACATTAGTTTTTATTTCACTTCAATACATGCAATATTTCTGAAGTTATAATGACGAGAAGAAACCCCTTTTTTATTTTCCGAGATTACGCGCGCTCATACAATGACGTCACACCCCGGTTCAGCCCGCAACCGAGACACGGTGCACTATGATACATATAGGTCTGTTTCGGATCAAAAATCGGTAACTCTTTTATTTTTAAAGATATATTATTCAAACTCATATAATATTATATTATATGAGTTTTTGGGATTTTTTATTAATTATTTGTTTTTTAAGGAAATTATAGTTCAAAATAATACTTAAAAATAAAAAGACGCGTTTTTCTTTGTTTTTTTATGGCTAAAATCGACTTTTTTGCTTGCGCTGTTCCTTGCCCATTATGAATAACTTGCAAAAATTATATAAGCTCGTCAAAAACTGATTAATTGGTGCCCGAAATCGTCGCGGAAAAAACTGACACAGGTCCGTCGTTTGTAAGCGCCAGCGCGCGACTGATCGGGCCTGCCAAGCCACCGCGTTCGCATATTTAGTAGGTATATAAGCATAGTAATTAAGAAAATCATTTTATCAAGTCAATCTCTGCGATTTTGTCTAGAAATCTTTAATGCCTATAGTTGAGTATAAAAATAAAATGTAAATTATCCGTACTTTAGTCATGATGTTGAAAAAACATTACAAATATGGGTAACTTTGGGATTTTTTCTATCGAATGAAATTCATTAGATCTTGTTACTGAATGCGACTTTGACTAGATTAGATCCTTAACTAATACATATATTTTTTTCAGTTTTAAAAATACTATATTCTTTGTCTCAGATGGTTTTAAAAAACTCAAAAGTGCGGCCTCTGCGGAGAGACCTCGCCTTAAATAAGATATTTTTATATGTTTGTCACCTGACAGTGGTAATTAATGATTATATTATTCAAACAAACCAACTTAAATTATATTAAGCAAGATAGTTTTAAACCGGTTATAATAAAGTTCATATTAGTATGACACTTACGAATAAATAATACTACTAAAGTTAGATACTTTTTCATTTAAATACGGGAAAAGTTTAGGTAAAATAAGTAGTCACTTTTATTGCTGCCAACTAAAATTAGCCGCATTTTTATAAAATGTTTTAATTTTAGTTTTCTCTATCATCAATATCATAATGGTTGAACCCTTTTTTTTTTTTTTTTTTTTTTTTTTTTTTTTTTTTTTTTTTACGTGGGCGAAATGCATTTACGCACTTCCGCCTACCGGGAAGTAGGCGGGGTGTGTCGGGCTCGCTCGAGCATCACCGCTCCCTGGGGGGCCTCATGGCCCCCAACCCTAACTGCACCCACAGCAGCCAGGGTCCACTACCGACTAAAACCCACGGTGTCCATCCTGCCGCTATAACGGAGGGAGCGCGGGGTATTGCATACCGCGCCCCCACCACGGCCGTCCGTTTCCGGACCCCTCCAGGGGGGAGGATGACCCTCCCCCTCGCGACCGTGCCGGGACCAAGAGCACGGCCGCACCACCCCGGGGACCACACAGTGCAAGGAACGCCAGACTTCCCACATCCGACGCTCGTGGTCCCCTGCGATGGGCCAGATGGAGCAGCCCCATCGCCAGCCGCTTCGGCCGCCACCCTCCGACGGCGGCCATATCGGCGCCACAGCAGGAGACGAACTGAATCACTCCCGCCGCAGCGCCTCCTCAGCTGCAGCGCCGTCCCACAGCGCCGCTGCCCCCCTCAGTTGCAGTGCTTTGCAGCACCGCAACCTACCGTCTGATGGACCGCTCCTCGTCGGCTTGGCGAGCAAAGCCTATCGGGAGCAGTCCCGGCCAAAATACTATAAACATACATAAATAAATGGATATAAATAAACTTACATAGATATGAGACACGCGAGTCGCCGGACGATGTCTAGTTACGTCTAATTCAGAGGAATTAGACCAAGAACAGGCAGCACCGCGAGAAGGTAATCGCCAGACTTGCCTTGAGGATCATCACGACCTGCGCTTCCCCCAAGACCGTAGCCTCCCTACTCATCACGGGATGAGTAAAGAAGGCCTGGACTTATCCAAAACAAGTAACGTAAACGCTGCAAGCATAGGCATAGCAACTATTTAATGGATAAACCCAGACCCGCCCATAATGGTTGAACCCAGGCGAACCGGCCAAATCCTGCCCCAAGCGAAAGTTGACTCAGAATAAAGGAACTGGTGCCGTGACTGATATTATGATAAGTGTCATACGAATTTGAACTTTATCGTAACTAGATAAAACCTATCTAATTTTCCATAACTTCACTTTGATTTAACCATTGTGTTTAATTTGATTTTTTTATAGATGCGAATTTTACATGTTGAGAAAGAATGCTTACTGCTTAACCGTTTTCGTTGTTGATTTTTTATTTTTAATGAAACAATACATAATTCGTAATTAGGCCAGTAACATGCTTTCGTGTCAATCGACACATTTAGATAATATTTTTCCTTGAATCCAGTTTATTGTGCTGTTAAAAAATTAACCGTGTATACAACTGTCTATTTTATGTAATGTTGATTTATGTATATTTAAAAAAATATTTATTAAACTTAGTAAACAAGTATCAATGATTACATATGATTGGTAACTAAATATATAAATCATTCTTTTTTCGATCATTCTTTTAGTTGATTAATATTAAATGCTCAATGTTATTTGATGTGGTTGGGACTTTACTTTACCGTCTATTAGGAAGTCATCCAAGTAGACGTAATACTCTTTAGTTATTGGAGTGTAACTCAAAAACCGCTTGACCGATTTTGATGAAATATAAATGGGACCTAACGGAGCAAATTAAAACAGAATCATCAAAATCGGTTCACTCAATCGACAGTTTTGAGGTAACAAACATAAAAAAAAATACAGACGAATTGAGAACCACGTCCTTCTCTGGAGTTGGTTTAAAAGGATCGGCAACGTATCGTAATGCCCCGAGTATTATAGATCTCCATAGGTGATAGTGATCGCTTACCATCGGGCGGACTTTCTGCTTGTTTGAATTTTACACGTGTAAACATTTGACGGTCGCCGTTGCGTAGTGTTCAGTGTCAGTGACTTGACTTCTGTATCTCCGGGACCCTGGATTCGAACCCGGCAAGGGCAAACATTTGTGCGATGAGTATAGGTGTTTGTCCCGGGTCTTGGTTGCTTGTGTGTTGTGATTGTGTGTGTCCATGCCTCCCGCGACACAGGGAATCCTAGTGCGGGGGTCTGAGTGTGATAAAAAAAAAATAAAAAAAAAAATTAAAACATTACAATAAATGGCAGTGCAGATCATGACATGATAAAATATAAAACAATAAACGGTCACTTTCATGAATTTCAGTAAACATGATATGTCTCGCAACTCGCAATATTATATCTTCGACCACATCGTCAATGAACATGAATTGATATAGCGGTCAAATGCTAGATTATAAAGTGTTAAAAAAGTTAACAGTTGATTAAAAATATATCATCATCATCATCATATCAATGATATTAATTTTTTTTTTTTTTTTTTTTGTACATATTATAAGTTTGCGTTTGACAACTGTCTCACCTGATGTTAATAATAATGTAAATGTTAATATATATTATATTATTTTATATAGTCAAGATATTATTTTTCTAAGTTGTTATATATTGATTTATGAAAAATGAACCTAATAGCGGTATCTAATACAGTGAACATCATTTTTATCCAATCTGATAAAACTATTACAGTTCTTTAAATTTTATTGAGTCAACATTTCTTACAGCAATATGACTCAAATTAATTATGTTTGATGCTCAAATCGATTACAATACTAAAATTTTTAATATTTTGTAAAATAGTTATTAATTGCTATATCACTTGATGCTCCGTGACGATGTAGTCGAAGGTGTCGTCACTCTAAACGTTGCCGGTTACTGACTCTCTATCTATTGACAATATTCAATTTTTTTTGAAATTCCATTCGATATGGTAAGCGTAAGAGCTAATTTGGACCGCGTGCAAATATGACCGTTATTTTTATTACACTTCTAGCGATATCTGGGCTGGGTCGCTTTGCGAACTCGTTTATGTCCAATGTTATTTATAACAAGATCCACTTTAAATGGGTCGCATGTCTTGCTGACGTCATCGCACCGACTGATAGCGTTCCATGGGCTGCGTTCGGCAGCTGCTACGGCCAAATATTGATCCACCAATATTTGATCGATGTCTCACGAACGGCTTCTCCCTAGTATGTTACAGAAGGAGAAGAGGAAGTCACTCACATCGATCATGGATCACGTGATGGTTACTACTGCATATGTCGCTTTTGACAGCCGACCAAGATTTTATCGAATCTACAGGTAGAAAGCTCATGCGTTCGTCGAACATATTTTGGACTGAAAGGTTGACGTGACCGGGTATGATAAAATATTGGGTGGAGCAAGTAATGCTCGTATTATTATAAATGACGTGTACTTTTTTAAGTGAAAATTTCTTTAGTCGCGTTGTGCACCTTTGTATTGGGAAACAATGTTAAACTCGCGTCACGACACCTCGCGGCAGAATGTTAGAACGTCAGGACGTCAGGACGTGACGTCATCAAATTCATAAGACAGCGGGAGAGTAGACCGCCGTTGAAATTTAAACTTAAATGCGTTACGAATAAGAAACATTTTCATTTGTTGGTAGTTTTATTTGATAAAGTCCTTTTTTTAAACATATTATTGAGTTCGATTATCAAAACACCGATATTATAAAGAGGAAAGATTTCATTGTTTAAAAGTCATCATATGAATTCAATATGTCCCACTAATATAAATCATATAGTTTGGATGGATGTGTGGATAGATGTTTGTTACTCCATCACACCAGAACGGTGGAATGGATTTGGACGACATAATTTGGTATGTAGATACTTCAGGTCCCGGATTAGCACATAGACTACTTTTCATCATCATCAATCATGTTCAAGTTTTTACTTCTGCCGGCACCAGAGTGCAACTGGTTGTTTTTTTATTATGAATAAATAATATCAATACCGATATTATTGGAGTACGTGAACGCCGCACATCCGCTCTCAGAGCAAGATATGGCTTCGCTGATGAAGCTGCTGAACGCACACCTGTACTTCTATTTCATTTTCAATTAACCAGCAAACAATTATAATGGAAGCGCTCATTTGTTTATTCATTTATTTGATTTCACCAAGAATAGTTACATTACAACGAATCTTATTAGTATCTAGGTAGCTTAGTTTGCTTAATGCACTATTTATTAAGGGAAATACCACTTACAATATAACAGAGTATATGTTTGTTAGTACTTTTGCTTTAAAGATAATATAATTCTATCAAATATTTACCATAATATGATGTAATACAATACAATGCGCCGCTACTTTTTATGTGGATAATTTTTCAAAACTTCTTCTCATAGCTAAGTTTAAACATGTGGTGTACAGCGAGTAAGTGGGCTTAGCATCGTATCTACTCTTCCTTCATAACTTGGATAGGTGACCCTCTGTGTCATTTTTAATAAAGCGCTTCAGTGTTATCGGTCATTGTCTAATCGTCATTAGGCCTAGTCAAGCTCTTGGGTGGTTTTAAAACTCTAGGGTTGACCTTTCTAACGACCCGCATTGGCGAGCATGGTTTATTATAGCCAACACTCCTCTTTGAAGAGAATGCCAGTTTCTTAGCAGAGGTTACTTATTTGGCTGCTTTGTGTGTTACACCCGTTGGACTACGGTAATCCCGCTGCTTCAGTTTTCCGTCAGGAACTTTTTTTTTCCAGGACATGTAACCTTTGTCCTTTTTCAAAGTAACACCTATCTACCATAATTGTAATGTAACAAACTGACTAGAACTCACGTGATAAACACTGGAAAATTACTCTCCGACCAGTTTGTTAGTCGGTTTGTTACATTACCATTATGGAAGAACTCGCGATAGTTTTCAGTCTCAAACCTATCTACCAAACCTCATCAAAATTGTTTTAGCGGCTTAGGCGTGAATAATTTTGAGGCAGCTGTACTTTCACATTTCTGATATTATTGGGTTTATGTTGTATCCTAGAGGAACCATCAATTCTTTCGGGATAAAAAGAAAAGAGTCTATCCACTTTGTGAGGTACCTCCATTCCAATTGTCATTCAAATCTATAAAGCCGTTTCCGTTATGAGGATTCTATACCCCGTACTAAAAGAAAAACCTTTGAGTAATGTAGGATTTCGTTTTTTTTTTACTCCAGCGATTGACATCAATAAATTTTTTTTCTTAAAATTTAAAGAGTGAAGAGGGGTTTGGCCCGAAACGTAAATTCTACCAAAATGTACCTATAAATCTCACGAGCAGCAACTGTCTCTGTCGGTTGCATAGGGGTTTGGGGAAAACGCTGAGATAGCTGATACGTTTGCAAATCGAGAACAGTGTTTGGTGTGAAGCGAGAACAGTGTTTGGTGTGGTTTGGTATAGAATCATCTTAAGGCGTGCAGAGGTAACAAACACACAAACACATTCTGTCTATACACATACACAAACTTTCGCATTAATAATATTAGTGTGATGAAATTTATTAATATCTTCTTCTTCTCTCAGCCATGTGCGTCCACTGCTGGACATATGCCTCCCCCATATAGGGGGGATTTGCCAATACTCGCCACGCTTGGCATGCGGGTTGGCGAGTGCAGTATGATTTCCAATCCTCAGAAGGCGCTGCTGCCCACCTTCTGGTACGTGATCCCTTAGCCGACTCTTACGGCACCCACGGGAAGAGATGGGGGAGTACTATTCTAGGCCGGTACCACCACGGCTACGTTTATTAATATGACTTATCGTAATTATTAATATAATTATTACCATGGGTCATTTACAGCTGTACAACTAACAGTTTTCTGTGTTAATATTTTTCTTTTACATAATGCTAAGTATTGTGTATTTATTTACAATATTATAAAATATATTATGATTATAAAAAAATAGCATTATTTAAGTTGCTACCTATCTAAAATGTATGTTATATATAGTAAGTGTACCTAATTTGGAATGACAATTCAATTTGTATTAGGTATATTCATGTGTTTTAACCCTTTTTTTCCTTACTTTTATTTCAAAAAACAAAACATTTCTTGTTGAATTTAACTATGTTATCACGAGAGGTAACGGCAAAATCGTGATATACATAAGTGAAACCGTAGGGTGCTATTCATCTGTTTTAACCCTTTTTTTCCTTACTTTTATTTCAAAAAACAAAACAATTCTTGTTGAGTTTAACTATGTTATCACGAGAGGTAACGGCAAATTCGTGATCCACACAAGTAAAACCGCAGGGTGCTACTGGTAAACTTTTATTTACTGCAATAAACAAAATAAACGAAACTACGACCGAAATTACGATCGAAAACCGATAGGTTAGTAATTCTACGCCACCACTGCACACGAATCTGAAGCGTACAATCCAACAAAGATCAACCGCCAATGATCAGAACGGAACAGAAAACCATCCTGTTGTCTACAAGGACTGTCTTGTCACCTTCTAAGCTAAAATAGCACTCCACTAGCACTTAGTACAATTAAAGGTAGATAGATGGTGCTAAGAGAAACATCGCCTAAAATGTATCTGAAATTAAGGATTAAATATTTAATCCATAATTTCAGATACATCTTTGGGGATGTTCATCCATATGGATGGCTAGTAGAGTGCTACTATAGCTTAGATGGCAAAGCGATAGGTCGGTATTCTGTAGTCGTGGGTTCAGGTCTAATATGTAACTGAATTATTATCTTCAAAAATTTTGAAGTATGTTCCGTCTAGTGTGACGTTAATGCAATAAACCATAAAACTATTTGCGAATAATATATTCTTAGCTCGCCCTTCAATTGACCTTCAACTTCGAATAGGTACTTGGCTGACTAATATCAAACAGGATAATGACTTTGATGCAAAATAGAATAGTCATATAGACGTTAGCTACATATGTTGGTATTGTTTAAATTACAAAAGCAGAATGCGATTTAACTGTTCCTTAAATACAAGTAGATTTAGTAAAATACAATCTCATTAGAGATGTATGTTGGCGCATATGGGCATGCATGACTGTATTTATGGTGAGGTTCTGGGTCGATAGCTTTTCGGGTCCCAGGAATTTCATTAATTGTGAGAAGGACAATTTTCTTATTTTTTTTTATTTTTATAACATTCACACAAGGTCTTCCGGTCCCAAACCAGGCAGAGCCTGTACTATGGTAACCTGATGACCGATATATATACTTAAATACATACTTATATATATATTTATATACATATAAACACCCAGACACAGGTCAAACAGACATGTTCATACACACAAATGTTTGACCTGTCCGGGAATCGAACCCGGGACCAGCGGCTCAGAAGGCAGAGTGCTACCAACTGCGCCAATCGGCCAGTCAATCAATCAATTGTGCGTCCCGAAGGAGATCCCAGAGCCCTCTGACATACACTGAGGCAGGCCACCGGGAGGAGTTTCAAAAGTGTGGGTATCTCACAAAACCTGGCTATACCCCCATTATTGCCGGGTATTTTTATAAGATTTCCCCCTACCATATTTAGCTCCTAAGAGGTCGAATTTTCAAACTCTTGTTAACGAATGACTACGCCTAAGTATTTATGTGCAAATTTTTCCACAATGCGTTCAGTGCCTTAGATTATGTGTTTGTAAATCAAATAGTCTTGATTTCCTTTCATGTAACACATAAACATAATAATAAATGGTCATATCTGCTCCATGGAATTTATACGATAAAAAACACATTGTAAAACCTGGCCTTCGCTGGCGCCCGCTTTTTGTTAGTAATTCTGTTTATTTTAGGTCGCGGCGCTATTCATTCTCAGTTGCTGACTTTGGCTAAAATCACTTGCCAAACTTTTTAAATGTTCTTGCGCATAGGCTAAGGGCTGGTCATTACCCGTGTAACAAGTTTTCTTTTTTAATGAAAAAATCCAATACACCAAATTGTGAATTGTGTGGCACTCTTGAGGATGTTTACCATATTCTCGTGGAATGTTCTAAACATGCCCGAGAAAGAGAAAATTTGTTAAATAGCTTTAAGATAAATAGATTAGACGTAGGTTTTTTTATTAATAGTTTAGCTTCGCCTGCGTGCGATGCGGTAAAGGCTTTATTTAAGGTATTTAAGAAATAATTAAGTTTTTATTCGTGTATAAGTTAAGGGGACGATGGGGCTGGCATACCATGTAGGGAAAAGCCCCAAAATAAATAGTGATTAAAAAAAAAAAAAACTTTTAAATATAATTTCCGAAACACTTTTCGAGAGGTATAATGTTTCCTTTGAGTCACATTCGTGAGATTCATATGGCCTGAGAACTGTCTCCATTTCATATACATATACTGTACGAGTATACCATTCCTCGTTTACGAGTATATCTATTACGGCCACATCATAATGCTCCCAAAATTTCTCTTTTACTCTATAACATCTCGTCTACGATATTTTTTTATTTATTTTTATTTACATGTTCACGCTTGATATGTTTCATACCAAATTTTCTTTCATTACTTTCATCAATATGTGAATAATTATGTAAGTACAGCTCAGACACACGCCCTTTTAGGCCTTTTTTTTTATCATGGAGGAAATGCCTTTACGCACTTCCGCCAACCCAGGGGGGAGGGTTGGCGGGGTGTGTCGCACTCTGCTCGAGCATCACGACCATGGCGATGCTCGAGGGCGGCTTGAGAAGGCCCCCAACCCTGACTACACCCACAGCAGCCAGGGTCTCCTACCGACTAAAACCTACCACGGTGTTCTTCCAAGCGCTGTAGTTCCAGGACTACGGGCACACTTTCGTACTCTACCGCGGCCCTGGCAGCGTGATCGTCTTACGCGATCCCATCCTGGTGGGGCCCTTTTAGGCCTGCATCAAGTAGCACTCGCACTTTATTTGTCTTTTTGATATCACACTCAGACTCCTGCTACCACTCTAATTATAGAAGAATGAATATATTTCCCCAACTTCTGTAGCTTTCGTTCCCTTTAATTCTTCTTCCTTTCAAATCATCCTTTCCTCTATTTTTACTCCACCCAGCTATCGTTACGAAATTCCAGCTTGTAAGTCTTAATCATACTTCTTGGACTCGCTTCTTACGTTCCACCTGTCTCTTGTAAAGCAACCCTTGTCCATTTATCTAAACGACCAGGTACTGTCTCTTTTCGTTGCCTTGAAGGTACGCCAGCTTCTAGCCCTATCACTTGGTGTGATTTCAAAAACATCTCATGTTGCAAGAGTTTTGCTTTTCAATTGGCTACCAGCCTATCTGATACTAACTTTCCTCAAAAATATATCTGGTAGTGTATCCACCACCTGTTAGTTTTCAGACCGTATTATGTTAATTATCTTAACTTTTAGAACTTCCAACGACATCTCAGTGAATAAAGAACAGTTCATGTTATATAGTTGGAACTGTAAAGCTAAAGTATCCCAGTGCTGGAATATTAAATTGATCAACAGACTTTCTATGACATATGATAGTTTAAACTCAGGTAGTTAAGATGAATACGAACAACTAAGTACGATATTTTCTTTTTTAAAGCAACATCAACTTTCCTCATCAAATCTTTAGTGAAAGTCTACCTTTATTTACTCCGTCAGCTGTTAACTTAATTTACCCTCAACTAAGGAGTTAAAACAGTGATTAACGTATCGTAAAGAAACTAAGAAAACTTAGAGTATCCAAGACTTTGAAAGGAAAGATTAATAAGTAAACCGAGACTAGATATAAATTGGAGTTAGCTTCGAGACAGAGATGAATTGAGGCAAAGTTTTTTTTTTTTTTTTTTTTTTCTCAGCCATGTGTGTCCACTGCTGGACGTATGCCTCCCCCATATAGGGGGGATTTGCCAATACTCGCCACGCTTGGCAGGCGGGTTGGCGAGCGCAGTATGATTTCCGATCCTCAGAAGGCGCTGCTGCCCACCTCCTGGCACGTTATCCCAAAGCCGACTCTTACGGCACCCACGGGAAGAGATGGGGGAGTACTATTCTAGGCCGGTACCACCACGGCCAGATAGAACCGCCGAATCCGCCACGGCCGGCGGAGGCAAAGTTACCTACGTCCATAGCAGATCATTTGATTGCCAAATAATAATAATTTTTTTTTCTAATATGGGACAACATTCACACAAGGTCTTCAGGTCCCAAACTAGGCAGAGCCTGGACTATGGTAACCTGATGACTGATATATATACAATACAATACAATACAAATACTATTTATTGCATACCATGTAAAAAAAACAGGAATATAAAATATTACACTAAAATAGTATAGCAATAGGCGGTCTTATCGCTAATGCAATCTCTTACAGACAACCTTGGGATGGATGTAAAAAAGATAGATACACGGCGGTGTGCAACAAGAAACTAGCGTATACACATAAATGTAACACAATAATTAACCTAATTTACTAATATTTCATATACATATTTACGCAATATATCTACATAAGTAGCTCAATAATATATATCAATACTCTTTCAGATACATATATAAACGTACATTCCAAGTATAATTAATATATAATATAAGTATATAAATATAAATAAAGCAGTTTTAGTAGGTATATACTTAAATACATACTTATATATATAATATATATATATATATATATATACTTTTATACAAATAAACACCCAGACACAGGTCAAACAGACATGTTCATACTCACAAATGTTTGACCTGTCCGGGAATCGAACCCGGGACTAGCGGCTCAGAAGGCAGAGTGCTACCAACTGCGTCAACCGGCCAGTCTTACATATTTAAATGACTAAATAAGATCATTCAGATAATCAGATATGAGAAGGTAAATTAAGTAAGTACGTAAAATAATAATATAAATTAAATAAAACGGGTAGAGCAGTTCCAGTCTAAAAATGCACGCCCCTCGAACGATGTTAATATTTTCTCGCTCGCCTTTCTACTAGTTCGAAGGTGAGTACCAAGGATTAGTTAAAACGTTTATCGTCCCGTGATAATGGAACTATGCTGTACGTGAGCAGAAGGATTCTGGTACCATCGCTTAGTTTTTGATAAATTATACGGAATGATCAGAATAGCAAAAGGTATAGTATAATTCAGTAGAGCAGGGTGCAAGTTACAGACAGGTATGGTGTTGACGTTAAGTCTCTTCTTAGACTTAGCAGGACTTAGGTCGAGTTGCGTTCAGTGGGCCGTGGGGAGTACTCGTAAAGAATTCCGTACAGACAGTACATGGTGGCTGTTCCGTCGCCGGGGGTAGATGCTCCAAATTTGACCGAAGATACTATCAGGGTCTGGTCAGACCTTGTGAGACGCAGAGGTAGCTCCAGCTAGCCTGTGCAGTGGAGCTGGGCAGAAATGTGCTGGCGGCTGGCACGAGCGGAGTAACGCAGGAGCGACTATGCGATCAAAGAATAAAAAAAACAAGTTTAGCGGTGATTTGGGCATCATTTATGGTCTAAACATAATCCTCCTAACCCTAGTTTAACGCGGTTAAGTACCCGCGAAACGTCATTGGCAGTTGACTTCTTGAAGTTGTCTCTATTATACAATAAACTTTCTTCATATTTAAACTATGATTAATATAAAAACATGGATGACCTTTGGTATCAACTAGTTTTGATTAGTCGACGATTTGTGATAAAGTCAAGGACTAATTTCTTAGTACCATAATAAGCTCTGACTTGGTAGTCCGGGCTTAAATCTACACGTAGTCTATGTTTTGTTATAAGGCAGATTGTTTTTACCTAAAAACAAGTTTGGGATCGTTAAAAGAGGCGAGTGATTATTGGTATGGAATAGTCTGCATTGAGCGTGAACACATTCCAGTTTCGTCTAATGTAGTCCAGTTCGATCCGGTATATTCCGTGCAGACTGCGCTCATATGGATTACGTAGCGTCTGCGCTCGCATCACGCAGCTGAATTGTTTTGATCAATCGACGAACATATCATTTAAATAGTTAAGTGATTCAGAACATTAACATAGTTTAATGTATTCCCATTGCATATAAAGGCATTGTAAATATTAGGTTTTTCCTCATTTAAAAAAATGTATATATATATATATATACTATACTGCTTAAAAAAAAACCAAAATCCTAAATAACGCAATTAAACGGTTCTATCGTATATGTAACATGTAATCTACATAATAAAGTACAATCTGTTTATAAAGGGCTAGACGAATTTGTTAATATATTTTTTAAACAGTGATGCGATTTCGACGCTGTAAACGCAGATAAACCACGGGGTACAGTAAATTAGTGATTAGTAATTCGTTTTTAATGTTTTATTATAATAAAGGCATCTTCTAATAAAAAAAAGGACATTAAGTGATAATACACGTGTTTTTTTATACTGTATAGATCTAGCGTTTGACTCCTATCTCACTTGATGGTCAGTGACGATGTGGTCGAAGATGTTGTCACACTAGACCTAGAATGCTCACTAGCTCTCAAGGACTGCTGCCTGAACACACTAAGTGATTGGTGACAGTTTTTCAAATTTGAGGGTGGTAGCTAGCCAGGCGTGTACTCGAAAGTAACCTCCCACCATGCTGGGAATTTCATAACGGTGTTACCGTCACCGGAAACTCAAGCTTTTGTTGGGGATCGGACCAGTGTCCGTCATTTTGACAGCCGACGGTCCCCTCGCTGAGCTATCATCGCTTCGGCTCGGCTGACTCCATCTCTGCGTCGTCCGCGCTAGAGCGATGCAAATCGAGATGTCAGAGTCAGCCCAAGTTTAAATTGCCTTTAATGAGGCTATTGCATCTTTAAATTGCATTTTACTTCGATTTAAATTTTCTAGAAGAATATTATAGTAGAAATGCGTCATTATTTCTCAAATTCAAATTCAATATTGGAATAAGTGCACATTTATACATTTAAGGTTATGAGGCTAGAGGTTTACACAAATAAATTTTATGAGTTATGTGTCACTGAACTAGGCGCATCGCCTGTGTTTCTGGTTACAGCGCCCTCCTTCTAGATTTATAAACAATACACACACAACAACTGACAACTGTTTACATATAACATTAAGAGTATTTCAATCTATATACTTTAAAACAATAATCGTAGTGAACAAGGCAATAGTATTAAATGTATGACTTCAATACCTATATTGAGAGCTTTTCAAGAGTTAGTGTAAAAGTTCCTCTCGGTGTGTAAAATGTAAGTGCATGTGCGAGTATGAGAAGGTGTCTTTCTGTAAAATAAAACACAAAATACATGTCATTATTTAGGAAACGAATTTACACTTTTGTGTATGTACACAAAAGTGTAAATTCGTGGAGATAGGAGATAGGATGGAGATAGGACATACCTAGCCAACTCACAGAGGAACCTACAAAGGTTTACCTTTGTAGGTTCCTCTGTGAGTTGACTAGGTTTGTGATACAGTTTAGCATGCATCATCCCACTTTCCACTAGTATTACAAAAGCAAAAAATTGTGAGTAAGGGTGTATGTGTGTATATTTATTACTCTTTCATGCTCAAACGGCTGGTTCGATTTCAATGAAATTTGGTATGTACATAGTTTACGCCCTAGATTAACACATAGACTACTTTTCATCCCGAATATAATTGCTGTTCTCGTGGGATCAGCAAATAATTCAAAAACCTCTGCTACTCTTACAAGCTCAAACGGCTGTACCGAAATTCGACGAAATTTGGTATGGAGATAGGTGAGTCCCTGGAATAACACATAGACTACTTTCATCCCGGATAAGTATAGTTCTCGTGGGATAACTGAGTTAACGGGAAAATCGCAATCCATGAAGGTGAAACAGCTGGGGGCTACTAGTAACAAATATAACCTGAAGATATTATGTCTTGGCAAAAATGTAGTGAATTCAGCATAAAAAGGCTTCATTATTAAATGGATAATATTGCTGCTATTTTTGCGACATTTTATTTTTATTAACATTCACACAAGGTCTTCAGGTCCCAAACAAGGCAGAGTCTGTGCTATGGTAACCTGATGACTGATATATGTATTTTTTCTTTTCTCAGCTATGTGCGTCCACTGTTGGACGTATGCCTCCCCCATATAAGGGGGATTTGCCAATGCTCGCCACGTTTGGCAGGTGGGTTGGCGAGCGCAGTATGATTTCCGATTCTCAGAAGGCGCTGCTGCCCACCTCCTGGTACGTTATCCCTTAGCCGACTCTTACGGCACCCGCGGGAAGAGATGGGGGAGTACTATTCTAGGCCGGTACCACCACGGCACGATATATGTATGTATATGTATACTTATTTACATATACACACCCAGACACAGGTCAAACAGACATGTTCATACACACAAATGTTTGACCTGTCCGGGAATCGAACCCGGGACCAGCGGCTCAGAAGGCAGAGTGCTACCAACTGCGCCAATCGGCCAGTCTTGAATATTATATAATTATTTTTTTGTACAGGTTTTTCTATATGTATTCAGGTTTTGATTAAGGAATCTTTCAGATACACAGGTTTAAGAGATTTTTTATATCATTTAGTTATAGCATATTTTCTTAGTGACGGGGTTAATTTACATATTACGTCGCACATAACATTATACAGGCAGATGCTTCTAAAGCCGAACACGTCACTTAATTAAGCTCTGTCACACACGATTGTGGCACTTAAGGCGAAATGAACAAAAGGCGGCGTCAGTGGTGGCGCGGTGTGCGGGGTGGGGGCGTGAGACACGGCACAATTAGATTCTGTGCGGAACGACTGGAAATTGCATCTTTACGTAAATGTACTTTTGTAATACAGATATTTTAAACTAATTAATCGAAAATATTGTTTTCTTCTTTGTATATATAATTATACTGTACGTGTGTATGTTAACTCTTCCTAAACGGCTGGACCGATTTGCATATTTTTTTGGTATGCGTTTGGGTGGCGACCTGGATGGTTTAGATTCACAAATCAGCCCGGCAGATGGCGCTGCAGTCGGAACTAGTGTTCTTACCCCTGCGAAGGCGGGGCGGACCGCTAGTAATTTATATAAATAAACTCAATCACAAGCAAGCTTAAAGACTATGTAGAACCTAAGATTTCTATAGATAACAAAACTATATTTTTAAATGAAATTATTTTAATTAAATATTCATATTATCTTAATTATGTTTAAATAACATTTTTATTGATTATTTACTATTATTGATTACTCACCTAGGTAGTGGTTACATATTTGAACCGTTTGGGGTCGAGACGTTGTGTCCGTGAGGACCGGGAGCTCATAGAATTTTCCAAAACTCACTTTATTATGTTTAAATAACATTTTTATCGATTATTTATTATTATTTATTACTCACCTAGGTAGTGGTTACATATTTGAACCGTTTGGGGTCGAGACGTTGGGCCCGTGAGGACCGGGAGCTTATAGAATTTTCCAAAACTCACAGAGCGATTCATCGATTCGACGCGTGATCAAAGTGCTGGCACATATTTGGCTCAACGAATCAGCATTGCAATTCAACGTGGCAATTCTGCTATGCATATATACATACATACACAAGTTGCGATACGGTTCAAAATCCCTTCGTTATTGTGACAGATGAGTAATTAAATGCAACACTCGACTCGCTTTTCTTGGTTTGCTTTACTCAATTCATGCGGTACCAAATTATCAAGCTTTTAAACTTTTCTAATTTGATTCAAGTAAATTAAAATTGTTCTATCCCTCACACCGAAGCCTGTTGCCAATTCTGACGTGTTTTGCGATGTATTCGCTTCCACGATCACTTCTTATTCTTCATTGTCAACTAGCAATGAGCGCAGAAACAAATGAATCAAGAAATTGAAAAAAACAAATACACAAGCCAAATTTAAAATAAATTTGAATTTGCAATTCCCAATTAAACGCCAAATATTTGAGATCAAAGTGGCCAGTTTGACAAAACGCCAATTACATTATGACCTAATATTCATATACATAATATTTACAGTTTTTCACAACATATGTATCACTAACTGAGCCGCGCGTTTTCATCCGCGTGGCGAAGAAAACTCGCTCACAAACTCTAAAACTTTACTTCTTTATGTATATTGTATAACGTTTAAAACCTCTAAATACTTAAGTATGATGTACACCATCATAAAACAGAAGGAAAAGATATTGCTTTGTTTTGCAAAACAAAATAACCTCCTACTGTTTTGTGAATAAATAAATATGTTTGATCTATGTAATAAATCACTCACTGCAATGTGGGAAAAAACGCAGTGAGTGGGCTTTTATCGCGGTTTGGGGCCCCGGTTGATAGTGTGTTTGTTACAGAGCGTTCTGTTATAAATCCTATTACAGTGAGATTAGGTATGTTTATATTTGTATGGCCATGATGATATGAGCTGTTTCGTATTTAAAGCCAGAGTGCCCGTTGAGCTATCGCGCATGTTTATTGTGAATGCATGAACAGAGTCTTAAATGAATAAATCTGATGTAGCTTGTTGAATTCACGAGCACAAACCATTTCATCAGCGGCTTAGCATCTTTTAAACATTTTGAAGTAAATGTTTTAGAGAAATGGTTTGATGACGGTTGCGGCAGGGTAAATTCTTTTCATGAACGAACAATGGATATGCTTCGGTATGTGATTACGAAGAAGACATTTTTTTTATACTGTGTAGATGTAGCGTTTGACCACTTTCTCACTTGATGGTCAGTGATGATGTATCTAATGTCGAAGATGTTATATATTATATCATCATCATCATCATCATCTCAGCCATAGGACGTCCACTGCTGGACAAAGGCCTCCCCCATTTATATATTCATATATTATATCTACATCTGAAATTAAGGCAGTCATTAATTATTCCCTGAGGCCAATGAACTTTCAAGAAGGACGTTGACATTTTTGTTTTTGTATACGAGTAGATTAAAACACACTAAATATAAATTATAATATCTTTATATATATATAATTCTACTGTACGTGTTTATGTCACTAAACTCCTTCTAAATGGCTGGATCGATTTAAACGATTTTTTCGTATGCGTTTGTGTGGCGCCCTGGATGGTTGAGATTCACAAATCAGCCCGGCAGTTGGCGCTGCAGTCGGCATGTAGGACAGCGTTTTTCGGGTCATCATAAATCATACATTTAACATTATAATCTAACTATACTTAAGCTACCGGTTGGTAAAGTTCCCAAAATGCTGGCGGCATGGTCAAGTTGTCCAATTTTGATAATTCAAACAGTAATCAACAGGTATTAAAATAGTCTTCAATACGAAATAATTTATTTAGATAAGAATTATTACAAAGGTATAGATAACATGGTCTGATTTTGATCGGCATTTCTATTAAGTTTAGGTAAGAAGGTAGTCATAGTGACATAGCTTCAATAGTTTGACATAATGGTCTCGCGCATTTTTTTGTAGATATTGATAATATAGTCTAAGCTATTAGCCAATTGGCAACATTGTCACTGGCAACATTTATCCCCACTATCACTTATAAAAGCAAGCGTCCAGTCGAGTACCTGCACAGTCCTCAGTCCTCAGTCAGACACCGAGCTCGACGGCGAGCTCGAGGCAAAAACATCCTGGTTAGATTCTCTCCAAATAGTCAAAGAGCAAACATCCTTAGGGCCCACTTACGGACCACTCTGGTACCGGGGCAAGTCGATCCGATAACTCCCTGTCCTGGCGACAGCTCAAGCCGAGGTCCGAACCTCAGTGGTGCCCTTGAGCTAGTCGCCTCGTCCTCTCCTAGTGGCACAGCGCCGTCAGCGCTAGCCTCACTAGGCGGTGCGCCTTCTGCGACCGCACAAATACCGGGCTGAGAACCATCTGTGCTCGCCCCCCCCTCCGGTGAAGCTGTAAATGCCGGTAGAGGCAAACAGCATTAGTCTGTTAGAAAAAAAAAAAAAAAAAAAAAAAAAAGTACCTGCACATTTTTGTTCAGTCGTCGGTCGGTAAGGTGCTTGGGCTCGACGCTGCATACCGTAAGATCGTTCCATTCTAATTTATGCTGTCATTTTGTGTCTTTGTATAAATGTTCCATTTTGACATGTATTTGGTTAAACTTTTTTGCATTAGACTAACATTGTAATAAAATTGTTCATCATGTTCTTTCTTATTTTTAATTTATACCACTTCTGAATTATAAGAATAGTCTATAATATTGTAGAAAGTTTATTGTTTTATCATTAATACTTTCCGCAGCGTATGCGATGAGAGCCATGAGGCCGAAAGCCGAGCGTGGCCTGTTGCGAGGCCGTAGGCATAGCAAAGATGAGTCACTAACGAGGCCTTAGGCCGAGTTCCGCATGGGGTGTAACGCAATCACATAGTTTACAGGAGCCGCTATCGAGTCCGAAGGCCGAGTTCTGAATATGGGGAGTATTTTTCATAAATCGAGCTGCCGGGCTATGATGCAACACCCGAGATAATTTATGTCGTGGTTTTTGCCTTTGAAACACCACCACATAAATTATCTCGGGTGTCGCATCATAGGCCCGTTGGTCCCCGAGGCTTCTGTCGTCGTTAACCATTTCAATTAGAGATGGGGTTCTTAAGCTAAAGTCGTTTTTTTTTTATGAAATAGGTGTCAGACATGCTGATGGCCGCCTGATGGTAAGCGATCACAGTCGCCTATGTATATCTGTAATACTGGGGGCATAACAATACGTTGCCAGTCCTTTTAAGACTCTGTTGACCCTCCTTTTAAAGAATACCATATTGTAGCTTCTCAGGAATACTGAGGTAAGAAGCTCGTTCCACGTTTTTTAGGTGTATGGCAAAAACATGAATCATCAATCAGAAATGAAGAGATCCGTAGACGAACGCAAGTCACCGATATAGCCCAGCGGATTAGCAAGTTGAAGTGGCAGTTGGCAGGGCATATAGCTCGAAGAACCGATGGCCGTTGAGGCCGAAAGGTTCTCGAATGGAAACCACGGACTGGTAAGCGCAGCATAGGATGGCCACCGACCAGGTGGACAGACGACCTGACTAAGATCACAGGCAAGGGCTGGATGCGGGCCGCTTCCAACCGGTCCTTGTTGAAATTGATGGGGCAGGCCTATGTCTAGCAGTGGACGTCCTATGTCTGAGATGATGATGATGATGGCAAAAACTCAATGGCTTACTGGGTCTGATGGAGAATTGTCAACGACCCCAAACTCACTGAAGGAGTTTGGGGTCGTTAACAATTCTGATAACTATACGCTGCAATAAGTACACCCAGAGGCTCAAGCTGACACTTGGGTGACCGTTCCAAAGGTGAGAGCAGTACTCTACGTTAGCCCGGACTTCTGGCTTGTAGATTCTACTTGTATATGGTAACCCTGCTTGCACTTCCTACGAACTAGAATAAAATGTCAGTTATTCTAGTTGCATGAGAATATTTCACCTTTTTTAAACTGTAACTACATTTAATGTTAATACTAGCTGCGCCTCGAGGTTTTACCTGTGTGGTGATGATGGTGATGATTTAAATAAACCTTTGTGTTAATCCAGTGTATCATCTGTCTCCATACCTAATTTCATCGAAATCGGTGAAGCTGTTTGAGCGTGAAGAAATAACAAACGTACACACTGACAGACAAATTTTCGCCTTCGCCTTTATAATATCATATCCCTTACCCGGCCCCCCCTGCACACCGTTTTTTAAATATATATTCAATTACCTTATATCATAATTATTTTCTTCTAAAACAGGTTTTTGTTAGAGTGTCAGAGAATCACTTCTTTCACTTTCGTTTTGACAAATTCAAGGAAGGCAGTTTTTATATTTACAAACCGACCATGTTTAAATGTGACAGAAAATAATATGAACTACACAGATCTGCACAATTAATTCACTTGAATATTTATTAAAAGCACTTTAGGTGACATTTTACTAACGAGATAAATATAAATATGTCATTGGACAGAGATAATACAAAATACGTTTCCACATCGGATTCTTCTTCATTACCCCATGAAAAAACGTCAAAACCACTTTCGCTTCGTCTGAATAGTGAAAACATACTAACATTTCTTTGTAAGCGTCTCTCTCAAATTCAGTAAGTACTAAAGAGAACAAGAAATAGGTCCAATAGCAATGCGAGTGAGAGCAGAAAGCCCACAGCAAACATTACTACTAGCATTAAAAACAATGGCTACCAACATTAGCTAGACGCTACTAACACCGATGGGTAACACACGCTTTTTTTTAATACAAATTTGTGAATAGGATAAAAGTCCCACAAAGAGCTGTGGAGAGAACTATGCTCGGGGTTTCTCTACGGGTTCAAATTAGAGGGTTAGGAGATCCGTAGAAAAATGAAAGTCACTTATCCCAGCGGATTAGCAAGTTGAAGTAGCAGTGAGCATAGCTCAAAGAACTCATGGCCGTTGGGGTCGAAGGTTATCGAATTGAAACCACAGACTGGCAAGGGCAGCATACGACGGCCACCGACAAGGTGGATAGACGACCTGACTAAGATCGCTGGTAAGGGCTGGATGCGGGCCGCTTTCATCCGGTCCTTGTGGAAATCAGCAGCAGTGGACGTCCTATGGCTGAGACGATAATGAAGACAGATATTGGCAAAGATTTAGGAATGCCAAGTCATGTTTATGCTTTTGAGGGCTTTTGGGTCCTTGGGAGCAGACTGAGCCACTTTGACTTGGCCAAGCGTTAAATGAAGGCGTCTGGTGTCTTAGATGTTGGCATTTCTTTTGCACAAAAAATTAGCATCATTTTTCAACGTGGCTATGCCACCAGCATTCTGGGGACCTTGCCCTCCACGGTTGTGCTTTTAGAATAAGTTTTTGTGTATAGTATCTTACCATTAAATATTATATAAAAGTTTTTAGTCAAGTGATTAGTAAAAGTTAAGCTTTTAATTTTGGTATCGGTCATACAAGTCTTGCTTCTGAGTACATAACTTGCTATCTCTTTATATGTGGACGCTGGACGATTTCCTACGTGTGACCAGAAAAGTTCGTGTTGGTTTACTAACTTGGGTAGCCCTCGTTTTCAGTTTATGGTGGTTAAAGGAATGTCCAACTTGGGAGATGTCGTTAACGATGTTAAAAGTTTGAGCTGGGGCGAGCAGTTTTCCGCATTTGCCTTTGGCTGGAAGCTTGGGCTGGAAGTTGTTATTCTATGGGACACCCCATTGCTCTGATGCTGATCTCATAACTAAAAAAATTTAGCAAAATGTGTTTTGCTAGAAACAAAATATCTAAATAATGCTAATACCTATTTATGAATTGGCGTTTGAGTTCTTTCCGTTTACCGCTGAGATGGCAAGTGGCTTGGAAATGAAGAAATTTGTATCAAACGTAGCTAAGAAGGAAGGAAGAGATGCGATCAAAAGAGACAACCTATTGATCAAATCCCTGCTTCTTCTTTCCTATTTCAGAATATTTTGCAGCAAGAGGATACTGTCAGTAATGTAGTATGGGCACTTACTTGTGTTCTAAGCACTCATTGCAGATAAGTTAAAATTGTAGGTGTAGTGTTACAGGAACGATTGTATTGTGATTGTGATTTGTCTTGAGTTGTGTTTGATTTGCTTGTTTTAGTGTGATGTTACGGTCGCCTTGGCGCAGTGATCAGTGTCAGTGATAAGACTTCTGTGTCTCCGGGACCCTGGGTTCGATTCCCGGCATTGGCAAACGTTTATGCGATGAGTGTAGATGTTTGTCCCGAGTCTTGGGTGTTTGTGTGGTGTGATTTCGTATGTCCAAACCTCCCGCGACACAGGGAATCCTAGTGCGGGGATCTAAATGTAAAGAAAAAATAAATTGTTTATCAGATCAATGGGGAGCCTTAAGTCAAGCAGTCGACGTCCTACGGCTGAGATGATGATATTATTATTATTATTTTTATTTACATTCACACAAGGTCTTCAAGTCCCAAACTAGGCAGAGCCTGTACTATGGTAACTTGATGACTGATATATATATATACTTATATATCAGTCACACAGGTCAAACAGACATGTTCATACACACAAATTTTTGACCTGTCAGGGAATCGAACCCGGGACCAGCGGCTCAGCAGGCAGAGTGCTACCAACTGCGCCAACCGGCCAGTCAATATCTTTTGCACGTATAGAAATGTCCCTGGAAAAGAATGTCATTTTTGTGGAATGGATAATTAAATAATAAGCATAATACCATTACTTTTTAGCCTTGACCTACTGTGAACGGGGGCACCTGTAAGATGATAAGTTACTGTTGATGACTGATAATTGTGAGCTTGATTCGCATACAACAACAAAATATGATGTATCGTCCGTCTATCAAGTCAATCCGTTTGGCGGATTTCTTAAACAATAACACATTTTAAAAACTGTAATAACCGACAACTACTTTGTGGGAAAATAAAGGCAATTGCTTGCTTATACACACGGCTTAAATATATATATATATATATACCCATCCATATATCATCGGCCGTGGGATACCGGCTTAGAATAGTACCCCTCCATGTCTTCCCGCGGGTGTCGTAAGAGTCGACTAAGGGATCACGTACCAGAAGGATGGGCAGCAGCGCCTTCTGAGACTCACATTGTGTACTGCGCTCGCCAACCCGCCTGCCAAGCGTGGCGAGTATTGACAAGCCCCCCCTTAATGATAAGACAATATAAATCAATGGGGGAGGCCTATGTTCAGCAGTGGACGTCCTATGGCTGAGATGATAATGATATCATCTGTTATTTACTTATGACAACGATTATATCTCAATGAAATTAATATGTAGAATGGTACATTGCACATGGGTTGCCTAGCAAAATCCCGGTTCTATTATATTAATTTTAATATTAAACAGTGAAATTGACTGTTTTAAAAAATAATTAATGCTTCGATTGCCTATCCAACACAGTTAGGTTGCCTACTTAAAACTGTGCCATGTTCATGGATGCTTCATCATCATCATCATCATCTCAGCCATAGGACGTCCACTGCTGGACATAGGCCTCCCCCATTGATTTCCACAAGGACCTGTTGGAAGCGGCCCGCATCCACCCCTTGCCTGCGATCTTAGTCAGGTCGTCTGTCCACCTGGTCGGTGGTCGTCCTATGCTGCGCTTCCTAGTCCGTGGTCTCCACTCGAGAACCTTTCGACCCCAACGGCCATCAGTTCGTCGAGCTATGTGCCCTGCCCACTGCCACTTCAACTTGCTAATCCGCTGGGCTGTGTCGGTGACTTTTGTTCTTCTACGGATCTCCTCATTTCTGATTCGATCGCGTAGAGAAACTCCGAGCATAGCCCTCTCCATAGCTCGTTGTGCGACTCTGAGCCTGTTCAGAAGGCCCAAAGTCAGGGACTACGTTTCAGATCCGTAAGTCATCACTGGTAACACACACTGTTCGATGCTTAGCTTAGCTTGCTTTATATGCTTAGCTATGCATGGATGCTTAGATTTTTTTAAAGTTCAGATTGAAGTGTATGTAGGGAAAGTGACCCAGGGCTTAGCTCGCCAACCTATGTCCACTTTATTATTACACTAAATTAATATCTAACATTGAATCGTTCGAACCATTAAATAAAAGATGAGGGTATTATATTTCTTAAGCCGTATCTTAGACCATTATTCAATTTAAATAGGACTATTTTGCAATAGTTGTCATATCAGACACATAAAATCAAATCAGATCAAAAATGTGTAAAAAAATGTGAAAAAGAACGCATATAAATCCAAGCTATGAAAATTCACCTCTTTATTGAAATTAGATAAAGACCAAATTAATGAAAATTAATTTAGCAGTTTATTTCATAGTCATCTTTGACACTAATACTACAAGCTACCGAATTGATATTATTTTAATTAAAAAATTGGTTGTCTGTAAAGTCGGTTTACGGACGATAGATTTACGTGATAACGTCATAATCATTTATGACTTTGACTTTGACTGACTTTGACTGACTTTGACTTTGACTAACTTTGACTTTTACTTTGACTTTGACTGACTTTGACTTTGACTTTGACTTTGATTATTTTATGTAATACAAAACTCAGGTGGCACGTTACGCGGAACGTTACTATTTTTCATGAGTGTTGCTGTTATTCATCAATTTATAAAACGTTATCACGTCAAAAAGATAACGTATAAAGTGAAACTAAATCATATTTTGAAAATATTTTTTCTGCTTATATTAGATCTCTAGACATCTTCAAAAACATGGTTTATCATCACTATTATGTCTCTAAAATAACTTTATAATACTTTTTTTCAATCTGATAATTAACATTGTACAATATTGTAAAAAAACTGAGCGTTTGATCGATGCGACGCGTGACCAAAATGCTGGCACATATTTGGCTCAACGAATCAGCATTGCAATTCAGCGTGGCAATCCTGCTAACATTCTGGGCACGCTGCCGGCCGGTAGTGGGTTAGAACATTTGAGTTATCTATAGGCTACCATTAGCTAGTGGATTGCTCAAATGTTATTGTAATAGCTGCAGTATTGTAATTAGTTATTAGTGTTTTATTTTAATAAAGACATTTAAAAAAACTAAGTCTAATAAGAAATAAAATAAAGAGACACAATGATTATAACAGAGTTTTAATGTCTCACAAAATACTATCTAAATTATAATTCTCAAGCTAAAAATCCTCCACCCTCAAGTTTGATAAACTGTCACCAAACACAAAGTGTGTTCAGGCAGCAGTTCTTGAGAGCCAGTGATCATTCTAGGTGATAACGTGATAACATCTTGGCCCACATCTTCACTGATCATCAAGTGAGATAGTGGTCAAACGCTAGATCCATACAGTAAAAAAATAAAAAAATAATAACCTATCAACAAAGAAAATGGTCTGTCTAAGGGCGGCTGCAGACGTTCTACTTCCTGTTAAGCTTTCCTGATCAGGAATTCAGATTCGGAATATACCAAGAGCCCATGATGATAAGCGTTATTTTATAAGAGCTGACAATTTCTCAGAGCATGTCCCCAACACAGATAAGAACGCAATGAGTATGGAGTAAGGATTGTGGCTACTTGGACAGTTATCAGGTAGTAAAGGTATTTAAAATAGTAGCTAAAATTCTTTAAAGTATAAAGCTTAATATTTTATATTTTCTTTTTAATAACATTAGTAGTTATGTCATCCATTGCCGAACACTTAGCACGTTTCACCCTGTCACACCAAGCGTTTTGCTTCCACATTCGTAGTGCGTACAGCTAACGAGTGGAACTCATTGCCTAAGTCTGTGTTTCCACATGAATACAATCTGGGCATCTCCAAGTCACGAGTGAACAGGTATCTTCTAGGCAGGCGTGAATCATCTTAGACCGCATCATCACTTAACATCAGGTGAGATAGTGGTCAAACGCCTGCCTATTGTGAAAAAAAAAAAAACAAAAAAAAACGGTTGCAACTCCCTGCCGGACACCCCTTAAATTTTATTAATTATTATTATACTTTTATCATAGTATAAGAGCTGGATTTTACATTACATAATATGTTACTTGGGGACCTATAAAATAATGCTACCTCAATAGACAGACAGTTTCAATGGTTTTTACATCTTGCCAGACACATCTAAAGTCTGCAGTAGGTATGAGCGCGAAGGCACCAACTGTTCTCTGATTTGTGGACCGATTCTCAAAATTATTCGTCTTGTAGTATAAGGTAATAATGAGCGTGAGTTTTTAACAGACTTCAAAAAAGGAGGAGTTTATATGTTTCAGTATTTTTTTATGTATGTTCACCGATTTCTCCGCCATTTTGGATCGATTCTCAACATTTTTTTTTGTTTGATAGAGTATACTTTCGAGGTGTTTGCATTTAAATTTCATCAAAATCGGTCAAGCGGTTTTTGAGTTACACTCCCATAACTAAAAAGTAATACGCCTCTATACCTTGATGACTTCATAATTGACGGTTAATGACAATCGATCGCTACTCACGTGTAGCAAAAGTCACTGAAAAGGGTGAAAAAAGGAGTTTAGCCTATTGCAATCGTTGAAAAAATTCAACGGAAAAATATTTAGTGTAAAAATATTATTTTGAACTTTCTATATCTTTCGCACCCGCTTGAATAGTTATCGCTTCACGCTTGCAGACTTTCTATATATCTAGCAAGATGTGAAACTATTAGAGTTGTCCGGCTACTATGATAAATAATTTATTTTATATATTTATTAATAACTCAATTGTACATTGTTTTACTTTACTAAATAGTGATACAATGTACAAAAATGTTTATTGCATAAAATCAAAAAACATATTGTTTCGTAGAAAATATTTTTAATAATTGATTCACCAACATCGCATAGCTGCATGTGATAAACGTACAACTGAATGCATAACGTCCTGCTTTTTGAAGTTGGCTGAAAAATAATTCTAGAGAGTAATGTCCACGACACGGTGTGATAGTCAGAAACAGTTTGTGTAAGATACCGGAAACACAACTGGCGTAACATGACTGTAATTACTGGTGATAGTTCCAACGCGCCCTGAATTCAGAGGGAAAATGCTGTAACGCGTCAGATGCATATACACGTATTTTAGAGTGTACATCAAGCCTAAATCTAATAACTGATTCTTTATTTATTACAGCTCAAATTAATCAAATCCTCCTAATATTATGAAGGTGAAAGTTTGTGTGTATGTTTGTTACTTCTTCACGCTCAAACGGCTACCCCGATTTCGATGAAATTTGGTGTGAAGCTACTTCAGGTCCCTAAATAATACATAGGCTACTGTTATCACCATCATCATCATCAATCATCACCACGACGGTAAAACCGTGGGGCGCAGCTAGTGAGTATCCTCTGTATTAATGATGGAGTGCACTTACTTCCAGTTGTAACTAAGATAATTGTTATCTATCAAAGAGACAAAACATATTACTTTCAGAGTATCCAGTCATTCCTTAGAGGAACGCACTTGAAACATGATTACGTAGTTCAAAACTATACAAACCAATCAATACAAACCAACTCATCCGTAGATAATTTTCAACGTTTTCTGGAAAAAAAATAGAACATTATCATTATCATCATCTCAGCTATGGGACGTCCACCGCTGGACATAGGTCATTGATCTTCACAAGGACCGGTTGGGAGCGGCCCGCATCCAGCCCCTTCCTGCGATCATAGTCCAGTCGTCTATCCACCTTGTCGGCCGTCCTATGCTGCGCCTTTTTTTTATTGCGTGGGCAAGCGTTTGACCACTATCTCACCTGATGTTAAGTGATGATGCGGTCTACGATAGAGCACACCTGCCTAGAAGATACCTATTCACTCGTGACTTAAAGATATCCAGGTCGTATTATTGCGAAAATACAGATTTAGACAGTGAGTTCCATTCGTTACCTCTACACACTAAGAATGTGGAAGCAAAACGCCTCGTGCGACAAGTTGGAACGTCCATCATGTATGGATGTCGCATTGCCGTCCGTCTGGCCGTCCTAAGATGGAATGGGAATGGCGGAATCAAATTATGCAACTCCAGAGCGCACTCTCCGAAATGTATCCGATAAAAAACCGATAAACTAGCGACTTTACGTCGGTGCTGCACTCTTTGGAGTCTCCTCTTGAACAGAGAGTCATTGTTGTTGAGCCTTTTAGCTCGTCTCTTTATCGCTCTTCAACCATAGATCATTTCTGCCACACACCTGAAAACGTGGAACGAGCTTCCTCTCTCGGTGTTTTCGAGTAGCTACATTATGGGATTCTGGAAAAGTAGAGTTAATAGAGTCTTAACAAGGATTGGCAAAGTATCGTAATGACCCTGTATTACAGATATCCATAGGCGACATTGATCGCTTACCATCAGGAGGCTCGCCTGCTTGTTTGCCACCTACTACATCAAAATGAAAAACAAACAAACATTATTGTGGATAATTCAAAAAATTAGATCTGATTAGATGGTCAGATCATGATATAATTTAAATGGAACCACCTGTTTTTTACCGACTTCAAAAAAGGAGGTATTTAGTTTTTTCGTTTCATTCAGTATACTCTCGAGATGGTCCCATTTAAATTTCATCAAAATCTGTCAAGCAGTTTTTGAGTTACACTCCAATAACCGAAAAGTATTTCTGGATTATTTTCATATTGAGGGTGAATGAGAATTGATCCCGTGAGTAGCAAGTCACTGAACATGATAAAAAATTTTTTTACTAAAATATTGAACCGACTAAAACACTCACAAGTGTGAAATAACTTGTCGCAGTTGGTACTATGCGCAAAATATTTTGATAATAGTTACTTTTGAACTATCATGGTACCGACTTCAACAGGTTTTTTTTTAGTTTTTTAAATAGAAACCTCGACATTTATTTACACTCGACATTGTTCTTCCGTAGATGAACTATAACAAATATCAATTTATTTAACTAATACAATGGAGATAAAGATGTTTCTAAGAATAAATTAATGGAATAAAAAAAAATTCTCTTTTAATAGTGTAAGAAATCTCGTCTATATTATTTTATCTACTGTATAAAGGAGTCGCAATGTAAATAATACAAATATGTCATAAGCATTTATACATTTATTGATAAAAATTTGAAAAATGCCTTATTACAGAAAATCTTATTACAGATTATAGTTAATAAAACCCATAGATTATACAAAGTTAAATGCAATTTATAAACAGATCAATATAAAATTGTGATACTTCTTATAAATAATCTAACAATTAAAGTGACATATTTTATTAAGACAGTTTACTTATAATTAATAAAAAAATAATTCAAAAATATATTTTATTTCGAATAAATAACTTTGAAAATAACATTTTATAGTTATACAGTTGAAGTTTGATAGCAACACGATTATTTCTCTCCATTTGCGTATTTTTTTACATCTATGCAAAGATATTTATTTTTTAAAAAAGCGACACTGAGTTCTCAGGCGTAGACTGCATAAATTGGTGCATTACTTAAATTTAATTTTCACACACACACACACAGTTATTTTATAGCTGGTTGAGCGTTCGTCTGTGGTTGCATGTGATCCGGTTTTTAGTTACGTTATCTCAAACTTAAAGCGTACTATCTTTTTTTTTTAATAATATCATTACACTAGCAGTGCCCCGCGGTTTCACCAGCGTGTATTATGGTTTTGCCGCTACCTCAATTATCTCACGGGAACCAAACTTTCTTTAGGGAAATCTCAAATTCCTTTCTTAGGGTATGCCTACGTCATAGTAGCTTTATGCATACAAAGTCTCAGCCCGATCGGTATAAAAATGACAAAGTTTTATACAAACTTTCATCCCCTATTTTGTCTCCTTGGGGGTGGAATTAATCAAAATCCTATGTTAGCGAATGCCTACGTCATAACATCTACCTGCATGCCAAATTTCAGCCCGATCCGTTCAGTGGTTTGGGCTGTGCGTTGCACTAAGTCAGTCAGTCAGTCACCTTTGAGTGATATATATTTAGAAGATTTGGCTATAACAAGTATATGTTGATAAGTTATCATGTAAATTGTGTCGACTAATAATATCCGCAATATCCTTCCTACTAATATTATAAATGCGAACGTTTGTGTGTATGTGAGTATGTGTTTAAGTGTGTATGTCTGTATGTATGTTACCTCTTCACGCTCAAACGGCTACACCGATTTCGATGAAATTTGGTATGGAGATAGATTATACCCTGGATTAATACATAGGTTACTTTTATCCCGGAAAAAGTATAGTTCTCGTGGGATAGTTGAGGAAGCGGGAAAACCGTAATCCACGCGGGTGAAACCGCCGAGCGCTACTAGTTGTTTCATACATTTGAACCATTTCAATCTGAATGAACAACGGAATCGCTTCTATTTATTACTATTGAGGCAAATAGGCAAAATACGGCTACACTAAGTTGTAGCCAAACATAACAAGGTGTAGCCACAATTTGGCTAAACTTGGTTGCATCCTGTCCACACCGCATCAACCGCTGCCAACCGGTCCTTGTAGAAATCAATGGGAGAGGCTTATGTCCAGCAGTGGGCGTCGTATGGCTGAGATAATAATGATGATTAACTAGGATTATAATCATTTTTAACTATTACATTAAAATATTAAATGTGATTATTATGATTCAAAGTTGTACTACTAATTATACAAAAGACTATGCATTATTATATTATGTCTATTATTAGCTCATCAGCGTTGTCTAATCTCGGACATGTCGGATACATACTAATATTGTTACTATTTTTTTTTTAAAAATAGTTTATCCATACAATGAATATCTAGAAAGTTGTATAACATAGCTTTGTACTTTATGAAGCGATGGTAGCTCAGCGGTGGAAGCGTCTGCTGTTAAACTGACAGACGCTGGTTCGATCCCCACCAACGGCTTGAGCATCCGGTAAAGGTAGCACTGTTATCAAATTCCTAGCATGATGGTGAGGTACCTCCAAGTACCCGCCTGGCTAGCTACTACCCTTAAGTTTAAAAAACTGTCACCAAGTACATAATGTGTTCAGTCAGCAGTCCTTGAGAGTCAGTATGCATTCTAGATCCAGCGTGAAAACATCTTCAACCACATTGCCACTGACCATCAAGTGAGATAGTGGTCAAACGCTAAATCAATACAGTATAACTACCTATTCAGTATATATTTACAGGAAATATATAGAAAAGAATACAGAACACAGAGAAAATACAATTCTTCATTTTCTTTCAATTCTCCTGCACTTTAGAATTGGATTAATGTGGAATATGTGGCGAAGCTCGCGCAGGGTTTAAGACTCATGTGGGTTTGTCCGTACACTGTGCAACGTATTCATTTTCAATAATAACAATATAGTTATTTTTAGACCTATATTGAATATATATGTCCTATATAACTATCCCTAGGACTTCTTTGAAAACCTTTAATAACGGCCTTCTTTCCATCACAGGGACAGTAACAGTGACACTCTTAGTTAAAATGACCAAAGTGACAATTCACACGGCATTCATTTGACGTGCGACCGTCTCCGCGTCAGTACGTGCTGAGGACAGCACCCGCCACCGCCAGGATCATAATTCCCAAATGAAGAACCGTAAACCAATTCTACCAGAAACTGGTTAGAGTGTAATTTTCCATCATAATATGTTGAGAAGGCCCTAGCAAACTTGCTAGGACTCTCTCAACATATTATGATGGCCTAGTAAAATATTATTAATATAATTAATAATATAATAAATGTTGTTGAGATATTTACCCAAGCTTTTCAGATCTCTCTTTTCTGAATTCTTCCATTTTACTATGCATACTACTTATAGTAGACTGCGCATTCACAGACCAACCATTACTTTTTCCATACTCTTCAACGAATGTCAATAATGTCATTATTGCATGATTATCTAGGCCAAGTTTACCATCAGTACCATCGGGATCTTTAGCTCCTGCTCCTGTCAATGAGCACACACTCAAAGCTTTCTTGTTAAAAATGTCGGTTAATAACATACGCCCTAATGTACTGCAGTCTTTTGCCACCTCTTTACATTTCGCCAGTTTGCTAGCTTTAATAAATACACGACTATTAGGGATAAGTTCAACAGTCCCCGGGGCGGCATGCCTATACTTTAACGTCCACTTGGAGTCATGAGACTTATATCCAAAAGGAAGTACAAATGACGTTTTAGGACGTTTTATTTGCTTGACTTCGTAAGTTTCTTTTACATCAACATATATATTATTTTCATCGCCATCAAGGCAATATTTTTTAACATTTATGTCTCTTTTTCTTTTATAATTTAGATCCTTATTATTGTTGTCACTGTTACTTACTTTCAAATCAATCGGTGTAGATTTAGTACCTTTATGAATTTTCATCTCACAGTATTCACTAACTTTTTTCAATATTTTTTGAAATGTGTCTTGAGATTTTCGTGTGTTGTAGGACATTGTTTTCATGTCACGAAAAGTAGTATCCATATTTTTGAAGAAATCAGAAAAGTTATTCAGCAAAATTTGCTCCGTTATTGGTGTATCAGTTGATATTTTGGTGTTGGCCTTTGTAGAATAGACATGTATTTTGCTGCTATCCATACACACTTCAGGGCATTTACTTATATCCTTATCTCCATTTTCCACAGAAGTCAAATTACCTAAAATGTTTACACAATTTAGTGAAACTTCCTCATGAGGTTTGGCCATTTCATTTGCCATATTATGATGACTTTGAATTGTATTTTGACTATTTTCTATATTTTGAGTTGTACTTTGCACATCAATATATTTTGTAACAGCCATATCTTGAAGTTCCTTTAGTGTGGAATTTATTATAACTGGTGAGCACCGTGTTTCCAAAGTATTTACAGAAGTTGGACACAACTGATTTGTTGTATTAGAAGTGTGTTGAATAGCAGAACGTCTGGTCTCTATTTCGGTTACTATATTTTTTTCCGTCAGTCTTTTGAATTCTGTTTGTTGAAGACGTGGATAATGGTTCGAGTGATTTTGAACTGGGTACAAAGATTGATTTTTTTGTGTGTACAAACACACATTACCATTTGAACTTACTAAGTTCGAACAATTATCTATAACAGGTGGGGTATTATTTGGGATCGTTTGAGGAGGTGGTTTTAGATAAATGTTCTCATACTGTGTGCCGTGTACAGTTTGACTTATGGCCATGCTGATAGGGTGTCTATGCAGTACTTTTTGTTGTGGATCTTGATTAGAACGGTGTCTAGGATCTTGTGTAAATTGATTTTCTTGTAAATGTCCAGAAAACTGGGCTGGTTGCGCTTTATTATTGGAACTCGTAATATTTTGCGTAGAAAAGGGCGAGCTATTTGTGGGACACGTACTTTGAATGCAATTGCTAAGGTCATAAGATTTGATTTCAGATGATTGACAGACAAACGGTTTTTGTGTACGTGGATCTTTACGTTTATATTGCTGTTCTATTGGTGAAAATTGAATGTCATTTGAATTGTGAAAATACTTACTTGAATGGTTTGCTATGTTTGTTGATTTGTTTGGTATAATATGTGGCCTATACTTAGTAGTATTTTGTGTTTTTGATGATTCACTAGCATTATTTACAGCTGTCGGTACTCTAGCATAGGATGTCTGCATACGCGGCACCTCTTGTGGATAGTTATGTAGTGCTGCTAAATAATGGCATTCAAGTAAAGGTTGTGATAACTGACCAGAATAATTTTCTGAGACACAATAAGGAGAAGGAGGTCTTCTATATGAATTATAATGAGCATAGTTATAAGTATTGAATGAAGTTCTTTCCGTGGTTGCTCTGGTAAACGTGTTTGGTATACGTGGATCCTGTTGTGAGGATGTTTTATAAGCAGATGGCATTATTTTTTCCTGCAAGGCGTCTTCAGGTATTTGAAAGGCTACAATTTCTTTGTTATAAGAACTTTGCATAAAAGTTGATGAAATCTGCGTGGTATTTGGAGAGCGTGCTTTTTGGTCATTGCGTATTTTATCAGGCCTTATCATAGCTTCGCTTATATTTGAATCGGATTGCTTCATTATTATACTACCTGGTATATGCTGATTTATACGTGTATTTTCAGTAACAAGACAAGGCTGATGATGATTTATAACATTTGGTATGCTTTGAAAAAGAGTTTGTAAGTTTTTCTTAACACCTTCAGATAAAACATTTTTGTTTACACTTCTAATTTCAGTAGTTCCTATAAATTCTGATTCTGCTTGAGGATTATGTTTATAAATTTCAAAAGGTTCTTGTCTATGTGACAGGTCAGAGACCTGATGGCCGCTGTGGGTTATGCTTGTAGACATTTCTCTTTCAGACACTGTACGTTGTATGACATTGGGGAGATCGTTTTTTTGAACAATATCAATTACTTGTGTACTTGTATTGATTAGTTCTTGACCTGGAGAATTTTCATTAATCATTAAATAATTATTATCACTTTGTGTTAATTGCGTTTGCAATGCCATTAAACGAGTTGGCTCTTGACTGTTCTGTGAGCAAGTATTAGAATTAGCTATTCTATCAAACGATTCTCGTTCTTCAGAAGGTGTTGATAAACATTGTTGATTAGAGAGCACAGGTGCTATACAATAATCTCCAGAAGTGTTTGTAGGAATCTGCATATCAGACATTGTGATCTTTCTATTTGTTTTCATAATTGATGGTTGATCAAATATAAATAATTGTTTTTGTGTTAAGCTTTCGCATGACTCACTAGCGTTATGTGATTCTTCAGTTGCAAGATCTATCGTCAAATCATTTCTTAATCCTTTATGGCAGGTTTCTTCTCCAACATTTATTGAAAACTCTTGTTTATGAGAAACCTTGATTGAAAAGTTTTGATCGTTTCTCAATGGCCCAACTTCCATCAAAGGTTTTTTAAATTCTGGATTTGTCAATGCATTTTGATTGCAATTAAGAATTTTTCTTTTTGTGTGTTGTATTATTTGATTACCTTAAATAAAATGATATCCAAATAAATATTTATCTCACAGATGGTTATATCACCGTAGATGTAGGCATAAGAAACTCAACACACAGGCATGTACTCAGAGAGGCAGATCACAGCTCAAGTTCTTGAGCTGGGTCTGCGAGTCGGTTTACAGATTAGCTCAAATAATGTTTTTTCAATAGCGAGTTATTGTGATTCTATGCGTTAGAGGACAAATTTTCATTTGAATAAAATAAGTAGCAAGTATTACATATGGTCAGTTTTTTTATAATATAAATAAATTTAAGTACCTATTTGTTAAATTTGATATAACGAAGATGACAAAATAAATAATGTACATATGTGTATAATAAGGTGTAACTAAATCAATTTAAATATTTAATGATACTTTATTTTTAAATTCTGATTTTATGGCCAGTTATTTTGTTTAAAAAATATTATTTAGATGTCCGGAAAAACACCCGTGGAAATCGTCAAATTTGTGTACATCGGTAGTTTTTACAAAAATATGAAAAAAACCGTATTAACTGGAGATAAAACGCTCAAGCTCGATTAAATAATTCCACACCACACATCGTTATTCATTTCGATTCGCACACGATTATTATACGCGAAGAACTGAACCAGTGCACTGCAGCTCAATTCTCTTTGAACCATTACATATTGAATCAGCGCTGGGTTGAGTTACCCATGTCTAATATAGTTGACACATTATAAATTTTATATACCTTCAAGTTCCATTTTTGTTTCCATACATTTATCAGGACCTGGAGTACTCTCTGCCGTAGAATCGTTTGCGTCTTGTGGTATAGCTACAAAAACACACATATATTTCTGAATACAAATATGAATTTATCCATATACATTATAAGAACAAGGTAAATGTGATACATCATTTTTAACAACATAATTATGTGATTTGAGGTTTGTGCTTTTGTGACTAAAGTACTAGTCAAAAAAGTGATAGTCATATGAACATTCGCATAACAACATCTCCCTAAGAGTTGTAACGAAGATTGTCTTGCCAGGGCAGCGGCAAAGAAAGAGGCAGATATAGAGGCAAAACCAGAGACAGAGGCAAGACCAGAGGCAAGGACCGAGGCAGAGGCAGAGGCTAAGACAGATTAAGATATGAAAGAATTTGCCTTGCAGATGGTGAATTAAAGTGGGGGAAGAAATTTTATTTATAATACAATTTGTATACAGGTAAACCATAAAACATCTAAATTTATCTATATTTAAGTGTATTGAACTAATTTAATCAATATCGTATATATTAATCTCACTATGTTGCATATTAGAGTTTGCAAGTATGTCCTTAAAACAATATATTTCCATTTCATTCAAAGATTAGCAAGCACGAAAACAAATTGAGCTATTAATGAAAAAGGGCCAGGTAACAACGGTATTCTAAGACAATGCACTCATAATATATATAGCATCAACATTAAATCATCACAGATCATCAAGTGAAATAGTCAAGCGCGAAAAGTATAAAAAAAATATAAAAATTCTGCTAAGCATTGATGAAGCTGAAAAGAGAAAGTGGAGAAAGTTGTGGTCTAAGCCTACACGTACGGAAAAAAGGCTAAATGTATATTCAAGCAAGTAATTATATATAATTCTTAACATACGGTGAATATTTTGTGACAAATGATCGCGTTACATTAATTTGATAACTGATAAATGTATCCACTGTACATTTTAGATAAGGGAATCTCACTAAACAACTTATACTGTTTGCTGTAGCCAAGAAATTTTGTGAATATCTATAGATAAACATAAGACTTCGAGACTAAATTATCCACAATATTTATATATTCACTTTATCAAAACATATATGTCTCGAGGTCAGCTTTGCTGCAATAACCTGTTTTCTCACAAAACAAGCTACAGACTCGTAGACAGCGTTTTTTTCTCTTTGAGCGGGTCTTTAAAGGGGCTCCATAATTATTATTTAGATATATTGATATTACTACGACAATCTGGAGGCTATTGGACACTAGTTGAAGTCAGTTAAAAAGAACACAAAGTTTACTCGAACAAAATAGTTCATGGAGTGATTTTTTTTGCGTTTAATTATATTTACAAATGTTTGTAAGTACACTGATATGTAGTCATTTTATAGAGCCTAGGACAAATTGTAACAATAGGTATTCTACTTTGTGCAATTATAGGTATTTCGGGAGGGTACTCCGAAATTGTTATTCGACAAACTGTCAGGCTCTCACATGGTGGTAAGGAAAAGCTCCGTTGCTCCGTTTGCTTACTAACTACCTTACTACCTTGACAGTTTGTCTAATCACGAAAAGGTGGCAAATTGTATCTTGGCTTGTCATCTTTGCAATATTAGAGCTGGAAGGAGGAAGGCGACACGGAACGGATGCTTTTTGGGGACATCGGTCATGTTATCATAAAATACTATTATTATAAATGTGAAAGTTTGGATGGATGGATGGGTGTTTGTTACTCAATCACGCCAGTACGGCAGAACGGATTTGGATAAAATTTGGTATGTAGATACTTCAGGTCCCGGAATAACACATAGGCTACTTAAATCAGCATCATCATCAATCATCACCACGCGGGTATAACCGCGCGGCGCAGCTAGTAATACATATTTCTCTTTGCCTTGTCATTTGATGTCTTTTGTTTATTTAGTTATGGTCTAATAATAAATATGGTTAATTAGCGAGATTTTTTTTTTCTGTCAAGGATTTTCTTGAGAAAACATCCTGCAGATATTACGTTTACCATGATAAGTAGTAAATTTTACTTTATTTAATTTTATTTTTACATTTGCATACCTCATGAATGATGTTGTTATGGCGGACTAGAAATATTGCAATTAACTTTAAATCATAATGTACCCATTTTCATGCAAATAATAATAATATGTGACAACATTCACACAAGGTCTTCAGGTCCCAAACTAGGCGGAGCCTGTGCTATGGTAACCTGATGACTGATATATATACTTAAATACATATACACACCCAGACACAGGTCAAACAGATATGTTCATACACACAAATGTTTGACCTGTCCGGGAATCGAACCCGGGACCAGCGGCTTAGATGGCAGAGTGCTACCAACTGCGCCAACCGGCCAGTCGTTGGTAAGGTAATTGAATTGAAACGAATTGAATAAGTCAAACTCAATGTTAAAAACGGCACTGACCCTGCAGTCTATAGAGTGTAATGTCCACAAATCATATATGATGCGTAATGTCATCGGATCAAAAATTAAAAATATACACGAAAAATAAAACTGAGTTTTATATTTTTAACGTTTTTTCAAAACAATTAACTTTTTTTTATTACATTCAGACCCCCGCACTAGGATTCCCTGTGTCGACGGAAGGCATGGACACACATAATCACAACACACAAACATCCAAGATCCGGGACAAACATCTATACTCATCGCACAAACGTTTGCCTCTGCCGGGATTCGAACACAGGGTCACGGAGACACAGAGGTCATGTCACTGCCACTGACCACTGCGCCACGGCGACCGTAAGATTACTGAGAGCATCAATGGTTTCGCAGCGTTTAGTGTTAAAATCCGTACTTTACCGATAGATATTGGCGACACTGCTACAATTTATTCGTTATTCCTCCTTCAAGATATGTTGAACAATGTGGACACTTTTGTCGCATTACTTATAATAATATATGTGACTTCTACAGTGGAAAAACTGTACAGTAATAACGCAGCAGAACGACATAAAATTAAATTGAATTTCAAAGTTCCAAAACAAACAAACGTTGATGAAAGTGAATCGAGCCAATGAAGTTGACACTGACACTGAATACAGAAATACTGATCTCAATAGTGACTGATATATGTTTTGGCTAAAGGACTTAAATCCAAAGCCGTATAATTAAAAAAAAAAGTTATTTAACTTATTTCAGCCGTAGAACGTAGGTCTCCCTCGTCGAGTTTATTTAGTTATAATAAAAGAGAGGGAGTGGTTCAATCCAATCAATACCTATATCATTCCATGATTTATCACAACCCATTCAGCAAGATATGTTAAATAGACAAGCTACCGCCATGCCAGAAGCCATTTAACTATTTACCATTTGTTTCTGTAACAGGAGGATTATCTGCAGCTGGTTCATCATCATCCATCAGCGTCATCCAAATCACTGCATCTTCGTAATCATCTGTGAAAATACAAAGCTTTGATGTATTTTTTTCCTTCCCGTCTTTAAGATTAATTGATCGAAGAAATCGCAGCTAACTTTACGCATGCAATGTTAACGTATAAGACGGGTTAAGGAACGCACTGCTCAGCTTGTGAAATATTGATCTAAGCACTTTTAAACTAAGGACACTTTAAACCGTCGGTCCTGGTTGTAGTCTCAGGATAAAAATAAGAATAATGTATTTGCTCATAACACGAGTAGAGATAAATGTGGTTTCTTTCTTTCTTTCTTTCTTTCTAGATAGAACATCTGTATAACACACGTGCGATCGAAAAGTAACAATTCATGATCTTAGATAGTATTTTGCCCTCAGGCGTGTAAATTTGTAGAGCGATGGCTATCCAAACTAATATCACTAAATAATATCATGAACACTGAATAACAAATTCTACTAATATTATAAATGCAAAAGTTTGTGTGTATGTGTGTACGTGTGTATGTTTGTTACTTCTTCACACTCAAACGGCTACACCGATTTCAATGAAATGTGGTGTAGAGATTAACGGGATTAACACATAGGCTACTTTTATCCCGGAAAAAGTATACTTCCCGTGGAATAATTGCAGTAGCGGGAAAACCGTAACCTACGGGGGTGAAACCACGAGGCGCTACTAGTTTATTATATAATAGAAAATTTAGAGGCGGACCCGGGTCAGAAGAATTAATAAAATAAAATTTAAAAAAAACTATAAAGTTGTTAATTTTATAATAACGTTTTTCTACGAGGTGCTTTCTTAGAGCCTTTGGAATATATATTTTTTTTTTTTATAATATGGGACAACTTTCACACAAGGTCTTCAGGTCCCAAACTAGGCAGAGCCTGTACTATGGTAACCTGATGACTGATATATATACTTATATACATATACACACCCAGACACAGGTCAAACAGACATGTTCATACACACAAATGTTTGACCTGTCCGGGAATCGAACCCGGGACCAGCGGCTCAGAAGGCAGAGTGTTACTAACTGCGCCAACCGGCCAGTAAAGTTAAATAAGTTCGATTTTAGGTCCCATTTTACTTTTTAGTAAAGTGTGTTGCAACTTGTGGTATACAAGGGGTCCATACACACTGCACTATTATTCGTAAGAGTTGTCTAAACTCTATATTCTTTGTATCCACATAAGGTTAACAGTCTTTACGATATATCAGAGGCCCTTGGGCAGCCTGAAATCTCCATCACTAGGCTGGTCACTATATACTACTAATCCCACTATAATACTATAAATCTGAAAATTTGGATGGATGGATGGATGGATGTTTGTTACTCCTTTACGCTCAAACGGCTGTATGGATTTGGATGAAATTGGGTATGTACATTTTTTTAATTAACAAAAGTCAGGCGTTTTTTCACATTAAATTTACATTTAAACATTACCCAATTACATATTTTATCTATGTGTAAGAAAAGTTTACACATTGATAACGTTAGGTAAAACAAGTTTATCTGAATATATTTAGAACCATAAAAAACGCTGAAGAACCTCAGTTGCCTAGCAACAATATTATCAGACAAGCAATTATTGTGGGTATATTATTTTTTATTATAAATGTCCAAGTGGTTCCGGTTCTATCGATTTGGATGAAACTTTGTAAATAGATAACTTTATGCATAACAAGTTTATGCTCAATTATATGATATTGATGTTACAACGGCGAGTTCAGTCACTTACTTACTATTTGTCAGTTCGCCAATTCTCACGCATGTCGATAGACATTTAATATTAGTGTATTACGTATAGTTTATAATATCATCTAAGAACCGGCTAGGACTCACGTGATATTTGCTGGAAAATTACTCTCCGACCAGTTTCGAACTGATTAGTAGTTCTTCATCTGGTAGTTATGATCGTGCCAGAAGGGGCGGGCCCGAGCCTCGGCACATAACACGTATAGGTAATCCTTCCTACTAATATTGTAAATGCAAAAGTTTGTGTGTAGGTGTATATGTGTGTATGTTTGTTACCTCTTGACGCTCAAACAGCTACACCGATTTTGATGAAATTTGGTATAGCGATAGATTATACCCTGGTTTAACACATAGGGTTATTTTCATCATCAACATCATCACCGTTTTTCATCACCACGCGGGTACAACCGCGGGGCGCAGCTAGTTATTATTATATATCGATTTTATTTTCTTATTTAAATATATTATTAACACAAAACATTTTTTTTAACTTTTACATTTATATACAACTAGTAGCGCCCCGCGGTTTCACCCGCGTGGATTACGGTTTTCCCGCTACCTGAATTATCCCAGGGAAACTATACTTTAAGGGATAAAAATAGTGTATGTGTTATTCCAGGGCCTGGCCAATCTCCATACCAAATTTCATCGCAATCGGTACAGCAAAGGAGTGACAGAAGTATTTTAATTATTTACTTATCCCACTAAACTAGTAATACTTTTTGTGATAAAAAGAAGCCTATGTATTAATCTAGTCTAAACTATTTCCATACCAAATTTTATCGAAATCTGTAAAGCCATTTGAGCGTGAAGAAGTCACAAACATACACACATAGACACACACATAACACATACTTTCGCTTTTATAATATTAGTGGGGTGGGATATAAAGGTTAAAGTTTGTATGTGTGTGAGTGTGTAAAATGTGTAATTGTGTATGTTTATTACTCCTTCACGATTAAATGGCTATACCGATTTCGATGAAATTTGGTATGGACATAAGCTAGGCCCTGGAATAACACATACACTATTTTTATCCCCAATAGTATAGTTTCCCTGGGATAATTGAGGTAGCGGAGGTAGCGGCAGTTATTCCTCGGCTGTAATGATTTCAATAAAATTTGATATAGAAATAGGTTGGATTCTGGAATAACATATGGGCTACTTTTATCGCGGAAAAAGTATAGTTCTCGTGAGATAATTGAGGTAGCAGGTAAATCGTAATCCAAATGAGGGAAACCGCTGGGCGCTAGTTTTACATACATAAATTAATACAAATTATATAATATTCAACGTTATACGAGATTGGTCGAGACATTGGACCCGTGAGGACCGTAAGCTCATTAGATTTTCTAAAACCTATCAAAGCGTTTGATCGATGGCCTAACGCACGACCAAAATGCTAGCACATATTTGGCTCAACAAATCAGCATTGCAATTCAATATAGCAATGCTCGTAGCATTCTGGGCATGCTGCCAACTGGTGGCGGGTTAGATTGATTAGATTAGATTTGAATTATCTATAAGCTGACAATAGCTAGTTTATTGCTATAATCGTATTGTAGTAGCTGCGGTATATAATTATTTAATAGTATTTTATTTAAATAGGCATCGGCCCAAAAAAATACGTTATGTAATAATATACATTAAGAAAGAATGAAAGAAAGAAAACTATTTATTTCTGACTTAAAACAACACTACATACAATACAAAAGACGAAGGGCGCATTTACGCAAAACATAGATATAATTTACAATTAGTATAAAACATTCCCTCATCAAATCTAAATACTACTATAATATATGTATAATAATGTAGTGTTGCGTAATGCCAGAAATGAGTCCCTACTCAGTGTTACGCGAGGATTTGATAACCTTCTCGCTGATTTTCAGTAGGAACTCATTGACTGGCATCACGAATGCACAAGTGATTTAAAAAACAAACATTATTATTACACATGTTTTATTATTGTGTTTTGTGTATGCATCCAGAGTAAACCGAAGTCCGCAAACAACACCCCAAACACATGATCTGTACAGCACACGTTCACGAGTTGACACGCGCGCCAGCCATCGCCTTCCTCAACCGTATTTGTGGGAAGATGGCGGCCCGACACACGATGCCACCGTGCACCAACATTATTTCGTGAGCATGACTGGTCTGTTTGCATACACAAATCTGACAATCTTGAATATATATATAAAAATGTTGACTGTTTGATGTTTGTAACATACTTAACCACAAAAATTGTTGCTCTATACTTGCCGCAGTCATCATACTCCTTCTAAACTACTAAGGGTGGAGTTCTTCAAAATTTAAACACCTGATTATCAATTAACCGACGGTTAACTGTATGGCATAAACTATCTGAGCGACGGTTAAATTAATAATCTAATTAAATCTCTCTCTAATTAAATTAATTAACTGAAAATCGGTCGTTTTAAATTTTCGTGATCAGCATCCTAAGGGTGGATTCAAAATTCAAATTCAAAAATTCAAATTCAAAATTAACAACGTCCAATTATTAATTTAACCGTCGGTCAAACAGTTTTTACCAAACAGTTATACTCTTTGAACGACGGTTCAATTGATAATCGGACTGAACTCCACCCTAATAGTGACAAGATAGCGGATAAATGCTGCAGCTAACATAACAATGAAAAGGTAGTAAATTTATTAATAATAAGTATTTATTATCAACCTTGCTTATTATTAATAAATATTACCCTGTTACTGTTGTTTTCCTTGTATAACTTTAATGTACTCTATGCTTTATTGCTTACTAATTGAATCGCTTGTTATAAGAGCTCTAAAATGTATGATTGGAGGAACTAACTAACAGGGTAAATAAAAGTGTGATAAAGGAATGTTATCTGGTCTCCAATAATGGCTCAAGCTTCCGGTGAAGGTAACTAAAATAAAATACTCGGCATGATGGTACGGTACTTACGAGTATCCGTCTGACTAGCTACCACCCTCAAGTTTGAAAAGCTGTCACCAAACACATAGTGTGTTCAGGCAGCAGTCCTTGAGAACCAGTAAGAGTTCTAGTTGGATCACATAGTCACTGACTATCAAATGAGATAGTGGTCAAACGATAAATTTATACAGTATAAAAAATGATCGATTATGATATAGTTTTGATAGCGATACTACATACGCCCGGAGTAGAAACCGGGTGTCGGTATCGAACCAGAGACCGTTAGCTTGGCAGCTGATACACAAAACCTCAAGGCTATTGTAGCTTCAAAACATGATGTAGGCACACATTTTGTAATAAACATATCTTAGTCTGTATAATCAATGCACACAAGCAAACAACATTCTAGTTGATTTAGTTTCAAAAATAGAATGCTCACACACGAGGACACATAATTTTTGACCGACTTCAAAAAAAGGAGGAGGTAACGCAATTAAACTATATATATTTTAATTTGTTTTATGTGTGTTCACGGATAACTTTAGTGTTTATGAACCGATATTGATGATTTTTTTTTAAAACTGTTGCTTCCCATGTAGTCCCATAATTTTATCAGAATCGTTCAAGCGGTTTTTAGTTACACTCCATTAACTGAAAAGTATTTCGATTATTTGGATGACTCCATTATTGAGGGTGAAGAAATCGGTGAATATGGATAACGATTATTGATCCCGTGAGTAGCAAAGGCTGATAAAAAAAAGGGTAAAAAAACTTACCAAAAAATGGAACCGACTTCAATACTCAAAAGAGAGAAATAGCTTATCAAAGTTATATATCGTCATCCAAATATTCGACTGGCCGGTTGGCGCAGTTGGTAGCACTCTGCCTTCTAAGCCGCTGGTCCCGGGTTCGATTCCCGGTCAGGTCAAACATTTGTGTGTATGAACATGTCTGTTTGACCTGTGTCTGGGTGTGTATATGTATATAAGTATATATATAAGTATGTATATAAATATATATATCAGTCATCAGGTTACCATAGTACAGGCTCTGCCTAGTTTGGGACCTGAAGACCTTGTGTGAATGTTGTCAAAAAAAAAAAAAAAAAATATATATATAAAAAAATATTGTTCGCATTTTTTTTTAACTATCATAGTAACAACTTCAAAAAGAATTATATAATCATTCTCTTGTAAACGCTGCGAAAGACTTTATAAGTTACATACCGGAATCATATTTCACAATCGCCAAATGGTACTTCCAGTTCTCTCCGCAAGGTTCATCCTTCTCAGAACGACTTCTTGTCTTAATCGGGTCTTCTTCTTGAGGATATGCAACCAATACTTTGGAATCTTTAGCTCGTGGTGCCTTGATCCAGGAGTTCGGCACACACACGTAGGCATCAACATCCTCAAAAGGCAGTTGAATAAATTTTACCACAAAGTATTTACTTTCATTCCCGACCGCCATCTAAAAAATAATAATAATGAAAACGAAACTTAGATCTAAAATGGAGAAATGACATCAGCGCGCAGGTCAATATACTAAGCTATACGTCTGCCCTTGAAACATTCCAGAATCAAAAAGTCACCTTTTAGCACATAAATTCATGTCCTGCACACAAATAATTATATTGATACTTTATACTGTCACTATTCTTGATTCACTAGAGGCATCTAGTTACGTTTATTTGTTATCAATTATTTTATACATATTGACGCTGTTATCACAAGGAAAAAATATTTAGTATCAATTATTATTTCCACTAAAACTGTACGTCGCGCTCCGAAGCAGGGTGTCTACTGTTGGGCGTTCAGACTTGGTTCAGGCTTGTAAATGTATGCAGAATACTCATACAATGTGCAGTGTCTATTGCGTCTTACTTTATAAATAGGAACAAACATATAAAAAGTGTTTTGGTAACATCATGACCTATCTAGGTTATCAATTGAATACAGTACATTTATTAAGTTCTAAGCTAGCATTTTCTCTTGTTTTACTTAAGTGTTCATGAAAAGATTAGTTCATAAATACTTTTTGCAATCGCCACTCGCATGAGTTACACTGACGAACATTAAAAGCTTTTCATTTTTTTTTTATTGCAGTCGGCAGTGTATTACGTTTAGTTGTCAAGTTAGTAATTAATTAGTGTTAATTGTTGTGAGTATGTGTTTGCAATTAAGTTACCTATTTAAAATACTATTACCATATGTCTGAATGTAATTATGTTTCTTAGACATTACAATTAAGTTCGAACCAATATGGATATTAATTGAACAATGCTTGAAAACTACTTAAGCATTATTGACAACAGAAAAGGAAACAATTCTTAGAAAAGCTGGCAAATATTAGTATCGATCGATATGTGCATTTTTTATATTATAACATATAAAGATCAAGCATTTGACCACTATCACACTTGGTGGTCAGTGACGATATGGTCGAAGATGATATCACCTCAGACCAAAGACAAAATATTGCTGAATTCATCTATGTTATTGTATTCGGTGCAAAATAAAATAATAATACAAGTGTACAAAATTAAAAGTATTTCTGATAAGAAGTCAGTTACTTATTATTTTTAAAACAATCAAACTGTCAAACGTAAAATCGCAATTGTATTAAAGCTAGCTGGTTATCTCACTGCTATCAATGTATACTTATAACTGTAATAGTACATGTTATATCAATGACTTACCGCTGTGACTTAATATGGTATGATTGTACAAAAAAAAAACTGGTAATTTAGGCAATGTCAAAAAGGTCAAGTTAGTCATCATCACTTAGGCAAGAGACACAACACTTCAACAAAATTTCAGATTCTATTTCCGCACATTTCCACATACCCGATATTTCAGTTTTATATATAATATATCTCTTCAAGAAATTTTAGAAAACATTTATTTAGTACAATGATCCTGTTATTTTAGTCTTTAATGTAAAAAAGTCTATAAAGGTAGTGATTCGCTTATTCAACTAAACTAAACTAAAATTTTGGAAAACTAAATCAGTTCTTATACGGTTATGATAAAGTCTAAATTAGTACTTATCAATAATATCACTAAAATTAAAATATATTTATTAAATTTGCGGGTAGTTTTAGCGAAATTAAGTTGCCATTTATTTGGTGCCTACTAAAACTACCCGCAATTTGCCAACAGTTGAATAAATTTCGTCTAATATTAGTGAGAGCGTTGTATGGAGTTATACGAATTTGAATTTTAGCGTAAATAGAATACGAGCTATTTCAATTTGAAAAATTTTAGTGAATTTTAGCTAGTTTATGTGATTAACAGAATTAGGGCCAATATAAAATATAACTAAGCAAATTGAAAACAATATAAATTCTGTAAAAAATTAGTTGTGAATGATTTACTTGTTAAATTTCGTTTTAAAGCATAGTTTAGAATTTAAAAAAATAAATAATAATGAAATAAGCATTAGTAGTAAGCATAAAATAAAATGGAACAAGAGTGATAGTATAGAGCTCTCTACTTAATCCTAAACTGTGCAGATCAAAAAATTTCGATGCGTCAATTATTTATTACAATATAAGTCATATGAACAATTTACAAATCACTTGAAACAACATGCTTTATCTTTTCTCTCTCTCTATTACATTTTTTATTTACAATTAGCGTAAATTGAAACGACAGACCATGTGATACGATAGCCACTTAGCATCGCATGCGATAGTAAGCATTGTTGAGATAACATTTAGTGCGATATTTGTCTGCATAACGAATGGCTTGGTTGGCAAACATTTAATGGCGACGGATTACTCATTCTATCAAACGATTTCTAATTTCTAAGAAAAGGAGGGGTATTAATTGCGTTGTATGGTTTTAATGTTTAGAATGACTTGAAAATATCGTTTGTATTTGAAAGAATTATGTTTCGAGGTTAATCCAGAAAAACTTCATCATGTGAACAATGAATGAATGAAAACATAAAAGTATTTAAAGTAATTTAATGTTAAAATAAGTGAAAGACGTCAAAGCTACAACATTCAGTTGTTCACATATTACGATAAATATTGTAAATACCACTATTTTATTTATTTTATTTTATTAAGCCCTGGACGGATTAACATCACTATTTTACCATTAAAATGATAATTTTACTTGTAAAAATAATGTTATTTAATTCTTTAATGTAAGCCTTCGATAATCTACCTACCATCACCACAATAAAAGTTGATGGGTAAATAAAAAATAAAACTTTAATCACAAGCTGGATGAATAAATGTTTATGCATATGGTTTAAGATAATTGAAACCCTCCCTCCGATTTTTGTGTGTCTGACAATTGTGACCACCTTCTCTCACGATCCTCGAACGATATCACGCCATCTGTAATGTGCTGTGACGTACAATGTAGACAGATTTATCTAGAATGGTATAGATATAGATGATATAGATCAAACCAACGGACCGATCTGTGGCCTCGAGCTTTTTTACCGTATACTTTGCAAATGATTTTAACATTTTCGAAATTTGCTTCATTTCTTTCTTGAAATGTCCGTAAGTATGTCTTTGAAAACTCTTTTCGAATATAAGGTCTTGGTTGTGATCCCCAGTTTCTACAGTATGGATGCGTTGATTCGATGTCATGTCAGGCATCTGTAATATTTTCTCCTCGAAAGCATCACCCTGATTGGTCAGCAGCTCTAAGGATCCATGATTCAGGTCTATAAATAAAAACGTATCATATTTCATACGCTAGTCACGGGGCAAAACTTGTTTAGTTTATTATAAAAAAAATGTATTTATATATATATATATATTGTTGAGCTTCATTCTACATACGATAAAATTTTTCATCCTTTTTCATAGATTCTTTTGAATGTGGTGTTTGTACACGAATACTACTGATGTTAAACCATCATTTGTGTTTATAGTAATCAAAACCTTTTGTTATAGAACCAATATTATTTTATAGTAATAAAACTTTGATTTAAAAACAATGTGCTGATATAAAGTTTGGAGTACTAATTGAATGAGTAGGTTCATCACGAATTCTAGATTATACTTCTCTGAGATTTCTTTGTTTGCAGTGTTTGAATGATTTCAGAAATTAATTATATTGGCAAATTAACAAAGCAGCATACGATTAAAATGAAAGTTTTGATATATAATTTTAATAACATGCCGTTTTCTAGAAAAAAAAAAGTCCACCAAGTACTTGGTTAGACTTTGATTAATAATAATTATTAAAAAAATACAATTTATACTTATTATTACTGCATTACGATTTCAGTTGGAGCTTAATTGGCTTTGGTTAATCATCAATATCTAAGTGACCTTGTGATCGGCCTAACAGTCATTTGTACACTTGCTACATTGCTACTGTCTTTCAACTTCTGCGCTCCTGGTAATTGGAATATTATTTTATTACCCATACCCTTTACTACTTAATCGGTTGTAATAGCTAACACATATCAGGTATAAAAATGTAATATGAAATGTGCATATAAATAATAAACACTCATGCTAATCGGCGATATAATACACCCGACCTACACAAATCTATATAGTGTTATTCTAAAACAAAATAACAGGAAAATATTGTATTTAAATGTACGCCTTGCAAAAACAGCAGTGAGTGCTGCCAATTCTATAAACGCCGCGCGTACAAATAAATTAAAGTAAGCATACTTAAAATAGATGGAAGCCACCGAGATGCGGTTCTTTATCGAATACGTACTCTCGTAGCGTTATTTCATGAGCATTATATTATGTATGAGAAACGATGACAGTAAAATTTAGCTATGTGTGATGAGATCCCCTGTTTAAGCCTCATAAGGAAGACAACAACGGGGCTATGCAACATAATATCACATAATGATAACACAAAAACAACAGTGGTTTTTGAAATTTTTGCGTATCCCACGGGAACAGCAAATAATTTCAGGATGCAAAGTATCTATGTGTTAATCTAGGTTATAAACTATCTGTGTTCCAAAATTCATCTAAATCCGTGACGTAGTTCTTGCGTGAACGAGTTACAAACATACATTCCATACTCACAAAGTTTCGCACATATAATACAAGCTACATCCCGCGGTTCTACCCAAGTGGTGATGATGATGATGAAAAGTAGCCTATGTGTTAATCCAGAGTCTAAATATCTCAATGTCAAATTTCATTGAAATCGGTGTAGCCGTTTATGCGTTAAGAAGTAACACATGTAAGTATACACACATACATGCAAACTTTCCTCTTTATAAATAACATTAGTGGAATTTGATGTTTTCAGTGTCGTGGTGGTACCGGCCTAGAATAGTACTCCCCCATCTCTTCCCGTGGGTGCCGTAAGAGTCGGCTAAGGGATCACGTACAAGAAGGTGGGCAGCAGCGCCTTCTGAGGATTGGAAATCATACTGCGCTCGCCAACCCGCATGCCAAGCGTTGCGAGTATTGGCAAATCCTCCCTGTATGGGGGAGGCATATGTCCAGCAGTGGACGCATATGTCCAGCAGTGGACGCACATGGCTGAGAGAAGAAGAAGAAGAAGATGTTTTTTTTATATATTATTAATTATTTTAATTTTTTTTTAAGATCAAGATATGGCGTAATTTCGATTGCACACAAAACCTGAATGACTCGGCTCGTTCCAATCTGTGGTCAGAAAATAAATGCGTAAATTACCCGATAAATAGGGAGAGTGATATTCTCTAGACTGAAATTAATGTCCCTAACATAAAATGCAATATGTTTATTTAAATTTTGCAGTCCAACAGAGGTAAACAACAACTATTTTTCCATTTTTGCTAAATCAATAATCGGTCATATTTCTACCGATTTGTTTTTCACGATTATTTATGGCAGAATGTAAGACTGAGTCCTGGATTTTTTAATCTCCGACGCAAACCGAAGATGTGTTATAAATTATGTAATATATATATAGATGCATATAGGTAGCTAGGTCGCATCGTACCTCACCACAGGATAACCTAAGTTTTTTTTATTTGAAATGTGACTTGTTTGTACCTAGTAATTCTGTCGAGCAATAGTTAGCAATGATTTAAGAAAATCGTATTATTTGTTTGAATTATTAGCTGTTTTCTAGTCAAGGCAATTTTGAATACTGATCATAAATATCACTTTTTTATTTATTCATATACTGTATAGATCTAGCGTTTGACCACTATCTCACTTGATGGTCAGTGACGATGTGGTCGAAGATGTGATCACGCTAGACCTAGAATGCTCACTGGCTCTCAAGGCAATTGCATTAGAAGATACTGTGAAACCTGTCACAAGACAAAGCTATCAATCATTAGTCGATAAGCTTTATAGATATGACGGCTGGAATGATTGCTGTCTCATTTTTTTTTAACACACTCAAACCCCTGTACTAGGATTCCCTGTATCGCGGGAGGCATGGACACATACAATCAATGCACACAAACATCCAAGACCCGGGACAAACATCTACTCTCATCACACAAATGTTTGCCCCTGCCGGGATTCGAACCCAGGGTCCCGGAGACACAGAAGTCATGTCATTGACACTAACCACTGCGCCACGGCGACTGTCGAGCGATTTATATTGCATCTTCTAATAGTATCAAATTGGTTTATTATTTTCAGGCTTTATTTTTTGTTTATTATTAGGCTACTTTGATCATAATCATAATTATCATCAATTATCGCTACGCGGGTGAAACCGCTGGGCGCAGCTAGTGTTGTATATTTTATAAAATATGTCTGTAATTGTAATGTAAAAATATTATTTCTTCTAAGGTAGCGCTGTAGCGAGACTATATAAGTGCAAAACACTGCCTTTATGAAAATAAAACACTAATAACTAATTACAATACTGCAGCTACTACAATAACATTTGAGCAATCCACTAGCTATTGGTAGCCTATAGATAACTCAAATGTTCTAACCCGCTACCGGCTGGCAGCGTGCCCAGAATGCTAGCAGCATTGCCACGTTCAATTGCAATGCTGATTCGTTCGGGAATAGAATTTTTAAGCGAGCTCAATACCTCCCAGAACGGTCTGGAAGGAGCAACAGCGCTCACCGAACTGTTACTGAAAGCATTGTTGACTGGAGCTGATAATGGAATATCGATAATCTTGTGAAAACACTTATGTTATATGTAATCTTTTTAAAAAATAATTAAATGTTATGCGTTCGATCCACTATCAGTACTTCGTTATCTTTTATAATTTTATGTGATTAGAAATATTTCTCGTAAAGCTATATTTATTTTATAATAAATTAAAAAAAAACTATATAAGACATAGAAAAGTGGAATAAAATATTGTCGATTGTGATAGCGACCACGCGTAAGTTACACGTTATACCTGTAGACACAGTATAAAGTAATAATGAACGTGAGTTTTAATAATATAAGTGGCATAACATTCTTAAGTAAAAAACTTCATACACACTTTGATAATAAGGTGCATTTGATTTTAACCACTTTGGCGATGTGGCGTTTTGTTTTGATAAATGGTATCATGTGCACTAAATATAAATTGTCTCAAGGCCATGCTCAGCCGCTATAATGTATGAATTAATCATAATTATACATTATATATGCAATTATACATTATATAGCATAAACATTATAAAGGCGCCTCCTTCAAACTGAAACTTGAACTGAATTTGGAAATAACATAGTTGTATACACTGGAATCACACATAATAAATAATAAAACTGTCACTAACACATAGTATGTTCAGGCAGCAGTCCTTAAGAGCCAGTAAGCATTCTAGGTCTGCACGATAATATCTTCGACCACATCGTCACTGACCACCAAGTGAGATAGTGGTCAAACGCAAGATGCTATTACTTACTACTTATTCTATTAACCTATGTACTTATAACTGTTACTTATAAATATAGCAGGCTATTCAGCACAAGTCGCCTCTAGAGCGTAGGCCTCCCTTAAATCTTTCCTTAAGGTTGTTTCCCTGGCCTTCATAATCCAATTTGGTTTGAATCGTAGGTTAAAAATGTCCCTCTACTTTTTTATCTACCCTTTTTTATCTAGCGGAATCCACTCTGCAGCTTGTTTCGTCTATCTAGCATTATCCAATCGGCAGATTTTTGCCACAAATATAATTAAACAAACTGCGCCCGCGCTGTTATCCGTGGTGAATTAGTACGTGGTATTGACGATTTATGTATCTTCACGCCATCCCACGGAAACCGTCAACATTTTTGGGAGGTTAAGTAGCCTTTGTGTCTACCAGGGTATAAGCAATCTTGACTCCAAATTACATGCGAATCCGCTCAGCCATTTCTGGGTGAAAGGGTAGGAAAATGATAGACAAACTTTCACCTTAATAATATTAGTGTGAAATAAGCCTTTATACAGCATTTTGAAGGTGGAATTACAAAATTCTTAGGAAGTGGTGTTCAGACCTGACGAATGCTCAGTCGCGTGCCGCCGTTAGCGCGTATTTGTTGTTCGGGCGCCCGAAACATGAAATGCGCGTGAACTGCGCGCGAGCTGCGCATTCGTCAGGTCTGGATACAGCCTAAGAGTGCAAATTTTGGCTTTTTGTACACTATTTGTTTGATGGCAGTTATTCAAAGTGTAAATGATTCTCGACTTCAGAATACCACTCCGTCGCTTTGCCATCTGAACTACAGTAGCATTCCACTAGTCGTCCGAATTCATTCCTTTTTTGTTTACATCTGAGATCTTAGCGCCATCTACATTTAATTGTAATAAACATTTCCGTGGAGCATACACAGTGAATCATAAATACTCAGCGATCTCCGCCTACCCCTCCGATAAACAGGCGTAATGTTTCCTATGTATTTTGTCTTTTTCACCGAGTTCAAGAAAGGAGGTTCTCAATTCAACTGATATTTATATTCAGCTCCTATAAGTAGCCGAATTTTTTTCTTCATACATTTGTACGTAAGTTTCGCCTAGCATGATGCAGATTAATGCAATAAAACCATGGAACCCTAATTCACCAATTATTTAAACAACAAAGACCAAGTAAGTAGATTCAGGAATGAATTGTATATTTCAACAACCCTCGTTTAGTATTCTTCGGTGTGGGTATTCAAATAAAATAAAATATTTTAATTTTATTTTATTTTAATTACACTTAGACAACATATTTCAGTACCTTCTGTTCTCCATAATTATTAAAATATGTAAGATCGCAGGCAAGGGCTGGATGCGGGCCGCTTCCAACCGGTCCTTGTGGAAATCAATGGGGGAGGCCTTTGTCCAGCAGTGGACGTCCTATGGCTGAGATGATGATGATGTATCTCAAATGTCCCATTAATTATAATGTTATTGTGTTAAAGTAAAAGTCATCTATACTAAACTGTTATTATTCTATCGTTTGACCTATCGTTTGACTGTCTCACTTGATGGTCAGTGATACTTTGGTCTAAGATGTTATTGGACGCTAGACCTAGAATGTTTACTGGTTCTCAAGGACTGCCGCTTGAAGACACTATGTGTTTTCAAACTTAGGGGTGTAGCTAGCCAGGCGGGACTCGAGAGTACTCAACCACCATGCTGGGAATTTGATAACGGTGTTAATTTCACCGGAAACTCAAGCCGTTGGTGGGGATCTAACCAGTATCTGTCAGTATGACAGCTAACACTCCCACCGCTGAGCTATCTTTTTCATATCATAGAGCTTCACAGAAACACTGGTTTGTATGTCAAATAAATATCGTATTTTTTATGGCGATACAAAAAATGAGAACTGACTCGTTTGCCTTAACTATGTAAACTAGTATTCGATTTCAACTTCAATAACTATTTATTTGATTAAACTTATAAAAATATAACAAACACACTTAACTTAAACAATAAAAAATATAAAAAACTAATACTACTAACTAATGTAATAATACTACTGTTAAATTAATACTACTACTATCTAAAATACAATCGTGGAAGGAAAGTCCCCAAAATGCTGGAGGCATTGCTACGATGAATTTTATGGCAAATTATTTTGCACACTGAATACCAGCACTCTGGACTCTAGACGCTACCTCCAACGCTTGGCCGCTCTATTAAATAAAGTGCATTCTGAGTTACACTCCAATAGCTGAAAAGTGTTACGTCTATCTGGATAACTTCCTTATTGAGGGTGAAGAAATCGGTCCACATACACAATGACACTTATTATGGATCCTGTGACTAGAAAAGATCACTGAAAAGGGTGAAAAAAAAAGTTACAGAAAAACCGTCTTCAACACTCAAAAGTGTGAAAAAACGTCATGTCGAAGTTGCGTGCGCTCAACATTTTCGTAGTTGTTACTTTTGAACTAGTTTTTTTTTACAACGCACAAGATCTTCAGGTCCCAAATTAGGCAGAGCCTGTGCTATGATAACCTGATGACTGATATGTATACTTTTATACATATATACATCCAGATGCAGGTCAAACAGACATGACGTTCATGCACACTGATTCGGTTCTCGGACAGGTCCGGAAACCAAACCAGGGACCAGCGGCCCAAAAGACAAAGAGCGATATTTTTTTTTTTAGCATAAATACGTTGCCGATTCAGTAGGCTGTGACACGGCGGTCTGTTTTAGAGACGGTTTTACACAGGTGGCTTGCTACATTTATATATAAGCCCATAGTAACTTTGAGAATTCCTATTACCACTTTAATTCACGACAATGGAATGTTTAAATAGTTGCCTACAAATAGCGCTGGGACTAGGACTGTCCAAGTACATATGGAACGTAGCATCTGTTTAATTTTGAACATTCTCGCAGGCTTTGCTATTTTAACTAAGCCTATGGTTTTTACGCTTGACATACATTTTGGTGGACCTTATTTATTTTATTTATTTACATAATCCAACAGCGTCACATTAAACACGTATGTAATAAATCTAAGCTTAAGTATAGCCAAAATAGGATTACACATATTACTAAAATTATATGACAAACGTTGTAAAAACTTAAAGAGATTAGATTAATTATCAAAGAAACAAATTATACATACTTACGTTTTTAATAACAAATATTAAATCTAAAACTTAATTAGATATTTAAACTAAAATACTTAAAATAATTGATACTAAACTTAATCTATAAGTCCGATCGTGGAATAAAAGTCCCCAGATGCATTCCCACATTAGGTTTATTTTTGATGCAAAATAAATGCCAGCACTTTGGACAACAGATTGACGGCTCCACTATACGCTTGATCAGGTCTCAGTGAGAGTAGTCGGCTCCCAGAGAACCAAGGAATCAACCCAAAAAAGGCATATACATGTAGGCCCGGTCAAAGTTTACATAATATTTCTGTTTGGGGTTTTCAGATTTTGTTGTCAAACGCAAACTTATAATAAAAAATAAATAAAAAAAAAAGATTTGGCAGCGTCAGGACCAAAGAACATTATATAAATTATGTACATTTATTTATCGTAAGTTCCAGTCACGTTTTTTGCTAGACATCTCGTAGTCTCATTAATTTTTGTTTCGCAATACAGATTTAGTCTATCCATTCCTAGTCGAAATATATCATGATATTTTCGTAAGTCATTTAACATCGATTTTGTGTCTAAAAATGTAGAAAAACAATTATTGAGGTAGTCTTTATTTTCATTATATATTGCATTTTCAATAAATAAATAGTTAGCTTTGTTATTAGCTAGATGTTTTATTTTATTACACTGCTCATTACTATCTTTACTTAACGATGGTGTGTTTTCTTTAGATATAGGTTTATCAAGAAAATGTCCATTATTTTGAGAAAGATGTGCTTTCATTGGAGTTTTGACTAATTTATCTGTTACATTTTGATGTTCCTTAACAGCCGCTGCCCTTTGTATACAATTATTATCAGAAATCATAGATGAAAATGCGTTTTTATCCATATTATTACATGAATAACAAGAACTTTCCTTTGATCTCGAAGATTTTTGCTCTCTTGATGTCTTATTCTTTGGCGTAAAGTAAGAATATTGTAGTTGATGATTTGCAGGCATGTTTCTATATTTATCTCGGTGATTTTCTTGTAAATAGTCTGGAAATAAATAGTTATCTTTATTAAATTGCCTCGAACAGTTGGCTGGAATTTCTAATTTTTTAACCCTAACCCTATGCGAGTTTTTCATTTCAATATCTGGAGGATGAATTAGTTTATTGTCACTGTGTACACTATTTGATATTTTAGAATCAAAATTCACTATGTATGGAACCATTTGTGTATATTTTTGTAGAGTTGCTAAATGATTATTTTCAATGGAAGGTAAATGCAAAGCACTATTTTCTAATTTGGGAGAAAAGTTTGCAGGAACTGCCGTGTTGTTTGGTTTACCTTCAATACTATCGAACACGCTTGAAGATGTCTGTCTCTTTTTTGCACTGGGTTTTATGTTGGAGTTGTATGTTTTTTGTTGCCTATATGTTTTAAAAGCAGACTCGTATTTTTTGTCAAACGAGCGCTTTAATATCTGACGATGTAGTTTTGAGACGGTCGATTGTTTCATCGGTTTAGATGAGATATTTTTCATTCCGTACGGCGAAAATACAGTTTTATTATTATGTTTACTATTATTACATCTGGAACTATATTTTAGATTTTCAGCTGCACTGTTATTTTCCAGTGCATGTTTTCCGCCATACGTCTGTGCATATTCTAAATATCGTTCACTTGTGAAATTTTTCCCATCATTTGTCGAGTTTCTTATGTTGCTCTGAGTCATTGAAGATGAAGGAAACCGTATGCCATCGTAAAAGTGAGATTCGTGGTTAGTATGATTAAATTTAGTAGATCTGTCAGTAATTTCTTGACCACGTATACGGTTATCGTTGACAGTCAAACTCGGATTCTCGATTATTAATTGTGACTGCAAATCCATTAAATTTAACATGATTTGTTCAATAAGTTTTAAATCTTCACTATCCTGTTTGTTAGGCATAGATTCATTATCTTCAGCAGGTGATACTCCAAACTTGGTTTCTTGTTTTTTACTGTGATCAGATGCAACTTTTTCAGTAGCTGGTGACACATTTTGTTGATGTAAGCTCTTAGATGACTGATGGTGAGTTTTTGAAGAGCTTGCAGAAATCTGCACAAGAGATGTACTCTTCTGGCTAATAGAAGAGGCAGGAGTTTCATCAACGGGTGTTTGAATTGATATCCCAAATGAATGATACGATTGATTCTGAGTTATATTAACAGAATTTTCTTCATTTTGTCCTATCCTGCAATTTTCAGTGTCGTGTGAGTCTGTGAAAATAAAAACAACAGTTTATTTGTCATGAAACATGCATTTTTAAATCTACGTAGTTGTTAACATTTTTAAATAACGATTCGTAGCTGTTATCAATATATCTGGAAGCAGGCCGCTTCCAACTGGCCCTAGTAGAAATCAATGGGGGAGTTATATGTCCACCAGTGAACGTCCTATGGCTGAGACGATAATGATGATGATCAATGTATCCAATCTCGAAAAGATCATAATTATATAAGCAGAATAGTGACGTAGTAAGTAATAACATAAGTACGCTTGCTGACCGCAGGAATTTTTACTTGTCTTATAATAAATCAAATTGTTATAAATAGAAAAATATGCAATCATAAACATTAGGTATTGCCATGAGAAATAATGTTGACATCTATAATACTAAGCATGTATATATTATTATTCAGCTTAAACGATTACTCGAAATATTAAGTGCTGGCCATGAATCAAATGATAGTCTAAGGTTTTAGCTTCGGATGAAGGAAATATTCTTATCAATTTCAAAACATGATAGTAGAGTACTTTTAAGCTTTTAAATATATCTGGATGACCTCGCATGGTTTCGCAAGTGCTTAGAGGCAGAAAGAGCAGGACAAATCCTGATGCATGTTGATTTCATAATATATGTACGTAGACAACGTCATCACTTAACATCGGGTGAGACAGTAGGCAAACGAAATTTATAATAAGTAAAAAAGATAATAACAAAATATAACAGATGACCGATGGCTCAAAAAATATTACTGATCACATTCCTTACTTTTTTTTGTTCTTCTGGTGTAAGAAACAGTTCAAGATTATTAATCATTACCCTAAGAATTTTAGATCAAGGATAAATGGAGTCGCTTGAAGACACATTTTTTCTGATAATAATTAAATTAAATTAAATTTTGTTCAACCTGTATTGACCTGCATGAACTATTCTCATAAGTATTATTTTCAAATTTATTGGATATGTAGGAATTAAAAAAAAAATGCTGAAAATACTCAAGTTGTCTGTGTAGCAAACGGGAAAGCTTAAGTGCTCGGCTGGCCATTTACCACTTTCAAACATGAAACCTGTCATTTAGCACATTATGATGTCCTGGTGTTTTTTGGAGTCACGCAAAAAGTCTGGCGTAATTATTCCGTAGACCATGTCTTGTTTGTTTACTAAATATTTCACTAGTTCTTTCTAACAATTTCGTGAGTTCGTTTCTCGTTCGTTTCGTTTCTGAGTGAGAGGACTCACTCAGAAACAGGATGGCCGAGCTGTAAGGTTAATAGCTGATTGAGTGGGTGTTTGTAGACAATCCTCACAATAGTTAATTGTAGACTAGAACTAGTGTTGTGTAATTTATATTTATTGTTATATTATATTATTGTATAATCGATTAAGTGATTCTACCGATTATTGTATCTTCATACCGAATTGTCAATTTGCGTGTAGCAACACCACGAACGATGGTGTTATAGTCTATGAAGAAGGAACGGCATAATATATTTGGAACCGTCGAACTGAGTGGTTGTTTTATTAATCCGTAAATATCGGCCGAATCTTCGATACTTTCTGGGATATAGAATTGATCTTTCATATGTAAGATCGCAGGCAAGGGCTGGATGAAGGCGGCTGCCAACCGGTCCTTGTGGAAATCAATGGGGGAGGCCTTTGTCCAGCAGTGGACGTCCTATGGCTGAGATGATGATGATGATGATGATGTATCTTAAATATCCCATTAATTATAATGTTATTGTGTTAAAGTAAAAGTCATCTATACCAAACTGTTATTATTCTATCGTTTGACCTATCGTTTGACTGTCTCACTTGATGGTCAGTGATACTTTGGTCTAAGATGTTATAGGACGCTAGACCTAGAATGTTTACTGGTTCTCAAGGACTGCCGCTTGAAGACACTATGTGTTTTCAAACTTAGGGGTGTAGCTAGCCAGGCGGGACTCGAGAGTACTCAACCACCATGCTGGGAATTTGATAACGGTGTTAATTTCACCGGAAACTCAAGCCGTTGGTGGGGATCTAACCAGTATCTGTCAGTATGATAGCTAACACTCCCACCGCTGAGCTATCTTTTTTATCTTTTTCATATCATAGAGCTTCACAGAAACACTGGTTTGTATGTCAAATAAATATCGTATTTTTTATGGCGATACAAAAAATGAGAACTGACTCGTTTGCCTTGACTATGTAAACTAGTATTCGATTTCAACTTCAATAACTATTTATTTGATTAAACTTATAAAAATATAACAAACACACTTAACTTAAACAATACAAAATATAAAAAAAATAATACTACTAACTAATCTAATAATACTACTATTAAATTAATACTACTACTAGTTAAAATACAATCGTGGAAGGAAAGTCCCCAAAATGCTGGAGGCATTGCTACGATGAATTTTATGGCAAATTATTTTGCACACTGAATACCAGCACTCTGGACTCTAGACGCTACCTCCAACGCTTGGCCGCTCTATTAAATAAAGTGCATTCTGAGTTACACTCCAATAGCTGAAAAGTGTTACGTCTATCTGGATAACTTCCTTATTGAGGGTGAAGAAATCGGTCCACATACACAATGACACTTATTATGGATCCTGTGACTAGAAAAGATCACTGAAAAGGGTGAAAAAAAAAGTTACAGAAAAACCGTCTTCAACACTCAAAAGTGTGAAAAAACGTCATGTCGAAGTTGCGTGCGCTAAACATTTTCGTAGTTGTTACTTTTGAACTATTTTTTTTTTACAACACACAAGATCTTCAGGTCCCAAATTAGGCAGAGCCTGTGCTATGATAACCTGATGACTGATATGTATACTTTTATACATATATACATCCAGATGCAGGTCAAACAGACATGACGTTCATGCACACTGATTCGGTTCTCGGACAGGTCCGGAAACCAAACCAGGGACCAGCGGCCCAAAAGACAAAGAGCGATATTTTTTTTTTTAGCATAAATACGTTGCCGAGTCAGTAGGCTGTGACACGGCGGTCTGTTTTAGAGACGGTTTTACACAGGTGGCTTGCTACATTTATATATAAGCCCATAGTAACTTTGAGAATTCCTATTACCACTTTAATTCACGACAATGGAATGTTTAAATAGTTGCCTACAAATAGCGCTGGGACTAGGACTGTCCAAGTACATATGGAACGTAGCATCTGTTTAATTTTGAACATTCTCGCAGGCTTTGCTATTTTAACTAAGCCTATGGTTTTTACGCTTGACATACATTTTGGTGGACCTTATTTATTTTATTTATTTACATAATCCAACAGCGTCACATTAAACACGTATGTAATAAATCTAAGCTTAAGTATAGCCAAAATAGGATTACACATATTACTAAAATTATATGACAAACGTTGTAAAAACTTAAAGAGATTAGATTAATTATCAAAGAAACAAATTATACATACTTACGTTTTTAATAACAAATATTAAATCTAAAACTTAATTAGTTATTTAAACTAAAATACTTAAAATAATTGATACTAAACTTAATCTATAAGTCCGATCGTGGAATAAAAGTCCCCAGATGCATTCCCACATTAGGTTTATTTTTGATGCAAAATAAATGCCAGCACTTTGGACAACAGATTGACGGCTCCACTATACGCTTGATCAGGTCTCAGTGAGAGTAGTCGGCTCCCAGAGAACCAAGGAATCAACCCAAAAAAGGCATATACATGTAGGCCCGGTCAAAGTTTACATAATATTTCTGTTTGGGGTTTTCAGATTTTGTTGTCAAACGCAAACTTATAATAAAAAAAAAATAAAAAAAAAAGATTTGGCAGCGTCAGGACCAAAGAACATTATATAAATTATGTACATTTATTTATCGTAAGTTCCAGTCACGTTTTTTGCCAGACATCTCGTAGTCTCATTAATTTTTGTTTCGCAATACAGATTTAGTCTATCCATTCCTAGTCGAAATATATCATGATATTTTCGTAAGTCATTTAACATCGATTTTGTGTCTAAAAATGTAGAAAAACAATTATTGAGGTAGTCTTTATTTTCATTATTTATTGCATTTTCAATAAATAAATAGTTAGCTTTGTTATTAGTTAGATGTTTTATTTTATTACTCTGCTCATTACTATCTTTACTTAACGATGGTGTGTTTTCTTTAGATATAGGTTGATCAAGAAAATGTCCATTATTTTGAGAAAGATTTGAGATTGGAGTTTTGACTAATTTATCTGTTACATTTTGATGTTCCTTAACAGCCGCTGCCCTTTGTATACAATTATTATCAGAAATCATAGATGAAAATGCGTTTTCATCCATTTTATTACATGAATAACAAGAACTTTCCTTTGATCTCGAAGATTTTTGCTCTCTTGATGTCTTATTCTTTGGCGTAAAGTAAGAATATTGTAGTTGATGATTATTATTTGCAGCCATGTTTCTATATTTATCTCGGTGATTTTCTTGTAAATAGTCTGGAAATAAATAGTTATCTTTATTAAATTGCCTCGAACGACTGGCTGGAATTTCTAATTTTTTAACCCTAACCCTATGCGAGTTTTTCATTTCAATATCTGGAGGATGAATTAGTTTATTGACATTGTGTACACTATTTGATATTTTAGAATCAAAATTCACTATGTATAGAACCATTTGTGTATATTTTTGTAGAGTTGCTAAATGATTATTTTCAATGGAAGGTAAATGCAAAGCACTATTTTCTAATTTGGGAGAAAAGTTTGCAGGAACTGCCGTGTTGTTTGGTTTACCTTCAATACTATCGAACACGCTTGAAGATGTCTGTCTCTTTTTTGCACTGGGTTTTATGTTGGATTTGTATGATTTTTGTTGCCTATATGTTTTAAAAGCAGATTCGTATTTTTTGTCAAACGAGCGCTTAATTATCTGACGATGTAGTTTTGAGACGGTCGATTGTTTCATCGTATTAGATGAGATATTTTTCATTCCGTACGGCGAAAATACAGTTTTATTATTATGTTTACTATTATTACATCTGGAACTATATTTTAGATTTTCAGCTGCACTGTTATTTTCCAGTGCATGTTTTCCGCCATACATCTGTGCATATTCTAAATATCGTTCACTTGTGAAATTTATCCCATCATTTGTCGAGTTTCTTATGTTGCTCTGAGTCATTGAAGATGAAGGAAACCGTATGCCATCGTAAAAGTGAGATTCGTGGTTAGTATGATTAAATTTAGTAGATCTGTCAGTAATTTCTTGACCACGTATACGGTTATCGTTGACAGTCAAACTCGGATTCTCGATTATTAATTGTGACTGCAAATCCATTAAATTTAACATGATTTGTTCAATAAGTTTTAAATCTTCACTATCCTGTTTGTTAGGCATAGATTCATTATCTTCAGCAGGTGATACTCCAAACTTGGTTTCTTGTTTTTTACTGTGATCAGATGCAACTTTTTCAGTAGCTGGTGACACATTTTGTTGATGTAAGCTCTTAGATGACTGATGGTGAGTTTTTGAAGAGCTTGCAGAAATCTGCACAAGAGATGTACTCTTCTGGCTAATAGAAGAGGCAGGAGTTTCATCAACGGGTGTTTGAATTGATATCCCAAATGAATGATACGATTGATTCTGAGTTATATTAACAGAATTTTCTTCATTTTGTCCTATCCTGCAATTTTCAGTGTCGTGTGAGTCTGTGAAAATAAAAACAACAGTTTATTTGTCATGAAACATGCATTTTTAAATCTACGTAGTTGTTAACATTTTTAAATAACGATTCGTAGCTGTTATCAATATATCTGGAAGCAGGCCGCTTCCAACTGGCCCTAGTAGAAATCAATGGGGGAGTTATATGTCCACCAGTGAACGTCCTATGGCTGAGACGATAATGATGATGATCAATGTATCCAATCTCGAAAAGATCATAATTATATAAGCAGAATAGTGACGTAGTAAGTAATAACATAAGTACGCTTGCTGACCGCAGGAATTTTTACTTGTCTTATAATAAATCAAATTGTTATAAATAGAAAAATATGCAATCATAAACATTAGGTATTGCCATGAGAAATAATGTTGACATCTATAATACTAAGCATGTATATATTATTATTCAGCTTAAACGATTACTCGAAATATTAAGTGCTGGCCATGAATCAAATGATAGTCTAAGGTTTTAGCTTCGGATGAAGGAAATATTCTTATCAATTTCAAAACATGATAGTAGAGTACTTTTAAGCTTTTAAATATGATGACCTCGCATGGTTTCGCAAGTGCTTAGAGGCAGAAAGAGCAGGACAAATCCTGATGCATGTTGATTTCATAATATATGTACGTAGACAACGTCATCACTTAACATCGGGTGAGACAGTTGGCAAACGAAATTTATAATAAGTAAAAAAAAATAATTACAAAATATAACAGATGACCTACTGGCTCAAAAAATATTACTGATCACATTTCTTACTTTTTTTTGTTCTTCTGGTGTAAAAAACAGTTCAAGACTATTAATCATTACCCTAAGAATTTTAGATCAAGGATAAATGGAGTCGCTTGAAGACACATTTTTTCTGATAATAATTAAATTAAATTAAATTTTGTTCAACCTGTATTGACCTGCATGAACTATTCTCATAAGTATTATTTTCAAATTTATTGGATATGTAGGAATTAAAAAAAATATGCTGAAAATACTCAAGTTGTCTGTGTAGCAAACGGGAAAGCTTAAGTGCTCGGCTGGCCATTTACCACTTTCAAACATGAAACCTGTCATTTAGCACATTATGATGTCCTGGTGTTTTTTGGAGTCACGCAAAAAGTCTGGCGTAATTATTCCGTAGACCATGTCTTGTTTGTTTACTAAATATTTCACTAGTTCTTTCTAACAATTTCGAGAACTACATTTAAAGTGAATGTATACTGACCGTTGTTTTTCATGTCTGAATATTCTCCATACAAAGGCGTGTAGGCGATGATCCAGATATCTGCATCGCCGTAGTCATCTGTGGAATGAGAAAAGAAATATTTCAATTCTATTATTGTTTATCTTTTACAATATTTCGTATAGAAACCTTTCACACTAAAACACACAGATAAAAATCATAAACACACCCTCATACACCATTAACAAACAATTCAGGTTTACTAAGAATAATTTCTTATTATAATCCTAGTGGACAATTATTTTAACAATATAAATGTTAATACTCTTTATATACATAATTCTACAGAACGTGTGTATGTCACTGAACTCCTTCTAAACGGCTGGACCGATTTAGATGAAATTTGGTATGGAGATAGTTTAGATCCTAGATTAACACTTTTTTACGTGTGTATGTGTGTTACTTCTTCACGCTCAAACAGCTACACCGATTTCAATGAAATTTGGTATGGAGATAGTTTAGATCCTAGATTAACACTTTTTTATCATTATCATTATCAATCATCACCACGCGGATGTAATCGCGGGGCGCAGCTAGTGATAATATAAAAAATACTACTACAGGCAAACCTATATACACAGTTGTTAGTTTTTGAAGAGCTGTTTGCAGCATATGACGGCCACGTACATGGTGGACAGACGACCTGACTAAGATCGCAGGTAAGGGCTGGATGCGGGCTGCTTACATCCGGTCCTTGTGGAAAAATGTGGGAACCCTATGTCCAGCTGTGGACGTCCTATGGCTGAGCTGTTGATGACGATGAAAAGCTGTTTGTGAATTTTTTGACAGGACATAAAAGCTGATAATAAATAAAATGTTGACATAAAAGCAATATTACTGCATAGTTATAAAAATATTTGACGAACTGAACCATAATATTGCTTCACAACTGCCGGCCCGATTATTTGAAGCAATTTAGGTGCCTGCACCTAATTATATGAATTTATTTTTTACCCGATTGCCAAGAGACTTATGATTTTTCATTACACAAATACAAACACAAATTTCTTTATTCGCGTAGAAAAATTAGGCAAAAATTTTTTACCATAAAATGGAACCGGATTCAACACTCAAAAGTGTGTGAAACAAGTTGAAGTCGGTTACAGTTTTAAGTAAATTTCTTTTTTCACTCTTCAGTAACCTTTTTTACTCACGGGATTGTCACTGTGTATGTGTACCAATGTCTTCACCCGTCATTAGAATTTCGTCCAAGTATACGTAACACTTCTCAGTTATTGGAGAGTAACTCAAAAAACGCTCGACCGATTTTGATGAAATTTGAATGGGACTCGGGAAGCATCAGACAAAAGTACCAAGGTAAGAAATTAGAAAAAAACATGCGTGTCAAGTTGAGAACCTCCTCCTTTTTTTAAGTCGGTTCAAATTCACAATGGAAGTCCTGACCACTGGTTCAGCATACACAGTATTGCAGCAGTCATTGTCTTCCACTGTCCACGTTATTGTGAAGGTGTTTTTCAATGGCTAGAAGATATTCATAGTAACAAATTTGTATTGACTTATGGGAGTCACATACTGTGTGATTCTAAAGATTATTTTGCCATACACCAGCAAGCTATAAAAACTCTCTTTTGCTTTCTTGTTCCCGAGTAGCATAGTAATATGAGATTTTTCAAACAGAGTTAACAGAGCCTTCAAAAGGAATGGCAACGTAACGAAATGCCCATAGTATTACAGTTTTTTTTATACTGTATAGATCTAGCGTTTGATCACTAACTCACTTGATGGTCAGTGACGATGTGGTCGAAGATGTTTAATCAAGCTAGATCTGGTATGCTCTCTAGCTCTCAAGGACTGCTGCCTGAACACACTATTTATTTAGTGACAGAACACAAAACAGGTGGGTGGTACTCGAATGTATCCTATCACCAAGCCGGAAATTTGATAACGGTGTTACCTTCCCGGAAGCTCAAGTTATTGTTGAGGATGGAACCAGTGTTCGTCAGTTTGACAGCCGACGCTCCCTCTGCTGAGCTATCATCGCTTCACAAGATATCCATAGGTATAGATATAAATATTACTATATTACATACCAGTTGCATATTTCACAATTGCCAAATAGCTCTGCCATTCCACTCCAAATGGTTCCGCTTTCTCAACACGCTTTCTTGTCACTTCTATGTCTTCTACAGGAAACGCGACAAACACACGGCCTATTGCTTTATCTTTTGACTTTATCCAAGAGGTCGGCACGCATACGTATTTGTCAATTATTCTGTCATAGGGCAATTGTAAAAATGTAACTACAGAGTATGCCTTATATTCATTTGTATTTGCCATCTGGAAATAACATAAACACATTATAAAAATTACGCAGCGAAAACCCTTTTTTGTATTATTTTTATTTTATAACTAGCTAGCGGCTAGCTGACCTGACAGACGTCGTCCTGTCTTAACTATGAATATTGAATTCGTATTGGTATAAATAAAAAGTACATTATATACCTACACATTCATTGGATCGCACCAGTTTTTCTACATAAATGGTCTGTGGACGGGGCGCAACACGCATGCGCGACCAGCAAATGGATTTTGGCGCTAAACGTTTACAAACGTTTAAATAAATGCAAACATATGCTGTGATTTTACGTAAACTTAATTATCTATTATATGAGATTAGATAAAGTAGTGTATGCAACTACACATAAATTGATCTTAAAACACTCGTGTAATGCTATAAAAAAACGAGCCGTACGAGAGTTTTTTTTAACTTACACTCGTGTTTTAAAATTATAAAGTTTCATAAACTACTAATAATGCAGTACAAGTTAAACACATTAAAACATAATACAATATTGGTGTTATTATTGTGCAATAGCCAATCCCACTAGGATACCCTATCTCGGTTTGATTGTTTCTCTTCCATAGGTTATTTGCTATTCAATCAATCAATCAATCAATCAATATAACTTAACTTAATGTTATATATTAATACAGGTACGTATGATATTAACTGAAATGTAACACAATATATCAAACTTACTTATATTAAAAACGCGAAATGTTGTATGGATTTATGGTTTTGTAACTCGTTCATGCCTAAATGGCGGATGGATGAATTTGGTTGAAATTTGAATGCAGATAGCTTATACTCTGGATTTAACACATGGCTTATTTTCTTTCATCATCACCGTTTTTCATCACCACGCGAGTACGACCGCGGGGCGCAGCTAGTTAAGAAACACAAACCAAACAGTATCGTTTTCATAGCCCCCTATACATCGTCTATACCACGCAGCATTTCACCGCAGGTAACCCCGCGGGGCGTAGCTAGTAAGCTATCTATTGTTCCTATGTGACTATCATTTGTTGGTTTACTACGAATAAATTGTTTTATGAATTAGACTCTTGGTGGATTTATATGAAAGGTGTTAGTAGAGTGATGACTAGTTACAGACAAGAGTGGTGCAATAAGGTCTGCAGGTCTGTTTGCTAATTTTATAAATCTAGCGTTCATATATCCGTAGGCGACGGTGATCGCTTATCATTAGGCGGCATGACTGCTTCCCCACCACCTAATGCGCAAAAAATGCTACTGTCATTGATTGACTGAATGACTTGAAAGCTACGCATTGTCATTAAACCTAAATCAAGATGTCAAAATACAACTTATTATAAGAAAAATAAGATTATAATTCAGTTAGCAAAATTTTACCTAAGGACAACAAATTGCAAGTTACATAAAACCTTGTAAAAACAATATTTACAAATAGATCCTCACACAATATAATGTAAAAAACTAAATAAAAGGAATCTATTTTAAATTATTACTAACCAATGACTAAGACATAAATTTCCTTATAAATACGAAAAATATCAGTATAAACCATACAACAAAATAATAAAATGCGCATAAACTCACCGTGGAACTAGAAATAACTCTTAATGTCTGTAATGCTCGCTTCAATATCAAAATAACACCATAATTTAGTCAGAAATGCTGTATTAATTTAGCGATCAATGAACCGTAAATAAAATTACACAATCTCAGTTTTGTTTCTAATTTAAACGATTTGAAAAAAAAACACTAATTTTAGACCCTATCATTAAACTGCATAATTTATTTATTTAATTATTTGTATTATTTTGATAGCACAGAAAACAGTTCTATTTAGTTTCATATAGACACTACGCTCTCACGCGAAGCCGGCGATTAACTGATGCTTTGTTTGTTTATCACATACATTTATATTTTTCTACGAAAAGCGCCCATCGCTATACGTTCTTGACGTCAGAATGTATGTTATAGGAAACACGGCTATTGATGTTTGATAATAAGGTTTATATTAAAACCGATTTCCATTCTTGACATCATATTTTGTAGCTACGCGTATACATTATCAATTGTACTGAGCGACAATTCATTCGAGGTCATTGCAGAACAGACGACTTTATATCTCTAGTAATTAGCATATTTAAGTACTTTATAACTAAAAACACAATTTGCCGTGGTGGTACCGGTCTAGAATAGTACTCCCCCATTTCTTCCCGTGGGTGCCGTAAGAGTCGGCTAAGGGATCATGTACCAGAAGGTGGGCAGCAGCGCCTTCTGAGGATAGGAAATCATATTGCGCCCGCCAACCTGCCTGCCAAGTGTAGCGAGTATTGTCAAATCCCCCTACATGGGAAGGCATATGTCCAGCAGTGGACGACCTATTGCTGTTATGATTGATGAACTAAAAACAAATCACACTTATATATGCGATTGTTTGTGTATGTGTAGGTGTGTGTAGTTGTTTGTTACCTATTCATGCCTTAACGGCTTGATAGATTTGGATGAAATTTGGAATGTAGGTACTTTATTACCTGGATAACTCATAGGCAACTTTTTATCCCGTGATAACTGATAGTTCCTTTGGGATGCAACACAAACATTGTAATAATATAAATGTAAAAGGAACTCTGTCTGTCTTTTACGTTTTCACACCTAAGCAACTGAACCATTTTGATTAATTATGGTATGAAGATAGATGATACCTTGGGCATAAGCTCCTATTTGTCCTGATAAAAGTATGGGTCGCGTAGGATAACTGACGCAGTAAAAACGAAAAAAAAAACAGAAAACCGAAAATAAGGGTTCTTTATGTATTCTTTAATGCTTGCTTGTTATTGAATAAAGCATTTATTGCTCTAAAATAATTTATTGCAAACTGTTATGTAGAAATAATAAAATAGTCCAAGTGCGAGTCGGACTCGCGCACCGAGGTTACAAAAGAATGGGGTAGTAAGTTTAAAATTATTTAAAATATTTTTAATATATGATTTCACTAAAAATGTATGCTTTTCACAATTTTTACTTTATCTGTGTTATAGCACGTTGTTTTGTACCAAATTTTAAAATTCTGAGTACTCTGTAGGTTTTGGTTCCCTTGCAAGTGTAGAGATTTTACAGCATAAACGGCTGTATCTTTTTTTGTTGTTTGTTGTTTTGTTGATTGCGTTGGATTAGAAGTTTCAATTTGTCACAGGTCCAAGGGATAATACTTGAATATTCGATACGAATTTCAGCTTGATATCTCTAAAGACGGACAACGAAGTCATCCTATAAGGGTTCCGTTGTTTCCTTTTGAGGTACGGAACCCCTAAAAACAAACTACTTTTAGAATCTTACACTTTTGAACGAGTTCTTACGAATACATTATTTATAACTAGCGGCCCGTCCCGGCTTTGCACGATTACATTGAAGTTATATTACGGATATTTTTTTTGTTATAAATATAGCAGTTACTCAGCGATGATGTAAAATTGGCCGTGGTGGTACCGGTCTAGAATAGTACTCCCCCATCTCTTCCCGCGGGTGCCGTAAGAGTCGGCTAAGGGACCACGTACCAGGAGGTGGGCAGCAGCGCCTTCTGAGGATTGGAAATCATACTGCGCTCGCCAACCCGCCTGCCAAGCGTGGCGAGTATTGGCAAATCCCCCCTATATGGGGGAGGCTTCTGTCCAGCAGTGGACGCACATGGCTGAGAGAGATGTAAAATTGGTGAAAGAGTTTTTGAAATCGGTCGAGTAGTTTGTGAGTTTATTCGTTACAAACATACAAATATATAAATCTTTTCTTGTTATAATATTAGTGTTTTTCAATGTTGCATCTATGTATTTGTATGGAGTTGAAGACTTTTTAATGGTGATTTGAGTCTTGGACCTTTTAGAAAGTAACTTAATTTTACAAAAAGTAATATCGGGACTTTTGGACGTAAAAGAAATATCGGGACATTTGGACGTTTGTTCTCTATTAACAAATGGCAGTTTGGCCACTCTTCACTTCAATAATTATTCACTGTATGCACACAGATTAACTTAGGTTACTGTCATTATTGCGGTTTCGAAATGGTTTCAATGCGTGTTATTCATTTTTTAATAACTGAATTACTGCTTATACCATAAGTCCAGACTTATTGCAATCACTCTTACAAACCCGCACTTGGATTTCCTTTGTCACGGGAAATACACGCAATGACATAACAACAAACATCCAAGACCCGGAAAAAACATCCATGCTCTTCACATAAATGCTGCCCGTACAGGAATATGAACCAAGAACCAGAAGCTTACAGCCGAGAGGGCGGGACAAATCCTGATGCGAGTTTTTTTTTTAAACTTATTTTTAACTTTATTTTTTATACTGTGTAGATCTAGCGATTGACCATTATCTCGCTTGATGGTCAGTGACGATGTGGTCTCTATGGTCTGTATATAATTGCGTGATGATGTAATATGCGAAAGACCTCATGGCAATAAATAATACAATCACCTTGCGAATGTAATTTTTAGACTTTTGCGATTCGAACACATTGTTATTAAATCAAACGGGGCTTAATCGCGAGAAAAACATTTAGTAATTTATTTACCTCGGCGTTTCGACCAAGTTGCATTGGTCGTGGTCACGAGAAGACTCATGCGAAAACTCACCTTGCGTAGTTTTTGAATTCTTTTGAATATCCTTCGAAATAATGCTGGACCATTCCCAAAAACCTAATGTAACATTTAAATCCGCCCTGTAATTTAATTTATTTTAATATTATGTGCTTTTCTGTACTATCCTACTAATATTATAAATACGAAAGTTTGTGTGTAAGTGTATATGTGTCTATGTGTGTATGTTTGTTACCCCTTCACGCTCATCACCGTTTTTCATCACCACGCGGGTACAACCGCAAGGCGCAGCTAGTCAAGAATAAGTCTGATACAACTATGAATTCGAGTATGATCCCAGGCATCCGCGGCAAAAATGTAGTTTATTTTTCATCATCGTGCAAATTAAATACTTCCGTACACTTCTGTAACTGATCTTCCTGTAATGCCCGTTTTCACTACGCAAGTGCTTTTCATTACGTGCTGGACACTGACCACTACAAACAGTCTCCCAGTCACAGAAATGTCTAGAATGCCGCACCAGTGGCTTAGCGCCGTCGCCACACCGATCCCCGTCGCGCGCTCCACGTCGTGAGCCATCAGTCAAGATGGCCGCCCTCATGCTCGCGTTCGGCTCGCGCCGTCCGCCGCGACCTTTGAGCCGTAACGCTGCTGCTAACGCTGCCACATTCTCGTCAGGGTAATATTATCAATCAGTATTCTATCTTCATACAAATGGCCGGAACGTGAGTCATACCTACTCGTCACGATATATCTACACATTATGTACTCAACCAGCGCGTATGCGCCACAGCGCAGTGTCGAGCGGACGGTGTGATGGTCTTGTAAGGAGAAAGCGTTCGATTTTTAAAACTCTGATTGCAATTGTTACTTGATATAACAAAGAGTATTTTAATTTAAGTTATAAGTAAGTTGTTTTTAAGAAATTTTTGTATTTAAGAAGTTTCTGTGCTTTCTGATATAACAATAAAGCTTTTCGTACTTTTACGTCGAGGCGCAAATATTTTTCAGTCTCAAATTTACAAGGGTGTATTTTTATATAATCTATATACGACAATACGACAAAATATTAAAGACAAATAATTTTATATAACTCTTTATATAAAATATCTCTTTATATAATCTTTATGTTTTATATATATCTATATGTATACTCTTTATATTTTAAGTATTTACGTTATTATTCGGATATTTACATAAGATTAAGGTTAAATAAGTATATATGTAGGTATATGTATTATCCTGCAAGTGCAGGATGCCTCCTTCTCCTTAAATAGCTCATGTCCCTCATGTCTGAGGGTCGTGACCTCCTCCCTCTATGATCCTCCTCCAAATGATGTCACGCCATCTTCCCCGATTACCGGCGATGTGTATTGCATCATAGACAGATGTGTCCAGGGTGGCGCGGACTTGATCTGACCAACGCATCGGGCTGCGAACTCGGGGTCTTTTACCGTTTACTTTGCCTGTGATTATGAGTTTCTCGAGATTTTCTCCTTCCTTTCTGGCAACATGTCCAAAGTACTCAGAATTCTTTTAAGGCGGTAAGTCTGTAAGGTCGTTGAGACTCTTGTTGTGTTCTTCCGTTTTGTGAGTATAGATGTATGGTTCGATGCGCTGTCCAAGGTATCCGCAGACAACACATCATTTCGACAGCATCAATGTAACTGTAGTCTACATAACAGCTTTCAGAGTTTATGTCTCTAAGAGCTCAGGTGCGTGAACCATCTAGGAATATAAAGATATACCCACTTATACAGTATTTGATGCCATAGTTTTCACGTAGACACTCATAGATGTTGACACTCCCACTAAGTTTGGCGTCTGCGAAGTACTATTATCCGTAACTACCTAATGTATTCTTATTTTTCCATTACCTATTTGAATCGTGACGTGTACATTTTACTAAAAAAATAATACTATTCTGTCGCACAAAATATGTTTTTTTCTTATAATAATATTAACACTAAATATTGTGCATTTAATATTAAAACAATTATTATATGAGTACTAAAATACAAACGTATATACAACTAACAAGGAATAACTCGAGACTAATTCTGCCGTTCTTAGCAAAAGTGCAGTAACTCGGTTTTTGAGTCTAACAGAGTTAAGCACATCATCATCATCATCATCTCAGCCATAGGACGTCCACTGCTGGACATAGGCCTCCCCCATTGATTTCCACAAGGACCGGTTGGAAGCGGCCCGCATCCAGCCCTTGCCTGCGATCTTAGTCAGGTCGTCTGTCCACCTGGTTGGTGGCCGCCGGAGTTAAGCACATATTCGTGATCAATTAAATGAGGTCTACATTTTCTTCTCAGACAGTTTGTACATATCTATTGACGATCGTGATTTTTTTTAGCGTTACCGCAACATCTTACGGATTTTGTCTTGGTTAACTTAACAAGAGTGAAATAAGACGAGTTGTGGGAAGGTAAACTAAAATAATACGTTATATTACTAACCATAACTACAATAAGTGCGTTTCTTTTATTTTAGGTAGGTACATTCTAAGTTTGTAGGCCTCATTCACAGGTCATAAGGGCAACAACTATGAGTTATTGCACTTGTTTGCAACAAATAAACATTAGTTTTTTCTAAACTAAACATTTTTTTTTTTTGTTTTTTAGACAACATTCACACAAGGTCTTCAGGTACCAAACTAGGCAGAGCCTGTACTATGGTAACCTGATGACTGATATATACTTATATACATATACACCCAGACACAGGTCAAACAGACATGTTCATGCACACAAATGTTTGACCTGTTCCGGAATCGAACCCGGTACCAGCGGCTCAGAAGGCAGAGTGCTACCAACTGAGCCAACCGGCCAGTCAAATTGTCTTACGTGAGAACTTGTATTATGTATACAGAATTTACTAAAACACTAAATATTTTTACAAGTACTTATCAGCTAACCAATATCTTATTAGGTTGTCGTACTAACAAAACCGTAATAGGAGCACTCATTGTGAGAACATACTATAACATGTTGCAAGTACCTGCAACTTGAAACTGATTCGTGTTGATTTTTTAACGATAACAATAACTACCCTACTTATTACGGTTCTGACGAGTAAACATTATATCTACCTATGAAACAGTCCTAAACATCAGTACAATACCGCGATTTACTTACTCAATACCTCTACCCATTATAATATATATATATATATATTATATAATATACTATACTATATACTATATAATGACGGTCCCGTGGCGTTTCATCTTGTTTCATTTTTAAAAACTCAATATTATAGTTATTGTTTTTAGTTATGTATGCCTTTGAGTTTATAAACAATTGTCATAGACAAAGAAATATTTTTGTGGCAAAAACAAAACATATTGAACAATTCTGCCGTCCTTATTTAAAGTGCAATAAATAATCCAAAGCTAATTTCGAGAAAAACGCTGTAGTAAGTAATTTATTTTTGTTTTGCTTGTACCTCCATCCTCATACAAGGTATTGACTCGAAACTTTCACGAGGCTATAGTTAAAAATGTATAGAATATTGCGTGACATATATATATATATATATTAATTTTTATTATTTATTTTAATCACACTCAGACCCCCGCACTGGGATTCCCTGTATCGCGGGAGGCATGGACACACACAATCACAGCACACAAACTTTCAAGTCCCGGGACAAACATCTACACTCATCGCTCAAATTTTTGCCCCTGGAGAGATTCGAACCCAGGAGACACAGAATTCATGTCAATGACACAAACCACTGCGCCACGGGACCGTCGAAGAGGTCAAAGATTTATAAGATATAAACAAATTTTTGCAATTTTTTTCTGGTGTTTCCTAAATAAGGAACGGATTAAAACTCTTTGCAACAGAACCTTTCAAACAGAATCCTTAATAATGCGAGAACCATTATAAAACAAAAGTAGGAAAGATAATTTTCAACACATCGTGTGACGCGAATTAACATTCTTTCATTAACGAGGGTACGCTATTAATTCAAGGGTGGGATTAGGGGTTGAATTTGTTTTGAGAAACAATCGTTAGAACATTTAACGGGTAATGTGGGAAGGAACTTTTTTTTGGTACATTTACACACAAAGAAAAAATGTAGATATGTTAATGAATGAAAAAACATCGAATACTCTTAGATTTTTTTGTAGCCGATACAACATTTTACTTATAAGTGTCTTATTGAATACTAGCTTAAAAACGTTTCATAATCTCAGCCATAGGACATCCACTGCTGGGCATAAGCCCCTCCAATTGATTTCTACATAGACTGAATGACGGCAGCCAGCCCTTTCCTGCGATCTTAGTCAGGCCGTCCGTCCACGTAGTCGGTGGCCGTTTAATGCTGCGCTTGACAGTCCGTGGCCTCCATTCAAGAACCTGTCGACCCCAACGGCCATCAGTTCTTCGAGCTATGAGCTCTGCCCACTACCACTTCAACGAGCTAATCCGCTGGGCTATGTCAGTGACTTTTGTTCTTCTACGAATCTCCTCATTTCTGATTCGACCGTGAAGAGAAATCCTGAGTATAGCCCTCTCCATAGCTCGATGTGCAACTTTGAGTTTTGCTCACAAGGCCTACAGTCAGATACATTTAAAATATATAATTTAAAAAAAACATTGGGACATCTTAAATCGTGTGTTATATGTACATAATTATTATACTAGAACATTTTATTTTTATTTTTTACTTATTATTTGCTTGCGTTTGACAACTGGCTCACGTGATCTTAAGTGATGGCGTTGTCTAGGTTATTAAATGTATTATTATTATTATCGGCAGGCCACAGAGTAGTAAATAGCTCTTTACGTCGTAGAACTCAGATAAAATAACCAGGAGCGGAGGCTGTATACTCAAAGTCGTAGAGCTGTCTACGTCGTAGCCATCGTAGTTTATCGACAAATAAATTTTGTCTGACGCGGTGACGGATGCGTCATCACATCAGTCTGTGCGGATCCGTCTTCATCGCTGTTGCTTTCTTCAGATAGAATCCTGGCAGTGTGACACGCGTAGCTCACTGTGTCTCTGCACTCCTCCGACACACTATCCACAGCACCATGAAAACAAGTTTTCCAGCTACGCGACAGTGCACACCTTCTATCTCTATTGAAGTTCGGTCGACGACTAATTTCTATAGCCTCACGGATTTTACGTGGCACAAAAAGCTTTTCCATTGCTACAATCCGGGCTTTATCAAAGCGTATGTAGTGCAGCGTGCAGGTTAGGGCGTGCTCTGCCACAGCGTTGCTGTCGGCGTTCTTCATGGCACGTATGCGTTCACCGAGTCTCGTAGACATATATCTTTTTGTTTCGCCAGTATATATATACACCTGGGCTTTCCATTTTGGCGAGCGCGGGAATTGTCTAACTTTTGAAGGGTAGCGGAATATCGTCTTGATGGAAAAATTTACGGCGTAAAAAGTGTCCGATTTGCAGGCAATGATGTTTTACTAAAGATGACGTATATTCATACTGCGCGGTGCTCAGATTTTGTTCCTTTACGACATAAACATGCTTACTGCGACAGATAATACGGTACAAATAATACAGAAAAAGATAGCTATACGTTTAGACTTGCGCTTGAAATACGCGTCGCAATGAAAATTACTACAATTGACTTAATTTTGCCGCCTCAATTTCCGCGCGCTTGTGCGACATCTACCTTATATAAACATATAATATCATTGTTTGCAGGTATGTTAGTGACCTATTCGCTGATACTACAGGGTCCTGTGCAGACGATTGTGCAATTCGATTGCTCTGTTTCCACTCGTATCCATTCAACTCTAGCATTGACTTCACATGTGTAAGGTCTGTGTCCACTCCATCGTATTGAGGATCACATAGCTTTAGAGGTCTGTTTACAAGTATTTGTTCTATCATCATTCTATCCGTAAAAACAGTATAAAGTAATTATGAACGTAAATTTTCGATTTAGTAAATTTGATAAAGTTTAAATCATACATTCTGCCATATAGTTATTTTAATACAAGTTAATTTAAATCTGTAATTTTTTTTAATACATTTTAGTGAAATGTATAAATTAGACAGATATTTAATAATTAAAACTGACTATCTTCTTTTACCTACTGTTTTCTGTATACGTCCGCTGCTGTCACTCTGACACTGGCAGAATAACATCAACTCTACAAAAACACGCCAAACATGAAAAGAAGAAAGTTTGTTCTTTTTTATACTTTATAGATACGTTCGACCACTATCTTAGTTGATGGTGTGTGACAATGTATTCGAAGATGTTACCACCTATGCTAACTGGCTATCAAGGACTGCTGCTTGATTGAACACACGATTATACGTGATTGGTGACAGTTTTTTCAAACTTTTGTTCTAAGCTTGTCCTCAAACGTTACATTAAAAAAAAACGACATAGCTCTGTATGTTGAACAGAATTATATAATACTAGTAGGGCCCCGCGGTTTTATCCGCGTAGTGATGATTGATGATGATGATGTTAATGAAAAGTAGCCTATGTGTTAATCCTAAACTATCTCCATAACAAATTCTATTGAAATTGGTGTAGCCGTTTAAGCGAGAAGAGGTAACAAACATGCACACATACTTTGGTATTTATAATATTAGTAGGAAGTAGGATTATACATCATGATATCATTTTTCACAAATACAAAGAAACTTTCCATGACATACACCCCCCCCCCCCCCCCTTTACCCCGCTCCAACCGGCAGAAAAAAAACATACAGAATTTATACTTTTAGGTGCTGTAAACTCAACGTTTGTCTATCATTTTAATAATGTGTCTTATTAAATTTGGATTATGTAAATAAATAAACAAATAAAGTCATAACATTGTTTATTTCATTCCATTATTCTTGTTAACTACAACGCACGCTTTATTTTCTGAGATAAGGCTATGGCTTTCATTCTAGACTTAAATATTCTGTTGGACTTCTAAGACTTCGTGTTTCAAATGCGGAACAAATGTGCGTTTTCTTGAGAGACTCATGAATGTGATCCGTGCAGGCGAAGCGCTAGGCATTAGTGCTCGGCACTTAGTTGAACTTAATAATTCACAAGCGCATGAACTCCTTATCGTGTATGTGATTTTATATGCCGTCCGGATCCATTTGAATGTGCACTATATATCTGCACTTAGATGTGCAGATATGTATATATGGCAATGAGCGCCCAAACTATAAGGTTTCATTCTTTCTTTTTAATTTTCTTCCTCCTCGCGTCTTGACCTCCTACGGACGATACTACGCCAACCAGGGTATGAGGTTTACGAATGCCATGTTCAGATTCAGAAGCCGACTCGATGCCAATAAGACAACGGCAAAAAATTGTTCTCTTCTAAATTCATAACAGCCTGAATTTAATGTTGAATCTATGCTCAGACTGTATTTTTTTGTAATTTTGTAAGGCATGTGTCATTTTATATGCTAACAGACTATGGAAAATGCTTACCAAAAAATGTAACCGTTTTCGTAACACTTTAAAGTGTGAAATACTTTGTTAATTCATTTATGTGTGTTCGCGGATAACTTCGTCGTTTGAAAGAGGAGTGGTTGTAAAGGAGCTTACTCCTTTTTTTGAAGTCAGACTGAGATAGGTTAGACCGTAGATTAACACATACTTTTTTCATCTCTGAAATTATTGCTGTTACAATGGGATAAGCAAATAGGCCCTAGAAAACACGTAGGCTACTTTAATCCCGGAAAAGTATAGTTCCCGTGGGCCTAGTTGACATTGACTAAGTTGGAATCGTAATCCACGCGGGTGAAACCGCGGGGCGCTACTAGTTATATATATATATATATATATATATATATATATATATATATATATATATATATATATATATATATATATATATATATATATATATATATATATATATATATATATATATATATATATATATATATATATATATATATATATATATATATACATATATATATATATATATATATATATATGTATATATATATATATACATATATATATATATATATATATATATATATATATATGTATTTCCCGCCTTTACTCACGTTTATAGTCGAAGTTTTGACCTAGGTTTCAGGCATGTCCAATGCCAATCCTCAGGTGAGTTTACGATGCCAGATCGCGGTGACCACTGCGGGTCTCAGCGGTGTAGATGTTACTGATATTCCAGATTAATCAGTATTCGTATTTGCCAATTATATAACCCGATATCAAATGACGGCGATTTATTTGATGTATGAAGCCAATGATACTAGAGCCAATCCAAATCGACTCGTTAGTCTTGGCCATGGCATCCGACTAAGAACTCGAAACGTGAATCAATTTTAATTTCTGTCTATATCATCTATTAGATCATTTTATTACATCTCTTGACGGCTTTTTGAAAAAATGATAGCTCAGCGGTGGGAGAGTGGGATCTGTCAAACAGACGGACGCTGGTTCGATCCCTACCATCGGCTTGAGTTTCTGGTGAAGATAACACCGTTATCAAACTCCCAGCATGGTGGTATGGCACTTCAAGTACCGGCCTGGCTAGCTACCACTTCCAAATTTGAAAAGCTGCATACACATAGTGTAGGCAGCAGTCCTCGAGAGCCAGTAAGCATTCTAGGTCTAGCGTGATAACATCTTCTATCGTCGCTGACGATCTACTTTAATAGTGGTGCAATAAAGTTTTGAATTTGAAATTTGAATTTGAATTTGGTTAAACGCTAGAATTATACAGAAAATAAAATTGATTAACTAGCGATTTTTAAATGTTACTACATTAGTTAGATCGTGCTCGTATTCTTTGATGCATTTCTTAAAGACAATTCCTTCTTTTAGTACAGTTAATTGTACAAATTAATTGTAATATAAAAATATATATTGTTAACTAACTACTTTTAGATGTTACTACAATAATCACATGCGGATTAGCAAGTTGAAGTGGCAGTGGGCAGGGCACATAGCTCGAAGAACTGATGGCCGTTGGGGCCGAAAAGTCCTAGAATGGAGACCACGGACTGGTAAGCGTAGCATAGGACGGCCACCGACCAGGTGGACAGACGACCTGACTAAGATCGCAGGCAAGGGCTGGATGCGGGCCGCTTCCAACAGGTCCTTGTGTAAATCAATGGGGGAGGCCTATGTCCAGCAGTGGACGTCCTAAGGCTGAGACAACGACGACGACAATAATCATAGTTTTAAAATATGTTATGTTTTTAGCAAATATAATAATATTTTAGTCGTGAAATTGCCTTATTACACATGTTGCCTTTCAAATAATTATTTAAGTAAGATCAATTTTTATTTGAATTGTGTTCACATAAAAGTTGAGAAGGCCATTAGACCTTTTTCTGTCCTTTCATAACTCACTATTACTCCAATTATCATTATAAGTCTTATTACGTAATGCTAAGGAAAAGACCCAATTTCACGGTGTATTAACCAATTTTCCCTATTATTAGGTAAATTGTGGGTAGATTTGATTGAATGGCTCTTGAGAACGTGGTCGCGTTTTTATGAATTTATGGTACTCATGGGAGGGATGGCAATTCTAATAAATTGTAGCACACGTATTGTTTGCAGAAAAAAAATAATTCATTTGTAAAAGATACAGGCATCTAAGCAAAAATATATTTAAAAATATTACAACATATAATTTGTTTTAAATTATATTAATAAATTATTTTATAGTAACGATAGAATTTATTTTTTAATTTCAAAAAATGGAGGCGACTTCATCACTCAAAAGTGTAAAATAACTTGTTGAAGTCGACACATTTTTGAGTGTTAAAGTCGGTTCCATTTTAAAAATTTTTTTTCTTACTTTTCAATGATTTTTTTTTTTTTACATATTATAAGTTTGTGTTTGACAACTGTCTCACCTGATGTTAAGTGATGACGTTGTCTAGGATTTAGCACGCAAACCTAGAAGGGACCTATTCACTCGCGACTTGAAGACTCCAGGATTGTACATATCGGGAAACACAGACTCGGGCAACGAGTTCCATTCCTTGGCAGTACGCATTAAGAAAGTGGAAGCATAACGCTTCGTGCGTATAGGTGGTATATCTAATATATATAAATCTCGTGTCACAATGTTTGTCCTCAATGGACTCCTAAACCACTTAACCGATTATAATAAAATTCGCACACCATGTGCAGTTCGATCCAACTTGAGAGATAGGATAGTTTATATCTCAAATTAAAGTCGCAATTTTAATTTATTGCTAATCAGCTGGGTCGGTGGTGGTAATCGACTGGGTTGAGTAAGTAATCAATAGATGGCGCCACATGGCCACAGCAACGCGTGGCCGGGTCAGCTAGTCTACCATATAGCGATGGCGAATTGCCGTACGTCGAGTCGACCGATGATAGAATGACATTGTTTTTGGCATTGTGTATGTGCAAGATTTCTTCACCCCCAATAAAGAAGTCATTCAGACAGTTGTGACACTTTTCAGTTATTGTAGTAACATAAAAACCGCCTAACCGATTTTGACGAAATATGGGACACAAGGTAATCATCAGCTTTCAAATAATAAAAAATCATAAAAATCGGTTCACGCAGTCGAATGTTCTGAGGTAAGAACCATAAAAAATCCAATGGATTGCGAACCTCTTCCATTTTTGCGAAGTCGTACGTTGTACCGGCCCGCTCACTCAGAACCAAATGTATTGTTTTTTTTTATACTCTATAGATTTAACGTTTTAAGGTCATCTGTAAAGTACATATTTGTAATATTTGAAATCAAAACGCGTCAGAATTTGTTCCGCCCTCTATGCCTGTAAACACCCGCGAGACTCTGACTGAGACTGTAATGACATCCCCAATAACCACAAACCAAAAAAAAAAAATGGAACCGATTTCAACACTCAAAGGTGTGAAATAACTTGTTGAAGTCGTAACGTATGTGTGGAGTGTAACTCAAGAAATGCTAATCCGATTTTGATGAAATTTAAATGGGACCACACGGGAAGCACCAGCTATCAAACAAAAAAAGTCATCAAATCGATTCACCAAGTAGAAAGTTCTGAGTTAGTTCAAACATAAAAATAAAACAAAAACATTCGGGTCGAATTGAGAACCTCCTTCTTTTGAAAAGTAGATTGAAATTGCTCGAAACAAAACATTCCTACAAAATTTACTCATCAGTCTGCATTTATAAATGCTAGAATTCTTTTTCTATGGACTTCATTCGAAATACTCGGACACTGTTCCCAAAAAACACACTCATTTCGACATAATCCTCTGTGTAGAGAAACTTTTCTGTGCATTGCACTAAGCTTTTCCAAAAAAAACTAAATAATACTGAACTCTTTGCATTAAACTATTTTTGAGCTTTGAGAAAAGTTTATTGCTAGTGAAAATTATACATTTATGTTTGTGTACGAATTTAGGATATCTGTAGGATATATATATTCTTTTTTAGATATGACCACAATCTCGCTTGATGGTCAGTGACGATAAATTCAAATGTGGAATAATCATCATCATCATCATAATCATTATTATCTCAGCCATAGGACTTTCATTGCTGGACATATGCCTTCCGTATTAATTTCCGGTCCGGATGGAAACGGCCCGCATCCAGACTTACGGATCTGATACGTGGTCTCTGACTATGAGCACATCGAGCATTTGTAGAAGAACGAAAGTGACAACATAGCCTAATGGATAAGAAAGTTAAAGTGGCAGTGGGCAGTGGCAGGGCATACAGCACGCAAGACTGATAACCGATGGGGTCGACAGGTTCTCCAGTGGAGACCGGGTAAGTGACTTGTTTGCAATTACGCGCGGCTCTGAAAAGTCCCGAAAGTACCCAGCTCTGGCAACAGTACCACTTTAAATTGCTAAACTCAACTTTTGTGCAAAATAAGTGCACTACGCTTGCACAACGATCAAACGCTTGACCAAGTCTCAATATATAGTGACAGCGATGAAAATTAACATGACTGATATAAGATTTCAAACTAAATACATTTACCTAATCCTTATGTACATAGCGTAGTGTTCGAATTAATATTTTGATTAGAAACACTGCTTTTTTACCTCTTGAGCTTTTTGTTCTTTATGTCTTTGGGAGTCATAATTTTCGATTTCGATAGAACTTTTTTTGCATATATACCCTGTCTGTTTCATCGTTCTGGGCTCAGCATGCGTGGAAAATTAATAAACATAACGTACATAATTCCGAACGTAATAATTTTGAAAAATATTACGTTTGCAACGCGCCTTAAGTGGCCTTGATCTGAGTTAGACTTTGTGACCACTTGCAATCAGGTTACATAGTAGTATCTATATAAGCTACTAGCTGCACCCCGCGGTTTTACCCGCGTACATTGGAATGACAGTGACGCCATCTGTCGAAATTTGGTCGTACCAACTCAGAAACCTTCTTTGGCTAATGCACAACAACTTTTCTAAAGATCATCACATGGTCAAATGCATAGTGTACGATTCTTTATAGGACATACAGAAAAACATTAATTTTTATATGTAAGATATTTTGCTTGTTCATGAGGCACATTTTAAGGAATTACCACTATTAGTGACTGTACAGTTTACACGGTTAAAAAGTTTTTATTTTACATCTTTCTTAACGCACCAATAATAGTTCCAAAAACGTCCTTTTGCATAAAGGCACCATTAGTGCGGCGTGTACAAATCTGTGTATTTCATCTGGTATCGATTAGTGACGTAGGTGCTGTTGATTAGCGCGCGCCAATACAAGTGACGTCACAGCAAGCGGGGAGAGCAGCGGCGCGAGCGCCGCCGTCGCCGCGTGATCCCATTGAAAAAGTGACTAAGAATGTGACGAATATTATTATTCTAGCGTTTGGCCAATATCTCACTTGATGATCAGTGACGATGTGGTCGAAGATGTTATCACACCTAGAACGCTTTAGATAGTTTTTCAAACTTAAGGGTAGTAGCTAGCCAGACGGGTAGGTACTCAACATTACGCAACTATCATACTTACCAATATCTGGCTAACTACCATTCCGAAGTTTGAAAACCTGTTATCAAACTTGTGTCCAGACAACTGTCCTAGAGAGCCAGGAGCCATTCTAGGTGATTCTACCAGCAACATAGATACCATCACGTGAGATAGTGGTATATCTATAAAATAAACATCAAAACAAAGTTCAATTTAAAAACAATAAATTCTAGAGGTAACTATTATCTACATGACCATGACCACAACTTATGAAGTGTCATGGCCTTCAATTTCATATAAAATAATTTAACAACATATTTTCCTTGTAGATAATAATAAATCTACGTAACAATATTTAAACGATTGAAGTTTTGACGTCATTTTGTTATCAGTAGCCATTCGGCCTACATTCCCAGATCATTTGAGTCTGTAATATAATGTTTAATATGAAAAAGGTTATATGTCGCTATACGCTTTAGATAGTTTTTCAAACTTAAGGGTTGTAATTGTAATGTTTAGACTTTCGCGATTCGAACACATTGTTATTAAATCAAACGGGGCTTAATCGCGAGAAAAACATTTAGTAATTTATTTACCTCTTCGTCTTCTCGTGACCACGACCAATGCAACTTGGTCGAAACGTCGAGGTAAATAAATTACTAAATGTTTTTCTCGCGATTAAGCCCCGTTTGATTAAATAACAATTAAGGGTAGTACCTAGCCAGACGGGTAGGTACTCAACACTACGCAACTATCATACTACCAATACTATCTATAATCTATAATACTACCAATATCTGGCTAACTACCATAAAAACTTTGATAAAGCTGCTCGTTATTAGCGAACGGACAAAAATTGTTTTTAAATTATTTATTTTAATAATGATATCATGTTTGTAACTAATGGTATTATTTAACTCAAAGATCGTTATTTTTTGAGGTTTTGTTTACAATCCATATTGATAACTTAATGAATTAATGATTAATGTATAAATGAATGAACATGTTGACCGAGACTTTTACTTTTAAATGATTTTTTTTTTAGTAAAAAAAACATAATTAACAAAAAAATTTAAGAAATTACCGAATGAAATAATTTATAAGACTATGAAATAAAGAAAACATGAGTAAACAAAAAAAAAACAACGGATTGCACTCCGCTAAAATATGAATGAATGAATGAACCTGCATCTGTTGAAGTTCAATCAATGATATTTTATGTTTTTTTTATGATCAGATTAAATAACATAGCTTATGTCAATATAAAGTAAAAATGATTATGGAATAGAGATCAAATCTTGGTAGAAAATGAAGTAGCGTTCGTTATATCCAATTCAACCATCAAGTATTTGTTATAACATTCAATCTGTCCACTCTCTGTGAATTGGAATTACCTTATTCTGGTTTGTAATATAGCTATACAACTGTTAAACTATGAATATAGTAGCTGTAGTATTTTTATTAGTGTAGTATATTATTTAAATACAAACATCGGCCCATTTATTGTTTGAGTGCGTTTTGTACATAACGTTGCTATTAATAGCATTATAAACAACATATTATCCTGTTTGTCAATTGAGTATAAATTACATGACAATAATTAATGGTAAGTTTTGTTCTGATGATTAACTTACCTTCGTCGTTTAAAAAATATATTAATAATATTAACGAGGAAAACACTTTGAATATTTATTATGTCGTTGTGAAATACATCTGTTATTTGCAATTTAAATAAAACAACAATAATATAGATACATATGTACCCATTTAGACTTCTTGATAGACAGTCAATATTCTTCTTCTCCTTCTCAGTAATAGGACATCCACTGCCTGACATATGCCTTCCCCATATATGGGGGATTCGCCAATTTCCGCCACGCTTAGCAGGTGGGTTGGCGAGCGCAGTATGATTTCCGATCCTCAGAAGCCGCTGCTGCACACCTTCTAATATATGATCCCTTAGCCGACTCAATATTCTATTTCTAGCGAAATAGCCTGCAACCACAAAGTCAGTGACTATCAATCAAGATATTGGTCATAGGCTGGATCTATAAATAGTCAAATAAGGTTACACTTACTTCAGTGGTCCGAGAAGAAATTGAACTCGTGTTCTAAAGTAAATAATAATTAAACGCATTCTGCCAAGCTAAAAGTAATGTTAATTAATATAACATCCTATCAATAACTATTATTTAATGAGAATCAATAAATTAATAGCATTAACAAAGACAAGTCGTTTTTTTGCCCGTTACGGTGTTAAAGGAACCCACTGTATCATCATTGTCATCATCATCACCATCATCTCAGCCATAGGACGTCCACTGCTGGACATATGGCTCCTCATTGATTTCCACAACGACCAGTTGGAAGCGGCCCGCATCCGCACCCACTGTATACATGCGTTGAATTGCTAGAAATGTTAAGTAACGGGATAAGGCCAGCATTGTTTATAATATTATTTAAATATGAATAAGATTAAATTGTTCTTATTGAGTCCATACAGGGAAAACCCGTGCGGGTCTGAGAGTGACAAAAAAAAATATTAACCAGGAGCGGTAGGCGGTGGGGAATTTCCACATTGCTCACAAAACATGTTATTATGACTAGGAACGAATAGGTATATATACCGATGTCCGGCCTGTAGTGGTTTCTTTCGTTATCTTCGCAAACGGATGTGTTAATTCCCAGTGTGCGTTCTGTTACAAAGATAAGCGGTTTACCGCTACTTTGCCTGTAATTGGCTATGACATAAATCAAACTTCTCTCTATATAAAACTTCTCTTTATATACAACTTGCTGCGACCCGCGTGGAGATTATCGATGATGGTGATGATGATAAGTAGCTTATGTGTTATGTATGGGACTTGAAGTATCTATGTACCAAAATGGTGATGATAAAAAAAGGCTATATGCTAATCCAAGGTATCAGCTATGTGTGTTTCAAATTTCATCCAAATCCTTTCAGTTTTTGCTTGATGGACTAACAAACGTCCATCCATCCATCCAATTTTTCACTTTTATAATATAAGTAGGATGGAGTTCACCGTCTCAGCCAAGTCTGTTACGTTTCTTTTTTTGAATAAGGACTTATTAAGCACATAACATTACACAGGCGTTATATGAGTGTTTACAAGTAGAGAGGCAAATCTGGAAGCGTGTTGATTTAAAATATTACAATACGCAAAAAAATGGACGCCAACCTAGTGGCATTTTTACTTGGCGATTTCTTTATTAAATTAATCATAACTTGATTCAATTAATCATAACTTGATTAAATTAATAATAACTTGATTAAATTAATCATAACTTGATTAAATTAATCATAACTTGATTAATTTGACCATGTGTTGTCACAGGATACTGCGATATTTCGGCCATGCAGCTCGTAGAGACGGTAACAACCTGGAAAAGATAATTATAACAGGTCAAGGTGAGGGCAAAAGGCCTAGAGGGCGAAGCCCAAAACGTTGGTCTGACCAGGTGAAGCAACAGCTAGAGATGCCAGTTCACGTAGCACCCCACGAAGCAAAAGATAGGAACAAGTGGAGGGCCGCAGTGAAATCCATCGCACTTCGTGGGAAAAGTCACGATCCTCATCAATGAGGGAACGACTGAGGAGGAGGAGATTAAATTTATCAGGTGCAATCATGTGTTTGGCTGGGAGATGTTAATGCATCCGCCGTATAGTCCTGACCTTGCACCTCCAGGTTTCCACCTGTTTCGGTCTCTTCAGAATTCTTTAGGCAGTGTCAGGTTAACATCACGAGAGGACTGTCAAAACCACTTGTCACGGTATTTTGATTAGAAGCCTACAGATTTCTATAACAATGGGGTCATGTCCCTACCTACAAGATGGCAAAAAGTCATCGATAAAATCGTACCTACATACTTTAGTTAAATAAAAATAAACTATATTAAAAATGTTTTGCTTTTTTTAAATAATGCGAAGAAATGTTTTCCCCACACTATAATTTATGACATACGTACATTACGTTAAATTTCTTTATCATGAGACGCCCACCTCCATTACAGATAACGCTTCCTCATATTCTTATATAATACGTGAATTGGGCGAATTTTATTTATTCAACAATCATACACGGATCGTAGAGGACGTGAAAATAAAAGTGTATTTAAGTTTAATATTTTTCATATAACCGTGAATCCAATAATTAAAAAACTGTGTGTGATTTAATCATCACGATTTAAGATACAAACCTGTTTGCTGAAATTTACGGGAGATCAATTAAGGTAAAGCTCTTTTTTAATTTTATTATTTATTTAAATGTGTATATGATATATTGTGTCATCATCGTTTCAAGCCACCAAATGATATGATACAGACACCATGGTGTGATTTCTTTGATTTGAATTATTGAATTTATTTCATAATAATATATTTATTTACCGACGTAACTAAATCCTCATAAATGATAATGAATATAAACTAGATTAAATGGGAACGATAGTTAAAATTTCCTTAGTAAACAAGCTTTCACACCAGTGGATAGTTTCCTGGCTTTTGCTACTCTGATAAGCTAATCTGTCTTTCGAAACGATGGCGAACGAATCACAGGCATAAAAAGTGCTCGTGGTACACTCAGATGAACCAAACAGGTGGACAACAACACTGTCCGTTTTCTGGGCTTGTTTCGTGATTTGAGGTGATGCTGAATCACGTAAGCTTTAATAGCGTTCTTAGTGAATTATTTGTAGTCATTTCAATAGTCAATGAATATAAATGAATGTTACGTTTAGTTTCACTAATTACCTTAAGAAAATTGTTAAATGTGTTGTGAGAAATTATATTTGTGGTTCGTCTTTTATGCACCATTGAGGCCGACATGAAGATACCTTCATATCTTCATTGTATTTTTATTCCAATATACGTACATTACATATAAAAAAAAACAACATATTGACATTCAAAACAGTCAAGTATAAGTACTAACCTGGCTTTTGTAACTTATGTTACATTTTTGTTAATTTTTAAATTGTTATTTTTGGTGCTCACGAATTTTAAAAAGTGCAATGTGTACTATGTACATAGTTCATACATATAACGAACCGTAAGTACATAACTAATAAGTAATGTAACTTTTTATTTTTTGGTTTTATAATAGATAATCATAATAATATAGTATATTGAAGCGCATGCTCACTGTAAAATATTAAAATAAGTTTTAAGATGTAAGCACAATCGTCTTGTAAGTGAAATTTTGTATTTTCCTAAGACAATATTGACTGGCCGGTTGGCGCAGTTGGTAGTACTCTGCCTTCTGAGCCGCTGGTCCCGGGTTCGATTCCCGGACAGGTCAAACATTTGTGTGTGTGAACATGTCTGTTTGACCTGTGTCTGGGTGTGTATATGTATATAAGTATATATATCAGTCATCAGGTTACCATAGTACAGGCTCTGCCTAGGTTGGACCTGAAGACCTTGTGTGAATATTGTCCCATATAAAAATATATATATATATATATATATAGTTCTTTAAACCGATATTAACATAAGTTCTAAATTTTTATTTATGTTATTTATTTATTTGCACAAAACACTGACTTATACATTACTAAAATACATGGATAAAGATAGATAAATACATATGTATGTGAAAACAATATAAGATAGATATGATGACGAAGATGAATGATGAATTAAAATAAAATCATTTATTCATCAAGCATCACTGACATAAGTTATTTAATACCAAAATACCAGTCACATTTTTCAACTCATAATAATTATATAAAATAATTACATAAAATTAAATATATATGTCGACATCGTTAATTTTATATGAAATTAAGTATACTTGTACTTTTTGGACTTTCGCGATTCGAACACATTGTTAATAGATCAATCGGGACTTTTCGCTTGAAAAACATTTAGTAATTTAATTACTAATAATTAGTAATTGTAAAGTAAGTAAGTAAGTAATTACCTCTACAATTTGACCTAGTTGCATTGGTCATAGCCACGAGAAGACAGTGACTGTCTTCTCGTCTCACCATGGTCAAAACGTCGAGGTACATAAATTACTAAATATTTTTCCCGCGATAAAGTCCCGATTTATCTACTAACAATTATGTATACTTCAATTAATATTATAAAAAGGGCCAATGCCTTTATCAAATAAAATACTAATAACTAATTACAATACTAAAGCTGCTACTTTATACTACTACTAATTGACGACGAATTGACTGGTCGGTTGGCGCAGTTGGTAGCACTCTGCCTTCTGAGCCGCTGGTCCCGGTTTCGATTCCCGGACAGGTCAAACATTTGTGTGTATGAACATGTCTGTTTGACCTGTGTCTGGGTGGGTATATGTACATAAGTATATATATATAAGTATGTATATAAGTATATATCAGTCATCAGGTTACCATAGTACAGGCTCTGCCTAGTTTGGGACCTGAAGACCTGGTGTGAGTGTTGTCCCATATTATAAAAAAAAAAAAAAATTGTAATGCCGATCTTTTTAGCTAAATATGTGCCACCATTATGGTCACACGTCGCTTCGATGAAACGCCCTGATATTTTTAGAAAAATTCGATGAGCTCCCGGTCCCCACGGGTCCAATGTCTCGAGCCTATATTATATTATAAAATTAAATTACAGAATATTACATATTAAATAACAAAGATAGCCGGTACGCTTAAAGATGCAGTTTTCTAGCACTAGAAAATATTTTTTATTTTTTTTTATTTTTTTAATTATTTTTTTTTTTATTTTTTCTTTTAACATTCACGCAATTATGTATAAACCGATTGAACCAAAACGAATTTATTGAAATCGCTGAAACCAACAGCATCGGTTTAACTATATGAAGCGGAAAATCTTGTGATGTCAAGGAGTCGACATGCAAATATTAATTCCTTTCATAAGCCAGCAACTTTGTTAATGTGGAGTACTAAATCATAATTTGGTTGCAAGTATTTTTTGTACCACTTATTACGTTATTTGATTAATCAATTCAACGTAATACACGTTGAATTGATTAAAAAAAATGATACAAAGTACTAATTAGTAACAATTTCTCTAAAATATTTTTTCGCCTTAAAGCAGTATGAAAATGTCACTGCCTTGCAGAGAGACTGACTACAGAGTCACTTTTTGAATACTAAGGTTGCAGTTCATCGAAATGTAAGCATACGATTATCAATTTAACCGTCCTCGGTCAAACAGTTTTTACCATACAGTTGGGGTAGAGTTCACCAAAAAAAATAAAACTTCCGACTATCAATTCGAATCAAAACTCCACAGTTAGCGTATATATATAATTATGTATTAGAGTGTGCTATTTACTACTGTTTTGTTGTATGTGTCGTTGTAAATATATCTTTAAACATACATTATTTTTTGCAGGTTCGTATATCACAGAATGCGAATGGTTCGCTCCGATTTTGCGATGAAGAAAAATAATGCAAATAATACATCTGATAAACATTCAAATAAACTTGATAAAGGTAAATAATCAGCTCTACATTTGGCGTGTGAATTTTATAAAATTCTATTTAAATTTTATTTATCACTTTGCATTTTTTTACATTTAAGGCGATCGACCGACATTCGAACACAAAAGAAAAACCCGAAGATCTCATGAAAATGCTCCAGAAATTGTAATTAAAAAACCTAAGACGTCATTGAAGAAAACTTACATAACTCCGACAAAAAAGAAAAATGAAAAAGGAACAACATTGAACCAAAGAAATAATGGAAAATCAAAAAATATAAACAACTCTATGGATGCAAATAAATTACAAAACGGGGTAGTTAAAAACTCAATGCTTCACCAATCTGTAATACCAGGTGAAAATGATCATCATAGAGTTAATACATCACTTAAACGAAATTCTTCAAGCATTTTGAAATATTGTAATTCACACCAGTATCCAAGTCAACAAAACCCATCTGTCATGTCAAATAACACAGTTATTCAGAATGTTGGTTACAAAGACACCAAATTTGTAACTGCTAATAAAAAAAAACTAAGAGCCAAAAACAACACAAACCAACAAAATAATATTAGTCAATTATCTAAATTGCAAACATACTATTCAAGTCAGCCTTTTCGAACCACAGACAAATCACAGATGTCACTTTGTGCTTTGTGTGACAATCATATTTTAGCTGAAACAATTATTCAAAGTTCAGTAAACAGTTTTTGTTGTCTGCATTCTTCCAAAAGAAATAATTTACACAGGATTGTAGATAAGCTTCACCTTAGAATTTTATACGGTCACAGATATTGAAAATCACGCTAAGAAAAAATTGCCAAAGATCTAAACTTATAAATGATTTTGATTTTATTTTAATTTGTGTAACATTGATTTTATTATTAAATGACTGTTGATTGTTCTCAACAACAAAACTTAAAATATGTATTTAAAAGTTCGTTTTCTAAACTGAACTACAAAGACATGAATGCAGATTGTATTTAAGTAGACCCTTGATATATTTTACATGAAGTAGTTTATAAGTAAAAGATTAACAGCGATGAGGTTGGTAGTATCCATTAGCACTTTTATGTTAACTTAGTATAAGTAAATGTAGAAATACGAAAGTGACTAATGTGGTCGCCGTGGCTCCGTGGTCCGTGGTATAACTTTTGTATCTGATCCCCAGGACCCTGTGTTCGAATCTGAACAGAGGCAATAATGTATGTGATGAATATGAATGTCGTATATTTGTGTGGTGTGATTGTGAGTGTCCATGCCTCCCGCAACTCAGGGAATCCCAGTGCGGGGGTTTGAGTGTCGTTAAAAAAATGAGATACGTATCTCATTTTTTAAATGTAAGTAGTGAATTTGAAATTGTAAACTAATAAAATTAATTTTAAATGCAAACGAAACATTGCTTAATCTGTAAATGTAGCTTTTTATAAGATGACGGTGAAGTAAGGGCTTGTAACAGTTTATGGGTTCGAGATATTTTTATTTTTCATAAGACATTTTTTCGCTTACATTGTAATTCAAACACATGTTTAATTAGTGTCATAAAGTACGTAATCATAGTTTTACAAAATGTATGGACTGTTTTTTTTTTTTTACATTCTTTGTTTGTACCGTTGTGTTATTATTAAGTTATAATTGTATACAACATGTATTATGAATGCGAAGGCTAACATTTTGGGACCCTGCGCCAAAATGAATGAATGGATGAATATTTTGTATTAATATAGATTTTTAAGTCCTAAGATATGCACAGATGTCTTAATCATAAAATTGTGAAGGATATAGGTAGTTACAAACTTGTTCTGAATAAATGTATTACTACAAATTGTGTTAGTGTTTTCTCCCACTTATCCTCGACTAAAAACATAGAATAATTTAAATATCGTGTATCACGAACCGAGGTGCCCAGGCGCACGTTCCGCAATCAGATTCAGGAAGTTATAAGAAAGAGTCAGCTCAAAAGTACTGTAAATCGAAGCTCTTGTATAAAAGGCATGTAGATGAAGCGAAAGAAATGTGTCAGAACGTGTGATTTGAAAGGCAGTGGTTTCTATGACGACGAGGCCAACGATACAAGAAAGAGGTGTGATTATATGTTGGCATGTTTTCCTCGACAAAAGAGATCAAATAATTCAGATATCGCGTACAACCAATCTAATAAGTCTTAATTACCTTAATTATTTTGTGATTCGCTTCCGTGTCAATCGACACATTTAGACAAAACATTCCTTGAAATTATTGGATATATCAGATAAGTAGCCTTAAAAGCAATTCAGCTTACCTTACGTTGCAGCAAGTATAGGAGTTCTAGGAAAACTTGAAGGAATGTGTTCGTTTTATATTATTAATATTTTTGAAATATCTTTGGCTGATAGTCGCGTAAACGTGGCGTGTAAGTTGTCGAACCGACGGAACAATTTCCGACAGCGGTGGGTATTCTGAAATCATTGCATGAGCTAATCATAACAATTCCTGGAATTGCAGCTGCATGGCGACTCGCAGTCTACCAGTCGCTACTAAGCATTAAATCAATTAAAAGTCTACCCCTTGAGATAATGCTTTTGACAGCTCGTATTTATAGTGTTTTAATTATTTTTTAATTACGTTAATAGTATTTTTTTTAATTATTCTTTACGCACTACGGCGCATGCTTCAGGTCTGGACACTCCCTTAGGTTGTATCCAGATGTATGTACGTCTGGACGTATGTATCGCGCGCGATCCGAGCGCGCGGATTTCATGCTCGCGCTAGCTCGCGAGCCGCGCGCGATCCGAGCGCGCGCATTTCATGCTCGCGCGCCGCCTCGCCAATCTATGCACCGCGCGCGAACGGCGCACGGGCGGCGCAGGAGCGGCGCGCGTTGCGAGCAAAGCGCTTCCTTTAGCAGCGAATTGATGTGCACGCGAACAGCGCGCGCGCTGTACGCATGAAGCTCGCATGCATCATGCGAGCGTTGTAGAAGTTGCATACTAGAGGTGCATAAACAGTTACAGTAATAGCGTGCGTACAGTACGCGAACAGCAAACGCGCGGCACGTAGTCAGCGCATTCGCCAGACCTGTACACGCCTTTAAAGCTTCAAGCTATGGGTAAAAACGTATAAGCTCATTACAAATAATCACATCTTAAGTACATAGCAAAATTACAAGTATCTATAATGCGTAATTTCATCATTGTATGTTACCACACTATAAATACAACTGATAACATACGTTCTAGTCAAAGGTCATACGTAGAAAATAGTGAACTTTAAAATCAACCTTATTTCAAACACACAATGGTTGTTTTTAGCAGAAAATCCACTCCACAGTTGCTGTTCAGTTTGCCAGTTCAATCATAATACCGAATAGTCCACGGTGAGCATCTAGAGACATCGTGTGTGTTTCATAAAAATACATTTTTAGTCTCTGATGATCTCGAGATTTACATATTATTATTTATTTTAGTAAATTTAATATCATATCAGTGTTTCAAATATAGAAATAAGTTTGACATTTGAGGTAAGGTTTATTTTATAGTGATTTATGATTTATTTACCAAGTGAAACATGTTTGCGATGTATTGCCAGGGCCAATATTCTGGATACATAACCGTGCATTTTGCTGATTATTGGAAAATGATTTTGGCCGAGTGGAAAATGAAAGTGTTTGATATATTTTTCTTTTCTATTTTAGCTCCATAAAGCATAATGTACATAATGTTAGAAGAGAGCCTTATTTGTTATTGCACAACGAATATTTGTCACATATGATGATTGATAACTTGTACGTGGGTGGCCTCGCTACATCCTGGATTCTTAGGTTGAATATTAAATATTAGGCCAGATTATTGAGGCGTCGATAGCTCTGCGGTGAAATCGTCGGCTGACATACTAGCGAGCGTTGGTTCGATCCCCATGAGTGGTTTAAGATTAGATAGAGAGCGACATCGTTATTAAATTGGTGGTACGTACTTTATAGTATCCGCTGAGCTAGCTATCTATGAAGCTTGAATATTTTTTACAAACACGGTGTGATGCGGCAAGCTAGTCATGAGATCCTGTCAACAGTCTGGTCTCGCGCCATTTTCTACCTTCTTCTTACTATTACTATGAACTAATATGACTAATACAGCACGTGAGATATGAGTGAAATCGCTGGATCTATGAAGTTAATTGGGTTGTTTTGTGTGCAGTTCTGTCCTGAATAAATGATTTTCATTTCATTTTAAGTTCATAAAAAACAGATTTTAACTGAAACATACAAACGAGAGTCAACAAAAAAACTTTCGCCTCTATAAGATTAGTGTGATTACCCACCAGAAAAATCATCTTTTGGAAAATGAAACAAGATTTAATTTTTTTATTAATTTAGCGACCTGAAAAATTGTGATAGAAACATTTTTGACAAACCGATTCTTTTTTATTTTTCAGATGGCTATGAACAATAACAGCGGGTTCATGGTACTTCGATTTTTGCACCTACCTTATGAGAATATTGACAGATATGTATGTGTTTTGGACTCTTGGATGGTAATGCGTTCAACTCACGAAACGATGGGTCAAAGAAAAGTTTTTGTCAAGTTTCCTATAGAAAGCCCAGAAGTGACAAGAAGACGTGTTGAAAATAGAGAACCGTGTGAAAAAAATTGGAACAGCTATTTGGCAATTCAACATTATACTACTGGTATGATACTAATAATTAATTATGATAATACCATAATACTACTATTGTTGAAACCGCGGGGCTCTACTAGTGAGTACTATATTTCTTTTGTGTCAAGCGTTGTCGTTGTAGAGAGTTGGCTGTCAAACTGACGGACGCTGATTCGACCCAATCAACAGCTTAAGCTTCCGGTGAAGGTTTCTACAGTCTTCGTGATAGTACACAGTTTATACAAATATAAATTAATAAAAAAAATTGTGTTGAAACAAACAATTCAAAATATACCCGTAAAAGCTTAATATTTTTCAAGCAACAAAAAAGAGATGCTGGTAGTATTCTTTTTTAGGGTGGGATATATCGTAGCATAAAACTTTCCTCGGCGGAGGCCACGGAAAACGATGTGTGTCGCAGTAGAGTCTTAGTGTAGCTTCTGTGGGCGTACGCTCAGACAGGTGCCTCTAACAGGGTCATTCACCAGATCACTTTGAAGTACAGCTGACAGCAAATAGACTCGGGCGCCCAAGTCGAGCATCGGCCTCCCCAGGGCAGCTGCGGCTCTCACAACTTTAAGCCTCGAATTTCAACTCACTCTCCAGGACTAGATCTAGATATTTCATCTGGATCCAGATCTGAAATACCAACCACTGCACTGAACCAAAGTTCTGGAAAGGGCGAGGCCCTTGATCTTACTTTATCCTGTATAAACTCTCTGGTTTGTGGAATGATGTTGACCGGGGGGAGAGATGGGGGAGAGGTGTCCTGCTGTGGAGGATATCATTAATCTGTTACTCTGTCATTATCATAATGACGACTAATAGTCGTTAATAGGCTAAGTCGGTGAGTTTATTCGCCTACGAGCTAATCCATATTAGTCATTGTAAATGTAAATTTGGTTTGTTTGTGCTAAACTTTGTCTATTATAATCTTACATAATATTATTTATTATATTATATAGATATATTATTACAAATAAGAAAATATGACAGATTTTTTGTAACACTTTCACGCTCAAACGTCTTCGGAGACAGTCATAGAAAAGATCTTTTGAAAAAAGAATAATATGAAGTAGGCAAATGGTCTTGTATATTATTATATTAATAATGATTTATCAAGCCTCTTAAGATATTTAGACAATGTTATACGCTAAAAGACTGTTCTTTTTCTTATTTTGCAGACAATTATGAGGATGCTGATATTTGGATTATCGCCTACACACCTTTACAAGATGATGACCTAGACACAAAATATAATGGTAAATTTGTTTAAATTTTCACAAGCATTACTTATTAAGATTTCTACTTTTTTGTAATTATAATATAGGCCATGTCACTCCGGGATAGATTCCCAATAGTGAAAGAATTTTTCAAATCGGTTCATTAGTTTCGGAGCCTATTCAATGCAAACAAACAAACAACCAAACAATCAAATTTTTCCTCTTTATAATATATATTAGTATAGACAAATTAAGTTAGATAGTTAGTTATACAGAAAATTCTTCATTTGGCATGACAAAAATGACTTAATACGTTCATGTTTATATCTTATACTGTCATAGACAAACAAAAGGCGGACTTATCAATTACAGCGATTTCTTCCAGTCAACCTTTCGTTTTGGAAAATTTACATTAAAAGTAAGGGTGGCGTGATTGCACCTATTGAGAGTATTTAATGTTTTTAAATTAAATTTTAAATGTGACACTCAAGAAAAGCTGGCTAAACTCACTGACAGCAATAGGTTTAATATCAGCCCTCATATTATTCTTATAGGTTAATATTTATATTGGCCGCACCATAACGTGAGTAATCTTAGATGACTTGGCTCTGATTCAGAACTGTTCGATAGCTAACCAAATCAATTCGGTTATAAGTAAACACCGTGTTACATTCTATTTTCTTTTAAACATTTGTTATAGTACAAGATATGGCTTAAGAAATATATACCTTCATCTGTTATTTACATATGACACTAATTATATGTTAAATAGTAAGTAGATTGATACGTTGCACGTGGGTTGTCTCGCGAAATCCCGTAACCATACTGTAAATAATATGAACTTTATATTCAACAGTGTTATTTGACAGTTTGTAATGTTCATGGTTACTTAGATTTAAAAACTACAGATTTTTGCGCGAGTGCGGAGAGTGACAGAGAAGCATTTCGCACGCTAACCCATGTGAGAGACAAGGACGCATAGAGATTTTTATAAAATACGGCAAATTAAAATGGTTCGAAATCCTGCTAATATTATAAATGCGAAAGTTTGGGTGTAAGTGTGTATGCTTGTTACTTCTTCACGCTCAAACGGCTATACTGATTACGATGAAATTTGGTATGGAGATAGTTTAAGCCCTGGATTAACACACAGGCTACTTTCATCCCGGAAAAAGTAAAGTTCCCGTGGGATAATTGAGGTAGCGAGAAAACCGTAATCCACGCGGATGAAACCCGCATAGTATGTATACTAGTATGAAATATATGAACATTATCGAATCGAATCGATTTGGTTAGATAACTATAGTTCTGAATCGGGAGGCTGGCCAGCTGGCTTATTCTTGATTTCAGTTTCAATGTATGTCCAATTCTAATTCGACTCAGTTCCAATCTCATTCAACGTCATTTTGTATTTATGTCAAATTCCATCAAATTCGATTCCAATCGTGCTCCAGTGTTACGTTCAAGAGTATCAATATGCGCGAATTTGATAGAAATCACAAATTACATTCGGAATCGAGTGTCAGGAGTAAGCCCACAGTTGCCCATAAAATAATAAAATAAACTAAGTAAATATTCGGCGTTTTGAGTATTGTAAAGGTAATTGTTACATTTTTATGATGTATGAATTAATTTATACAAATTTTCTACTAAAATAAACATTTACTAGGAGAATAATAACCCAGGGTAATGTAAGGATTTTAAACAGTCCTAGTGAAATCAATGAAGGGTACATATGTCAAGCAGTGATTCTCCTACGGCTGAGATAATAATTATGATGATTTATATCTAAGTGATATATTTAATTTTATCATCATGATATTTTAAGGTAATCAATCGAAACTGCTCAAGAAAGATAAAATAAGCGACACTGCGCAAAGCAATCTGTCAACACCATCTGCCAGGCCTTTACTGAAGGTACAACCTATGAGAAGCTTAAAAAATATTTCAACGACACCATCTTACAAAGAAGAACATCTATATTGCAATGAAAAATCAATGATTGGACCATGCTTCTCTTGTAAAAAAAGAAGAATTGACTCCACAAGCATTGAAGAACAAAGAAAAATTAGCAAAACCTTACAATTGGACTTCCAGCAACAATTCATTTCTCAAAACGAACAACAATACCGCAATTCATCAGTAAATGGTAAACATTTATCATTACAAATTCATCCCGAAGATTTACGACTAGACCTAAGTAGGGGAATGTCTTTTACCAACAAATATAACACAGCAAATACAGACAAAAAAATGCAACAAACACATGTAGGCAACCGTACACGCAAATCAGCCACCACATGTACGAAAAGTGCCCATCCCAAACGACTTACAGAAAAAAGGTCATCAAATATTGGAAACCATTCCGGTACAGCTAACCAATTGCAACCTTGTGAGTTATATGTACCAGTTTTTGTAAGTTCCAAACTTCATCAGATGGCAGAACAGGGGATGCCTCTGAACACCTATATTGATGAGAATGGCGTCGAATACGACGTACGCTTTGTGAGAGTATAATTAACGAGTTGCTAAGACTATAAACATTAAATACATTATTTAGTTAAATTCCTATATATAACTTAAGTATACTTTTTATTTTAAAGTTTTTTTATTAAAACTAAAAGAGAAGACGTAGTTTTTACACAAAAGAACGTATAAAACACCTCACGTGTTTTACTCACGAAGGAAGTCAGAGGGCTCCTCTACCTTACTTAGTGAGTGATTCCCGTGTTTCATACATTCATAAGATTGTATTAAATATATATAATACAATATTCTATACACATTCATAATATTGTACTAAATATACAATACTTTATAAATATACAATTCAATATTAAAATATTCTATACACATGTGTCCGCCAAAATCTAATAATTCCTTGGCAGTAAGCAGTTTTTTAAAGCTTTATTTAAGAGTTTCGTTTTATTATTTATTTCAGTTTAGTTTTAAGCAACTGAGAATAGTGCTGAAACAGCAGAAAATCTCAAAAGGCGCAAATACAGTACTATACTATTGATAGCAGGTTTTTTTTTTCGCTTTGGAGGCAACGAAATAAGCCGACACGTGACCAAAATGCTGTCCTGCGAACATTTTGCCTTCACCCACTGGTAGTGGTTTAAGAAACTAGTTCAAAAACATTATCGTTATTAATTTTGTTTTAGGTGTAGAAATATTTTTATTAGAAATCGTATTGTCGAAATGAATTATGTAGATATGCTTTTATTATAAATAGAGTTTAATCATTTAAGTTATTATAAGATAAAATTATATTCTAAATTTTAACTCAAATTATAACTGAGATTATATTTTTTTACAACATGCAATTGTAAAGATTTTTTTTTTAATGATACTAATTTTAATATCATTAACTTAATTTTTTTAATACTAGATTAGTTTGGTGCTTTTATATATTTTTTTACTGTGAAAACAAGAGTGAATCCGATTTTTTATAATTTGTAATACTCATAAAACTTCAAACTTTAATTTTATTAATATCTACCTCATAATAGTTTATTTATATTTGCTAAGCTAGGCGTACTCAAACATGCAAGATTACATATAAGCTTAATACATAATATTTTTGTTAAATTAAATATATAACAAATATATGTAATAAGCATATTACATAATATTTTTTACGTTGCTCTCTGAGCATCAACTTGTTACGTACTCTTAAGCAAGCATCAGTATTTGAGTTCCAGTAGGTAAAGCATTCGCTTTACCCTATTAGAAATATTCATTTGATGTAAAACAAAAGATGCTTTTATTATTATTTATATATATTATCCAGTGGTAATCACTATCGTGTTTTTTGGAGTGTGATCGTGCCCAAGGCCTTGGTTAATGTAGTCATCTATAAATGTGAGTAACGCAGAATAATATATGTAAATGAGTAGAGAAGAAGAAAACGCGACCCAAATGCTGGCTTTTATCTTGCTCAGAGATTAAAGCATTGCTATTGCAACGTGGCAATACTTCCAGCATTTTCGGAACTTTGCCCTCTGGTAACTGTATATTAGACTATATTAAGAATTTTTTGGAATTGTATCTTAATTTTATTTTTAAGTTAAGTGTGATATTATTATTAAGTTAAATTATTAATAATAATAATATTCCAAACTTGCGAGTTGTTTCATTCAAAACTTGGGAAACTACTTCTTAGTGTGGTGGCGCGGGTATGCATAAAGCCTGTAGCATTAGATCAGTACATGTTGGGTCCTATTCCTCCTCCTTTCCGCACATTACCTGCCTACATATGTGGGAGCGAGATCGCCGCCGAGCATTGTGGGTGACGTTTTTGTCGCTGTGATCGAGAAGAGTCGTTCGCTATTCACCGCTGTCGATGAAAGTGCATTTTTAATTGTTATTACCGAAATTACCGCCGCAGTCAACCTAATATTAACATTGTCGTCGTAAAATCTAGTTAATAAACATTGCTGCTAAGTTTGTGGTGTGAAACTGTTCGTTAAGTGAGTGATCGCGCCAGCTGCACCGGATAGAATGCAAGCGCCCCGCACCGGGATGGACATCAGACCCAGCAATCGCTAAGGTAATTCCCACAGGCTGTATTATATCGTTTGTTCCTCTACAGCTCTGTAATTACTCATCCTTACTCCACCAACGATAATGTACAGATCTAAAGTTTCGATCGCCCTAACTAGTGCAATCACCTCGCCGCATAGCAATCCTTCATAAAAACAAATTATTCATATACAGTCCACTTCTCCGCGCAAACATAGTGTTTACAATACTAGTAGTAGTTTTGAAGCGATGATAGCTCAGCGGGAGGAACGTCGGCGGTCAAACTGACGGATACTTGTTCGATCCCCATCAACAGCTTGAGCTTCCGGTGAAGGTAAAACCGTTATCAAATGCCCAGCATGGTGGTAGGGTACTTTGAGTACCCGCCTGGCTAGCTACCACCCTCAAGTTTAAAAAACTGTCACCAAACACATAGTGTGTTCAGGCACATTCCTTGAAAGCCAGTGAGTATTCTAGATCTAGCGTGATAACACCTTCGACCACATCATCACTGACCATCAAGTGGGATAGTGGTCTAACGCTAGATCTATATCTATATATACAGTATAAAAAAGTACGATAATATAGCACCATTTAATTAACTTACAGGTAAGCTCTGTTTAATATTATCCTACCATGAGAAGTGATGATGCATTTCAAGCCGATATCGGCTACCGCGACCATTTGCTGTTTCTGGGTAGTTACCAGTTGCGCGTCCTCACATGGCTGATATACCCAATTTTTGCAGTGAATGTTCGAGAACAGAAGCAGCATGTGAGGACGTTATTAACATAATTGTAATCAATGTAGGAAGGCGGTCTGTTCTTCAGTCGCTCCCGCTCGGAGCTCGGGATTAATCCCACATCCCTTCATATGCCTTTTCAGCACATCTTTATACCTCAGAAACTGGCCTCCGCTTTTACGCTTACCTTCCTCAAGTTCTGAGTAAAAGATGCGCTTGGCCCTTTCTTCAGGCATTCGGGATATGTGCCCGCACCAACGAAGCTGCCTTCGCATTAAGTAGGCTTCCAGTCCGCACACATTGGCACGCCTGAGAACCTCAGTATTCCTGACACGGTCAGACCATTTAATGTTCAGAATATCGCGAAGACATTTCAGGTGGAATCGATCGAGCGAACGAATATGGCGACGGTACAGACACCATGTTTCTGCTGCATAGAGAATATTGGGTAGAACAATAGCTATGTACACCCTTATTTTTGTTTTTAATTTAATATCGTGTGACCGGAACTTCTTGACGCGCAGTTCACCAAATGCCGCTGAGGCAGTACAAATTATGGTGTTTATCTCAGAGTCAAGGTCACCTTTGGATGTTATGGTGCTTCCTAGATATTTGAATTTGTCCACATGCTTCAAGTTCATCCTGTTGAGCTGCACATTCAGGGGCGCTTGTTGAGCGGCGTCAGTCGACTTCAGTTTTTGTCACAGTAATTTTCAGCCCAAACAACACACCGAGCCAAACTTGGACATAAGCTCTTGTAGACCTTCAGGAGTTTCAGTCACAAAACACAGATCGTCAGCGCACATTATCTCAGTAATGAGATCAAGAGAGACATTCGTGTGTGCTTTTAACCTAGATAAGTTAAAGACACCATGAGAAGTATTCTACTAATAGGACGTTGTAAATTTTTTTCGCTGGTTTGAATATTGAAAGCCCTTGAGCGGCTTGAAAACTTCGGCTAGCCACTTCAACTCTTATCATTAACTTTGCGAAATACGTTTTAAAAGTTAACAAACTATAAGAATTGTGTTGCTCAAACAAACCGGCTTTCAAACCTGCGATTTGGAGCAATCACCTGTGTGTAGAGGCTTAAGTGCTACGACGTAGCGCACTCTACGATGTAGCACTTTGCAAATACAGTGCTACAGCATACGAGACATACATTATAAAATTATTACATACAATTATGCACAACGACGATCACTGTGACTCAGTCGTAAGTAGCATGACTTCTGGTCATCGGGGGACCTTCGAATCCCGGCAGGGACAAACATTTGTGCGATGAGTGTAGGTGTTTGCCCCGGGTCATGGATGTTTGTGTCCAGTGATTATTATGTGTATGCACCTCTCGTGACACAGAGAATCCTAGTGCGGGGGTCTAAGTGTAATAAAAAAAAAAAAGAATATCGCCGTGGCTAGAGGTAAGAGACATGACTTCTGTGTTCTCGGGAGTTTTCCTCGGGCTTTGGATGTTTGTGTACCATCAGAAATATGGAATATAAATAATATATATAAATATGGAATAATAAATATGAAATATCAGCTATGCTTGGCACCATGATTATTCCTGATTAAGCCGTATCACTGCTAGCATGTACTAGAGAACACGTCAGTAAATCTCAATTGGTAATTTTTTTTTTTAAACAGAATAGATCACGCTAAACCTAGAATGCTCACTGGCTCTCAAGGACTGCTCTGCCTTAACACACTATATGTTTGGTGACAGTTTTTTAAACTGAAGGGTAGTAGCTAGCCAGGCGGGTATTTGAAAGTACCCTACCAACATGCTGGAAATTTGATAACGGTGTTACCTTCACCGGAAGCACCAGCTGTTGTTGGGGATCGAACCAGTGTCCGTCAGTTTGACAGGCGACGCCCCCCCCGCTGAGCTATCATCGCTTCAATGTGTTCACTCATAACAAATTACCAAAGAAGACAACCAAGAAAAACTTACGTAGTAAATCTACTTTATTTTGTAAGAAAGAGATAAAATCGCCTGATACATTTATAACGGCAATTCATATGTAAAATAAATTGCAAATCATAAAAATAATTAAATGTCTCAAGCCTTATTTTTATTAGAAAAATAATTATCGCGTGTTTTGTTACTTATAATTATTTATCTACAGGGATTAATAATTCGGCACTTTATTATTATCATCATAACATATGCCTCCTCCATTGATTTCCATAAAGATCGGATGGAAGCGGCCCGCATCCAGCCCTTCCCTCCATTCTTAGTCAGGTCCTTTGTCCACCGTCCGGCACTTATATATTACACTAGTAGCGCCCCGCGGTTTTAGCCGCGTGGATTACGGTTTTCCCGCTACCTCAGTTATCCCACAGGAACTATACATTTTCCGGGATAAAAGTAGCCTATCTGTTAATCCAGGATTTAAACGATCTCCAAACCAAACTACATCGAAATCGGTACAGCCGTTTGAGTGTGAGGAAGGAACAAACATACACACATACACTCATACTTTCGCATTTGTAATATATGTAGGAATAGGATTACTCAAATGATAATCCTTATAAATGCGAAAGTTTGTAAATATGGATATTTGGATGTGTGTTTGTTTCTCTTTTACGCAAAAACTACTAAACGGATTTGGATGAAAATTGGAACACAGACAGCTTAACTGACTGCCTTGGATTAACATATTCGCTTATTTTCACTATCACCACCTTCACCGTTTTTCATCACCACGCGGGTAAAACGAATTTTGATAAAATTTGGCATTTAGATACTTCAAGTCCCGGGTGACGATGCAAAGCAGCCTATGTGTTATCATAGGTTACTTTTCATCATCTTCACAAATCATCACCACGCAGGTAAAGCAGCTAGTTTGCAATAAATGGCTCATTTACACAAGTGTTTAACCTAACACTAATACGCGGATTCTTTCTTAGTTCGTTAAACCTCTGCTTGAACGGATATTGCATTTTGTACAGTCCTAAACTAATTTGGGTACTGAGTACGTCACATTTAGTTGGATTCATTTTGACTCGCAGATTAAGTTGAACAAGGAAAAAACTATGAAATTGTTTGTGAAACTTTAGACGAACAGAAACAGTTTAATAAAAAAGTCTACTAACTCTCGGTGAGGCCCATGTATTGAGAACCGCAGCGTAGGACTTCCACAATACAATCTGACGAGAAGAAAGCTGCATGACGCTCTAGGGCCTAAGGTATTAATAAGGTAAGAAAATGGTAACTCGAATTGAAAGACATCAAAATGACACAGATTGTAGGAAACTTTCAAGTCTAGGTGATGATAAATATTGATTCATTGATACATATTCTTTCTTCACTAGTTGTGTTATGGTAATATCTTCAATTCTATACTCACGATTATTAACGTTCTCACACAAACGCCATTTACCCAAACAGCTTAGTTCTAATATAATCCGTATTTTCTTACTGCATTTGGCAGCATATGGCTTGCGCTCAGTATAGTTTTGTTTCAATTATTGTAGTCCAATCATGGCACAGTTAACCAACCTACAACTTCTGATGTCCTAGTACTGTACTAAATGTAAGTTATATTACTCCATGTATCTAAAAGTAATATATATGTTTTAGTTTCAAATATATTCAACAATAATAATATTAAAACTCACGTTCATGATTACTTTACACTGTTTTTTACGGGTATAACGTGGTACTTACGCGTAGTCGATGTCACGATCGACAATTGTTTCGGCTTCTTCCGGAAGCCTTCATCAGGATCTTGAGTGCGGTGCGTTAGTCGTAACGTCCCGTCTCGCACTGCGGGCGGCAGCGCGTGATGCTCGACAGGACGCCGCGGGCTGTGGAGGCGGGTGAGGGGGTGACAGTTGCGTCATCACATCTATGTGTAGGGATCCGTCTTCATCGCTGCTGCTTTCTTCGGACCGGATCCTGGCCGTGTGACACGCGTAGCTGACTATGTCTCTGCACTCCTCCGACACGCTTTTTACTGTACCATGGAGACAAGTTTTCCAACTATGCGACAGTGCCCACCCTCTATCTCTATTGAAGTTCGGTCGACGACTGATTTCTATGGCCTCACGGATTTTGCGCGGCACAAAAAGCTTTTCCTTTGCCAAAATCCGGGCTTTATCAAAACGTATGTAGTGCGTCGTACCGGAAGTCAGGGCATGCTCTGCCACGGCGGAACTGTTGCTGTCGGTGTTCTTCATGGCACGTATGTGTTCACCGAGTCTCACAGAGACATTTCTTTTTGTTTCGCCAATATAGCTTTTCCCACAGTCACACGGTATAATGTATACACCTGGACTTTCAAGTGGTACTTTATCCTTTGGCGAACGCAGGAATTGTCTAACTTTTGAGGGGGGGCGGAATATCGTCCTGATGCAGAATTTGCGGCGTAACAAGTGTCCGATTCTATCCGTCACCCCTTTTATAAACGGCAGGTATGTTGGTGCCCTGTTTGCTGACACTACCGGGTCCTTTGCAGAGGTTTGTGCAATCCGATTGCTCTGTTTCCATCCGTATCCATTCGACTCGAGCACTGACTTCACGTGTGCCAGTTCTGCGTCCACGTTTTGAGGATCACAGAGCTTCAGAGCTCTGTTTGTGAGTGTTCTCGGCACAGAAGCCAGGTGCGAGGGGTGGTGGTGTGAGTCAGCTCTTAAGTATCGGTCTGTGTGCGTAGGCTTACGGTAGACCGTGTGAGAGAGGTGACCACTTCGTTCACGCTTGACCAACACATCTAGGAATGGCAAAACACCGTCTGCTTCTTGTTCCGCTGTGAATGCTATTTTGGGGTTAATGCTGTTCAACCGTTCCAGCATGGGTGTCAAATTATCCTTGTGTATAATAGCAAACACGTCGTCTACATATCGCCACCAGTATCTAGGTTTAAAAGGCATGCCTTCTAGCGCAGTCTTCTCGAACCACTCCATATAAATATTTGCGATCACTGAAGCTACGGGAGAACCCATGGCCACGCCCTCAGTCTGCAAGTAGTATTCCCCCCGCCACAGGAAGTATCCACTAGTGAGCACAAACTCTATTACGTTCATATATTCGATAGGTATTAGTGTCGTTTGAAATAAATCAGCAATAATCTTTAACGTGTCAACTATCGGTATATTCGTGAATAGAGAACTAACGCACCGCACTCAAGATCCTGATGAAGGCTTCCGGAAGAAGCCGAAACAATTGTCGATCGTGACATCGACTACGCGTAAGTACCACGTTATACCCGTAAAAAACAGTGTAATATATTCAACAATCTATCATTAGAATTTTTATTAATACGATCTTGAGATACATCTAGACAAAACAACTACTAAATTCTTGTTAGTCCACTATGGTTAGTTGTGGCGGTTTTTCAGCCTCCCAGGTATGTCAGAATAAAATTAATGAATAGTTTTTAACGTTACTTTCAAATTAATCTTCATATATTTTACTAAATTACCTATTTTCCATATTTTTGGCAAAAAAAATTTTGTGCGTTAGTATTCATTACAAAACTATTGACCAGATGTATAATAATGCGTATATCTGTTCCGGATTTTTTTCATTTAATAGTCTTCATTTTTTGAACAATTATTTAATGTTCTATATTATAGGGTTTGCATGGATCACAACGGCCCGAAGTTCGAAGCACCTTTTTTTTACTTTAGGTGAAATAGTGACACGATCTCATTTTTAAGTCAAAAAGTCGTCATCCATTATAAAAAAAATATATAAAAAGACTTTATTTCTTGCGCTTCAATATTTAGAGCATGAGTGTTTAGAGTAACCTAGCGCCTTAACAACAATCAAGGCTCATAAAAAAACTGCACATTGATTATGCGAATGCTACGAGTATAAATACAAGTGAATCATTAATCACGCCCGACAGTCATCGTTCCACTCCTGCAAAGCACAACACGTTCTGTAGAGTAAAGTCAATTCGAAATATTCCATTTTCAAAATTACTTTTTAAAGTCTAAAAACAAAAGAGGTAATGAAACAAAAACGTAAGTGTAAATTCTCGTTGCGGAAATTAACTGGTGATGCATCTCTAAGTGGAGTTTCCTTTTGCATATCCTAGAACTGGATTTTACTAGAAATTGTCAAGGCCAAATCAATATGAAAGTTTATTGACCCGCGAGATGATGTAATTGGTTTGATCCAGTTTGTCTGATTGGTCTGTTTCTTTATTTATAGATGGCAACTTTCAATAAAAATAAATTCTGCGTAGTGACATTCCTTCAACTGCCTTATAAAAACATTGACAATTATGTCTGTGTACCTCAATCTTGGATAAAGTCAAAATGTACAAAAGAGTCCAAAGTCCTAGTTGCATATCCCCAAGAAGAAGATCCTGTGATAACAAGAAACCGTATAGAAAGAGAAGAAACTAGTGGAGAAAATTGGAAATACCATTTGGCGGTTGTCAAACATGATACAGGTATGTTACTAATAAACTTGACAATAGTCATGTCTTCTCAAATTTATGCATGTCACACAAAATTATATAAACCGCCTACCATTTTTTTATTGAAAATTTATCTGTGGTCGTCGCGATCTGGCAGCGTAAACTCACCTGAATGTGGGCATCGGACATGTCCGCCTAGGTTGAAATACTAGACTGTAAACGTGAGTAAAGACATAGTATCATTAATAGCATATAAACATAACAAATAAATAAAGATCATATTGTAAACTCTAAGGCTTTCATGGCTGGCGTTGCATGTCGACATCTGCAGAAGATGTCGACCGCAGTGATCGACGAAACGTCTGGAGCACAAGTTTCATTTAGACCACGACCAAACAGCCCGAAAGCAATACATACAATATAATAAATAAATATTAATCTTTAAGAGGCGAAAATTTTTTGTCGTATTTTATTTGTATATTTGTTACTCCTTCACACGCTGAAATGTCTTAAAAGAAATTTAAATTTAAGATATCTTATACCCTAGAATAACACATAGGCTACTTTTTATCACGAAAATATTGATTGGCCACGTGGGACGACAAGAAGACACAAAAATCGTCAAGACCACATATCATTCTAACGCGGAGTGCAGCGAGTAAAAAATATAGAAAAATCTTGCTTACTTCAGATGATTGTTTATTGTTTTGTTTGTTGATATTTATAAGCAACACAGGTAATTATTCACATTATTTGTTATTAATAAAATAACTGTATTTAAAACGATTTTCAGGGGGCCTTAAGGCGCTCGTAGTATTAATAAAAAAAAACAGTTACGTAGCTGTTGGTTCCCTTTATTTACCTGAATTTTAACTCACATATTCCAGTACAGAAGTAATACAAAAAAATACCAAAAATGGAACTAACTTCAACACTAAAAATTGGTACATGATTCCTTAGCCGACTTTTACGGCACTTGCGGGAAGAGATAGGGAGTACTATTCTAGGCCGGTACCACCACGGCACGCAATATATTCACGCTTCGATATAAATATACTTTTTTTGCGGCCAGAAATCTGTAGTACGTGGGGCCCCAAATGTTATGTTACGGGGCCCGTAACATTTGTTACTCTCGCTACGTAATTAATCCGCCACTGATCCTAGGTCTTGTGTGATTATATCTGACCAAATCGTCGCTGACCATCAAGTGAGATGTCAAACGCTAGATCAATAAACTAGAAAAAAATCGTCACCAAGTCCCAAGTTCCATCGTTACAGAGAACATATTTTATGTAAATTAATCTACTTCTTCTTCTCAGCAATGTAAATTAACACATTTATTTAATTATTTTTTTAAACTAATCAATTAATTCAATTATTAAACTTTTGCAGATGATTACGATAATGCAATTATATGGATGACGCTGATGGATGATGATGAACCTGCTGTACCCAGACATCTAATAGGAAAAATTAATGGTAAAGATTTTTTTATTCTGTAATTAAAATTATCCAAGAGAAATTTGAATTTGTTTAGTCTTATACGGGATAACAGGTTATCAATAGTACTTAATAGGTCAAAAAGTACCTTTAATCCCACTATCCTATACTACTATTATTATAATTGCGAAACTTTGAGTGTATGTTTGTATGTTTGTTACTTCTTCACGCTCAAACGGCTTCACCGATTTCGATGAAATTTGGTATGCATATAGCTTATATCATGGATTAACAAATAAGCTAAATAATCAGCACCGCACAGCATCAGATATAATCAGCACCATCATCACCGATTTTCATCACCACGCGGGTAAAACCGCGGGTCGTAGCTAGTTGTAGATACAATTTGGTATGTAGATACTTCAGGTCCCGGAATAACACATAGGCTACTTTTCATCATCATCAGTGATCCGCTTGGTGATGAAGCACGCGGGTGAAACCATAGAGCGCAAATAGTATGTTTATAAAATATTAATAAATAGCATAAAACCTTAAAAAATTTAGAAGAGAACTGCTGAGCAACTATGTAATAAAAAATGTATTTTCATTCTCCCTACTTTGTACAAGTATCATAAAGTACAAAATACTTGTATAGGTTTCATTAAGTATATTATGATTCTAAGAAATGTTGTAGTATTTCTATAAACTACTGGCTGCATTACCACGTTCGTTCGTACCGTGATGTACTCATTACATTTTAATCTAACAGGCCGCTACCAGCGGTGAAAGTTCCCAAAATACTGTTGGCTTTGCCACGTTGAATTGCTATGCTTGAAGAGATGATAGCTCAGCGGTGGGAGTGTCGGGTGGCAAACAGACGGATGATAGTTCGATCCCCACCAACAGTTCGAGCTTCCGGTGAAGGTAACACCGTTATCAAATTCCCAGCATGGTGGTGGGTAAAGTACCGCCGTAGTAGTAAGTAACGCCTGGCCAGCTACCACCTTCAAGTTTGAAAAACTGTCACCAAACACTGGCCGGTTGGCGCAGTTGGTAGCACTCTGCCTTCTGAGCCGCTGGTCCCGGGTTCGATTTCCGGACAGGTCAAACATTTGTTTGTATGAATATGTCTCTTTGACCTGTGTCTTGGTGTATATATGTATATAAGTATATATATCAGTCATCAGGTTGCCATAGTACAGGCTCTGCCTAGTTTGGGACCTGAAGACCTTATGTAAATGTTAATAAATAAAAATAAAAATAAACACATAGTGTGTTTTAGTAGAGCCAGTAAACATCTAGATTTAGCGCGATTACATCTTCGACCATATTGTCACTGACCATCAAGTGAGATAGTGGTCAAACGCTAGACATATACGGCCTTATTACAAAACGTGGACTTAGTGTGGATTTAAACCTGGACTACAAAGTCAGTATATTATGGTACTAAGAAATTAGTCCTTGATTATAATTATTACAAATATTCGACTGCCGGGTGGTTTCTAATAACTCCAACTCCATGCGTTATTCACGTCCATTTTTCTTCAAATCATGAAAAAGATGATCTCGTATAATTTAAAACAAAAATCGAGATGGTTAACAAAATTGACAACTACTGTCAAACGTTTCGCGCGTTAATACCAGCGATAAACTAGGATCATCAGAGGACTATCTTTAGACCATAGGCCACACATAATCAACGCTCAACTTGGTTCTGTAGTACGGCCGCACTTAGTGCTTAGATTAAACCTAGTAATTTTGTTCCACACTTAGTCCACGTTTTGTAATAAGACAGATAATGTATAAAAAAAATAACATATCAGTGCAAGATATAAATAGGCCAGTATTTTACGCAACAACAATTTACCACAGTGCATAGTTTTTTTTTTTTTAACATTCAACAAGATCTTCAGGTCCCAAACTAGGCAGAGCCTATGCTATGGTCACCTGATGACTGATATAAATATACTTATATACATATACACACTCAGTTGTAAAGTAATACGCGACTTTAAAGAGGCACTCTGAAAAATATTTTAGTACGGCGTGCGCTCGGTCCCCAGTGCCCCAATGTTTAGATTCCAAAAAGCTCAAGTATAATTATATCCACTATCACGGGTAGCATATTTACACCTCTAGAAGTTTAACACCTATTCAGCTGCAAGAACAGCCTTATTTAGTCTCGGTATACTAAAATCCATTGTAAACATCCATTGATGAATCTTTTTTTACCTTTATGTCCAATTTATTCCTCTATACATTATATTTATCAGCCGAAGGCCGTCTCAACTTTCAAATAATCAGAGTTATTCCATTAGATTGTTTATCATCGTCAAGCTATTCACCAGTTGGCTCCAAACTGGCCACAGGATTAAAGGTAAAGGTAAGGTAAGGATTAAAGGAGCGGAAAAATCCAAAAATATAATATCATTCAGGCTGTATTGGCTTCTCGTAAGGGTGATACGTCCTACACTGACTTCGACCGCATTGTGTGTATTAACTTAATATTTAATTTGCAATACCACGTTAATATTATTATTATAGGAAAATTACAATTTTGTTTGTAGATCCACGACAAGAGGCAACTAATTCGACGACGAACAGTGATATTGCTACAATACGTAATGAAGACAAAGATTCAAACGTAGAGCTTACAGGTAAATATTCAACTTTACATTAAACATAATGTAATATAATGGTATAAAAACTCTGAATTAATTGAAAATAAAACTATTTCATAGAAGGTGGCCAACCAACAATCGACCCAAGAAAAGGAATACTTTACTCTAATAGAAATCGTCCATCAAGTTCAGAAAACAAGGGACCGATGAAAGAACACACGACAGTAAAAAATATTTTTATGGCTCCGTCAAAACTCCCTTATGATCAAGAAATGTCAGATAATGTCACAGATAGCATGTATTATAAACGACCAAGGAAAAATGAAATAACCGAGTGTATAAATATAGCATCGATCCACATAAACAAGTCGTTGAAAAGTTCAACAGAAAACCAATTATCTTCTGATCAAGCGCCTTCGCCAAGAAATAATACAGAAAATATTACATCAGATATGGAGTTTGGTATAACCACTGCAAAACCACACGTTTCTCCACCCGAGATTTTCAATGAACGATGTAAATCTCGTGCTTTTAACAATATTTCATTTCTAGATAATAGACAAGACACATTACCAAGTATGTCAACTACACAAGAAACAATTCCTGGTATGTGTTCACAGTATAGATACGGACAAACATCTGCAAACCAAAACATAATACACTTACACCCTCAATTCAATCAATGCCCAACAGAACCAATGAATTGTGTTCAAAGCCGTCATTTTTATAATGACAGATCATATACACCACCTGCAAGGCAAAAGTCTTTAAACTCAATAAAAGGCGACCGTAATGTGACAAATTATTCACAAAGAAAACAACATCCAGCAGTTAACACGAACATGTTAAATCAAGATTCATATATGGACAAACGAATAACAATAAACCAGTATGATGATCATATAACTCCCGCTTTAAATTTCACACAGAGACGACATTGTTTGGTAGCAAAACTTTCCGATGAAAAGCAAAATTTAGTTGAACAACGGTATGAAAATCTTAATCATACAGTTTTAGCACAAACTACAGAAACTGAATATATTCAAAGTATACGACATCCAGGTGCAACGAACACATCATCTGATATGTTTAATTCTCTGAACATGCCAAATATCAAATACCCTGCACATTATTTTTCGAACCTAGAAAACTACTCTAATCATTTGTTTGAACATGGAACAAATTATTCAAGGCAGAGCTTGCCATTCACGGATCCACGCACACAAGTTCTATTTGCTGGCGAGCCAATAAAAGTTAATTATTATAACCAAATGAATTATCGAGGAGGTATCATAAACAATGTACCTTTAACAGAGATGCATGTTCCTAGTTCAGCACATCGACTGATTTTGTTGTCGAAACGCACACTAGAGAAGCAAAAACAATATTGCAGAAACTCAATTCTAGAACCGCAAATAGCGTGGAATAGAAGCGTAGCTATGCGACCAATTAATCAAAGACCGAACACTCAAATTATTATTCCAGACAATTCAAGTATACAAAATTTTTTTCACTCAAAAAACCATCCGGTTTTTCCATACAAAACGTTACCAAGAAAACAATATATGTCGACTGACCAGCACTATCCCTGTCAATATTCGAATATTATTACTCAACAAACAAAGCCAGAAAATTTAACAGAGAAAAACGGTAGCAGCCTCAGCGTAAATAATGAAAACAATGTAGAGGGTGGAACATCTGCCACTAACAGCTTTTTTAATACAACAAAACAGCCATACCCAAAACTTTATTCAACAACTGAAGATCAAGATCCGGTTATAGGACTTGCAAATTCTCTATCTCAAGAGTCTGCTTAAGACATGTCTGTAAAAAAACATATCGATACAAGCAGTAAATCACAAAATACTATAAAGGATTTAGAAGTTAAGCAAGAACAACCACTACCATCTCAAAAAGAAGAACACATTTTACTAAATCGTAACAATGATTAAAATGCGGCAGTGGAAGAAAAAGTATGTGATTCGATTGATATAGAGTTATATTCTGAAGTTAATACAGAAAATACACAAACATCTTCAACAAATTTCCCAGAAGCAGGCAACAAATTTCAGAATGATAAAACTGTAGTTGAGCAAGTAATGTTAAATATGGTGACAAAGTTTTTTAAGCATATGGCTTTACCTTAATCAAAATAGCGATTAAAACAAATAAATACAGGAAAATGACAGGCAATGAAGCTTTTACATCTACCAACTACCTACCAAAACGTTGTTTCTGTTCCAAATTTGAAGTGCTAGTTAGACTCGCAATTGGCTGATTTTGATTATTTGTTCGTTTACTATTAAGTTTTTTGATAATGAACTTTATTGATAGAATGGTACGAATTAGTTAACTATCCCATAATTTGTAACTTTGGCCAATTTGTTATTAATTTTAGATGCTGACCGTACAAAATTTATACTAAACACTTAGGTAATCAACAAAATGAATACACTAAAACACGACTGACACGACTGACCGGTTGGCGCAGTTGGTAGCACTCTGCCTTCTGAGCCGCTGGTCCCGGGTTCGATTCCCGGACAGGTCAAACATTTGTGTGTATGAACATGTCTGTTTGACCTGTGTCTGGGTGTGTATGTATATAAGTATGTATATCAGTCATCAGTTTACCATAGTACAGGCTCTGCCTAGTTTGGGACCTGAAGACCTTGTGTGAATGTTGATAAATAAAATAAATAAATAAAATTACGTTGATCTAATCAACTTACTATGTAAGAACTATAATTACTGAATCAGAAATCACCCATATCTATGATATGCCGTGCGCTAAAGCCACCGGCTTGGCTAGCGTTTAGGCAAGTAACGCAGTCGCACTCCCAGAGTGGGCTGGCTGTTCTATATAGGCTGTGGTAATGTTGTATACTTTTTTATACTTATTTTTATTATCAAATAACTCTTTGTTGAATGAATTGATTGGTCTTGTTATGTTTTATGTATTTCTTATGATCAGGTAACACTTATTTCTTCACACTTCTTTCTGATTAAGTACGGGCAATTTATATAAGGTTGTATGGGTTTAAATTTTTTTATGAAAAAATAGTGGAAGTAGCTCTTACAAGTTAAGGTTCAATTATTATTAAATATAAGGTAATTTAAGGTGCATTTATTTATAAGGATACATTTTTTTTCTCTATATTAATTGCTAAGGTTGTCGGTTTGTATTGTACGCTGTTATACCAAAATATAATCAGGGAAATTTCTATCTCATTTTATTACTTATTACATAATGTAATAACAAATAGGAAATAACGATCGTTATATACTAATTATAAAAACTAAACGTTACATAATATTGATAGCATTAAAATCTTAAAATCACTTAGCTCATTTATAGATATGATTAAGTTTAAAAACTAACAATTATTTATATTTTGGTATATGTATGTACACCAGTATAGTGTTAATACATAAGGAGTTAAGTTAGAGTTTTAAAAATACGCACAGTGTGTTTTATGATTCATTGCATTAACGACATGCTTGCTGAAATGTACGTAAAAAAACATCCCCTCAGATGCAACTGAAATGAAGGAATAAATTCGGATGGCTGGTAGAGTGCTCCTAAGCTTAGATGGCAAAGCGATAGCACGGTATTGTTTAATTGTGGGTTCATTTTGCAATAGTCAACGAATAATTTATTTTAAAAATTTATACGCGCTTTGTGTTGTTAGCCTTTACTTTATTTTAAAGTTCTTATTCCCCAAAACTATTAATATCAAAGACATAGTAACATATTATGAAGAATTGCATAAAACACGGTAATCACATACATTATAAGTCAGAAGGTTCCAACTATAGTTTCAACCACATTCTCTGGTCTTTTTCAAGAAGAATACTGGGCGCAGGCGGACACGGCCGCGGTCGCCTAGTACCTACAGCAGTTCGCAGTACTAGGCGAATCGCAACCGCTTTCGTGGCTGAAACTATAGTCGGAACCCTCTGACTTATTACGTGAGTAATTTCCGTGTTTTATACATTCATAACGTGTCAAAACCACGACAGTTTTAATAACATACTAACCTAATACATAATATATTAACGTATTAACAAGATATTTTAGTAAGACTAGAACAATTAATTGTTTTAGCAGAAAATATTGTATTGCCTCTGGTTCTAGCCTTCGGTTAGCACTAAATAAAATATTTTGTAGATTTTAATATATTTTTATAAGTGAGTTTTTTAACTATGAAATACAAAATCGTGTGTTTTTTGACTAATTTTCGTACTATTTTTAATTATTTGGTGTATCTGCCAAAAACGACATCATTTTATTAAAAATAATATATCTAATTCTATTTTATGTACCACCTTATTTGACAACCATCACTATTTGTATCCCAATATGGCCGGTCACAGCTTGCACTAAGTTATATTGACATCTATATTATTTATAAACCTGTGTATCACAAATAAAATATATTGAATTTGAAAATACATTGCTTATTATGTCTAGTATTCTAAATACCACATATAATTTACACATGGTATTCACGCCTAGGCGGCTATTATAAAGGCCGTGGTGGTACCGGCCTAGAATAGTACTCCCCCATCTCTTCCCGCGGGTGCCGTAAGATTCGGCTAAGGGATCACGTACCAAAAGTTTGGCAGCAGCGCCTTCTGAAGATTGGAAATCATACTGCGCTCGCCAACCCGCCTGCCAAGCGTGGCGAGTATTGGCAAGTCCCCCCTATATGGGAGAGGCATATGTCCAGCAGTTGACGCACATGGCTGAGATAAGAAGATTCACGCCAAGTGACATTGTTTTTAACTGTAATGGTGTTACAGATTAGTTTAATATTATATATTTAACCTGTCCGAATTGATAGTCGATGTTATCGAGGCCGTTTATATCCGTAACTGTAATATTTTGAACTTTGAACATTGTCTTCTTTGATTTCGATAAATGCAAGTGTTGTTATTCGAAACAAAACGTGACTGTGTACGAGATAAAAGTTATTATGTTGAAGGGGTTAGAGTTCAAAATAACATAATTTTGCGATTAAGTTATGCGTCCATGCGATGATAAGGAGTTATCAGTAGAATACGTTGTATTGTTCGAAGATTCGCAATAGCGCAAACGTAGAATGTAGGTATAATGAAGCATTTCAAATTAATCTACCATTCCCGGCGGCTGATTTATAAACATTCTGATACTTCTCAGATTAGTGAGGTCATCTTCCGATTATTACTAACCACCATAATAAGTATGTAAGTTTACACACGAACTTTATCTTATTATGATTTTCTCATAAGAAGTTGTCGTACTCCGTTGATTATTAACAAGATGTTTTATCGCCTCTGTAAACACTGAAAACATAAATAAGATCAAGTCATCATTATCAGCTAACCCATGTGACATCAACTGCTTGACATATGTCTCTTCCATTGAGGCCGATTGGAAACGACGACACGCGATCTTAGTCAGTTCGTCTGTCCACCTATTCGATCAGGTTAAATAACAAAGAATAATTAACGCTAAGGTTTTTGAACCGTGGTTAAGCATAGTTAATCAACAAACATTAATATATCCAGCAGTGCATGGCCTATGGCTGAGATGTTGACGATAATGAAGCAAGCAACCAATCGTTTTACAATAAAATCTTTTGTAAGTCATGGTTATAAACTTTGAAGATTGATTGCATTATCTTGACCAACGGTTCATCAGTCCAGAGATTAAAAAACGTTCGTATCGTAATCATCACAAATTTAACAATTTGTTACTCCTTTTAACCATTTTATAGTCTTAACTGTAAATACAAGCAAATGCAAATAAATAAAGACCTACCGTTAATTTAAAACTACATTATACTCTTTAATAGGCTGTACAGTCAATAGCTACGTTTGTTTCGAAATACCATCATTACCTTTGAAGCGTTCATAGATGTGTTTATTTGTGAGATATCGACTAAGGAATCGAGTTAAGCAATGTATTTTACAGTCACGACTTTGATGGATGATCGCTAGTTGAACACCTCTATGCGCGATATCCGTTCCGATTATTTACTAAGACCACCAGTCATTAGAGCAAGTCAGAAGCCCTCGGATACCAATAACTTCGACCTAGAGCTTTCCTCGTCGGATCCCCATTTTGACCAGTCTTTAATTTCATGTCATTCGCTAACTCTCATCTCTTTGAAAGCAGATTTAACCATCCTCCTTCGAAATTCCCGCAAGAACATAGGATTGTTTATAAAAAGAATCAACAAAGACTTCAATCATCAGCATTGCATCATGATGCCCCCATTGTTAAAGCAATATCAATAGGCGAAGGTAATCGCTTATCTTGTTTTCTTATTTGCTACCTTTTACCTAAAGGAAGCCTGTTTGATAACGGGCCTCATTTTTCTTTAACTTTCACTCCTTGTTTGGAGTAAGAACTTTATGGATTGTGTTTGGAATTGTGATTGATGGCGAAGGTTTATGCAGTTTAATAAAACTTCTTCGATAGCTTGATAGTTTTCTGGTTTTATTATTGTAAGGATAGAGTTACAGTACAGCGATCGAACATAAGGAAGGAAAGATACTTGAAACAATGTGAGAACAGTTTGTTGTCTAGCGATATGGTAAATAAAGATGTAATACATTTATATCTGTAATAGGCTGATTATGCCTTTGGTTCATCATATTGTTGAATCACACTCTAGCACTTTATTAGCTGTCCGAATTCCAATTGTATTCTGTAGTTGTGGGTTTCAAATCATTGCCTTCCTTAATAAATTTTGACGTAAGTTCTACTTAGCATGACGCTAAATTTAGCACGACATGTTATTCTTTTCTATCTTTAGTCATCTCTGTTCTCACATCTTTCACAAACATATCTTCTTTCTATGTTCTATTCTTCACACAGTCCATCCATACCTCCTTTGTCTCCTACTATCTCTATATTCATCTTAATGAATGTTCAGTATTCTTTTTGTTATTTGTTTTTCATCCCTTCTAATAAAATGCCCATACCAAGCGAATTCCTTTCAACTTATCATTCTCTTGTATTACTTTCAAGCGTCCTCTGCTATATTCATGTCTTATCTTATCAGTTCTAGTCTCTCCATATATCCATTTCAACACTTGCATCTCTGCTACATGCACTATTCTTTCATCTACCTCTTTTGCTGTCCAACATTCAGATCCATACATTACGATACGTCTCACCTATCTCTTATTTCTTTCTTTTCTTTTCATCTCTCATTTCATTTCTTATTTGTCTTGCCTATTATACTTAATTGCGCGTTTTAACGACATACAGCGTCATCTTGCCAATACGTTCCAAACTAAATCATTAAATGGCCAGTCACAATAACTGTCATATAGTTCGTACTAAACGTAATGAATACTTATGTGCAATGTTATTGAAATGTGTGTATATTGTTGGTGCAATGAATCATAAAACTCCTCATACATCATAGATCGGGATAACGTTGGGTTCGTTTATTGTGAGCTATTTATTCATTGAATGACGCGCAACACTGCCCATAGTAGGTACATATAAATGACATGTAAACACATTACACATCTCCCCTTGGCTTTTTTATATAACGTAATGTAATTTTAAGGTAAGCATAATACAAAAATGTTATTGGAATTGAATATTAAAAACATTGATTGAAAGTAATAAATTTATTCATTGTTTTACTACAATAAAACACTAATAACTAATTACAAATACTACAGCTACTACAGTAACATTTGAGCAATCTACTAGCTATTGGTAGCCTAAAGATAACTCAAATGCTCCAACCCGCTACCGGCTGGCAGCGTGCCCATCAGAATGCTAGCAGCATTGCCACATTAAATTGCAATGCTGATTCGTTGAGCCAAATATGTGCCAGCATTTAAGTCACGCGTCGCATCAATCAAACGCTCTGATAAGTTTTATTTTGCCGTAACGCGTTGTAAGAATAAGGTGTTTACCCAGAGGAAATCTGTTTCTACTTCTAGAGTATTAACTCTTCAACCGACTTCCAAAAAGAAGGAGGTATAAAATTTCGTTGTAGATCCCCGGTATAACGGCTCATCACATCACTTTTGCAGCTAAATTTATTTATTTGCTTGGTGTATGGTTTATGTCAAGCACCAACATCTAAATAAAAAAATGATTCATCAAATCGGTGCACAGAAAATAGCGTTCTGAAGTAACAGACATAAAACATACATTCAACGAACCTTTTATAAGTCGGTTAAAGCATTCAGTGTCATAACAAGTTTCTTTCTAGTGGTAAACACCATTTAAACGGACAAAATAACTATTATTACTTTTGTGTAATGTCACAAGTAAAGCTATTTTCTTTCTTTTCTTTCTTTCTATTAGAAAGTAATGTTTAAATATCAACGCCAAAATTAGTACTTTTTGATTGTAAATTCTCGTGAGTTTGACACATTATTATATACATGTGGTATCCGGCTTTATTTTATTTTTATTTTATTTATTTAAGGTCAACCAACAGTTACAACATTTATACATACAATGTTTACCTTACACTATAATACAATTGCTTAATGCATAACCAATTATAGGCTAACACCTCATGCATTGTAAAACACAATACTAGCCTTAAAATATAACTAGTGAGCAGTTGTAAAAGGTAATTAACTAATTAAAAATCTCTTTACTTACGTTTATAGTCGAAGTTTCGACCTAGGTTAATTAGTACTACTTAAGTTATTATTTCGACCTAAATTGGAGAGTGTGACGACGAGGTTTATAGTTAAAAACTGCCTCTATTTAATTTATTTCTTCACACCCGGGGCAAACACTACTCATCGCATAACTTTTTTCCCCTGCCATGCCGGGATTGGAGCCCGGGACCTCGCAGACTAAGAAGTCAAGTAAGAAGCCACTGAGTCACGGCAACCGTCAACATGTAATTTTACATGACATTTGTAATTTTAAATGCATTGACACATTGGAGTCCTACCACACTATATTATTTAAAATACTAATATAATTCATTTTGTTGGTATCGCAAACTTTGTCAAAGCAAATTAATGACGAAAGTTCAAGCGAAGTAACGTCAGCAAAGAAATACAATAAATCTGAATAAGGTTAAATTTGTTAATGATAATATGTACCTACATGGTTTCGAAATCTATAAACTTTTATTGTAGCGTCAAATTCCAAAACAAAGGTTGCTCGAGTATAGTAAAAACAAATTATATCCTTCTACTCATAATTTGGTCTAGTCTTAATTAGTTGTCGTCTAGTTTTTCTTTTGTATTATAATAAATTTGGTTCTTCACATAAGGTGATATTGTAAAGTGTGCGCAATGGCTATTAACCTCCACGGCATAGGGCTATCACGCAGGTCCAGAACAACAGGATACTACTGGGAGTAGCTGATAGTGGGGTCTCACCTTGTCACTACGGCAGCATCACTTTGCCTGGACTTGTGGTAAGTAATTGAACTTTATCAGTTTTGGTTAAGTTAACCCTGATTACACCGCATGACTGCAGAAAATTTGTACGCAGCCCCTCGAGTTCACACAGTGTTATTCCGGAACCTGAAGTATCTACATTCCAAATTTCATCCAAAACCATCCAGTCGTTTGAGCGTGATTGAGTAACAAACATCCATCAATCCAAATTTTTACATTTATAATATTAATTGAATGTACTTGTTAACGCCTACAGTGTTTATCGAGCAAATATCGCGTGCTACCTCTTTGATATGGTAGTCTTGGCGTACCGTCACTTAAAAAATGTTTTTCTGCAAGACACATCGTTTATTATTGTTCCCGCTTAAAATAATAATGTAATCGCAAGTAATACAAGGAATTCATATCAAACCAAGTACTTTTGTTTTAGCACAGATATTTTTTGTATAGGTAGTAATTCTTTACGCAGACTTATAATCACAAATATTTATTGATATGCCTTTTTAAAACTAGTAGCCCCCCGCGGTTTCACCCGCGTAGATTAAGGTTTTCCCGCTACCTCAAATATCCCACGGGCACTATTTTTTTGCTGGGATAAAAGTAGCCTATGTGTTAATCCAGGGTATAAACTATCTTCATACCATATTTTATCGAAATTGGTATAGCCGTTTGACCGTGACACACATACACACAAACTTTCGCATTTTTAGTATTAGTAGAATTATAAGGGACAATAAAAATAATTCACTCATAAATTAGTTATAATATAATCACGCAAATTTGCCAACGCTACCACGTTTGCAAGCCAAGTGTATCATCAGTTCATGAGGTCACATCCCACCCTGATAACGCAACAATTATCAATACGAACTCATACTGTTCAAGCTTCCCTTTCCTAATCCCATCCCACTACCAATTTATATTCATATTTGGCGCGGCAACACCAAGCACTGCGCATGCGCGACTACCGCGCCACGCCGCTACAGCGGACAGTGACAGAACTCCGCCGTCAGTTTCAATACAACAACAAAAACTCAAGTTGCGCCGGCGGCCGCCCTTAAACGCGCTCGCAATAAATATACACAAAACTTTCAAAGTGCAGTGAAACATCAGTGTCCAAGAGAAGCCGGAAAACCGTGAGTCCTAAACCTTACCTATCCGCAGCTTGCACTGTCAAAACAAATCGTCAAATAACCAACATTAAAAGTGGTCATTTCGAGCCAAATTTACTCAAAGTTTCCTATGGTGTGCTGGGTTCAAATCCTACATAAAAGATACTCCGTATAGTGTAAAGTCCAAACATCATTGTTTATTACTTAATTGTGCCTTTGATTTGTTGTGTTTGAGTGTTCAAATAATCTCAAAGCGTAAAACTTGTTCATTTCCAAACCCGAACGTAAATATCTACCTACTTACACGATTTAATAGAATAATATTGTAATAGGACGTAGATCGTAGCACCAACTTAACTCAGTTTTTTTCATTTTAATATGCGTTACTCCTAAGTAAGTAAGTATTAAGTATAAGAAAGTTACTCACGCGTATTTAGTTGTATCATTTAAGATCAGTAGGTAGGTATTACAGTACAATAGTGAGTACGCGTTGGTGCCTACATATTTATCTAGGTTCGCCGTTTCAAATCTTACTCGTTCCTCTTTAAATATTTCACAATGGATAAGGGTACTACTAGAGATATACCTACAAAAAATGAAACTCGTCTAAAGCTCTTGTCTACTCAACGAGAATACGTTTTTCGAGAAATGCAAATACTTTACGATTTGTCTTGTCTTGTCGCGACCGACCAATCAAAACTAGGTCAGTTCAAATGTAGGCATAATCGCCTAGATTATTTGCGCCTCGAATACATGGAAATTACTAGTGAAATAAATTCGGTGAAAGTTTTGATTAATCCTAACGACGCAATAGATATGCAGGCAGTAGATGCGTTTGACAACATGTATTACGCCGTCATGGAGGCCGCTGAGGCTTTTCTTCCATCGACGTCGAATGAGGGTCCCGCCACACTGCGGGGAGAACTCGCCGGAATCTGCAAACCTATTTCCCAAGCTCAATTACCACAAATCGAATTGATAAAATTCAACGGAAATATAGAACTTTGGCAAACCTTCTATGATACATTTAAATCTTTGGTGCACAGTAATCAAAACATTAGCAACATCGAAAAGTTTCATTATTTGTTGTCGTGTCTCATTGGGCCGGCGCTGTCTATCGCCAAGGGCATTCCGGTGACAGCCGACAATTACAAAATAGTCTTTGATGCGCTAGTCGATCGTTATCAAAACAAAAGGATCCTAGCGGTTAATTACCTAGAAAAAATATGCAATCACTCAATACTTAAGTCAGATGGTTTACATGATTTACGCGAACTTACAAGTTTGTTCCAAGAATCTCTCAATGCACTAAAATCTCTCAAAATTGAAAATCTCGGTGAATTTATTTTGTTTTATCTATCATGCCGTAAGCTAGATTCTGAAACGCGAAAGCGATTCGAATTACAGAACGTTAAGAACATACCTACTTTTACGGATTTGTTATCATTCCTACAAGGTTACATAAAAATTCTCGAAGCTAGTGAACCAAGTGCGGGATTTATGAATATCGTTGAAGCACTACGGAGTCTTCGTAAAAATAACAGCAATAATATCTATCCAACGCGAGCGGCTCGTCAGTCGTTTCCCACACATTGCATAGATAACGAAAATACAGGGCCGTACTCAGAATCAACTTATTCAGAGGTATATCGGTGCCCCAATCCAGGGACGTACTTGGAAGCAGGTCCCTCAATAAATAATAATTATTGTTCTGATAATTACGATTATCATCAAAATGCGGAAGTCCACGCTTTAGCGACTTCAGGATTTAACAATAAGTACGCTAGTTGTGCGTGCTGTGGATGTTCTCACCACACGATCTACAAGTGTCCGGTGTTTCACGATATGAATCTCAATGATAAAGAAAACATAGCTAAAAATAAAAATCTTTGTGGAAACTGCTTAAGGCCCAGTCACACGGCTGATAAATGTTTTCCAAAATCCTGTTGCACGAAGTGTAATGGACGTCATCACACACTTTTACATCGCGATCAAGGCGTTACTGCGGCGCATCCTGTGGTCTCGTTCGCTCCTGTGATTCGCGAATCTTCTTCGGAACAGATTGTGGCTACTAACTCAACGAACTCTAACGTCTATTTAGAACACGGACGGTCACAAGTCCTCCTAGGTACGTCCGTAGTTCGGGCTCGTGGCCCCAACGGTGTTATGAATATTCGCGTGCTTATTGACAGCGGGGCGCAAGACTGTTTTATAACCTTGTCGTGCGCTCAGCGCTTGGGCTTACCGCTGCGTCGTTGTAACATAACCGTAGCTGGTCTAGGTCAAAGTGCTGTTCATGAAATAAAAGGTATGACCTCATTAACTATCCAGCCGCAACATTCAGATAAACCGAACTTTTATCTACATCCTATTGTTATAAAAACTATTACGCATAAAATGCCTTCCGTAGAAGTTCCTGAAACGGTTAAAGTACGTTATAAGCACTTAGTTTTAGCAGATAGCAATTTTGATAAACCGGCCGATATCGATCTTTTAATCGGTGCGGAACTTTTTCACCACATTTACGATGGCCGACGCCTAGAAGTAGGCCCCGGACTGCCGGTTGCTCTGCATAGTGTGTTCGGTTGGATAATAACGGGGAAGCTCGACCCCGAGTTCAATTTTTCAATTTCAAAGTTTCTTTATTAAATCATAATAAAATACAGTTTAGCTTATATCTAGTGTACATTAGATTCCTAGAGTAGACAAATCATCAGATATTATGTGTTTTTTTCGAGACTAATGCTCATATAAAACTTTTTCCTTAAGACATGGCGAGTTTACACAGTTCGTAATGCAGTTATGAGATTATTATAAATTGTGATCTGCAGAATTCAACTATGCGTGCGTTAGGAAGGAGCAATACATTTATTATAATGATAATTACATAATGAAAAGAATAACCTACAGTAGCGGTCGACATAACATAAAAATGTAGCCACTCGCTGTGACATACGCAGCCGCTACAAGAACATACACACACATTCGCGAGGTTCAACAAAGGCGTGTTATCTATAACCCTCACACGCGTGCGTGGGTTCACGCGCAACTACGCTCCTCATGCCACATGGCAATACGGGCGGCAATTGCGCGCGATGGCAGAGCACACACGCAAGCGCAGGTAACTCATTTACTTCAACACGCGCGTACGCTTCGGGCCTTTGTTACTTATTCATTATACTCGAGGAACAAGTGATGGAGCAGTTTGTAACGATTGTAGTTATCGATATATGGGAGATTACGTTTACGAGTTTTACCAATGTTTTGTATTAATTTATTGTTACTTTTAGGATTACTATCCAGATAGAACTTTTTTGATAGCTTGTAAATAAATGAATTTATAATGGGCAGGCCTATGCTGATATGCAGTTTAGACAGATTAGTGTATAATGGGGTGTTAAATGATATTTTAAGAGCTTTATTTTGAATGACTTGTAATTTGTTAATGTTAGTTATACAAGTGCTGCTCCAAACTGGGCAAGCATAAGTTAAGGATGGTCGAATCAGAGTACGATATATATTTAATTTGGTTTGACTACTGAGGCGAGTACGCCTGTTGAAAATAGGACTAAGCGCGTTTAGGGATTTTATGCCCTTAAGTCGAAGGTTATTGGTGTTCGTTGACCAATTTAGCTTGTTGTCTAAAATTAACCCTAAATATTTGACGGACTGACTCCATTGGATTTTTAATCCGTCAATTTGAAGTGTACGACGAGGAAGAGTACGCTGTCTTGAAAATAATATTGCTTCTGTTTTCGCAGCATTAATTTTGAGTTTCCACTTATGGAAATAAGACAGGAGAAGATCTATTGACAGTTGGAGGCGGTCAATAATAAGATCAATGTCTTTACTTGAGGTAAATGATGCGGTATCGTCTGCAAAGCAAGCAATATTTGTGCGCGTCTGTATGGGAGGTCTGCATGCGGTAAAGGCAATACACCTTGATCTAGTCACGGAGTTGTCCACACCCGCCTTTATAGCAGCTTTAAATAGGTTTGTGTCTCGTAGAGGGCTCTGTAAATTAATAATTTCTGATTGCGGCACGAATTTCATCGGAGCCAAGCGATACTTAGGTGAGGTACAACGGTTCTTATTGGCCAACCGGTTGGAATTAAGTTCAGAGCTCGCGAAACGTAATATAGTTTGGCAAACGAATCCGCCAACAGCGAGTAATTTTGGTGGAATATTTGAAAGTGGAGTTAAGTCTATGAAACACCACCTAAAGCGAGTGGTAGGGCTACAAGTTTTAACGTACGAAGAACTTGTAACGGTGCTCAATAAAGTAGAAGCAGTTTTAAATTCGCGTCCGTTATGCGCTTTATCTAGTGATCCTGCTGAGGTGGACGTGTTAACTCCTGGACATTTTCTTGTTGGAGGCCCCTTGGTATCATTACCTGAGATGCCGCTTACAGAAACTTACCTACCGCCTCGAGAACGCTGGCAAATGTTGCAAAAACTTACACAGAGCTTTTGGAAAATTTGGGTTTCCCAATACCTACATACCCAGCAACAAAGATCCAAATGGTTCAAGGGCCAGGCCAATATACAAATAGGCGATATCGTGACTATCGTAGACCAAAATCTGCCCCCTTTAGAATGGCGTTTTGGTCGCGTGATGGAGCTTCACCCTGGTTCTGACGGCGTAGTACGTGTGGCCACCTTACGTACCGCTAACGGTGTACTTCGTAGACCGGTTAATAAGACTTGCCCATTACCTTTATCATTATAAAATCCTAAATGTACTCGTATTATTAATTAGCCTTAAGAAAATAAAAATTACCTTTATTAAGTTAGTTCTGCTCTTATGTATACCTTTTATCACTAGTAATATTAATTGGACTCAGCACCACATGATTACTTTGTTTATTTAGTTTTATTAAGACTCCATTTCATTTAAGTTGTGAAACCCCTAGGAGCGTTTCAAGTGGGGGGGTTATGTTCAAGCTTCCCTTTCCTAATCCCATCCCAGTACCAATTTATATTCATATTTGGCGCGGCAACACCAAGCACTGCGCATGCGCGACTACCGCGCCACGCCGCTACAGCGGACAGTGACAGAACTCCGCCGTCAGTTTCAATACAACAACAAAAACTCAAGTTGCGCCGGCGACCGCCCTTAAACGCGCTCGCAATAAATATACACAAAACTTTCAAAGTGCAGTGAAACATCAGTGTTCAAGAGAAGCCGGAAAACCGTGAGTCCTAAACCTTACCTATCCGCAGCTTGCACTGTCAAAACAAATCGTCAAATAACCAACACATACAACTACTACCATATTGCAAAAGTATTTTTAATATAATAATAATAACGAATCAGTACCTACATAATTATCTTGTGCCTCACAGTATGTGCCACTCAGAGATATAAATATAAGTTCTGCGTAGCATTGCGTCTCGCTAGTAGGCACCGGTAAATGGGTACCCAAAATACAGACCACTTAGCTCGCTGTAACTTAAATTAAAGTTTCTACTTTTCTTGTGTCTAAAAGAAGAATTATTATTTTCTTATTGGTGCGTCATCATCATTAAAAATATTATAGCCATAGAATGTGTACTGCTGGATATAGTCCTCCTCCATACATCTCCACAAGGACGAGTTGAAAGCGAAAGCGCGAAAACCAAATTTCATTGATATCGGCACAGCTGCTTGAGCGTGAAGGAGTAACAGTAGTTTTTTAAAGATTAGCGTATCCCACGGGAACAGCAGGAGGAGGGGGAGGGAATGAGGACTTGAATTATGCCAACTACATTTTCTGGATAAAAACTGAGCTATATGCTATTCCAGAATTTAATCTATCTCTGTGTCAAATTTCACCTCGTGGTTGTGCAACAAAAATCCAAACATACAGTTTCAGATTTACTATATTTCTTTGTACAAACTAACTCAAAGTAAAACTAGTAAGCACTGCACATCCTACTATTATTATAAAGCCGAAAGTTTGTGTGAATGTTTATTACTTCTTCACGCTCAAACGGCTTCACCGATATTGATGAAATTTGGTATGGAGATAGATTAGACCTTGGATTAACATATAGGTAGGCTACTTTTCATCATTCATCATCAATCATCATGATGCGGGTAAAATCGCGGGGCTTTACTAGTTTTTCATATATTTCAGTTGAATTCAAAGTCGAGTTACGCGACGGCGCTGAACCTGTTTCAGTAGAGTGTAGACAGTCGACAGCAAGGGCAGAGCCCTTCGGTACCTCTCGTGCAGCTCTTTAAAGAAGTAATTTGTCTAAATCTCACGGAACCAATCGAGCACCATCACGTTACTCATCTTTGAATCGTAAGTACAGTCGGCTAAAACATAATGATAAGTTTATTATATTAGTAGCGGTAGTTCAGGGATTTGTAGCGTTGGCTGTGTGACGGTCGCTAGCTTGAACCCCACCAACGGCTTTGGTAGGGTACTTTTGAGTACCCGCCTGGCTAGCTTACCTCAAGTTTGAAATACTGTCTTCAAATACATAGTATGTTCAGGCAGCAGTCCGTGATTGACAGTAAGCATTGTAGGTCCATCAGGAAATAGTGGTCAAACGTTAGATCTATACAGTATACAAAAAAAATATTTAAACGTAATTATGAGCACCGACATAGTTATTTGAAGCTGCGTTCAGTTCTAAATACAAGTTTAACTGGCCGCAAAATAGACTAAACTTTCGACGAACAATGCTCGTTCAACAAACAGATGGTTTTAATCAGGTGCTAACTGAGAGTGAAGTTACGCTCCAGTTTGAGCTGTGTCAGCGTGAGCTCACCACAACTCGCATGATTTGCTTAGTTCTACTAATATTATGCTCCTTAATATGGAATTCATGCTTTTGTGAATAATACCATAATGTAATTACGAGTATATGCATACGACATAGCCCAGTGGATTAGCCAGTTGAAGTGGCAGTAGCCAGGACACATAGCTTGAAGAACCGATGGCCCTTGGGGTCGATAGGATCTCGAATGGAGACCACGGACTGCAAGCTCAGCATAGGATGGCCGGACAAGGTGGACAGACGGCCTGACTAAGATCGCAGGAAAGGTCTGGATGCGGGCCGCTTCCAACTGGTCCATGTGGAAATCAATGGGGGAGGTTATATCCAGCTGTGGACGTCCTATAGTTAAGATGACGATGATGATGATGATGATGATGGTGATGATGATGATTGTTGTTATATATATATTTTTTTTTTACAACATTCACACAAGGTCTTCAGGTCCCAAACTAGGCAGAGCCTGTACTATGGTAACCTGATGACTGATATATACACTTAAATACATACTTATATATATACTTAAATACATATACACACCCAGACACAGGTCAAACAGACATGTTCATACACACAAATGTTTGACCTGTCCGGGAATCGAACCCGGGACCAGCGGCTCAGAAGGCAGAGTGCTACCAACTGCGCCAACCGGCCAGTCGATTTATGTATATAGAAGACCTGGGATAATTAGGGTTGAAAGTAATACTTCTTATTACATAGCGTTTATTTTCACGTTGAATCACTTTTTTTTTTTTCAATATTATTTACTTGTTTGTTTAATTAATAACAGAATAAAACATAAATATCAGGTGAGACAGTTGTCAAACGCAAACTTATAATATGTAAAAAAAAAAAAAAAAAAAAACTTAATCTCGGTAAATATAGGAATCGTACTATTATCGCGCTGTTCGGCGTCCATCGGTGATCCTCTCCGCTGATTATCCTACCATAATGCCGTGGATTTGTGCCGTGCAGAGATATAGCACGCCATTTTTCGTAGTCTGCTACCATCTGACTAGTCAATTTCGTACAAAACCGACATAAGCCGAGCATATAGTCCAGTCAAATAAACTTTTAAATCAAAATTTCAGTCTAAGGGCTGCATTTTTGATATTATATAGTTTTAATCGTACAAAAAAATGTGTAAAACATTTATGGGTTGAAACCACCGGCAAGGGTTGAAAAAAAAAAGATTGAAATTTTCTTTTCACAATTACTCGAAAATAGTAAAAGTTAGAGAAAAAAGTTCTAAGGAAGATTTATAAAACTTAAAATTTTACATTAAAAAGGTTCTATGACTTTTTTTCCTACGGTCAAAGTTAACCGAGTTAGGATGGTTTCCGAGTTTAAGATATACCGTAAATTTTAAAAAATCGCATGTAGTAGAAATACAAGCTAATTATGTTTTTTATTTTAAATTGCTTAAATAAAACCTAGTCTTCAATTTTAAAAGATATAATATATATCTTTGATATATATTTAAATATATATCAAAGATACAAGTAATTACATTTAATTTTTAAAAAATACGATTTAAAAATTTATAATTGATATAAGTAGGTATTTCATCATTTTATTGGATATGTTTAAAATATTACATATATTTTTTGCGCTATATTCAGTTTCCTCTTAAAATTTCCTAAATTATTTCATCATCATCATCATCATCTCAGCCATAGGACGTCCACTGCTGGACATAGGCCTCCCCCATTGATTTCCACAAGGACCTGTTGGAAGTGGCCCGCATCCAGCCCTTGCCTGCGATCTTAGTCAGGTCGTCTGTCCACCTGGAATTATTTAGGAAATTAAAATATAAAGTAGAATAGATTCAGACCGCTATGAACTTAGCAGACTACGGATTTTTGGCATTGTCTTATTAGCACCGACCCAGCCTCGCACCGGCCTGAATCTGAACATGGATTTAGTAGACTTGTAACCTTGTTCTGAGAATGATTAGTTCCGCAAATTTAATCATCATGACGGTCGCCGTGGCGCAGTGGTCAGTGACATTGACTGTGTCGTCATGACCCTGGGTTCGAATCCCGGCAGGGGCAAACATTTGTGCGATGAGTGTAGATTTTGTCCCGGGTCTTGGGTGTTTGTATGCTGTGATTGTGTGTGTCCATGCCTCCCGCGATACAGGGAATCCTAGTGCGGGGGTCTGAGTGTGATATGAATAAAAAAACATTCCAAAAATTATCGGCACGTGTTTTTAGTTCATGTTTTTTTGTTTTTTCGTTTTCGTTTCGTTTCCGCCCTTTTGGCCTCGCTACATAACTCTCGTCCCAACGATCACCGAGTCGAAGAGGTTCCAGTTACGTAACATTGCATGTGACATACTTCCTGCATGCAATTTTTTTTTTTACATATTATGAGTTTGCGTTTGACAACTGTCTCACCTGATGTTAAGTGATGACGTTGTCTAGGATTTAGCACGCAAACCTAGGAGGTACCTATTCACTCGCGACTGTTTAATTTATGTGAGAGGGAGGGCGGTGCACACTGCATTATGGCCTAGAATAAATGAATTCGCGTAATTAATACTAAGTATCGTGTAATTGTACTGGGGCGTGCTGAGGGAGGCCTATGTCCAGCAGTGGACATCCTATGGCTGAGATGATGATGCTTTTTGTATATTTAATATCATTTTGATTCCACAAAGTAACAGCTGAATCTATAAACTGTTCTGAGAATATATATAAGGCAGACATTTGTGTGAAGAAATACATGCCTCATAGATATTATAGTAAATGTTTCAGAACTATTGTAAAGAACTTGAATCTATAAAGATTTGAAATCGAAATGTGAAATAAGATATGCGTTATAACTACGCACCAGACGAATGAAATTGAATGCTTTGCAGTGATGACCTTAATGAAACTCCCAATAGATAGCGTGCTTCGTGATAGAGTCACAGACAGGGTTGTACGATTATATACCGTATTTATATAAGGCGATGGACATATTTCCTTGAATATTTAAAAAGCTTTGTTAATCACACTGAGAGTTGCTATATATAATTGTGGTTAACGATAAGACCATCCAGTGGTCGTCTAACTTCAAGTCGAACAGTTGTGTTCTGTTAAAATAAGCGGGAAAAATGAGTAGTGTGTGATCAATAATAATAATAATTGTATGATTATTATTATATACCTACTTTAGTTAAGTCAGTTGATCTAAAAGGTGAGGCCTGTATTTTTTAATATTACATATATTGAGTATTTCACTTATATAATGGGTGAGAGGTTAATACCATATTGCTGAAGTTTTCTAGGAGCAACTGTAGTGATATTCAGATGTCAATAGGTCAGTGACTGTCATTAGTGATTATATTGACCTGTGCGGGGTCATTTTCGTCATTCTCTTACTTTTATCCCGCTTATAAGTGGTGGACAGTCGCGGTGGCGCAGTGGTTAGTGTCATTGGCATGACTTCTGTGTCTCCGGAACTCTGGGTTCAAATCCCGGCAGAGGCAAACATTAGGGCGATGAGTGTAGATGTTTGTCTCGGGTCTTGGATGTTTATGTACTAAGATTGTGTATGTCCATGCCTCCCGCGATACAGGAAACCCTAGTACGGGGGTCTGAGTGTGAATAAAAAAAAAAGATTTAATTTAGATTCAGATTATTGCAATATTCAACACAGCGTATATCTTGAATGGTACATTAGCAGTCCCTGAGAGCCAGTGAGCATTCTAGGTCTAACTTGATAACATCTTCGACCAAGCCTTCCAACGCTAGATATATACAGTATAACCAAAAACACATTTTGTACAGATTTTGCGACGGTTGCTTACCCATAGCCAAAAAAAATATTTTGTACAGTTTTTGCGATAGTTATAAAGATGGTTACTTACCCAACGCCAGTTTACATGCCCTCATTTGTTGGTGAGCTTCACATTGACATTGTCATGGTTTTTCAATATTTTTTTCCCTCTTCAACAATCATTGCGCATACAATCAATATAATTATACTAGTAACGAGCCGCGGTTTCACCCGCGTGGATTACGGTTTTCCCGCCACCTCAATTATCCCACGGGAACTATACATTTTCGGGAATAAAAGTAGTCTATGTGTTAGTCCAGGGCTTAAAATATCTCCATACCGAATTTCACCGAAATCGGTGTAGCCGTTTGAGCGTGAAGAAGTTCCAAACGTACACACATACACACAAAATTTCGCATTTATAATATTAGTAAGATTGTAGCAGAGTACTAGTCGTAGTATCTACGTACCAGCAGACTGCCAACCTTCACTTGTTGGGGAGGCACCCTCAGAAGAAGAATAAGAGTACTCGAGGTTCAAAAATGAAAAAAAAACGCTCAGATTTGATGAGTGAATAAGCTTTCGAAGCGATGACGACAGCCTAGCGGTGGGAGCGTCGGCTGCCAAACTGAGGGACGCTAGTTCGATCCCCATCAACGGCTTGAGCTTCCAGTAAAGGCAACACCGTTATCACAATTAAAACATAGTGGTAGGGTTTTAGGGTTTCCAGTACCTGCCTGGCTAGCTACCACCTTCGAGAGAAGAACTATCACAACCAAACACATATATACAAACACAAATTTATTTGTTTGACATAACACGCCAGTTAACATTTTAGGTCTAGCGTGATAACACCTTACATTCCATCGTCACTGATCATCAAGATAGTGATTACAGATAAAAGAAGAAGAGACAAAAATATAGAACGATGTATAGACTATAATAAACCTGGAACTTGTATAATTATTTTTAATTCCAGATGACGACACAAAATGATATTAAATACTCAGTAGTACAATTTTTAGAATTGCCCTATGAGAATATTGAGCAGTATGTGTGTGTACCGCATTCATGGATAACAAGCCGACGATTAATAGATCGAAAAGTTTTTGTAGCATATCCTAGAGAGGACCCAAAATTAACAATGAAGCGAGTCAAGGAAAGAGAGCCTTTTGGTGAAGATTGGGTCCATTATTTGGCAATACTAAAATATGATACTGGTATGTTACCTTCTTTTTAACAGACTTAAAAATAAAGGTTATATCAAACACTGTATTTACTTTTTTTGGATGCTCACCGATTTCGCCCCCATTTTTCAAAATTCTTTTTGTGTTTGATAGAGTTTACCTCCGAGGTGGTCCAATTTAAATTTCATCAAAATGGGACAAGTGCTTTTTGACTTACACTCTAATTGAAAAGTGTTACGTTTACTTGGACGACATAATATCATGGGTGAAGACATTGATGAAAATACACAATGACAGTTGATCCCGTGAGTAGCAAAGGTCACTGAGAAGGATGAAATAAGCTTATTGCCAAAAAATGGAACCGACTTCAACACTCAAAAGTGTAAAATAACTTGTCGAATTTGGTACCATACACACAATATTTTAATAAAAGTTGCTTTTTTAACTATCATGATACCAACTTCAACAAGTTGTTTCACACTTTTGAGTGTTGAAGACGGTTCAATTTTTTGTTAAAAAAAATTTCTTAATTCTACTAATTATACAAATATATAATACTATGTCAAAAACTACGCTGTTCATGGCAAAAGTAATGAGGAACTAAACCTTAGAAAGAGAAGGAATCTCAAACTAGGAATGAAACTTACAAAACTCAACCAAATTGAGAATGTCCATTTTGGATAACTTAGAATTGAATATTACCAACATTTTTTATAAAAAGTGTTCATATCAATTAATAAAAATGTTTATATTGACAGATAATTACTATGATGCAGACAGTTGGGTTTCGAGTTCAGTTTGTCATAAGCCCTTTGAAGATCTATCTGCAACATCTAACGGTAATAGTCACATTTTTCAAGAGACATTATTTAGTATCCACACATTTTTTTATTATTTCTCTACGCTAGGATCGCGAGGACCACGAGCTCAACGAATTTGCCTCCTGCGACATAGGGAACCCTAATGTGGGGGTTTGAGTGTAATAAATAAAGAAATAAAATAAATAAATTGGGGTGACCTGACAAAGCAACAAGTGACTACAATGCTGGCTTTATCTTGCCCAACGATTAAACATTGCCATTGACATTGTCACGTCATTTTATAAATTTGCAGCTGGCATTGATCGGATCCCATTATTGGAGAGTTTTTCGTTCGGTTACCCGATGAATTAGCTTCCCTTAAAGGTGGTGCGATAAATTAGCTTATACCCATTATGTCTTCACTCCGTAATTTTATGTAAACTTTTTTCCTGCAGCTGTCGATTTCTATGTATTATTAAACTTTTTCATTTGTTTCAGATAATGAACTCAAAATCATCGCAAAAACAAAAATTTACAGTTCCCCAGAGCAATATTTTTCAAATGCAAAATATACAAAGCCATTGATGAAAGTAGTGCCGTTAAATAATAAACAAAAGTCTACAATTCAACAATCACACCAGCAACTAACATCCCTTGACCTCAGAAAAACCAAAACAAGCCAACCAAGAAATGAAGAGAAAACAAATTTTGCAGCTGAAGTAAAAAATCACCTAGACCTGACATTTGGAAATCCAGCTCAAAACCTATTATTATTGGATCACATTGCTTCCTCTCAAAATAATATGGATAGAACAGGTCCCGATACGCAACATACGTTAAGTATTTCAAGCCGGCATTGTCAATCATCAAAAAGTTTACATGAAAAATGTGAAACAGGACATCCTGATGTTATTATACAAAATTGTAACAAAAAAGAAACTGTTTATGAAAAAGCTACTAAAGTAAACCATACTGATAAAAATTTGCCTTACCCACAGAGTAGTCAAGAGAAACCTTCCGCAATGCAAGCCTTATTAGATTTAATTAGCCGACAGTCACGGTTACCTTCACGGATACATGCAAGCTCGTCTACGTTGGTTAATGAAAGTCCTTCACCTCAGAAGAGACGCAGAGATGAAACTGATAATCATATTCAAGTAAAATATATTTATGAAGAAAATACATATCGCGACGACAAGCAAATTATCCCATCTACGTCCTTAAATTTGCTGAAAGAAATCCGTAACGTTCCCGCGTGCTCACATCAAAAATCAGAAACAAAACCAAAAACACACCTTAAAGATGTCATTATTAAAAAAAAAATGAATACAGGTGACCATATTACAAATGCCATCGAATGTACTTACATTAATAAGTCTGTGCCGTCTGAAAGTACTGTTAAGAATATACCAACCTTTTTACAAAACGTATCAAATACTGAAAACCAAGTGTCTCAAGTATCAAATGAAAAACAGCAACCACCTGCTTATAACGTCATTGTACAACAAGATTCAAACGTAAACAAAATAATTATTACAAGATCTGACAAAAATCAGTTCAACAATCAAACGGTACCCTCTCAAAACATTATAACTAACACGGTCACTTCCCAGAATTCTGAGAATGTTATAAATCAGCCATGTCATAAATCTAAATTGAAAGAGAAACATCAACCAAATCCTAAAACATCTTTAAAACAAGATAGCATTCCACCAAATATACTTTTAGATGAATATATGAGACAAAATGGTTCCAATCATTTGAATTACTCCCAAAGTAAAGGGAATGTGAGACAACCTGCTCCTCAATATATTTTAAATAGTGCTGCAACACCTCGATTATCTCAATCATTTAGTAAACGTTACTATGCACCACCTCAAAGTACATATTCACAAAATCTTCTTTATGACCCCAATACTTTTCCTGGTCTACATAATAGAGAAATGGTGCTAAATAGAGAACTTGGATATCAGAGTGTCACAAATAATGCATACATACAAAAATGTGCAAACAGAACACCACATCCCAGTCCACGTGAAGAAGAAAAACAATTGAAACCAATTGTACAAGGATATTTAATGCAAGACCCTCGTACTGGAGCATTTTTTCTTAGTAAATCCACTAAAGGAGATTCATATGATCAACAATATTGCATAAAAGATGGCATAAACAATATAGATTTTTTTGAACAAAATATACAGTCTTTTGAAAAGCAAGCATATCCTAATTTAGCTCATGAAAACCACATGCAACCTGTTAATACTCTCCATTCAATACAAAACTCATATAAAACAGAGTTATTTGGACATTCAAGGCACAACAGCCATCAACCTATTCATCATCATAATTCAAAAAATTCTTTGTGTGCCGTAGAGAATTCTCAAAAAGTAAAAAAACAATCTTGTCACTACAAGAGCTCATATGAAGTAAAATCCTTACTTACTGCTCCAGATTATCCACATCAAGATATACATATGCAAAAAATACGTGTAGAAAGACCTAGCGATGAAACTTATATCAAACCCAGCATTTATTCTGAAAATACTAAAGTAAAAAGAGTATCTGATATTCTGAATTCTTCTAAAATATCAAACAATTTGTCTTATCTAACACCAAAAAAATCAATTAAAGAGCGACTATCACCAATTCCAACAAATTGTTTACTACATAAATTATCAACTCAAGAGAAACGTATTTCAGAATCAGTTGACCAGTCTTGTATAAAGAAAAATATTTTACATGAAAGAAATAGCGAAGATAGGCCAGATATTATTCCAACTACACCAAATAATTCAACTAACAAACAATTTCCGCCGATCTATTCTGATACTTCAGATGAATCTTCAGATGAGTCTTTAAAAGAAATATCAGTTAAAAAACCTAACGATACAAATAATATGGAGCTATTTGCTACACATATTATAAGCAGTGAAGAAAAGTTAATAGCAAATCAAGATAATTCAAATGAAAGTAGTAAGCTGGCAAATGATAGAGCACAGACAGAAAAAATACTGTTGAATGACTTTACGCATTTTTTTAATAAGATGGATTCAAGTTTTTCTGAGTTATCCACAATGTACCAAAATGTACAAGACCCGTTTGTTGAATGTACAAAAACATTTAAGATAGTGATGAAAAAAATTAACGAGTATTGCAACATAAGAATCAAAGGTGCAGCAGAGCAGGTTTCGCCAGGATCGCATAAAGCGGTGGGACAAAATAATAAACCAATAGAAAATGAATCAAAAAAATATAAATATGGTAATAAAGAGGAAGATGACGCAGACGACGACAACTACAAAGTTCCAATAAAAAAGCGTGATCTCAAACGTTCATTTTATCTGCCTCCAGAATATAATCCAGGTGACTCGAGGTGGACATTAAAACATAAAGAAGCATCATCGGAAACTGTGGAACTTGTTCCTCAAAGTCGTGTTTATGTGGATGCTGTTCAGCTAGCGCACTGTAAACAAACGGCAAAAGATTGTAAAATGTTGGCACGAATGCTACTGGTGGAAATTTTTACTCACAATGCCTTAAGTGTGTGCTCACTTACAGGTGCAAGAGCTAAAATATTCGATCCTGATGAAACAGATGTAAGACCTGGACTAGATGACCATGCAAGAATGGTATTGTTAATGTTCATTAAAGAACACGGGCGTAGAAATGGTTGGGCTGTGTGCGATACTAATTCTATTTTGAGTAGCATACGTAATAAAATTCAAGAGTTTAGATTTAAGCGAAATAATTACATCAAATAAATAATTTGTAAAAATACATGTAAAATTTAATAAACATTTTTCGTAATTTATAGTATTATTTTAATTATAGCATTAGTTTAATATGACACATGGTAGGTTTTAAACATATATATTACAATTAAATAATTACAGATGCAACCAATAATATGCGGACTATTCGGCCTTTTTTCAGTATTCGTTATTCTGCCGAGTACTATCTACTATTTGGCTGAATACCGAATATAATATTAATAATAACATCTTAAGAGGCTCTCGCTAGACGGTTGGATCAAGAGTCAAATGCAGAAGGCGGTACTCCTTGAAACGGCGCGTATTGTCCGGAGGTTCCTCACTCTGCGGCCCTAACCACCGGTAGCTTGGGCCCTGCCCTGCTGCTGGCGGAACTCTAGGTTTAGGTTTTTTATAATATCTTTATTAATTTTTGTTTTTGATATTTATACTGTAAAAAAACTAAACCTAAGAAAGAAAGAAAATAAAGAGATAATAATAATAATAAAATTATGGCTGTCAAGTCGCAGGTGTCAGACGATTTTTGTAATCATAATTTTTAAATATTAATTTTCCGGACGAAAATGCAGTGAAATTACAAATAATTAGAAACAAACCACATCGAAAAATAGTTTTTGATATAAATATGAAACAATTAATCACAGCAAACACAGAGGTAATCATGAAAGCCAACCAATTTGAAATTTGTCACAATGTAAACAAACCAAGAACAATAACAACTCAATGATTACAAGATCTAAGACAAAGACAGCAGGAACCAGCGCACGCCCAACACCTCCGCCCGTCGCGTCGTCGTCGTCCAGTTCATCATCGGAGGATGAGTTCGTCACTCCCCCCGAGAGCAGCGCGTCGAGTGACGACGACGGGCCGCCGTCGCCTCCGCCGCCGCTACCACCTGTGCGACGTGGGCGACCACCGCTGCCGGCATGCTTGGGGCCTGTGGGGCAATCTGCTCCGCGCCCGGCCCCCGCTACCGGTGGTATAGTGCGCCGCATGCGATGGACTCAAACAATAAACGAGAACTGCATGCGGGCCTACTATGGGGCTACAGAGGGGGGAACTAACCTGACTGCGTACCGCGATAGGATGCTGTCTATGTTTCAGGTACTTGAACCAACCGTCACCGTGTCCGTCCAACGACTGTCAGATCAGGTGCGAGCTATTCAACGGCTAAAGCTGTTGAATGAGTCTGTGTTTGATCGGCTACGCCTGGCAGCGCTACCTATTTCTACGATATCTTCCTCGATGCGGGACCTATCCGTCGCGCCGTCGGCTCCGGAGCCGATTACCGTCCCGACATCGACGGCGACATGGGTGGATCCCGATGTCGATGAAGAGGATTGTGCAAATATGAGCGTAAGTACCCAGGCCAATGAGCAACTGAGAAGGGCTTTGGATGACGCGATTCTGCAATATCGATTTATATACGACTCTAGTCCGCGATTACCACGTTTTCCCACTCATAGACGCAATCTGGCGCTAATGGGAGCCCTGAACGTTTTGCTAGCTCCATATCTACGAGCTAGTGAAAATTTAGTTGATACCCACTCGATCTTATATTGCGGAGCTATTGCGGCGTGTCGCGTGGCTCGTGTCAAGTTTCCGGATACTGACCGATCAGCGCGACCCGCCGAAAGAGCTCCCGCCTGGCAATTACGCATCGAGCGGCGTATCAACAAGTTTAGGATTTTCATTGCAAAGCTAGTCTGCTTCAGCCGAGGGAACAACCGCCCCAGAGTTATGCGTTTCGTGACTCAGGCCTTTGCTGGGACCAATATTAGGCCCCAGGATTATATGGCCTGCGTCACGGAACGCATCGACTTTCTGAAGCAGAAAATCTATGCGTGGGCAAACCGTATTCGCCGCTACAGAGAGCGTGTAAATAGATATAAACAGAACCGCCTCTTTCAAAGTGACCAAAGGAAGGTGTACAGAAATTGGGAGGTGCTTGTGAACCTATCAAATCCATGGGGTCTGTTTTAATTGACCCCGTAGATATAAGTTGTGCAATCCGTACGACACAGAACTGGAAAAGTCCTGGACCGGATGGATTGCATAACTTTTGGATAAAATGGATTCGATGCTCACACGAACGTTTGGCAATACAATTCCAGGAAGCACTCAAACTCGGTTCTCTTCCAAATTTTATGACCACCGGTGTCACCTTCCTGCTCCACAAGTCCGGTAGTACCACGGAAGCTAAAAATTACAGACCCATCACGTGCTTACCTACGATGTATAAGCTCCTTACATCAATTCTTAGAGCAAAATTAAATTCGCACATATGTGCAAACAACATTTTGGCCACCGCTCAGAATGGATGTAGGGTTGGGTCCCGTGGTACTAAGGAGCTCCTTCTCATAGATACGACCATTTGCCAACAAGTCCGGCGGAACAAAGGAGCTCTCTCAACAGCTTGGATCGACTACAAGAAGGCCTACGATTCAATACCTCATTTATGGCTACAAAGGATTTTAGAGTTGTACAAAATTGATGCAACTCTAAAATCATTCTTAGGCGCATGCATGAGGCATTGGACCACAGTTCTTCGTCAACCAGGCAGCGGAGATAGCTTCTCTGGTCCACAGGACTTCATAAAAATAGAGCGAGGTATCTTTCAGGGCGACAGTCTGAGCCCTTTGTGGTTCTGCCTGGCACTGAACCCTCTCAGTACTTTACTAAAGGATTCAGGTCTAGACTTCGTAGAGAGAGTGAGGTCATTTCACACCTCTTGTACATGGATAATCTCAAACTGTTTACACCGAAACGCCAGGATTTGATGGAGTTGCTAAAAATCACGGAAGTTCTTAGCAACGCTATCAAGATGGAGTTCGGTGTTGATAAGTGTGCGGTCATGCATGTGCAGCGGGGGAAAGTTGTAAATTCATCAAGTTTACAACTCTCTGAGACAATGTCTCTCAGATCTCTCTCAGAAGTCGAAACCTACAAATACCTTGGCATGTCAGAATCATTGGGTATCGCGGTAGGGAATATTAAGCGTTCGGTGAAGGAGCGCTTCTTTTGCCGTCTGACAAAAGTACTGAAAAGTCATTTGTCGGGTGGCAATAAGGTGCGTGCCTTCAACGGATGGGTGATGCCCCTACTGATGTACTCTTTTGGCATATTAAGGTGGACTCAGACTTAGCTAGACGCCTTAGATAGAAGGCTCCGTCAAATGCTCACATTGCATCGCATGCTGCACCCGCGCTCGTCTGTCATGAGACTGTACATTCCGCGGAAATGGGGAGGTCGTGGCTTTTTAAATGCCAAAAACCTTCACAACCGCGAAGTGTACAATCTCAGGACATATTTTCTAAACAACGAGAGCGGGATGCATCGTGATTTTGTGGCAGTTGACAAAGGCTTCACCCCGCTCTCCTTGGCTATCGAAAACTGGCGTAAACCAACGGTGTTGACCACTGAGGATCGCAAGGACATATGGAAAGGCAAAGAGCTACACGGCCGGTTCTATCGGGCCTTAACAAGACCCGATGTAGACCTACTCGCATCCGTGAACTGGCTACGTTTCGGTGACCTTTTTGGGGAAACCGAGGGTTTTGTCTGTGCAATTGCGGACGAAGTTATCATGACGAATAACTATCGGAAATATATTCTGAAGGACGGTACGGTCGACGTTTGTCGGGCATGCCGCCGTCCGGGCGAATCCCTCAGACATATTATTTCTGGTTGTTCTCATCTTGCTAACGGAGAGTATTTACACAGGCATAACCTAGTAGCCAGAATCATCCATCAGCAACTTGCTATTCAATATGGCCTTGTTCAATCCGAAGTGCTGTACTACAAGTACACACCAACGCCAGTTCTTGAGAATGGTCGTGCGTTACTCTACTGGGACCGCTCTATCATCACGGACAGGACTATTGTTGCCAATAAGCCTGATATCGTTTTGGTCGACCGGTCTCAACGCCGGGCAGTGCTCGTCGACATCACCATCCCGCATGACGAGAACCTCGTAAAGGCTGAGAAGGACAAACTCAGCAAGTACCTTGACTTAGCTCACGAGGTAGCCGCCATGTGGGATGTTGACTCGACGATCATTGTCCCGATAGTCGTTTCGACGAACGGCTTAATAGCGAAGAGCCTCGATCAACATCTTAAGAGGCTCTCGCTAGACGGTTGGATCAAGGGTCAGATGCAGAAGGCGGTACTCCTTGAAACGGCGCGTATTGTCCGGAGGTTCCTCACTCTGCGGCCCTAACCACCGGTAGCTTGGGCCCTGCCCCGCTGCTGGCGGAACTCTAGGTTTAGGTTTTTTATAATATCTTTATTAATTTTTGTTTTTGATATTTATACTGTAAAAAACTAAACCTAAGAAAAAAAGAAAATAAAGTGATAATAATAGTAATAATAAAGCCCTTTATTCAGACCAACTTAGTATCTATTTATATGTATTAGGAACTAAAAACTATAGGTATATATATTTATTTTTTGTAGGTCTGTTTGCCAATCGGCAAAGGCCTCCTCCAACCTTTTCCATTCCTGTCTATCTTGGGCCACTCTATTCCACGTTACTCCTGCTACTTGCCTAATGTCGTCATCCCACCTTTTCTGTGGTCTGCCCCTTTTCTTTTTCCCTTCTCTAGGGTACCATCCTGTCACAATTTTGCTCCATTTCTCTTTGCCTCTTATCATGTGCCCTGCCCATTTGAGTCTTCTTATTTTGGAGGTTATGTCTATGAACTTCGTCTTTTTTCTGATGACATGGTTTCTAATTCGGTCCAGCCTTTTCACTTTCTGCATACTTCGTTCCATAGCATGTTGGCAGGTTTCCAGTTTTCTCGTCGTATTTTGTGTTAAAGCCCATGTTTGGCTGCCATACATTAAAACAGGTAGTACGCAGGTGTTGAAAAGTATTTTCTTTGCATTAATGTGAAGAGTTGTGTCTTTCATGGCCTCTCTCAGACTCCAGTATCTCTTCCAGCCATTTGTTATTCTTCTCTCAACTTCTTTGCGTATAGGATCATCTTGTGTTATTAGCTGTCCCAGATAGATGTATTCGTCGGTGTAATCGATTTGGTTTTTTCCTATATTATTATGTATGGCGGTTTTCTTCCCGTCATAACCTTTGTTTTCTCTGGGTTCAACTTTAAACCTATCTTCTCACTTTCATCCGCTAGTTCATGTATCATCTGTTGAATGTTTTCCGGTGTTTCAGCAAATAACACTATGTCGTCTGCGAACCTCAAGTGTGTTAGGGAAGCTCCGTCGATATTGATTCCGAGGTTTTCCTATTCAAGAATCTTAAAGATTGTTTCGAGAACCGCTGAGAACAGTTTTGGAGATAGGGGGTCCCCTTGTCTGACACCCTTTCCTACTCTTAATGGTTTAATGGTTTACCTTTCTTCTCTAGTTGGATTCTCGCGGTACTATGACTATATACATTTTTTATTAGACGGATATATTTATGCTCGATTCCTTGTTCCTTTAGGGACTTCCATATCTTTTCGTGGTACAAGGAGTCGAATGATTTTGTATAGTCGATGAAAGCAATGTAGTACTCGCGCTGGTATGGTATATACTTATCTAAGACCTGGCGGACAACATGAATGTGATCGATTACCGAGTAACCTTTCCGAAAACCCGCCTGTTCGATGGGTTGATGTTCATCTAGTGTTCTTTTTATCCGTTTTAAAATTACCTTGGCAAATATCTTATATATGTTAGACATGAGACTGATTGGACGGTAGTTTCCGATGTCATGCTTGTCTCCCTTTTTATATAGAAGGATAATGTTTGCTTCTGTCCATTGCTGTGGGATAATTTCTGTGTCTATGATATCTTTAAACATTTCCGTGAGGATCGGTGTCATTGCCTGCTTATTTTGTATTAAGATCTCGTTGGTTATATCATCGGGTCCTGGTGCTTTGTCTCTCCGTTGTGTGTCTATTGCTTTGTCTATTTCTACGTGAAGGATTTCGGGGATATCTGAGGCTTCTACCAAATTTATTTCGTCTTGCGAGCTGTTGTTATGTTCATACAGTTCTTTGTAATAGGATGTTGCAATTTCTAATATGTCTTTTCGGTCATGGTTCCATTGTCCTCTATTGTTTTTCATTTTTACTACCCAGTCTATAGGTTTCGTTAGTATGCTTTTTTGACACCACCTGTTTTTATTATGTGATTTTCAATAGTCTCCATTCTATTTTTGTTTCTATCTATTCTTATGCTTTTATTTATTTCTTTGTTAATTTCTGTTAGATGTTTCCTTCTGTACTTTGCATCTCTTGTATTAATTAAGTGACTCCTTTGTTCTAGCAATGTTATGGTAGTAGTTGTAAGCCATTGCTTATGTTCTCGATTGGTCCTTGCAGCGAGTTTTGTTTCAGTTTTAATACCGAAATAATTCAATAAATAAAAAAAAATATTTAAAAAATAATTCGAATACTGAATATACGAATATCGAATACATATTTATTTACCAAATAAACATTTATTTCCTACTCTTAATGTTAGAATGTAACTATTTTTAATATTAAGAATATTGAAAGCTAAATAAAATCAAGTTAATCGGCATTTTTTATTTATTTATTTTTTAATAGCTAGTACACGCGTATTATGTAACATAAAGTCATTATAACAGACGATTGCGCCTTTCTCGGAGAAAATACCTGCTTCAGAGAACATTCTATCAAACTAATATTTTACAGGCTCTAGTTTGTGTATATGTTTGTTACTTATTCACGCTCAAAGGGCTAAACCCATTTTAATGAAATTTGGTATGGAGATAGTTTAGACCCTGGATTAAGACATTACCTATTTTTCATCATCATCATCAATCATCATAATGCGGGCAAAACCGCAGGGCGCAACTAGTAAACAATAAATATTAAATAATAATGACAAATTTGTATGTACGATAACATAAAACACAGCACGTTGTGACACAACTTGCCGGATAATGTAATGAGCCAAACACTCCCGCCCCGGCCCTCCACGCACCCCCGCACGCACGCACCATGTCAAAACGTATAGTCACTTTGTTATTAAATCAAACGGAGCTTAATCGCGAGAAAACATTTAGTAATTTATTTACCTCGACGTTTCGACCAAGTTGCATTGGTCGTGGTCACGAGAAGACCAGTCTTCTCCAGTCTGACCAGTCATCAGTCTTCTCGTGACCACGACCAATGCAACTTGGTCGAAACGTCGAGGTAAATAAATTACTAAATGTTTTCTCGCGATTAAGCCCCGTTTGATTTAATAACAATGTGTTCGAATCGCGAAAGTCTAAAAAAAAAAATTACGTATAGTCACTTGTTTGCGTGAAATGCACTAGGTCTGCCGCCAAAATATGTTTGGTGGCCGAATATTCAGTATTTGGCTGAGAGCACCGCCGAAGATTCTGTATTAGCTATTCGGTCATATCACTATTCACTGCATCTCTATAATATAACGCTCTCTTATCTCTAAAAACATATTATTACACAATGTTTCAACCTCTATTCGAATAATTTCTAAAAAACACGATTATCGCGCGACCTCATTATGATAAATAAACAAAGGAAACCTCAGAAATATTTTCTTACCAAAGTTAATTATTGTATACTAGCTGCGCCCCGCGGTATTACCCGCGTGCTGATGAAAAACGGTGATGATGGTGATTAATAAAATAAACCTATGTGCTAATACAGGGTATAAGCTATGTCCATACCAAATTTCATCCAAATCCATCTGGACGTTTAGCCGTAAAAGAGTATCAAACATACAAACGAACATTTGCATTTATAATATTAGTTGGATTGGATAATAAGTCACGTACCTATACAGTGCTCATGACAGTTACAATTTAATGTGTGTTAATGAATCATTGCTTTTATTAACGTAGTATATGTAAGGTTTACATCTGATATTTGATGAATAACTAGCGGTCCGCACCGGCATCGCACCGTGCTGCCGCAAACATCTCTGACGCGCTGCAGAAGCGGGGTAGTCCCAACACTGCCCTAAATGCATTATTATATTGCACGTGACAGGTTATGAAAGTATTACCTACTCCTAAGATTTTAGTCCTAAGTAAGAAGATTTGTTTGAATCTTAAAGTAGATATAATTGTGAAATAGAATGGACTACCTCATAATGTAATTTATAAACATTGTACCTTCATAAAGTTTGCCACAGAATACTATATTTGACATTCGTTATATTAGTCATTTGATTTACTTAGTATCAAATTGTTAGTAATCGATCGTATTATTAATGTAATAATTATTGAAAATTAACAAGGTTATTTAAGTGTACCTTTTATTCTATTTTATTCAATTATTTGGTATTCTTGTAAGAGTTTGAAAGTACTGGCGTTGACATAGACTAACACAATTGTAATATAAAAAGGGCCGCTTGGCACAGCAAGCCAGTCTCAGTCTCGGTCTCATAGCCAGTCTCACCTTGGCAAGCTTGGAGTGAACAATTCAGGTACGATAACTGTTCTTATTATATAACTTCTATGTATTTGGTGTATTATGTATTTGGTGTATTATGTATTATTAATATTTAACTTGTGTTAAAGTTATTGTAAAATGTGATGTGAGATAGTGTTGAGAAGTGGCTATTGAAAAGAATCAAGCCCTATGCGTTTCTTGTCTGTTCTTCTCATAGTGGTAGTCCCTTGCGAACAGACGTAGCTATACCTACCCTCCAAACTTGATTACAATAATTATTAAAAGCAAGTCAACCCGATGGTTGTTATGTTTCATTCCAATATTACCTGTTTAGTTCCTGATTAGGTAGATAAATCACAGTGACTCCTACATAGCAGTAAATCTTAGTACCTCGGCTGAGTCGTGCCTCGATATGTCGAGTATCTAATTACATTATTCAAAACTATTAGTAATTATATTTATTTAATTAATAATAAGATTATAGAATGAGTTTAATCGTGTATTCTCTAACTGCCCTCATTATTCATCTTTATATTAATCTAACACACGCGAATAGCGCTGTAGCTTTTTTGTGTCTAATTAGCCCACAAGTATACAACGTGGTGCAGATCTGTTTACATCTTGAAAACCTACGAGCCAACATATTTGCACATACCATTTCCATATCAGCTTGACCCACAGATCTGTAGTGCTTAAAAATAATAAAGTTAATAATCCTTTGAACTAGAGGAGCGGTGACTGTACGCACCGTCGTCAGCCCACCAAATGCGGCGCTGGGCACGGCCCGTGAAACCGACGTCGTCGTTTATCCGCGGAGTTTTCGCACATGCACACTATCTACATTATAGAAATAGTTACTAAATAATGTTATATGTTGATTACAATGAGTCATATTTCTCGATTGACCACTATGGCGCGCGTGTGTATCGCGCGCGGGCGTGGGAGACGGGGATTGGCGGTGACCTTTTCTACTGAGCAGCTGGAAACAGACCACCGCCGCGGCGGCCATGGAGCAATGTGAAAGCGTACCTGCGGCCAAGCACTGGGATGGAACAGACAGCTTTAGCTGGTACAACTCCGCCATATCTTCCCCTGTTCCTCCCGGGAAGGGGTGTATATATAATAGACATTTCCCCTGTAAAAAAAGTTAAGTAAGAGATAGAGTTCAACATTTATTATTTAACTACAGATTGTCATCTTCGAAGTAATGACTTATTGTATATAACGCTGGCTGCACCCCGCGGGTTTTTCCTGAATGCCTGATTTTTCCGTCCACAATACGGGTTGAGGAGGAAAAAAATGGGGAAGGCCTATATCCAGCAGTGGACGTCCTATGGCTGAGATGATGATGATGATGATGATTATGGGTTGAATTTTCAAAAATCCGTTATTCACGAGTGCCTACGTCAAAATTATTATCTCTGTGCCAAATCTTATCCTGCTCCATTTATTCACTTAGGCAGTGTGGTGATAGACCTGCCATCGACTGTTCCTTTTGTATATACATAGGTATATTCCATATGTATGTATGTACAAAGACTACCGTGTAGAAAGTATTAAGCTCTTTGCCGATAGCAGAATGGAATAAGTAGTGTATTCTGACAACACACGTACAAAACTCATTACCTACCGGTACTCTAGCTATGAAAATGTGTTTTAGGATTCCGTAAGCTACAGGTCTACAAGAAAAATGTTTTAATTTTACTCTTCTCTTTATGGTTAGTAACCATGTATTCAAAAATAGAATCATACTAAACCTAAAATCGACTGGCTTTCAAATATGTATGATTAGTTAAAATTTTTTTCAAAATTTATATGTGTTTTTAGTTGAGGTGACGCCTATTTTTTTAATAACGGTCGCCGTGGCTCAATCGTTAGTGAAATGATCTCCGGTTCCCGGGAACTGGACTCGAGCCCCGGCAGGAACAAATATTTATGTGATGAGAATTGACATTTTCCCGGGTCATGGATGTTTTTTTGTTATCATTGTGTGTGTCCATGCCCGTTGCGACACAGGGAATAGTGCTCCCCAGCAGTAGGTAATAGCTTATTACTATTCTGTGCAGTTTTCAAATATGTAAGGTAGCTTACCACACTCGACGTGCTTTCTGGTGACGTCTATTGAAAGTTTTTATTTAAATACGGAACCTCGCAATTTAAAGCAATTCTCACTTGTTTGCTCTCATACCAGTCAAACACTTTTAGCAAAATGGAAAATATCACAGAATAGTAAATGAAATAGTTATGTTCGCCAGCCAGCTTTTAGTAGAAAGTAGTTTCATACATGATGAACAAATTCTTGCTATACCGTGGCCTGAAATTGCTTCAGAGTATGGATTGAAATTTCTGGCATCATTGAGCCTTAACGCTAGTCACACGAAGATTTTTAGAGTTTGCTAGATCTTGAATAACAGCTTCAAAGACCCTTAAACTTAATTTAGTTATTTGTTTTTTTCTGACTTGTTTTAAAAGCAATAAGTATTTTATTTAATCCGTTTTAATTTGACTATTACAAAAAGTGCATCATTTTGAACAAATGAAATATTATTATTTTAATCTTTATAGATCCACCGATTGACCACAATCGCACTTGATGGTAATTAACGATGTGATCTGAGGTGTAATCACGTTAATCCAGATGTTTCCTGGCTCTCAATGTTTACTGCTGCCTAAACGCACTATGTGTTTGGTGACAGATTTTCGAAAGCTCAAGCCGTTAGTAGGGATCGAACCAGAGCGTCCATCCATTTGACAGCTGACACTCCCACACCGCTGAGCTATCATCGCTTCAAAAAGATTCAATGTAATCACAGCCTGATCAGATGGTGATCTATATTTATTTTAGGCTTATACACACCTCACTGTTGAATGATTCACGATCGTCGTGGTAAGGAGTTTGAAGTGTCTTCTAGATTTCCCGCGGGGTGTCTGAAAGTACGCACAACCATTTGTGTAGATCTGAAATTAGGCTTTGACAACATTTTCTCGCCAGTAACGAAAGTGTTGCGAATAAGAACGATAAACTGAATTACATTCACACCTCTAACACTTTCAGCCACTTCTACGTCATACGTCACTTAATACGTCACTACGTCAATCAACAAATTTGGCACGTCTGATCACGCCTACCAAAATTGTGCTTTTACATTCACTATGAGGCCATAGTTAATTTAATTAACTACATTACTGCTCCACAACACCGCGATCTCTCAAACTTTTCCTGGTACAGGAGTCATTCACACATACATTAGCGTCACTCACACATTCATTAGCGTCACTCACACATACATTAGCGTCACTCACACATTCATTAGCGTCACTCACACATTCATTAGCGTCACTCACAAACACATTAGTCACAATATATTAATTATAGATATTTTGTCCGTCGACGTGTACTAACGCTTGTGTCAATTTAATATCATAACTAAGCGGGAACGCAGAATGTTCCAAAACGCCCATATTATTTGTATGGAAGAATAGTGAGTCATACTCGTAGTACAAACATCTAAGTAACGGGGTGCTCAGGTGAAAGTGGTCTTGACTGAAACAATTCTTGATATTACTTATGCTGTTATGAGTAACTGTACTATGTGTTCTGCAAAATATCAGTACTCTAATACAACCGCGAACATTTCTAGAGTCCTATTATAAAAACTCAAAGTTGAAATTCTTGCTAAAAGAAAATCCTCGTTATATGCAAATGTTTAAATTACGTATCCCATTTATTCATATCGGTGAAAGATCCTTGTTTACGTAAATTTATGATAACTAATTTTTCCCCATCTTTTACTTTAGTATATTTTTCCTAGTTTAAGAGCTAGCGTGTTGCTTTTATTTAGAAAAATAAATAATAATACCATAAGCTTCTATAATCATAATATGAATATGTGAAGCAAAAGCTTTGTACACCTCTTTACGAAAAGCATTAGTTTGCACGGACGGAGGAGTATGAAATTTCTGACACTTAAAGCTTATATAGAAAAGTGCAGAGATTTTTTTTTAGATTATGCATAAAAACACATGAAACTCAAATGTATGATGGTTATATTTGATATTCAGTAAGACTATAGATAAATATTATTTAAGACACTTATTATAGATATTTATAAATCTATTCCCAATTTGACTACAGACTTTAACAATAAATAAAAGAGTATATAATATGCTTATGTTTAATGTATGGTGTGGACGAATTGCCCGTGTTAGATTCTAATAAATGTGGGCAGTTAGAAAATACAATATTATAATAAAAATGATAATGTGGGTAGTTAGAGAATACAATATTAAACTCATTCTATAATCTTATTTTTAATCAAACAAATATAATTACTAATAGTTTTGAATAATGTAATTAGATACCCGACATATCGAGGCACGACTCAGCCGAGGTACCAGGATTTACTGCTATGTTAGAAGTCACTGTGATTTATCTACCTAATCAGGAACTAAACAGGTAATATTGGAATGAAACATAACATCCATCGGGTTGACTTGCTTTTAATAATTATTGTAATCAAGTTTGGAGGGTAGGTATAGCTACGTCTGTTCGCAAGGGACTACCACTATGAGAAGAACAGACAAGAAACTCATAGGGCTTTATTCTTTTCAATAGCCACTCCTTAACACTATCTCACATCACATTTTACAATAAGTTAAATATTAATCATACACCAAATACATAATACACCAACTACACAGAATTTATATAATAAGAACAGTTATCGTACCTGAATTGTTCACTCGAAGCTTGCCAAGGCGAGACTGGCTATGAGACTGACACTGAGACTGAGACTAAAACTAAGACTGGCTTGCTGTGCCAAGCGGCTCTTTTTATATTACAATTGTGTTAGTCTATGTCAACGCCAGTACTTTCAAACTATTACAAGAATACCAAATAATTGGATAAAATAGAATAAAAGGTACACTTAAATAACTGTTAATTTTCAATAATTATTACATTAATAATACGATCGATTACTAACAATTTGATACTAAGTAAATCAAATGACTAATATAACGATGTCAAATATAGTATTCTGTGGTAAACTTTATGAAGGTACTTAATGTTTACAAATTACATTATGAGGTAGTCAATTCTATTTCACAATTATATCTACTTTAAGATTTAAACAAATCTTCTTACTTACGACTAAAATCTTAGGATTAGGTAATACTTTCATAACCTGACACCCGCGTGCCGTGGTGGTACCGGCCTAGAATAGTAGTCCCCCATCTCTTCCCGTGGGTGCCGTAAAAGTCAGTTAAGGGACCACGTACCAGAAGGTGGGCAGCAGCACCTTCTGAGGATTGAAAATCATACTGAGGTCGCCAACTCGCCTGCCAAGCGTGGCGAGTATTGGCAAATCCCCCCTATATGGGGGAGGCATATGTCCAGCAGTGGACGCCCCATGGCTGAGAGAGAGAGTGGTCGAATTACGAGCAATAAGTCAGTACTAGTACCTACTCATAAATACGCAAAAAAATTAGTTAAACTTACATGTAAAACGGAATCATTTTATCAATATTATCTATATATTTCTTGCTGAGTGCTCTCAGTTTCTGAGACTGCAGTTCTTGTCAAACACATATTGCATCTCCAGACGTTTCGTTTCGACTTCATTCATATTACGAGTCTTTCTGTATGTCATAAGCTGTCTGAGATGATGTCGAAGAGGCGCCTAATCTGTGTTGTTTTAAAACATGCTTAAGCGCTGGATTATTGAGCAGACGTTCTACAGCTACGATAAAGGTAATATTTAACAAATACATGTACAACAAGATTTGTCATAAACTTTTCTAAGCTAAATTTTAAGTCAACCCAATCGACACATAGTATTGTTTTCGGTGTTAAGCTCCCCGCCTACAACTTTTGCTTAAGCCAAATTTTCAGAATTTATTAAGCACCGGAGCACCGCACTTGGAAATTTTCAATTTACATTAAGTAATTTTTATAACGCAGACTGTAAATGCGGCTTAGTTTTATATGTGTTTAGTAGATAGATATATGGGTTCTGTAAGTATTTATATTATTCTGCTTCATCCGGTTATCCACTAGGTAGTCTCTTTCCAAGAGCTGTCGAGAGTCTTTAGAATTTAAGTTAATTTTTTTTGGCATTTTATTGTGAGAGTTTTATGGTTTATTGTATGCTAGGCGGAACTTACGTACAAATTGTTTGAAGGAAAAGATCGACTACCTGTAGGACTTAAAACCACGACTGCAGAATACCATCTTGTTGCTTATTGTGTGGTCATACCTCCCGCGAAATAGATACGGCGGCACTACGACGTCTTCAGTGACTTCTGCGTCGGTTCATCATCATCATCTCAGCCATAGGATGCCCACTGCTGGACATAAACTTTCCTCATTGATCTCAACAAGGACTGGCTTGAAGCATCTAGCATCCAGCCCTTACCTAGGATCTTAGGTCGTTTGTCCACCTCGTCGGTAGCCTTTCTATGCTGCGCGTGCTAGTCTGTGGACTCCATCCGAAAATCTTCCGACCCCAATGGGCATCAGTTCTTCGAGTTTTGTGCCCCGTAGTAGGCAGAGCACTTCACCTTGATGACCCGCTGAACTATGTCAGTAGCTTTCGTTCTTCTATGGATCCCCTCATTTCTGATTTAATCGCGTAGAGAAGCCCCGAGCATAGCCATTTTCTCTAGCTCGTTTTGCAACTTTGAGCCTGTCCACAAGGCCCATAGTCATTCATATTATATAAATATAATATATTACACAATTTAGAATAGCAATAAAATAATCTAACTTAAAATAAAAACTTTAAAAAATAAATAAAAACTAAATTAAATCTAAAACGGGCCCCTGCGGCATTGTACCCAAGATGCTGGCAGCGTTCCCTCTTTGTATTGCTAGGCTATATACGTTGAGCAAGGAAGCTGCCAGCTCTTCGGTCTCCTGAGAGGTCAACTAGTCTCTTGGAAATCTCCTTGAAAAAGCTGAGTGCGCTAGGACCCCACGGGCCAAGGATCTCGACACCGAAATGAACAAAATTGTATTCCGCGTCGAGACCCCTGTATTTAGCTAAATAAAAAAAAAATATAAATTGATATTATTTCTTGGACATAAATAAAAGGGGTAGAGACACGCGAAAGTAAAGATTAAAAGCAACAGCAGAATTTCCTTCATAGTCACATTTGAACTGACACACTTAATGACTTAATTAGGGGGTTGAACATATTTAAGAGCCGTACTTTATATTTGCGACCACATTTTATTATTTCAGTATTTTTTTATTTTCAGTAACTTGTATTTACGCAACATTTCCATACACAACAGTTTCACAGAGTATTTCCTAGATCAAAATAGGGAACTCTGTACTTTTACAATTATGGAGTAAATCGTTCAAGTGCTGCAACAATAATAACTAAGCTTTTTTAACACGTCAACACAGTGCTCCTGCAACTCACGAGAAAGTCACTACTAAGTAATATATACACAGTGTATATATTACTTATTTCGTACTACTACTACTACTGCAACTAAATTTCGTGTGACGACATAGAACCTCACATATTGTTGCTCTCCCTTTGGATTCGACTGCTGTAAGTAATAATAATAGTACTGTACATTTTATTATTAACAACCAACATTCGATAATTTTATCAATTTTGTACACTACAACCGCTGTTATTTTGTTGAACTCGTAAACGTGATAAGCAATTATTTTTCCTGTTAACCTGAGTCATAATATGTCTGCCTTTATATTTTGTTATGTATGAATAAATAGGTTCATGGATTTGACATTGTGACTGTTTATAATCATTCTATCTTTTTATATAGTACTAGCTGCGCCCCGTGGTTTTACCCGCGTGTTGATGAAAAACGGATGGTGATGATAAAAGTTAGCCTATGTCTTAATCCAGGTTATAAACTATCTGTGTTCCAAACTTAATCCAAATACGTAACGTAGTTTTTGCGTGAAAGATTAACAAATATACATCCTTACACTTTTGCACTTTTAATATTAGTAGGCTAAAGTGTCAAACACATAATTAAGATAGATAGTAGTCAAGGTGATGAAGTCATGAACATGAATGTGGATGGATATAGAGGTAGAGGAAGGCTTAAGAAGGCATGGGTGGACTGTGTGATGAATGATATGTTTATGAAAGGTGTGAGCATTGAGATGACTAATGATAGAAGAGAATGGAAAAGAAATCATGTTGCACCGACCCCACGTAGTGTGGGATAAAGACAAGAAGAAGACGATGGAAGAAACTAAGGCGGGATATAAGGTCTGAAGCTTCTATGTGTATTGTACTAAATAACTGCAACTGATTAAATACTGATCCCTGTTCCTTCTTCTTCTTCTCAGCAATTGGACATCTACTGCTGGACATATGCCTCCCCCATGTAGGGGGGATTTGCCAATTCTCGCCACGCTTGGCAGGCGGGTTGGCGAGCGCAGTATGATTTCCGATCCTCAGAAGGCGCTGCTGTCCACCTTCTGCTTACGGCACCCGCGGGAAGAGATGGGGGAGTACTATTCTAGGCCGGTACCACCACGGCAAATCCTGTTCCTAAATATACAGAAAGAGATAGGTTTCTTGCTTTGTCACCATTACAATGAAACATCACATATAGTTGGTGGACAAGGTACCTATACTACGTTAGCTTGGTGAACAACTGCAGAAACTGCAATACGGGGAAACCTCCAAAAAGTATGTTTTCTGTAACGGTTCAACACGGCAGCAGTTCCACTTTCAAATTCTGCTTATGAGAATTATCAAAAAATGGCAAGCCAGATATCCTGCAGAAATTAACTTGGGCCCATAAGAGGTGAAGGTAAAAGACTAGGGTATCCTCATATTTGTTAATGACCCCTCAACATAGGCGCAAGCTTTCCGTGACTGTTACAGCACATTGCTTTTGCAGCCACTTGGTGCTGGAATGATCTTCAACCACCATTGCGAGCCCTAAAAACAAACGAAATTTAAATAGAAAATGTCTAGTATGCCTGGGATCACACCTTCTTGATGTTCAAACAATATAAACAGGTACTAATTGTCCTTCAAATTTGAAGAATGTGTTTTTATGAATGTATAAAACACAGGCATTACTCACGTAGAAAGTCAGAGGGTTTCGACTATAGTTAGTTAGACTATATAAGTAGTACCTATTGCTATACTAGGCAAACCGCGAGCGCCCTATATAGTCCTTGAACAAGACCACCGAATGTGGTTGATACTATAGTTATCACGTGTGTGATTCCCGTGTTTTATATATTCATATTTATTTATTTTACACTCATACCCCCGCACTAGGATTCCCTGTGTCAATCACATACACAAACCATAGTACAATGGTTTGTGTTTGTGTGTGTCTATGCCTCTCGCGACAAGGTAGGTAAGGTCTTGTGAAGACCTTGTGTGAATATTAAAAAAAAACACCCAAGACCCGGGACAAACATCTACACATCAATGTTTGCCCCGCCGGGATTCGAACCCTGGGTCCCAGAGACACAGAAGTCATGTCACTGACACTGACCACTGCGCCACGGCGACCGTCGAATGGGATAATGGGTCAAAACTACGTCAGTTTTAATAACAAAGAATGTTTGTTTTCTGCTTCTAATTTAGTAGATATAAAATTCTGAAAACACTACTATAGATATTTCAATGTAACTTATTTGGAACAGCTCATAATTTAATTATTCAACATACACTGTGATCGGTATTGCAATGTTACCACATAATAATGGTTTCGGAATTGAATTGAATTTAATGCATCAGTTCGATGACGCACCATCTTTAGTTTCAGGATTGTTAGAGTATATGTTAAATTTCTTGTTAGCCACTAAAAGAGCCATGCTTAAAGTTATTTACGAATAAATACAATAAGTAGCAACGAGTCATTAAATATATGTGGTATCCGGCTTTACTCACGTTTATGGCCACTTCTCTAAATAGTAGTCTTATAAACTTTCAAAACATACCACTTATGAGAACAGTTCTGGAAAGTTACTTCTAATTGAACAAAAAAATTGATTCCATTTGCTAATTTTTTATTGGAGAAATTGTTTCCAGCGACCATATTTTTACCTTTATCAAAAGCTCTCGCGGTATAAAGTATGGATGGACTGTTTCTTTCATTAAAATGGAAATTATAATATAGGTAATAAAAAATATATAAAATTAAGTGCCTAAAAATGTGATTAGCAATGTTTTTGAGCTCGTAGGACATCTATGGAGTACATTTGTGTAATATTTTAAATTAGCACGCATAATGATATGTTGTTCTGCTTTTTCTGTCTGTAATCAACCATGAGCCTCTGTAATATTATCGTAACAGATATATTTATAAAAGATCGGCACCTTTTAACCCCTTACCCTCCTCATGAAAATAGTTAGCGCCTGACAAAATTGACATTGCAATATCGCCTGTCTCGCTGTAGCTTACCAGCACACAGAACGTCGCTCGAACTTCATGACATAAACAAGTAACATCTGCTTTGTCTTATTGAGTTTGAAACTCAATATACAGTCTCAATAGTAAATATACGTAGGTACTACAAATCAAATTTCTCAGTACGAGCGCACATTCGTATGATATTCGAACATAATAATATTTGGAATATTTCGTGGGAATATTTGTGACGTTTTAGTATTATTTAAACATGTACCTATTTTAGAAGTTCGTCATAGACAAAACGTGACGCCTGAAGATTTAAGCAAAACACTACCAGACAGTCATATTGCGGTCCGGTTTATCTCTGTTGCTAATTTTACTGTAATTACTTATCGCGCGTAATAAATTATATAGTTTTGTTATTAAAACTGAAGTGGTTTTGAGACATTATAAATGTATAAAACACGGGTGTTACTCACGTTATAAGTCAGAGGGTTCCGACTATAGTTTCAACCACATTCGGTGGTCTTTTTCAAGGAGAATACGGGGCGCTCGCGGACGCGGTCGCGATTCGCCTAGTACAGCTAAAACTATAGTCGGAACCCTCTGACTTATTACGTGAGTAACTCCCGTGTTTTATACAAATTATATAGTCTTATATATTCAGGAACGACGCCGAATTTTTATCCAAATAAAACCATCTGTTTAATAGCATTGAGATAAAATACTGGAACTTATTTCTTGATGTGGATACACTTGCACTTCAATATTGAAATAGTGATTATTCGTCAACGGTGAAGACAGAGCAAACTAATCGAGTTATATACAAACAATAACATAGACATCAACATTAGTTTATTGCACTTATGAAATACTTAACAGTAGGTACATTAATTTAACTAAAATAGACTACAATATACCATACTAACTTACATACCTTCTACATTTAACAAGGTAACATTAACATAATTTAAAAATAATTTAGAATGGCAATAAAATAATCTAACTTAAAATAAAAACCTTAGAAATTTAATAAAAACTAAATTAAATCTAAAACGGGCCCCTGCGGCATTGTACCCAAGATGCTGGCAGCGTTTCCTCTTTGTATTGCTAGGCTAATACGTTGAGCGAGGAAACTGCCAGCTCTTCGGTCTCCGGAGACGTCAACCATTAGTTTGCGTACCGGGCTTTGTAATTTCATCTCTATAGAGAATATATTCCATGAGATAAGAATGGTATTGAAAATAAATTTAATGCCAATCGAAAAGCCTAGAGAATATGCAAACTTAATTTTTATATTTTTTTCCACGCGTAAGTACTGGGTTGGCAAGTTAAAAAAAAAAAAAAAAATTGATATTAGAAATTGTCACCTGTTTGTTTATTAAATAAATCTTACATCAAAATATTTTATTGTAAACATAATGATAGAAGGTTGTCTACAAAAAGTCTGCCCGAATGACGATGAGAGAATTATAAAAAAAAAATTACATAAAATGCAACGACTTCAACACTCAAAAGTGTGAAATAACTTGTTGAAGTCGGTACCATGATAGTTCACACAAAAGTAACTATCATCACAATATTGTGCTCATGGTACCGACTTCGACAAGTTATTTCACACTTTTGAGTGTTGAAGTCGGTTGCATGTTTTGTAAAAAAAAAATTTTTTCACCCTTTTCAGTGACCTTTGCTACTCACGGGATCAATTAATTGTAATTGTGTGTTCTGCAATGTCTTCAACCGCGACAATAATATCATCAAGATACGCGTAGCACTTTTCAGTTATTGGAGTATAACTCAAAAACCGCTTGTCCTATTTTGATGAAATTTAAATGGGACCACGGAAGTATACACTATCTAACAAAAAAATAATCATCAAAATCAGTTCATAAACGACGAAGTTATCCGCGAACACACATAAAAAAAATATAAAAAAAACATATATAAACTATAACCAATAAAAACAATACCTCCTTTTTTTGAAGTCGGTTATAAAGTAAAATGAAAATTGACGACAAAGTGATCCGAGCTTATTGCACGGTAGCGCGTATCCGCGGCATCCATGCGTAGGGTCTCCTACTGGCGATCCGGTACGGTTGTATTAGATCTATATTTTTCACTACTTTGACTATGGAACAAGGTTACTGTCGTGTATTATTGTAACATAATGTAATATAGGCGGGTTAGGTACAGACCTGCGGAGACTAATTGAGTTGTAGAGGCTAGTGCTAGGTTAGTGCTCCGGGAGGTTTGTTTACCTGTGTGCGTTTGTCTATGGAACGGCTCTGATCTAATTGGACAACTTAGGTAGATATATATATGAACAGCGCCCAGTGCCGAGGCTGATAGATATTTGTGTCAAAGGTGCATCTACTAAGCTTATTAGGTATTGTATACAGGATAGGCAGTTTAGATAGATCAATAGGTATTGGCAAGTTTATAACTCTAAAACATACAAAAATTTGTTGTACACAAGAATGCTGTCGACTTTAGTGAAAAGCAATCGAATCAAAAATGTAGAGATCCGTAGAATAAGAAAGTCTCCGAGACAACCCAGCGGATTAGCAAGTTAAATTGGCAGTGGGAGGTGCACATATTTTTGAAGTGAAATCTTCTTTAGCAGCGATGTGCACTTTTGTATGGGGAAAAAATGTTAAACCCGCGTCAGGACCATTGAAACTGATCGAAATTTCGTAAGACGCGTGACGTCATCGACGTAGTCGACGAAGATGGAGGGAGAGTAGACATAATAAAATATAAATTGTCATGTTTGTGTAATATATGAATATTGTAGTTTACCACATAAATGATAGTACTTACTAATAAATAGAGCAATTCGTGCGAAATTATCCCCTAACCATTCCAAAATATTCAAAAATGCACAACGTTACTTGAACAACGTACTGAAGAAAACTTTAACACTGTGTTCAAGTTTTCACTTCAGCCGGCACTCCCGGAGAGCAACCCGTTGTTTTATGTATTTTACTTATAATAAGCTTGCGTTTGACAAGATCTTGGAGAGATGCCTTTTGATGTCGAAAGATTGTCGAATGGTGATCACGGACTGCTGGCAAGCATGCTATGCTTCACGTCCAATAACAAGGTGGACAGCCGAGCTGACTAAAATCGTTGCAAAGGGCTGGATGCGAGCTGCTTCGAACCGTTTGTTGTGAAGATCAATGCGGGAAGCCTATGGCTGATATGATGATAATAATTTTCAAAAAACTATAAGATTGATTGCAAATTTATTTCACAATAGAAATGTATAGAGTCTATATTTGAGTTTTGGAGGGGAAACATTATTGTCCGCGCAAGTGTAGCCACAGCAACAGCAAGTCTTTTATAAATTGAATCATCGTTCTCAATCCATCAATTAGATTTTGCTTCAATCAACTCCAGGTGTGCCTTATAATCCCACGCCAATAAATTCCCCCCATTTCAACCTCGGATTGAAATGAGTATCTCGGCCGCTCTGGGTGAAATTTAACTAGAGAAAAATAAAAATAAAGCACAAAGGAGCAATTCTTAAAGCAATTTCCTTTCAATAGCGTCTTAGCGGGCGAGGTTATGTTTAATCTATTTTTAAGCCATAACTCTTTCGCCAGAAGGAATCCTTTGCAGGGTGAACCACTTCAAAGGCTTTGAAGGGGTAAAACGGGAAATAATATAAATTTTCTAGTGGAATAAAAAAGAAGGCAAGTGGGAGCTTTCAAGTTTTAATGATGTTCCGTGCTGTGAGTCCTTACTAAGTTTCTTAGGCGAATTTTGTAACAGTGATTCCAAATTGGTAGTGAAAGTTTTTTTTTGTTTATTTGTAACCCATCACACTCAGACCCCCGCACTAGGATTCCCTGTATCGCGGGAGGCATGGACACACAATCACAGCACACAAACATCCAAGACCCGGGACAAACATCTACACTCATCGCACAAATGTTTGCCCCTGCCGGGATTCGAACCCAGGGTCCCGGAGACACAGAATTCATGTCGATGACACTAACCACTGCGTCACGGGACCGTCAAGTTGGACGATAACTTTAATGGATCGAATATTATAAGTACATATAGTTGGATTCTACTTATATTATAAACACGAAAGTTTGTGAGTGTTTATGTATGGATGCATGTTTGTTGGTCTTTCACGCCTAAGCGGCTAAATGGATTAGGTTGAAGTTTGGCATGGAGATTTCTTAAGCCTGGATTAACACATAGGCTTATTTTTATCATCACCATCATCACCGTGTTTTATCACCACGCGGGTACAATCACGGGGCACGGCTAGTATATTATATACGTGAATACGGATAGAAGTTAGTCTTAGTACTATATTATAAATGCGAAAGTCGAATGGACCTGCATAAACTATATTAATAAGTTTTTTTGTTTTCATTTTTGTAAGATTTGTAGGACTTAAAAAAATAGGCTCCAAAGGTTCAAATTTTGTTTTTAGCAAATCTTAATGAAGGAATAGATTCGGACTGCCTGTGGAGTGATATTATAGGTTAGCTAATGAAGGAACAGAACGGATTTCTGTAGTTATCGGGTTCAAATCGCACAAAAAGTTAAATTTTGGTCATAAAAAATGAATGAAAAAATTTGAGTTTTCAAATTGTCCAAAGTCAGAACGAATTCTTAAAAAAAATTAAATAATTCGTTCGCGGGCATCTTAGGGTTCTGCATATGATCCATTTATCGAATTATATACTGAACCCTAAGATGCCCGCGCTTGATGGCTAAGTTATTAAATGCTTAGTTCAGAAACTCGGAGGTACAGTTATGGATAGTTTATGCGGATGTAATAATAAAAAAAAATTTAAGGATGTAATTTATGTAATTTAAACTACCTAAAATTCTTTATATTAACAAGTTCTTATTCCATATAGATTATAATTCAAATTCGTAGAACTCCTACTGAAATAAAACACAGTGTTGTTGTCAGGATGTCATTCAATGAGATGACTGGATTTTTACGAGATGTAACGGGACGTCCAAGTCGATATCATATCATTTCATATCATATTATATCATATCATATCATATCATATCATATCATATCATATCATATCATATCATATCATATCATATCATATCATATCATATCATATCATATCATATCATATCATATCATATCATATCATATCATATCATATCATATCATATCATATCATATCATATCATATCATATCATATCATATCATATCATATCATATCATATCATATCATATCATCATTTATTAATAAGAATTATCTTACAAGTCACATTGAATATAAGTAATATATCATAGGTAATTATCGATTTTCTAACAATATTTTTTATAATACGTAGTATCATTTCATTCTTAGTAATTAGCAATTATTCGTGAAACGCTTTACAAAAAAAAATACCAAAAAATGGAACCGACTTTAACAACTTATTTCACACTTGAAATAACATGTTGAAGTCGGTGCACACAATATATATACGTATATGAATACACAATATGTATTCACCCAGTAGAAAGTTCAGAGATAACAAACAAAAAAATACAGTCAAATTGAGAACCTCCTCCTTTTTGAAGGCGGGTAATAACTCATTTATATCATAGTATGTTTGTCAACGACTAGAAATTTAAGCGGAGAGAAGAGTTCAAACGCAGCTATTGTGTATTATATCGAGGTCTCACTTTAAATAAACCGTGATCATATCTTCGACTACATCGTCACCGACCATCAGGTAAAATAGTGGTCAAATGTTAAACCTATAATTTGAAAAAGTCTTACTCTTTTACTTACAAAAGCACAATTTATTATTTTTTCCCCACAAAAACAGTTCAAGATAAAATAAGCTGCTAAAGCAAATTTTAATCTCTACCGGTCTCGATAGTACAAGTAACGGAGTGGGTACTTGTAGCACGACAAGTTTCTAAGCTGCTTTAGACTCAAGCCCCCTTCTAAGACAGTATTAGAATTATATCTTCCATTTTCAGTTAAGTCCTTTGAACCTGCAGTGTGCACTCAGCCTTTTGTTTTCATTCTGGTGACAATGCAGTTAATAATTATATTTATTTCTTTCTACCTGCGCCCCGCGGTTTTACCCGCGCGGTGATGAAGAACAGTGATGATGGTGATGATTAAAATAAGCCTATGTGTTAATCCAAACTATAAGCTATCTCCATACCACATTTGATTGAAATCGGTGAAGCCTTATGAGCTTGAAGAAGTAACAAATATACACACAAACTTTCGCATTTTTAATATTAGTAGGACTAGGTGCATCCCGCTGTTTTGTACGCTGCCTGTAAACTCCCGCGAGCCTCTGTAATGTCGGCACCTGTTAAACCCTCAATTTTTTCTCATTCTCTCACCCTCTGCGTCCACTGCTGGACATATGTCTCCCCCATATTGGGGGGATTTGCCAATACTCGCCACGCTTGGCAGGCGGGTCGGCGAGCGCAGTATGATTTCCGATCCTCAGAAGGCGCTGCTGCCCACCTCCTGGTACGTTATCCCTTAGCCGACTCTTACGGCACCCACGGGAAGAGATGGGGGAGTACTATTCTAGGCCGGTACTACCACGGCCAGACCCTCAATGGCTATATATTATCGTTAACACCAGAAAAATAACTAATTTTGAAACCCAATAGTATGTAATGACACATTATATACGGGGTGTGTAAATGTAAAACCAAGTTATAATGGGTAAATTCTATAAAATTATTTCACTATGATGGCAATACAATAAAATAATCCAATATAATATTAAGACTTGTTTTCTTGCAGCCGCAACGCAATGCACGCATTCTGCCAAAGAGATCGGCGCTGCCACTTCCATTTTCAAAACCGGGGAAAAATCAGGTTGCCTATGGTACGACAAGTTCAGTTGTTAGTAAAGACTTTTTCGGTTTTGTAGGCCGTGCTGGTATATAGTACAACCTTTTATAGGGAGCCAGTTAGCATTCTAGATCTAGCGTGATAACATCTTCGACCACATCGCCACTGACCACAAGTGAGATAATGGTCTAACCCTAAATATACACCGTATAAAAAACACAAAAATATAAAAATTGTTTGGCTCGTAGACCTAAATACGCTATTTTAGTCATGCTCTAAATCGCTACAGTGACGGACTTTTTGAACAAGAGGTGTGAAAAATAACATTTCGATATTCACATCTCCCGCCATAACCTCCGGTTCAATATTCAATACTCTTTTTATAGCACATTCCAGGCAGAACAAAACATTGCTCCACCCTGCTGCAGCATATATCATGCCGTCGACACACCGCTACCTCTGAACAACTACACTGAGAGAAAAGTCACCACCAAATATTAAAAAATTGTTTAGTATTTGGAGAAAAAACTAAGTTTTAGTGTAAGTTATGAAAGTTTTGCTGTATTTGCAATTGTTCTTATATTTTACTAACTACCTTGTTTTTATAAATGTAATTCCTAAAATTCTCATTTAGTAAATGCAAATTATTACAAAGTTTATTTAATATCACACATTATAGTAAATATTAGCATATTTTTGCAAAAGCTGCAAACATGTTTAGTTTTTTTAAGAAAGGTTATCTGTATTTCCAAGCCTGTTACCTATTTTGTAATCCCATGAAATAGCTCATCTGATTCAAAGAACAATTTCTAAATGCAAGTTATTACTTTATTGAATTTAACAGAAACGTTTAGTTTTTCCTTATTTTGTAATTCCAAGAAAAGAGCTTATTTGTTCCAAGAAACGTTTTTGATTTCAAGAAAATGAATTAGTTTATTTGACAGCAACGTTTAGTTTTTACTGGTTTTGTAATTCCAAGAAATCAGCTTATTTATTCTAAGCATTGTTTTTAATTTCAAGAAATTGCTAACATTGATTTCACAGCAACGTTTAATTATTTCTTATTTTGTAATCCCAAGTAATAAACTTCACTTATTTCTAGACACAAATGTTAAATCGCAGTACTCTATTTAGTTTGTGCGTTAAATTTTAAAAAAAGGCTCCATGTTCTTGTTACCTATTTAGTAATTCCAGGTAAATTCCAAAATATGTATTGTAATTTCAAGAAACGTTTTGCTCTTTGCTTGTGCATCGGCAGGCACCTAGCTCACTTCGGGCCAAGCAAACAGCCATTTTGTTTGTAGCACTGGACGCGACAACAAGTAGCGCACGCCGCACAATCAAAATTAAAAATTGTGAAAAGAAAACTTGATTGTTTAGGATTTGATTTAATCCATTTAATTTTTTGTTCAAAATGAATGTCCTAAACAATCAAGTTTTCTATTTCGTTCTAAAAGAAAGTGATTTAGTGAAATATGGACCATCTCACGAGTGATCTTTTAACTAATTGGGGTCTCGGTGATTACGTACGAACATTCTGTGGTAAGTTTACCTGACAAGTAATTTTATTATTATATTTTATGTGCATGTAATTTGAACTTTTTCTAAGGTGATTTCTGACCTATTAAACATACTGGCTCAGAATCGTGTACCACTTGCTTTGCGTCGTCACACTTGTCACGTCTACGCCATTTTATTTGTCCATTCAAATTACAGTCGCTAACGCTATACCTGTGTGTCCAGTTTTTAATTAAAAGTACAGGTATGCACCTATGGATTCAGAAATAAATATATTAGAAGTAAGTAAATATAGTATCGTAGGACATCGCGAGAGGTAAGATAAGTAGTAGGCAGGTACAGCTAGGTATGCAAAATGTGGACTAGTAACGTGGTGGGCCGGCCTGTACTTATATTAGTTTTTGCTAGGTAAATCACAAACACATCAAGACTTCCTTGTTATGAAAACTAAGGTACTTATTAGTCATCAATTTGGGGACATCGCATGCATATTATTATCTATCATGTCTGTACCTATCTATGTACATATCTACAGCCCGGAGAGTTAATCTGAGGAGTAGTAATGTCACAGGTAGTCTCACACTTCCTAATTACAATAATTTTGAACGGAGAGGTCCAAAAATATGGATATGAAAATTGATTGAACTGTGATTAACACTTGTTTACAGAAGGCAGAATAGATGCGGGGACCCTAAGATTGTTATGTAATGATGAAATTATACAGTTTATACCAATCCCTGGTGATAGGGCAAGATTTAAAGCTAATCTAGATAATTGGAAGTTAATGTTATTATAAACAGCTTACCTGCCTGAATTTTAATGTTGTAAAGTGTTATTTATAGAAAACTATATAGCTGTTACCTGCGACTTTGCCCGCTTTGACATAAAATCACAGTAAGTTACACCACACATCCTACTACTGCATAGTTTACAGAAAGATTTTGTTTTATTTGAATCTAAAACAAAACAGATATAAGTAAACAATACAACATTAGGTCACTTTGGCAGCTGTCAGACCTAAGACTCCACTGAACAGTTATGGTGATCTATTGTGTTTTATTTGCAAACAATACGGTTCATTCATACATTTATTGATAATGGCTGAAGGCCTAAGGATGTTATTTATTCCAAAAATATAATCTATAACCTACACTGTGATATATACAGAATCTCCACACATCAAACAAAGTTACAGTTAAATACAAACATGCAGATAGATATTTAATTTGCTTTTATAATATTAAGTATGTATATTTGTTGTATATTGTATTGAGTATTGTCATTTATCTAGCTACTTACTACTTTTAGGAATCAAGTTTATATTTTACTTTCAGCTGCCTACACTATCATGCTCTGAACTTGAATTGGGAAATGCATCATTTGGATCATTGTTAACTAAACTAGGGCCATCATATCAGCCTTCATCACAATGTAGGCCCCTTTCGGCTCCAGTTCAACCAACATCCAGTTCATTGCAAGATCAGGCTGCAAGTAAGCACGAAGACTCTCCAAGCCAAATTTTACAAGGCTCAGAGAATAGAACTTCTACTCCAATTCATGGCATTTCTCAAGGGGAGTCCCTACGGTCAGGCTATGTGAGTATAACGACTGGCTGTCTAGGCTTTGTCACTAGAAAAGTATATAAAAAAATGTGACTGTACTTATACATTGTTTGTTGTTTTAGGTTCTTCGAACATTGCAATCTTCACATGATGGTAAAGCCATATTAAACCAAGGTCGACTATCAGGCAAACTCGATAAAACGCAGCGGAACCTGTTAGTAAAACTAATTATTGGACCTCTTTTTGAGAAAGACCCATACATCATCATTTCAAATACTCAGCTTCTTAATTGGGCTTTGGAGGTACAGGAATTATTCCCAAATGAATCTGCTGCATTGTACTACACCCCTTATATATCAACACTAGTGAGAGGTACAGCTCGCAATGCATCTGGAAAATTGCTGAGATATGTGTACAATAGAAGAAGACAATTAAGAGAAAAAGGAATAATTGAAGGTTCCTCTCGCTCTCGATCATCCTCAACTTCTTCAAACGCCCTGAAACTACAATCACCTGTGGCTCATTTAAAAGGAAAAGGTAATCCAATTGCATATTATTTTTTATATTTAAAGTTCACAACCTTTGAACACATACATTTTTCAAACCTAGAACAGAAACTGAATTAGGTGGCTGGTGACAGATTTTAGACTTTAAGGTAGTAGCTATGCCCATGAGCATTCAGTGCCATTTGCGCGTTGACAAAAAGTAACTCGTGTTTATCCAAATTAAGATCTATATAGGTGCTTATACTCCAAAACTTTATCAAAATCAGTTCAATCATTCCGAAGTTCACCAAACATAAAATTATTAGTAGAATGTGTAATTTTAAGGATAGTTCAGCATTTTTTTATATTCTGTGTGGGGTGGATAGGTCCTGCACTGATGTTCCACAAATGGTGTGCTTCAGAATCTACTCTGAATCCTACTAATATTATAAATGCGAAAGTTTGTGTGTATGTTTGTTATTCTTCACGCTCAAATGACTACACCGTATTCGATGAAATTTGGTATAGAGATAGTTTAAGCCATGTTAGCATATTTCTATACTAGTAGTTATTAGTATATTTGTATACTTACATTTCAAATTATCTTTTGCAGACTTGGAGGAGGAAATAGCAGAGAAACTTAATTTTCTAAGAAATTCTCTGGAGCCCTGGCATCTGGTAGAAGAATATTGGAAAGCTACTGCCAATTATCGATTAGCCAAAAATTATTCAGAGCCAGGAACTCTTCAAGAATATTTTAACAATATCCCGTACTGAAACAATCTGCTGGTTATATGTTACTATTGGAAGACTTTAACATATTATACCACGACAAATCTGATGCTTTATTCATCAGCATAGTGACTCTGAACAACAAAGTATTCGAGCTGGCACAAAAAAAGTTAGGAAATATAAGAGACCGAGAATTGAAATTAACTTTGGAGAAATATATGTCTGCAGTAACCGGTTGGTATATTATGGAATCTGTATTTTTATGGAAACTACACAGAGCTTGCTGTTTGACATTTTGATTGTCAATTCATTATTGCTTACATCCAAATCTTGCCTCCAACTATGTGTAGGATCCATTAGATTTGACAAAATGAAATATTTTTGAATATTTCTATAACCTTTGTGTTATTTTTCAAGACTAATTGTACTTTATGTGGAGTATTAAAATACAATTTTTTAACTGCTGTTTTTCTATTTCAGAAACTGCATCAAATGACACCCTAAATAATGTCTGTTTACTGCTATTGCCTTTTTTGAAGTCAAGTGTACCATTAAAGGACAAATAAAAATACATGGAAACCATCAAAAACTGAAGTAAGGGATGGTTTAACCACAATAGTTATCATTTTACGAGACGCCGCCGCTTAGACATACATAATTATAATTGCGTTTTAGAAAGTGTTACAAGTGCAAAACTTCCTGAAAGAATATTAAAGTACGTAAAAGTTACTAAGTAAAAACATCAACTGTTCATATAAAGTTCAATTTAGATGTTGTCTATCTTGTATAGGTTTATTATATTATATTGTAAAATAGTGTTTATGGTTATATATAAGCAAACTGTAAAATATTATAGGTACTTAATGAATAAATCTTTGACATCTATTCCTTTGTATTTATTTTATCTGCAATCCATGTTGTTATAACCAACTGTAGTTCATATACATATACATAAATATATAGTTTTTACTATTATTTTATAACTGCGATTTATTTTTGATATGGATATCTCACTATGTTTTTATATTACTGTGAAACTAACATGTCCATAGAGTTAGTAAGAGCGCACTTAGTGCGCTCATCGCAGTTATAAAATAATAATAATAAATATATATTTATGTATATGTATATGAAATACAGTTGGTTATAATAACAAAATTACCAACTAGATATTACAAATGTAGCTTTAAATATTACTAGGGCTTTACTAAATATTATCAAACTAAACTATTGAAAGAACTAAAGTCTCATTAGATATTACAAAAGTAAGCTTCTGAAAGTACTAGGGCTTTACTAGATATTACAAAACTAAGTTATTGAAACAACTAAGGCCTCATTAGATATTACTACGTCTTTACTACATATTAAAAAACTAAGTTATTGAAACAACTAGGGCCTCATTAGATATTACTAGGTCTTTACCAGATATTACAAAACTAAGTTATTGAAATAAGTAGGGCCTCATTATATATTACTTCGTCTTTACTAAATATTACAAAATAGTTAGTATTTATCCTTGACGTCATCGTTTCTGAGATTACTATGGTTTTCTAGATATTACAAAATAGGAAATATTTATCCGTGACGTCATCGTTTCTGAGATTACTACGCACGCTTGAAATTACAAAACAGGTATTTGTATTATATACTAATTACATTTACAAAAATCAATTTGTATTTATCACAGGCCATTTGTTGTCCTCGGATTTAGTAATAATTTAGTTATAATTAATGTATTTTTGTCTATTTTTCTCTCAGTGTATTGTAACTGCAGTTGTGTTCGGTAGTTTAGTGTTTTTGTCGCGTGATGAATATTGCGTGTTGTTTTTTGGTTACTATACAGAAATCCTATTTTTATTTCTATTCGGATGGCTTACATCTATAATTTAAAAAAATATGGCGGTCGCCGCGGCTCAGTGGTCATTATTTCGGGTCACGGAGGCCATGGCTTCGAATCCCGGCCGAGACAAACATTTGTTTGATGAACACGGATGTTTATCCCGGGTTTCGGATGTTTGTTGTGATGTCATTATGTGTTCATACCTCTCGTAACATAGGGAATCCTATCGCCGGGGCATGTAAAGAAGAAAAAAGAAAAAAAAAATGTTTTATTGTTTGTATTTGAGTTTCATTGTATTATTTATATTGGTAAGTTATATTATGGGATAAGGTGAGGGATAAAAGGCCAACAAAATACAATTCGTAAACAACTGCACTGAGCCTGAGTCTCGGCCCCTCCCTCTGTAATATATAGTAAATATATATAGTACCTACATATATGTATAGTAAGTATGTAAATATGTAATATATAATAAAGTTGGTAAATCTGATGTGCCTGTAATTTCACCGGAAACCATACCCTTCAAACCAGACCACAGTAATGCGAACACTACTGCCTGGCGGTAGAAATAGATATGGTAGCAATATTTCCCAGGCGAACTCTCACATATAGTGCTACTCTCAGATAAGAATTATAGTTTACTACGATTTCTCTTTTTATAAATAGGTCCCTAAACAAATAATTAATGGTAATAAAATAAAAAACAATGCATGAAAAAGAATATAGTTTTTTAAACAAAATAGTGCAGCTTATTAAAAAAACAGCACTTTTTCGACGCGAATAAGCTGACTGCATGAGACTAGGTTGTTTAAAATGACCTGTTTGGTTTAACGTGAAATAAATTGAACTCGCTAAAAGCTAGAAATAAATTTAGATTGAAAAGTTTTCAGTTGAATATATTTGTTTTATTCCTAACCTGGGATTTTTCGCTCAATCATTGGTAGTCTGCACCTTTTTTAAAGTAATATTTTAACGAAAAATGACAGATATATTTAGATATTTTTAATAGTTTTCAAACGCGAAGCAATGGTACTTCGCTTATTCAACTAAACTAAACCTAAATTCTGGAAACTAAGATAAGTTCTTGTATGGTAACGATAAAGTTTAAATTATCATGACACTTATCGATAACTAGCGGTTCGCCCCGGCTTCGCACGAGTAAAAGTCGTATGTATATAAGTATGTATTTAAGTATATATATCAGTCATCAGGTTACCATAGTACAGGCTCTGCCTAGTTTGGGACCTGAAGACCTTGTGTGAATGTTGTCCCATATTATTATTATTATTTAAAAAAATCTAAATTTAAAATTATAAGAGTCTCAAATTTTATTGAGTCTGAAAACTATCGCGAGTTTCTTCCATAATTGTAATGTAACAAACCGACTAGGACTCACGTGGTAAATCTTATTTCTAATCTAATCTCTATTTTTTTTTTCTAAATATAATATAGCCTGTCACCCAGGGATACTGTAGCTTCCCACCAGTGAAAGAATTTTTCAAATCGGTTCAGTAGTTTCGGAGCCTATTCAATGCAAACAAACAATCAAATCTTTCATCTTTATAATATTAGTGTAGAAAACACTAAAACTATATGTCTTCTTCAATTAGCGGGTAGGTATAGGTAAATTAAGTCGCCATTTATTTAGTACTTACTAAAACTACCCGCAATCATCCAGCAATTGGATAAAACTCGAATAATATTAGTGACTGCGTTGTATCGAGTTATACGAATTTGAATTTAAGCGTAAATAGAATGCGAGCTATTTCATGTTGAAGAGTTTCCGTGAATTTTAGCTAGTTCGAGTGATTAACAGAATTAAGTCCATTATCTGCTAAATGATAATCGTTTTTATAGACCGACTAGAGTGCCACTATCTGTAACCCTACACTTCCTCAACAGGTAAAAGCATTGTTAAAGTTCTATCGTTACTGCTTGCTTGCATTTTTTACGGGATGGAGAGAGGTGAATACTGCACGTGCTTCTTAACTATAAGAGACGCGTAAAAATCAATAATTTGTATTCATTATCATCATCATCTCAGCCATAGGACGTCCACTGCTGGACATAGGCCTCCCCCATTGATTTCCACAAAGACCTGTTGGAAGCGGCCCGCATCCAGCCCTTGCCTACGATCCTAGTCAGGTCGTCTGTCCACCTGGTCGGTGGCTGTCTTATGCTGCGCTTGCCAGTCCATGGTCTCCATTCGAGAAGTTTTCGGCCCCAACGGCCATCAGTTCATCGAGCTATGTGCCCTGCCCACTGCCACTTCAACTTGCTAATCCGCTGGGCTATATCGGTGACTTGCGTTTTTCTACGGATCTCCTCATTTCTGATTCGGTCACGTAGATAAACCCCGAGCATAGCCCTCTCCATAGCTCGTTGTGCGACTTTGAGCCTGCTCAGAAGGCTCATAGTCAGAATTTGTATTAAGTGTTAAAAATAATACATACCTACAGTTTGTAAATTAATTGCAGCAAATAACTGAATCAATAAGAAAATAATTATTTATAGGTAATTTTAAAAAATCTGCATTTAATGACATTCTACAATATTATTTAAGTACTTTATATCTCACATTTTAAAATGTAACTCAACATTTTAGGTGATAACGATAACATTTTCGACCACATCGCCACTGCTCATCAAGTGAGATGGTGGTCAAAATATAAAAAAGTCGATAAAATATAAAAAAGGAATAATAAATGTAAGATAGCTTCTTATTACACAGCATACCACGAGTATACAACTAATTGCTCTGCAGAGGAAACTTAAGTAAACCGGATAGCGCCGGTTTCAACCGCCCGGAACTAGAAAGGATTGGTTTACGATAGCCAACGTATCAATTATTACACCGGGAAAGCCGTAAAAGTTTACTTGGAGATAAATTTTATGGATGCCTGCTCCGACCTCCCCTTTACGGGGGTTAGCTGAGCGTCTCTAAATAATTCAAGTTTTAAAATGACCAGACGAAATTTTTTATAGCAACACTGACCAACGGTTTTGGGAGTTTAAACCTGTTCTAATATTTATTTATTTGGCGCAGTGAAATGCTCTTTCGGGGCAAAAGTCTCTCATGGTAAAGTGCACATTACATTTGCAGAAATAAAACAACTTTTGTAACTTCCGTCATCAAAACTGCACTTTGCTATGATATCAATTTTTCAAGAGCCTTCACCCACCTCAAACAAAAGATTACGAAAATACATTTTCGTTTTATTCATTTTCATTTTATCATTTTAATTCGAAAGGTGAATTCGTAAATATAAAAAACGGTACGCATCGGTGGTTAACACGCACAACCGCTGAATGAAAAAGAAAAAAAAGCATAGGTACATAAGTTTTCTTTCTCTTTCTAACAAGCACATTCTCTCATTCTGAGCTAACGTTATTACACAAACTCGAAACAGTTTAGTTCTCATGAACACAATTTCGTATTTTTCAAATGTCTAGATTGATTACCCATCCTAATAGATACGATAGTGTTTGACCACTATCTCACTCGATGGTCATTGACGATGTAGTCAAAGATATTATCACGCTAGACCTAGAATAATCACTGGCTCTCAAGGACTGCTGCCTGAACACACTATGTGTTTGGTGACAGTTTTCAAACTTGAAGGTGGTAGCTAGTCAAGCCTAGGCGGGTACTCGATAGTACCCTACCACCATGCTGCGAATTTGATAACGGTATTACCTTCACCGGAAGCTCAAGCTGTTGTTGGGGGTCGAACCAGTGGCCGTCAGTTTGTGAGCCGTCGCTCCCCCCGCTGAGCTATCATCGCCTCAAAAGCTTATACATTTGCGGATCTCAAATAGCGCGGGATAGGATCAGAAATTATAATTGTATGAGTTATAAGTGATTGTGTGACTGATTCAGTCCATTATATCGTTGGCAATATAGGGGCATAACGGAAGAATATAAAGAAAAGAAAAAAAAATCTTTACTTTCAAAGGAAAGAAATCAAAGAAAAACCCGAACGAATGAGTAAACAGTAATGGTCCGCGTATACATCCAAAACCATAGCAAACATGGAGAGACCTTTTTCAAAGGTGAAAAAGCATCCATTAAAAATGCAGCATGTTCCAGCGTTAATGAAGTGAAATATGCACTCGAGCGAACCTTGGGGCAGCAGCTAGTGTAATAATGTAATCCCTCATAAATTAGACAAGGAACCATGCGAATTAATTCATATCGGATTTTTTCCGTTTTTATTGCAAGGGAAAAAATTTAAAAAGAAAAAATAGGCGATCGTCTCCTGTTGTTTTTTTTCTCATTAAATGCAACCGTTACATTTTTATAACCACTTACCAATTAATCTTTTTTTATCTCAAATTAATCCGAAACTATTATATGGCTAATATGACTCCAAATTTTTATGGAACACGGATTGTAAGTATTCTAAATCTAAAATATTTTATTTATCTACAATAAAACACCGCGAGTAGAAAAAAAATGTTCACTAAGCTGTAAACTTTTTTAATATAAAATACAATTTAATTGCGACATAACAATAGTTATGGTTTATTGCATTAAGAACATGCTAGGCGAAGCTTACTACATTTACTTTAACACTTTTTTCTTAAAATAATTTGAACGTAAGTTCAATTATATTAAATCAATTTTGTTTAATTAAATTAATTGCAATAAACCATAAAACTCTTAGAATAAGGGTATGGCACTCGCTTGAAACGATATCAATCGCTGGTCACACAGTGTCTGAAAGCTTGGTTTTCAGGTATAGTGATATTTTGGAAAAAATATATTACAGTGTTATTCCAAAAAGTTTTGTTTGAAATGAATACTGTTTAGGGTATGGCATACAAAATACCAGACCAGTCAAAGCTCGTTCGTCATGTCTTAGCTTAAATAAGTGGAATTAATTGAGTACAGCCACAAGTTATTTTCGTCGTATTCAATCAAAGATGTTTTACACAAATATATAATATCATTGTATTCAATCGTACTGCATCTCTTTTAGTTTGTCGCTCAATGTACGGTAGTGACATAAAGATGACGTCAAATGATGAACGTATTATAAACTGGTAGCGCCCTGCGGTTTCACCCGCGTGGATTATGGTTTTCCCGCTACCTTAATTATCAATTAATTAATTACTAATTCACCCTAAACAATGAAGTCATATAGACGTTACACTTTTCAGTTATTGGAGTGTAACTCAAAAACCGCTTGACCGATTTTGATGAAATTTAAATGAGATTACCTCAGAAATATACTCTACCAAACAAAAAAAAAGAATCATCAAAATCGATTCATAAGCGACGAAGTTATCAGCAAACACGCATAAAAAAGTAAACGGTCGAATTGAGAAACCTCCTATATTTTTTGAAGCCGGTTAAAAAGGATTATATTACTCACTAACTACGTTCTATTATTTACATATGTACGGACAGCGCCGTTCAGAAATTGTTTAATATCCTAATACGCACGTCAATCGGTCTTTACTCATTGGTAATAATAGTATTCTTAGTAATACTTTGCTTATAGAAGTCAATTCCTGCAAGCTTGTTATTTACAGCCCACCCTGTTTCAATGTACCCGAAAAGAAAATCTCGTATCAAACAAAATAAATATGTATTAAGAATCACTTCACCGCTGAAATACTTGCGGCCAACACAAATTTTACTTAACTAGGCTTAAGGGAGCTTTTATAGTACCCTTATAAAAGTAACAATGCTGGGTAATAAGTAATAACATATTTTTTGTATATTTTTTATTATATATTATAACGGTTTATTTCGGGGAGCAGTAATTTCATGGCTTGCTCTTTTAGGTGAGTCGCTATCTTTTTTGTTATGGTTATTATGATATCAGATAAGTCATTTTATGCTTTTTATATAATGAACGGTCTTAATGGAGATGTACTTAGAAAGTTTAGGTCGAATGAACGATTCAGAATGAACCAACACGCGTCAATCTTTTTTTTATACTGCTTTGATCTAGTTTTTGACCACTATCTCACTTGATGGTCAGTGACGATGTAGAATACTTACTGGCTCTTAAGGACTAATGCTTGAACACACTATGTGTTTGGTGGCAGTTTTTCTAATGGAAGTTGGTAGCTAGCCAGGCTGGTACTCGAAAGTACCCTACCACCATGCTGGAAATTTGATGACGTTTTACCTTCACCGGAAGCTCAATCAGCTGGAGGGGTTTGAACCAGCGTCCGTCAGTTTGACAGCCGCCGCTCCCTCCGCTGAGCTATCATCGTTTCAAAACCAACGGAATGGTGCAGGGAAATTGATATTATGTATATAGTTTTTAAAGAGTGTTGATCTGTGTCAAACGGCGTCAAAGTTTAGTTAAGTGTTCAGCTACACTTTTATTTCTAAAGAAATACCTAAATATTTATTGTAGGTACCTATATAGTTATGTATCTTCTGCAAAGACTATCTACCACATTTTTACGTTACCATACGTAACCATGGCAACGTGTCATGTAATATGACATGCTCGGCGTCACAACATCTCAATATTTTTTTTATTTCAACGCCCCTAAAACAACTAAACAAACTATTAACTAAATTTACTATCATAACTTTACTTCTCATTGTCTTGAATAGGCTATTGTCACTTTTACAGCAATAATTCACACATACCAAACTGTCATAATAATATTATGGCCTTTATTTGAAGGAACAAAAGATTCATATCTGACCCCTACATTAATTAATTTTAGACCCTATCTGGTTCACAGTCCACTGACGGCTATTGTCCGTTAGGCTATCGTATTTTGCAGAGTCGTGTTTGAAATACATAGATTATCTATATCAACTACACAGATAGGACAATTCATAGACAAACCATATTTAACAAATCCGAAATTAAACGAAGATTTTAAGGTCCAACCACAATGCTGTGAGGCAACAATCCGCACAGGAAAACTATTTTTAACCGACTTCAAAAAAGGAGGCTACTCAATTAAACCGTATAAATGTTTTTTTTTCATGTGTGTTCGCGGATAACTTCGTCGTTTGTGAACCGATTTTCATGATTCTTTTTTGTTTGATAGTGTATATTTCCGTGGTGACCTCATTCAAATTCCATTAAAATCGGATAAGCGGTTTTTGAATTACTGAATCAAATAATCACTCAATTACTGAAAAGTGCTTCACATACCTCGACGATATTATAATTGCGGTTGAAAACTTAAATGCACATACACAATAACAATAATTGATCCCGTGAGTACCAAAGATCACTGAAAAGGGTGAAAATTAAATGTTTTAATTTTTTTTATTAAATCTCCTTTCGTTCATTATCTCTACATAACCGAAAAATCTTAACATATTGTATGTATTAGTATCGCAGTAACAGAGAAGACGCCGCGAAGGAGAGTTCTACGCTCTTGTCCCCGCTCGGACCTGAACCACTGAAGATGTCGACCGCAGTGATCGACGAAACGTCTGGAACACAAGACCACGGCCAAACAGCCCGGAAACAATACATACAACATGCAACGCCGGCCGTGAAAGCCTTAGAGTTTACATCTTAACATACTTTTCTCAATCTTAGTCACCACATCTTCGTTTACACCACAACTTATCACACTACACCAGCTGAGGAAGTTCTAAGAAAGGGCCAGGTCAAGAGTACTCTAAGCCGACGCTCTTGTATGAAAGGTTGATGAACGTGGATGAAGCGATAGAAGTGTCTGGGGATCATAGCAATTGGAAGCCTGTGGTTTCTGCCTACCCCTACAGGAAAAAGGTCATATGTAACATATGTTACATATGTTCCCATTTCAGAAAATGTAATAATTAAGCATGAATTTTGTAACTAAGCACTAATCAACGCCTCATTTGAGGATAAACCTCATCAAGGTATATCTGATGGACCCATTCCTTAAAGGTCTTGAGAAACATGGAGGCATTTTCAGGCATTTGCTGACGATGTAGTCCTCTTATTTGACGGGAAAACAGCGCAAGAGATCGGGGCCGGGCCAGTGCCAATCTCGAGCGTGCTTGTGCGTGGGGGTGTCAGAAACAAGCTGACATTTATAATAACCAAAAAATGGAAATATGACACCTCAAGTCTACCTATCTGTTTTGTGCCACGTCTGAGAATGGGCAAGCAAATTGTACCACCGGTTCAATAATATTTAGATAAATATAACGTCTGTACAAATATTATTCTTTGCGCAACTTGATTAATACAATAGTAGGACAGTACGTATAACAACAACATTTGACATTGCTCGTGGATGAGCTTCACTTGCATAGCATACATATATAGGTCAGTACGGTATTAAGTATATAATATAACTTGAATTAAGTACATAAAGAGTGTGTATATAATAAATTATATTATATTATAAACTTACGAAACTGAAACTCGGTCTCTGATGACGCATAGTCAGTGAGCAGGCTCAGTTACAACGATCTATGGAGAGGGCTATGCTCGGAGTTTCTCTAAGCGATCGAATCAGAAATTAGGGAATCTGTAGCAAAACCAAAGTCACCGACTTTGCCCAGCGGATTACCAAGCTGAAGTGGCAGTAAACAGGGCACATAGTTCGAAGAACTGATGGCCATTTGGGTCGTAAGGCTTTCGAATGGAGACCACGGGCTGGCAGCAGAAGACTGAAGCGCAGCATAGAAGAGCACCAAAAAGGTGGACAGATGACCTGACTAAGGTCGCAGGAAAGGGCTGGATGCGGGCTGCTTCCATCCGGTACTTGTGGAAATCAATGGGGGAGACGTATACTTATAATAAATAATAATAAAATGATGTCTTTGTAGTACACTAGTCTGTCATAAACAACTTCATAGAGCTCTTAACAAAAGCATCACCATCCTCCAGCAGTAGTCGGATAAAATAAAAGTCTCATCATCAAAGGTCAATGACCGGAAATGACTACCTGCTATCAAGCGCGTAACACTTTAAACCCAGTCCAGCGTTGCACCTATAGATAACTCCCATAAACGCGCGCCCTCCAGATTGCTCGACTCATAACAGATAAAGGCAGTAATTTTAGACTACCCTCAGCCCTCAGCCTCAGCCCCTTGTTTAAAACAAAAGGCCTTGTAGCGATACTGTTATGGGAGATGATCTGATCGGAAGAGTTTGTTGTGTACCTTCTTAGTGAATGTCTCTCTATCTTCTTGTTCTTGTCCTTATTGTAAATGCGACAGTTTGTGAGTATGTGTGCTTGTGACTGTGGCTTGAAAGATTTGAATAAAATTCGCTAACATAACAATAAGGGTAAATTTAGCCGAAAAAACATATGCATCTTCTGGGAAATAAAAAAAAATACGAGACCACTCAGAGAGCATTGCGAAAAGTTTTGATGTATGTAAGACTGGCCAGTTATAATCTATTTTGAATTAATATTTATACGTAAAAATGTATTCCAATTTCAAAATTTCCCTCCACATTTTATGCGAGCTAATTTAAATTATCGTGCATCATTGAAAAATGGATATGCACCAGGAACTATTTGCGCTATGGTTTTTTACGATTTCAAGTGTCACCTGAAACCAGATGAGCTCCCGGTCGCCACGGGCCCAATATCCCGACCCCAAACGGTTCAAATATGTAACTACTACCTAGGTCAGCATATTTTATATAAATGTATATGATTTGAGTATTATTATATCGTAGCAACGATCTATCTATATGTCTGGTTATTTGTGGAACTTGTCGGTGGACATTCTATATATATTCTATGATGTGTTTTTCAGACCTGTCACTCCAGTCAAAGGGCCATCACTTAGTGAATAAAATATGTGGCCAGCCCACTGCCACTTCATTTTGCTAATCCGTATTATATTGTAGTAGTAAATCATTTAAAAGTAGCTGTTTCCTGAATCCTAACACCGGACTTAAACTCAAACCTGATTGAGGAAAGGTGGCGCGAACAAAAGTTTGCACTCAGTAAAAGGTTTTAGGGCGACGGCTGAAGGTACAAAGTTCACCGAAAGCCCAATAGATTTACATCCCAAATGAGGGATGGTAAAACCTTCTTTAAAATGTGCTAATTTCTCCTTTAAAACCGTCAAAGTGAACGTTAAAATTACCAGAGGAATTTTAACGATAATTTGTTGAGAACACCGTTTAGGTCCGACAAGTTTTCTTCAAGTTTGGACTGAGCTTTTCAATAAAATCAAAGTTTATTCGACCATCAATATTCCAACAAGTTAATGAAGCTTCTCTTTAATTTGTGAGTGCTTTATAAAGTTTTTAAGAATATATGTATTTAATTACTAGCTGCAACCCGCGGTTTCACCAGTGTGGACTACGATTTTCCCGCTACCTGAATTATCCCACAGAAATTATACTTTTCCGGGATAAAAAGAAGCGTGTGTGTTATTCCAGGGTATAAGCTATCTTCATTAATTATTCTTAATCCTAGACAACGTCATCACTTAACATCAGGTGAGACAGTTGTCGAACGCAAACTTATAATAGTAAAAAAAAAAAAAAAAAAAAAATTTTATGCAAATCCGTTCAGCCGTTTCATCGTGTAGGAGTAACAAACATACAAACGACAAACAGCAGACAAACTTTCGGCTTTAAAATATATAGATAATATATCATTTTTTTAAGTTTTAAAACAATAATATAGTCTAAAGTTGACCAAATATTTTTTACGGAACATAGCAAAAAACTAAAGCAATATCCTAACGTCACTGATTATTACTTGGAACCCATAGGACACGACCCTACTAACCCCAGAATAAAAATAATATTTAAAAAATTAATTACATATAATTAAGTATTAAAAACAGAAGGGACAAGAAAATGAATAAATTTCAAATAAATAATGTATTATTTAAATAAACCTAATATAAATAAAACCCTATAAAATACAAAGCTTAACTTTTAGCCGCTTTCCGAACCTCGCATTCACTGCTCTGTAATCCGAACCGTATAAACTTAAATTGATCTGTCTATAAATGTATCTATCTAATCTGCTTATCCTCATCGTTTCTCATAAAAATAACACATACGCCTCTACGCTTAGATGTCAATTCACTGTAGCAAAAGTTACTTAACGGACAAATATGTACTGTACACAAAGCAAGGGCATACCAAACTCCAACCCTCAAGCCAAGATGGTTACCCCATGGACGATAACTTCTAAGGACACTAACCATCCCTTCGCATAACTAGCAAATAAATACCAATGTCTAATGACATGGGGTAAGTACAAAACTCCAATTTCCCTTACTTGTCACAATAACACTCACGTTAATGGGCCCTTTCAGGGTATAGCCCTTGATCGTCTCAAAGGGACTAAGATGATCAAAAACAGTAGGGTTGCTCCAAACTACGGTTGACGGTCGACGTAGCTTAGTAATAATAGTCACTGGCTTTAGAACTGCGACTCTGGAATCGAATCCCGCCTGGGGCAAACTATTTTGATGTGCACATTTTTTTTTTTTTTATCGGGTCTTGGATGTTGTATTGTGATTGTGTTTTTTCTATACTGTATAGATCTAGCGTTTGACCACTATCTCACTTGATGGTCAGTGACGATGTGGTCGAAGATGTTATCATGCTAGACCTAGAATGATGTTGAATGAAAATTTTGTAGGGATCAGCAGAGTTTTTTTTTTAGAAAAATTCTAATATAAAATCTTCTTCTTCTTCCGGTGCCTCTCCATCACTGAAGGTCGGCGGTCATCTTTTGATATTTTTCCTTGTTCAGGGCAAACCTAAACAGTTCCTCAACACTTTTGATCCCTGTCCACTCCCTTATGTTCCGCAACCACGACAATTTTCTCCTGCCAACGCCTCTTTTGCCATCAATTTTTCCCATAATTATTATCTGCAGCAGCTGGTAGCGCTCATGACGCAAAACATGTCCCAGATATCCAACTTTTCTCTGTTTGATGGTTCTGACCAGAGTAGGCTTGTCAATGTTCATCCTTTAATATAATAATTAATATAAAATACAGACTTTTAAAGTTTTTATTTAAAATGTACTCCTTCCTACGATATGTTCACTTATTCAAATTTAATCGTCAATTATCATCTTTTTACCAAAATTAATCAAAATGTAAATAAATAAAAATTTACGATCACTTTTATGATATTTATGGAATACAAACTTGATTTTTCATTTTAACATTTGACCACTATCTCCCTCAATCATCAGTTTTTTCATCTATTACGACATGACGACGTGGTCGAAGGCGAAGATGACTGAAAATTTACATGTTGTATAAGTTTGACCTTCTGTTTGCTCACACTGTTGATACATAATACCCCTCAATACATATTTAAATCTGTACGGCGTATGGTTTTTTATTAGCCTACTATAGTTAACAGGAAGGGTTAAGGGTTAAGTTCTGTGTATATGCCGGCAGAGATTCTTTGAGGAATTATTGCATATAATAATTTTGTATATATATTTGGGAATTGTATATTATTTCATACTATTTTGTCAGTCGAGTGAGTGCGAATGAGTTTGTTTTTAACCAACTTCAAAATATGGAGGACGTTCTCAATTCGATCCGTATGTTTTTTTTCTTTTTGTTACCTCAGAACTTGCGACTGGGTGAACGGTTTTTAATGATTCTTTTTTTTTGTTGTTATTGTTTAATGAACTGCAGAAATAAGCCTGGTATCTTAAAATTGCATTGTTCAAATTTGATGCAATTTAGGGAATCTTAAATATTTTCATAAAGCTCTCGTAAGTTATCAAAATATATTCTTTTCTGGTCTTGATATTAAAATATATATGACCCAGCTGTAAAACGCCATTGAGTTACACACCCCACCCGAAAACTTTTATTTAATTATTTTCAACGATTTTTGAGTTATATGGTAGCGAAAGACAAACAGTTGTTTTTTATTGTAAATTTAATTTGATTTTTTTTATTTACAATAGACAGGCGTTTGACCACTATCTCACCTGATGCTGAGTGATGATGCGGTCTGCGATGAATCACGCTTGCCTAGAAGATACATGTTAAATCGTGATTTCAGGATGCCCAGATTGTACCTATGTGGAAACACAGACTTAGGCAATGAATTTCACTCGTTTGCTTCGTATAGTTTCAGACTTGTACAAACTTACCCATCTAAATAGCCCACCCTGTATACTTAGGTACTCTACTGAACCATTCTAAAGCATGTTTACTATCGTGTATTCAACAGAGGCGGAGCAGGTAAGCCGACAACCGCTCTACTAATCCGTTAATCTACCGCAACTGTGTACACCGACTTGTATAGATCTACAACTCAAGGATTAGAGATCGTCCACAATATGCTACAGTGAGAAATAGCGTCACAGTTTATAGGTTATATGCGATCAAACGTTTTAAAAAAAACTTGCATTATGGATATACAGTATAATCTCACTAATCCAGCACTTCAATAGACCGATACGTCCAATAATCCGGCACCCTCCGCCCGCTCCCTAGCCCCTCTACGCCTATGCGCTCCGTCGTTGCCGCGTCATGGTCTAGCAGTCTAACCTCAAAACTTATCATGAAATACAGTTACATACATTATATACAGTACACAAAATACAGTTACAATAAAACTTATCGAACAAGAACACAAATATGTACAGACATACATTATATAATGACTGAAGACTTAGTCTAAATTATAAAATAAAATCAGCCCTTAATACAAAAACACACACGCGCACCCTTACACCATACCATACACCACCACACACACACACACACACACACACACACACACACACACACACACACACACACACACACACACACACACACACTCACGCCCTTACAATTTACACTCACACCCTTACACTTTACACACACACTTACATATACACAGACTAATCATAAACGTACACTCAACTACATATTCATGGAAAGTTTGATACCCTACAAATCCTTATGCTTTTATTGTTTGTTATTAAACAGATACTTATAATATAATAAATATAATATTACGATTAATTTTAGTGCCATGATTTACTTTTACTCATCAAACTAACTCATTTTAATTCAATTCAAATCAATATTCTTAATGTATTTTGTCTAGTACTTAATGTAATCAAACCACACAACTTTCTAGAATGTAATTATAATTTAAGTCATGTTCATAATTTTAACTAGTAGATTGTATAGCACCAACAAAGGTTTAGTTTAATTTTATAAAAAGAAAGCCGCATCTTAAGAGTTCTAAGACACAAGCCTTCGCTTAGTTTGGAACTCGCTGGACACCACTGTATCTAAAACATATAAAAACTGTTTTTCCGTGATTAAGAAATGTGTATTAGATTAGTTGTATATATTGTTTATTAGATTTGGAATAAATTATAAATTATTATCTTAATGAAATGCTTTGTTTTATTTATTATGATTTTTTCTCTGTAGTCCAGTAATCCGAACATTCCAATAATCCGGCACCCTCTGGTTTTTAATAGTGCCGGATTAGTGAGTTTTCACTGTACTTCATCTTTTTCTTAGTGCAGACGTACGACTATGCGCCACCGCTACATGGTAGATATACCACCGTTACGCACGAAGCGTTTTGCTTCCACTTTTATAATGCGTACTGCCAGAGAGTGGAACTCTGCCTGAGTATGTGTTTCCCGATATGTATACAACCCCGGAGTCTTCAAGTCGCGAGTGAATAGGTTCCTTCTAAGTTTGCGTGCTCCACCTTAGACCGCGTCGTCGCTTAACATCAGGTGAGACAGTGGTCAAACGCAAGCTTATAATCTTTAAAAAAAAAACTCTACACTTCACAAATTTCTCTCTACACTGCAGAGGAAATTCTCTTATATATTAATGACAAGTGTTTCCGACAAATCGCTCGTTCAAAGTAAAATACATAAGATTTCTATCCAATTGCCATTAAACGTGATACTTCAAAGTGATAACTTTAAAACTGCTACATCACCATTAGACTAAACTCCCCACAGCCTATTACGATTTAAGTGTTGCCAGTAAAAAGTGAGCCGTAATTTAACTGGTGTTGCCAGTTTTGTAGAACGACCGTTTTAGAGCACTCGGGCTCAGTGGAAGACATTATCCACACGTTCCGTAATGACCCCTTGAAGGAGGGGGATGGATAAAAGGAGGGGTGAAAAGACTGGCAGGGATATGATTTATTAAATTTACATTTTTTTCCTAGGGTAGTTTGAATTTTTTTTAAAAATTATCTCATATCTTTGTTATCAGATTTGATGGCTGGTGTAATCTATAAACTTTTTAATCTTATATACGAGTACATATTCTTAAAAAGATTTAGCACAAAAGAGTATTTTTCAGTGTTACCGAGTAGATAGTAGATACAAGCCTTAATAAGGGAGGTATGGACACAGCATAATACACAAATATCCAAGAACCGATAACAATTCCGTAGACGGTTCGATAGACGGTCCCCGTGGCGCAGTGGTCACTGACATGATTCTGTGTCTCCGAGACCCTGGGTTCGAAGCCCGGCAGGAACAAACTTTTTGTACGATGAGTGTAGATGTTTGTCCCGGTCTTGGGTGTTTGTGTGCTGTGGTTGTGTGTGTCTATGCCTCCCGCGATACAGGGAATCCCAGTGCGAGGGTTTGAGTGTGATAAAAAAACAAAAAAAAAATATCTTTGCTTATCACAATAATATTTGCCCTAGCCGGGACTTGAGCCAGGGGTCGTGGTTTGAAAGTCAGTGTCTATAATCAATTCAGTTAATCACCCAAAGTAGCTAAAATTATTTCAAACGGAAAGCTCTTATTTCTTATAAGCTATAATTCAAATTCGTATAACTCCTTACAACGTTACCACTTATATTAGACGTTAGTGTTAAGTTTTATTCAAATATAGGTAGTTTTATTCGACATGAACGAACGGGGCGAATTACGACCTTATGCTTTCCGCATTTTAATAAAAAGATGTATTCTTATTTTTGTATTGTCATGCATAAGTGCCAAACTAATTAAAACTTTATTATGACCATTTAAAAGCTATCTTATTATCACCACTTTAGTTAGTTTGATTTGCCAACAGAATCACTATCGTTAACTTGATAATTAAGTATGTCAAGGCCAAAGTTAATCGCAGTTAAAATAATGCTCTCTTTTTTGTGTTATTGTTAAAAATATTATTATTAGCCTTTATTGCTGATAATGATTTTACTCCCAGTAGTAAATTGTTTTAACTTACATCTAATACATCGTGTTTCCTGGTTCAGTGGTCAGCGTGTCCAGTGACATATAGTCCTCTTCCAGCTGCTTCTAATCTTCTCTATTGGTAGCTTTTCTAGACCAGATTGTCCCTCCAATCATCTTGATATCATCTGTCCATCTTTTAGCTTGTCTGCCTCTTTTTCTTTTGCCATCACGTGGCTGCCATTATGTAATAATTTTAGTCCATTTCCATCTGCTGTCCCTTGTCATATGTCCTTGTTAAAAAATATACCCTAATCTTAACCCATGGAAGTTCTTCTCACCCTCGACAACCAAAACGGTTCATTCTAAAAGTGCACTTAGCGACATTACCCATGCAAATCTGAATTCACCGTCATCTGCGCGCCAGTAATCCGATTATACCGATGTCCGTACAATCGGTGTACCATAAAAAGCAGTACATGAACTTTTGAATTAGTATTGCAATACACGTGCTCTGTATAATGTGAACATAACATAACAAAGTGGTCTATTTAGTTATATTAATATATTTAATAATAAGACACGTTAATAAAGTAACAAAAATGTATTCTTGTTATAAAGCTTTATAAAGGATCTGTTAACCTGCCTAGCCATTTTATATAATTTATATATTTTTTTAACTAACAATTGGCAAACAACATAAAAAAAATAACAGCAGGATATTACCTATGCGGTTGTATTTTTATTTTATTTTGAAATGTTTTAATGAACTGAGTTCTTTTTTTTAACTGAAATTGTATACTTTCAGATCGATTACGTAGAATCGTCACCGACATCGGTAGACTATTATAATACAACACTAACAAATTGGAAATGTTCCTCCCCCACACTACTTAGGGGAAGCCACACGTTGATGACCCCTGGTCACCGACTATGATTACAAGGTATTATGAATGTATAATACAAGGGAGTTACTCACGTAATAAGTCAGAAGGTTCCGACTATAATTAGTACGTACTAGGCGAATCGCGACCGCGTCCGCGAACGTCCCGTATTCTCCTTGAAAAAGACCGCCGAATGTGGTTAAAACTATAGTCGGAACCCTCTGACTTATTACGTGAGTAACTCCCATGTATTATACATTCATAATGTGTCAAAACCAAGTCAGTTTTAATAACAAAATTAGTAGGTATATTCCTGAAAGTTAGATTCTGCATGATAAAGTATAGTTGCTGTTCGTTTTAGCGAGGTACGGACGAAGCATTATCGGATGGTAATGAAGGCAATTTCAAACTTAATTGTATGCTATTGATGGATGGGCAGTGGTTTTTGGAAAACAGTAGCGTATTGCAATATGTTCGTGGTGTAGTTTAAAATTTAATGTAGTAATTTAATATACTTGTTAAGTGACTCCATTTCAAGAATAATTGAATTTAGATATTTACCACATAAATAAGGGTAGATATTAATTACCATAAACATAAGATTAATTACAATAAATAAAAGCACATGCTTTTATTAAATTAATATACTACAAACTAATTTTGTCAAGGATGTCAGTGACAACGTGGTCGAAGATGTAGTCACGCTAAAACAAAAATATTAACGGGTTCTCAAGCACTACTGCCTGATCAAATTGTGTTTGGTGCTAGCCAGGCAGATACTCGAAAGTATCCTACCACCATGCTGGGAATTTAATAATGAAGCAGCCAATACAAATATTATTTTTTTGTTCTCATTAAAATATGTGGAAACTAGTATGACAGGTACAATTGGCCATTCGTGTATTATATCAGGATACTACTCTATTGATCCAATGCTTGAGAAAACTTATAAAATCTGTAACTCACTTAACATCATGACAGTTAGGGGCCATCCATAAATTACTTCACACGAATTTCATAACTCCTGTCATGTCGGATTATGACACCCTCCTTGTAACAGGTGGTCACATTTGTGTGACACCTTCCCCCCTGGTATGACGTCACACACTATTTAATTTTCATATTAAAATTATCCGTTTTTTTTAAGACATACAGATTTCTTTTTAACAAAAAAGAAACTTTTGGTAAAAAAACTTTTTTAAATAAATTACAGATTCTCATTTTTTTCTGAAATACGATATTTCTAAGTTTGATTTTTTTCGTCTCCTATCACATCGTCGCTTACCGACGCACGTAAATGCGGACTTTTAAATATTTATAAAAAATATATATATATGATCGTTTCAAAGACAACACACATGTAGAAAAATACATACGTACACACATGTAATTCACGCCTTTTCCCCGTAGGGGTAAGCAGAGACCACAGCCTTCTAAACGCTACGATCCCGACGCACTTTGTTCGCTTCATCCACGATCATAAAACTTTTCATACAAGAGCGTCGGTTTGGAGTACTCTTGACCTGGCTCGTTCTTAGAACTTCCTCAATCTAATTTCAATGCAATCTCCATTCGTTCATTTTCTCTACATGACCAAACCATCTTAACATACCAAAAAAAATCACAATAATGTACACAACCGCTTTATAAATAATATGTGCTAAATAATTTTAAGGCTCAAGAATTCGCAGAGCGCAAAGAGCACACACCGTATCACCAAATGAAGTTCCAGCCCCTTATAAATCGGATACCCGAATAAAACGTAGAATGTAATAAAATTCTAAATTCCAATCACGAAGCACGTTCGTCCCAGCCCTCTTCACGACACCATCTCCCCAGTACAAGTACTACAACCGTAGGTTAACTTGTGAAAATGTACATGGATTGATAGAATACCAGTATTAAATCATAATATATTAGTATATTGAAGTTAAAGTCTGCAAATTTATTGTTTAATTGTCTGCTTTCTTTCAAATTACTAATGTTTTTGAGCTGTATTAGGACGTAATGGATCTGAGAATTCTAGTTACGCAACCTGATAAATCTCTTGACATGTTGTTTATTATATTTTTCATTTATTTCACACTTTTTTATTACCAGGTGTTACATTTTCACTAAATATCTAGGTGTTTCTACCTTTCCTCATTTATGTGGATTGTGTTAAATTAATAAGTGATCACTACTAATTTTAATTTACTTCACTTTTAGGTTATTTATGTTCATTTTGTCTTTGGTACCGCTAAAAAAATGTAAGTTGTAAGCGGAATTGTCTTTTTAAAGAAAGACAAACAAGACAAAAGAATGCAATAAGGCTAAAAGCCTAATAGCAACTTTTTTTAATACAGATGGTAGAAACCCTTATTTGATGATAATAATATAATATAAAAATTGTAACACAATTGTTGCATAGAGCTTCATTTCTTCGGTCGCCAGGAAGGTGGAGTTATTAGTTTTTATTATCATAATGCATTTAAAGGCTCAAAAATATGTGAAAAATTGCCATCTGTTTTTAAATTTACTGTGTCCCCTCCAGGCGACACCTCACTCGAACGCACTCGCTGTCTTATTGGCTCACTTGTCAGTACGAACGCACCCTTACCTTACGTGCCGGCTGTGGGACGGATTTTAACTTGTGCGGTTTGAAATCTTGAGAATTCGTAGTAGGGTGCACATTGAAGCTGAATTTCTGCGAATTAAAAAAATAACATTCTAAAAATTTGGTACTGATTCTACACGACCATAAAATTAAACCTTGGACCATAAAATATGACGAAACTGTTTAGCTGATAAAAGTCTGTACTCATTAATAAAATTATTGTACTCGTATATGCGGTTTATACCAATTCATACGTCTGTAAAGGCAGATTTTGGCAGGACAGAACTATTTTATAACAGCATGTATTACCCGAAATCTATGAATAAAGTTATTTCATTTCATTTCATTTCACGATTCATCAATCAGAGTTGTTAATGACAGCAAAAGTGAGGTTCGTTGTATTTTAAAATTGTTCTTAAATTGGAAAATACTATTGTACTAAATGAATGAGACCTAGTCGCTGCTCTTGTCTGTAATGTCAGGAAAATATTAGCTATATCAATGTAGTTACAACTTATCTCCTTTTACTATCCTACTAATTACACTAATATTATAAAATGCGAAAGTTATTGTGTATGTGTATATGTATGAATGTTTGTTACTTCTTCACGCTCAGACGGCTACACTGATTTTGATAAAATTTGGTATTGGGATAGTTTAAACCCTGGATTAACGTATAGGCTACTTTTATTCCGGAAGAAGTATAGTTCCCGTGGGGTGATTGCGCAGCCACACCGCCCACCCGCGAGTGTGTCATCGACACCTGTGAGCCATTGATTTATTCAATAATGCAGAGAAGAACAAGAACTTGTATTGAACACCGACCAGTACAAAACAACTTCGTATCCTCGTTTACATCTCGTTTAAGCTGGCGAACGGCGGAAAGAGAAACCACGTTTCGATGCTATATTTCATTGCTAAATATAAACTTTCATATTTTTTATTTAAACTACACCTCGAAAGATATTTACTCTCATGCACGAATTACGCACGTAGGTATAAACACCCACACACACAATACATACACTCAACCACTCACAAACATACCAAAACTAACATAACCAATGATGTTTTACTAAAGATGACGTATATTCATACTGCGCGGTGCTCAGATTTTGTTCAGTTACGACATAAACATGCTTACTGCGATAGATAATACGGTACAAGTTATAGAAAAGGATAGCTATATGTTTAGACTTGCGCTTGAAATACGCGTCGTAATGAAAATTACTACAATTGACTTAATTTTGCCGCCTCAGGTTCCGCGCGCTTGTGCGACATCTACCTCATATAAACATATAATATCATTGAACATAACCCTATGGCATACATAATAGTTTAGTACAATAACGCACTCAGGGCAGTGTTGAGTTTGCTCGGTGGTACAGTGCTTCGAGCATGTTTGCGAGTGCGCGTACCAGTTGCTTCCATGCGAGCATGCCCATACGTGCCGCGTCATTGGTGCGCAGAGTTCGGGACAGCTCTAAGTCCGTCTTGGTGATGATTGCGGGGCGATTGGATTGCCCTTTCAATTGGCAGTGCTGTAATAGACATGTTATAGCATTGCCAGTGAGAGTGTGAGACATATGTAATTTTTATTTAATTTAATGTTTGTGTGTAGTATGTAAAAAAAGACAATTATGGGTGTGCGTTGCCTGGAATAAAGATATTTGATTTATTTAAGTTAATAATAGTAAATAAGTCTTAGCTTTACATTAAGATATTTTTCACAAAGTGGTGTACCTATATGCTATACTCTTTTCTTCTAAAAGTACATCGTACTTACCCACGGGAACTCTCATATGTCTGTTTTAGTAAGTTCTCACATACTTCTCGCAATTACAATAGAAATGTTCCTGTATCTCTTAGTATGCAAAATTAGTGTAAGTTGTTACTATATACATCTATCAATGTATACGCTAAGAAGTCCGAGGGAAGGGTCAGGAGTGCCATTGCACAGGGTCTACCTTGTTTGGGCTCCTACACATAACCTTAACAGCCATGTAAACTAACATTGATGTTATATAGTGTTACTGAGGACTTTACGTGTTTATAGTGTGGACGTGGACTTTATAGTGTTACTACTTTATGTGGGAAGATAATAAACAAGTTATATATATATTTTTTATATAATGGAACCATAGCCCCATTAAACTGAATAAATACTGTCATATTGGAACATGCTTAAACCTTCATATTCATTTAAACTTCCATATCCATTTTGATGGTCTCAAAAAGTCTCTCAGGATTATGTATGTGCTTTTAGTATAAAATAAATATAGTTTTTTATTACTTGTCATATTTCCTAGATCTAGGATATAAGTAACTTGCAACTATCGCGACTAAAAAAGAACTGCCTAATTATAAGGTTTCATTATTTTTATCTACATTATAATCGTTCATTCAAGGGAAATACCAGTTTGTTAATGTAAGAGCCTTTTATTCGTATAACTAAATAACTTGTTGTTTTCATGGTTTGTGTTGTTAAACGCATTGTTATATTGTTTATGTTATAGATATTGTACCTATTTCTTAGATAATAAGAATTGTGTAATGGAACTGTAATGCAACAACTGTATATAAATAAAATATATTATATTATATTACATATCGCAACCATAGCCCCGCCTACTAATATACTTTGATTTTACCCATGTACTATTTTTTATGCTCCGCAGTTTTCATTTACAATTCCATTAGAATAGAGTTTTTTTTTGGTTAATTGCATGTTACATCATGCTCGGCGGAAATTACGTTAATATTTTTAAAGGGATAAATTCGGCTGTTAAGTGAATTTGAACCCACGACTAGAAAATACCGTCCCGTCGCTTTCCATTAAAATAATTTAAAACTCAATATACCAAAACCTCAATATATTAAAATTCAAGAGCTCTGATCACGACTTTTCGCAAATAAATTGTGGGTCCAAAAAAGGGTGGCACTGTTTGTTATCGGACGTGCTAGGGTCCCGTACTCGGGCCGTAAATCGTCCCTACAGTACGCGACATACGTGCGACTAGCCCTTTTACGAAGCGTAAATAAAACGTTTTAAGGAAATAAAGAAAGATACAGGCAAATTTATTGTGGTGGGTAACAGCTGTCAAGTTAACGTGTGAATTATGTTATTAAAATTGAAGTGGTTTTGACACATTATAAAACACGGGAAACATTCAAGTAATAAGTTAGAGGGTTCCGTCTATAGTTTCAAGCAGATTTGGTGGTGTTTTTCATGGAGATTACGGGACGCTCGCGGACGCGATCACGGTTCGCCTAGTACTGCCCCCTCTGACTTATTACGTGAGTATTTCCCTTATTTTATATATTATTAATGTGTGAAGATGATACATATTTGTATTATTATTAACGATTTATGCGTTTAATGATTTATTTATACATAAATAATTAAGTTATAAGTTGTATGGTTTATTGCATTAACATCATGATAGGCGGAACACACATTCAAATTTTTGAAGGATAAAATGCACGGTATTCTGTAGCCGTTTGTTCAAATCCTACTAGTCATCATCATCATTATCATCTCAGCCATAGGACGTCCACTGTTGGACATAGTCATCCTACTAGTAGCTGAATCAAATTCAAAAATTGGAATATAATCAAGTTGTTTAAAACTAGACCAACCAGCGCTCCCGACGATTGGTTCAGTAATCATACCCTGATTTCAATAAAAATATACGTGGCATATTAAATTATGATAACAACATTGACATTGCCAATTCCACAGTAGCACAAAGCTTTTATCAACTCAAATCAAACGACGAACTTCGAGAATAACATCCATAATCCATACGAAAAGCACTTTGTATTACCTAGTAGCTAATCTGTGGCACATATAAAACGTACAAGCACTTAGACGATATGAAAGCGGTGGAACAAGTGTGCCCGTGACAGCTTGAACTACTTTTAATTGTTCGTGAGAAATACGATATTACTTTGAGAACGAGAGACGCGTGTGTATGATCGTTCTTTGTTTTCTTTTAAATAGTAATAAGAATTTTGGTAGTTATTATGTTATACAATCACTTAGTATATTATAAGTAAACTCATATTTTTATGTTAGATTCGGATAATTTCACGTAGAACTACTACGACTAAATATGTGAAGTATATATTTTAAAGTTAATAAATATATTTTATACTACACGTACAATAACACACACGCAGATATTCACATGCACACACACACTTTGACAAATACATTATAACAAAAACGTTGAGTTAAACGACACACCACAATAAAGTGCATAAAATTATTTAATGGCCATAAATGTTAAACTTGTTATTTTATTAAATAACTAATAGACTAATAGTGTATATATTTATAAGCCATATTGTGGATCCAATTGCATTTTTGTACCATATTTACTTAACATTTATAAATGTATTGAGAGCGAGAGAGATATTATGCTTGGGTTGTCAAGCCAAGAAGAAGTCGTAACCTACCCCTTCAGGAAGTAGGAGTGACTTTATGTTAAGATATTTTATTTCAGTACATAAACGGGTAATGTATGTAAAATTAGCAGAGTACCTAGTAGATATTACAACAAAAAACCTTATTCTTACCTATTTTAAATACTGTTAAAAACAACATTGATGACTTAGCATAAATTAGACTTATATCCAATCGCAGTCAAGTGCTGAACTGTTGAAAGTAACTGCTGAAAGTGGCTGCACAGATTGTTTTGCAAGAGCTTTACGCTGAATTGGCCGGGCGAAGACGGCAACTTTTCAACTGACATGGTGTAAAGAATGGAGGAAAACAATTCTGATGTACGGTTAAAAGTTTCAGCGAGCATGCTCGTCTACTTAAAAATTGCGACCCACAATTATTTAATGCCATTATATTTTGCATTTCAATATTTTATAATGAAAATAAATAGTACAAATATTTTGAAGTACACATTATTCAAAGACATTAACGCTGCGTTCCCAAAAAATAAAGCAAAACTAAGAAGAAAACACTGGATTAAATCCTGGTACATAAGTATTTTAACTGGCTTTGTTCACTACCAACAGAAAATTCACATAGGCGCGTCTAATTACAGACAAACCTGACATTTTTTCCAGAAAGTCTCCAATAATTCATAGAAGCGCTCGCAGTGGAGTTTAAATAGGAGTGGACGATATACATCGCGGTTTTAAAACACTCGACGTATTGTATCGATACATTGAATCAAACCGATGATGTATTGTACCGATATATCGAATCAAACCGATGTATTGTATCGATACATCGAATCAAGCCGATGTATTGTATCGATACATCGAATCAAACCGATATGTATTGTATCGATACATCGAATCAATCCGATATGTATTGTACCGATACATCGAATCAAACCGATATGTATTGTTAATTCTTAATTGTTTAACCATGCCATTTAATCGATCAACTGCATCAAGTTATATACCCGTCGGTTTTATCTTGGATGGGTGGTTGCTAGTCGAGTTTTCAACTGAGCACTTTTGTAATTCGCAGGGTACATAAAGCCATCGATCCCGGTTGTTCTCTCTGGATAACAATTGTTATGCCAAGTCCCAGGCCCTTGAGCATCCTAAAATCTCTGACTGATTTTGTATGTATTCTGATTTCGCCTCTGATATGGGGAGTCGTTCTGCGGCTGACACGCCTTCAGAGACTCAATTTATTTTGTTGTTAATAAGAAAACAATGGCGCAAGAAACACTAATACGCCTTATTCGACCAAAGAACATGTCACACATATTTTTAATATAGCTAAATGATGATTATTATTTTTTTTGTCGGTTTTATATTATATTTTAAAATCTTATTTTTAATACCTAATGTTGTAGTCCTTATATTATATCAATATCGGTTAAGCATGTTTTACACATCTATTCAGTTCTCTTTAACTATTATACGAATCTATTCCTGGAACACTTATCCGCTATTATATTTGTTCATTTTTAGTATTTATTTATTTCTTGTTCCATACCATATCTGTCATATCCGTTAACATTTTATGCACAACATTTTCTTCTCGTACCTAGATGCAATAAAACTTCGAGATTGGATCCGAGATCTGTGAGAAATCTGGCTCGTGACCCAGCTGTGGGAACGTATTGAGATTATTATGTTATAATCTTATTAAAATATTTTTGCCAAAGTCCTCCCCTTTTGCGGTGTCTCCATTAACATTCACCTTTCATACTTGCTTTGTCTCTCTCATTTTTGTGTTTTCTCTTTTTCTCTTCTTGTGTTCGCCATTCTAAGCATCCGTATGTCCATCTTTATAAAGAAAACTAAACGTACTAACGCCGGAATCGCAGTTGACGTTCCGTTAGTTATGTGCCAGTAATCGTCGACTTTCGATTCAATCCCAAACTCTGAACGGTTTTCCAGCGGTTCTCTGTTCAAATTAAATGTTTATTATTTATTGGAGTAGTAACTAGTTTCGATTGTTCAGAATCTATAGAACTTACTATTTCCGTCATGATCGAGATAGCTGGAATAAACTGGATGCAAGCCGCTTCCAACCAGTTCTGTCCGCTGATTCAGAACGATCCATCACTAACCGAATCGATTCGTTTCGATATTGTTTTGTAAAAAAGTTAATAGATTCAGGCGTTACTTTGCGAAAATCCATAACAAAGAGATATTAATAAAGAATATTTCGTTTTTGTTTAGAGACTTTTAATTGTTCTAAACATTAAGTTCCTAATTGTTCTTAATGTTAAGAACATTCTTCTTCTTCATTCGGTCTCTTACGTAACCGGAAACTCTTCGACACGTGTTTCGCCTCTTCACGAGGCATCTTCAGGCAGCAAAAATACAGTGAGCTGTTGACTTGTTGACCAAGTCAACGAGTCAATAGCTCACTGTATTTTTGCGTGACTGTAACGAAATAAATGTTTTTTTTGCCTAGGCCTACAGGTCGGTCAACACAGACACGAACGCTAAACTATATTTCCATATGTACTGTAAGCGCTATCCGCTTACATTTTGCACCTATATCACAACTTTGATAAAAATACTGATATCACTACAAATAAAACCAACATCTAGCGTAGAGAGCAAGTTTTAATAACTTGTCCGCAGAAACCGGCACAGTGGAAATGGAGTGTAATTCCATCGGATATATCGAAATTACTTCCGCTTTCAGCGTGGTGGCGGCGATGATTGCTTTTAAATGTTACAATAAATATAGGCTACAACTAAATCTCATTGTTTTACTTCAATTAGGCGATTAAGTAATTAAATCTAATTTTAAAAAAATATTTATACATTTCGTTTGGTGAGGTGAAACTTTCATTTCATCAAACGAAAAGTTTGTCATAGAACAATTATCTTTATTTATGTACCTACACAGTGCATTATATTTAGTAGAGAGTTTCTCAAGCTTGACGGTGGTAGCGACGTACCACCATGCGGTGGATAATAGTCGTCAGCTTTATCTAATGCTCTAACCAGGACAAGTAGGAATAGAACCAATGACTGTCACAATGACCGATAATACAAGCAAGTCCAACACTTACATTGCTTCAAAATGTTAACGTTCGCGTTAATTGGAATGCAAAATTGGACTTCTGACATGAAAAAACACATACTTATATATATATACTTATACACATATACACACCCAAACAGACATGTTCATACACACAAATGTTTGACCTGTCCGGGAATCGAACCCGGGACCAGCGGCTCAGAAGGCAGAGTGCTACCAACTGCGCCAACCGGCCAGTCGTATTATAAACAACTTAGCTCACTTGTATCATAATATACAAGTACATCACAAAATAATGAGGCTTAAAGAAATATTTCTACAGCGTAGCTCTTTGGCAAAAATACACTCTGCTAAAAACGGCACAGGCCTCTTTTTATTCTTTTTCCTCTCAGTCTTTGTACCTTTGTGCAAACAACACGTTGTTTAGAACCCATTTCATGCGATCCTCTACACGGCATGGATTTTTAATTGATCGTGTGAGGACGCGAATTGAACTGGCCGAAGCGTTGGCCGCGAGAAAATATAAATAGCGATCGCTTGAATATATGAAAACTCTGCAAAAAAAGGCTTTTGTTCATGTAGAATTTCAGTTTATCGTACTTTTACCCATTTGAGTTAGGAAAATATTTTTTGTCTAACATCAGAAGTTTTTTTTTATATGATCTTGCGTTTCACTACTATCTCATTTGATGGTCAGTGATGATGTGGTCGAAGATGTTATCACGATAGACCTAGAATGCTCACTGGCTCTCAAGGACTGCTGCCTGAACACACTATGTGTTTGGTGACAGTTTTTCAAACTTGCGGGTGGTAGCTAGCCGGGCGGGTATTCGAAAGTACCCTACCACTATGCTGGGAATTCGATAACGGTGTTACCTTCACCGGAAGCTCAAACTGTTGTTGGGGATCGGAGCAGTGTCCGTCAGTTTGACAAGCGACGTTCCCCCCTGCTGAGCTATCATCGCTTCAAAGTATATACGAACCATTGACATTATTAAAAAAGGGGAGATGTATAACGTTCTTCGTATACACATACTCAAGTGAGTCCTGTGGACTTACCCACACTCAGTCGCGCGCGGAGCGTAGTCTAGAACGCTTGCCGATACTACTGCAACCTGATTATTTACATTTTTGCTAACGATACGAATCGATGTAAACTTGGGTGTTTGTGTGCTGTGATTGTGTGTGTCCATGTCTCTCGCGACACAGGGAATCCTAGTGCGGGGGTCTAAGTGTAATAAAAGAAAACTCAATTGTGAACTTCTCACATTTTGATAGTAGACTGTAACTAATTCAATTCTAGTACCGATAGAGTATTAGTGATCTTATGAAACGTAAATTGTTCTTGTAGTAGCTGTAGTATTGTAATTAGATATCAGTATTTATTTAAATTAAAGCATCGGCCGAAATAAAACAAAATAACATAAAATTAAATATGAATTCAATTAATTGTTTAGAAGTTATTCTCACAGAAGCTACAAACTATACTAACAACTTTTACTACCTATATGTAGATAATTTTCAAAATTTTCTTAAAATAACCTAAAATACTTGACCAATGTTCATGAAGTTTCTACGAATTCAATCTAGAATTAATTAAATTAATTCTAGTACTGCATTTAATTTAAGTACCTACTTCTCTTCTTCGAGTGCCTCCCAACTACTGAAAGTTGGCAGTTATCCTACCACTAGTAGCGCCCCGTGGCTTTACCCGCGTGGATTACGGTTTTCGCGCTACCTCAATTATCCCACGGGAACTATACCTTTTCCGGGATAAAAGTAGCATATGTGTTAATCCAGGGTTTATAATACTATCTCCATACCAAATTTCATCGAAATCGGTGTAGCCGTTTGTGCGTGAAAAAGTAACAAATATACACACATACACAAACTTTCGCATTTATAATATTAATAGCTTTTGCCCGCGGCTTCGCTCGCGTTAAGAAGTATTATTATTAATTAGGGCAAAAGCTAGTTGTCAAATATAATCCGCTAGATATATTATCTAAGCACTATGCACAAAAATGGTTGATTCAAAGTTCTCTCCAAAATAACTCAATGTAGATGGCGCTAGCATAAATAAAATCGTATATTTTAAACTGAAAAGTTACTAATCTTATATAGCCTGCATCTCAAAATCCTTTCTTAGGGATGCCTACGTCATAGTAGCTTTACGCAAGCAAAATTTCAGCCCGATCGGTTTAAAATTGACAAAGTTTCATAAATACTTTCATCCCCTATTTTATGCCCTTGGGGGTAGAATTAATCAAAATACTTTCTTAGCGGATGCCTACGTCATAACATCTACCTGCATGCCAAATTTCAGCCCGATCCGTTCAGTGGTTTGGGCTGTGCGTTGATAGATCACTATGTCAGTCAGTCAGTCACCTTTGACTTATATAAATTTAGATTAGGAGGATAATATGCCTTGTTCAGGACAAACCTGAGCAGATCTTTCTTCCCAGTCCATTGACGAACATTGTGGAGCCAGTATAATTTCCTCCAACTCTGTTCCTCATCTTAAATTTAAATAGATGATGCAAGCGTTAGTATCTGATACCTCCTCTTTTTACAAGGGCGTCTCCACGTGTATGGTTTTCGAATACGGCCTTTGTATCGTGAAGTGTGCACTGAGCGTGATGAACAAAACCGAGTAACAAAGGATTTGTGAAAAAAAATGCACAGCCGCGTGTTCCGATTGTAGTAGATAAAATTGTTGGTTGTTGGTATTTTTTTAGTAGTTGGGGTATATACAGGTTTATTTTATAAAAACAGGACAGCGGCCCATCCCGGCATCGCACGGTTACAGTATTAAAAGTTTTAGTAAGGATACTTAATTTATTTTGGTAATAAATATAGCCTTATGCTATTCAGGGAATTTAAAGGGTATTCAGAATCAGAAATTTTGAAATCAATGTACTGGTTTTTGAGTTTATTTGTTACTAGCGGTCCGCCCCGGCTTCGCACGGATAAAAAAACAAAATTAAAAATTATAAGTATCCCTAATTCAAAAAAAAAAAAAAATAAGAATAGAGTACTTTTGTCACCCGAGGATAGTGTAGTTTCTTAATAGTGAAATAATTTTTCAAACCAGTTCTGTAGTTTCGGAGCCTATTCAATGCAAACAAACAATCAAATTTTTCCTCTTTATAATAAGTATTATAGTTTAGACAAATATACAAAAAATGCTCCATATAATTTTAAAATTAAAATATATTGTAAAAAATAAAAACAATCAAAAAAATAAAAATAAAACTCACTACTTAAACTCAACTTTGTACTATTACAGTGTAGTAGAATATATATTATGGTATTGATATATTTAGTTTATCATTATGTATTATAATATGGTTTAGTTAATTAAAAATATGTTATTTATGTGTTAGTATATTAATACATTTAGTTTTATGTTAACACTGCACACTACCTAATTAACAAAATTCAAGTGTATCCATCTAGCCTACGGTTACCTGGAAGAGATCGCTGTTTAGCAATAAGGTCGCCGATTGTGCAATTTAATTTACTATAAAAATGTTACATTTTTCTATGTAATGTCCTCTTTGTGCAATAAAGTGTTATCTATCTATCTATCTATTTATTGTAAAAGTAAAGTTTGTAAGTTCGTGTGCTTTTTTGTAGGAAGCAATCTCTGGACCCATTGACTTAGATGATATATGATTATAAAAAGCATAAACAAATACAAGATTTATCAATTCAAAAGCTGTCTAAGGTTGTGTGTGTGGAGGTACATATGTGTGTATCACATATAATGTGGGTACCACACACGGTACCACTCCGAGCTAAAGCTATGCTAATCAGGTCAAACATTTGTGTGTATGAACATGTCTGTTTGACCTGTGTCTGGGTGTGTATATGTATATAAGTATGTATATAAGTATATATCAGTCATCAGGTTACCATAGTACAGGCTCTGCCTAGTTTGGGACCTGAAGACCTTGTGTGTGTGTTTTTTTTTAAAAAAAAGAAGTGCAAGGATTTTACTTACAATATTTCTAATTATTCTAATCAGGGACAAATATATGACATATTTTACCAAAACAAAATTTTCAAAACGAAAAATTTACAAAAGTTTTTCAAAACTTCACAACTCCTATGGAATGATTAGATTTCAAGACATAAATAGTATGCCACGAAGTGCAGCTAGTAATTAATATGGGTTCATTAAAGCTACGCATACAATTAACAATAAACACATAATGTGTTCACGCAGCACTTCTTAAGAGCCAGTGACCATTCTAGGTCTAGCGTGATAATATCTTCGACCACATCGTCACTGACCATCAAGTGAGATAGTGCTCAAACGCTGGAATAACACAGTATAAATAAATATTTGCGTAAGAGATCACAAAACAAAAAAGATTCCGTATTTCTAGTTTTCTACGAAAACAAAACAATTCCAAGTTTCAGTATTTGAAAAGAACCGTTTAGCCAGAGACTGCATTTGCATTCGGAGCTTATTATAAACTTCTTTACATCGCTATCCAACTACCCCCCAGTCAAAGCAAAGGGATTTAAACACTCAAGTTGAACAAGAACAAGAATTTAGCAATAATGTATAACAGTGCAATTTTTGACTTGCAGAGCTCTGCGCGTTCAGGTAATAACATTAGGTTTATATACAATTTATACTTATTTTTCTTGTCCTTATCCCACACTAGGTGGGGTCGACACAGCATGTTTTCTTCTTCCATTCTCTTCTATCTTTGGTCGTCTCAGTGCTCACACCTTTCATAAACATATTATCATTCTTCACACAGTCCATCCATACCTTCTTCGGCCTTCCTCTAACTCTACGTCCATCCATATTCATGTCAAGTACTCTGTTTGTTATATGTTTTTCATCCCTCCTCATGACATGTCCATTCCAAGCCAATCTATTCGCTTTCAACTTATCATTCACTGGTGCTACTTTTAAGCTTCTCTAAATATACAATTTATATTCATTTGAGTTATTTATAGGCTACCAATAGCTAGTGGATTGCTCAACTGTTATTGTAGTAGCTGCAGCATTGTAATTAGTTATTAGTGTTTTATTTTAATAAAGGCAATTTATATGCTAATATATAAAATCTCATTTGTTATCGAACCCCTACGAAATAGTTTGCCTGATTCTTTTGACTACTTTGTGTATATTTGATAGATCTGAAAATAGGTCGTACAGTACTTTTTTGCACTCCTACCCTCACCCCCAATTTAGGAAGCGATTTCAGTATTTTTTTATAAACAAACATCCAAATAATTTAACCATCAATAATTGACGTGAATTCATTTAAATTAAGTGTCATGTCACTTTGACATTTCGGTAATTTATATAGTAGAACAACGTTTGCCAGGGCAATTAGTTTATGTATATTACTAAGTAGCGGTCCGCTCCGGCTCCGCACGGGTAAATAATTTGAAAATTATGTTTTATAAGGATCCCTATTTTTTTTTAAATATAATATAGCCTATGTTACTCAGAGTGAATGTAGCTTTTTAATGGTAAAGGAATTTTTGAAAACGGCACAGTAGTTTTTGAGTTTATTCATTACAAACATACTTACATACAAGTCTATCCTCTTTATAATATTAGTATAGAAGTATAGATGTGTATCATTATCATTTTTTAACATAGAGGACAGCCTTTAACATAATAAATTACTAAAAACTAATTACAATACTACAGCTACTACAAAAACATTTGAGCAATCCACTGGCTATTCAGCCTATATATATTTTTATCATTGTCTTTGATGTTGTGTTCTAAAATAGACTGTTATTAAATTTAATAACAATATAATTTAGTATAGATAGCTGACTGATCGTTAATTGGAAGATCAAACTTTTGTTTCAAATTGTACAGCCTATTTTCCGTCCGTATTTTTCACCCGTTCTTCCTGTACGTTCCCTACGTGGAACGATTTCACCAAGTAGTTTTGTTTGAGTGAACTCTTTGCAAAAACAGGTCGAGTTGAGCTTAGAAACTGAGCTCACATTTTGATGTTGCTGTTAGTTTATGTTTCGACTCAACGATGAAGACGTTGTTTATGTATTTAGGACCAACGAACTTCTTAATAAGCAATGCTATAATTAGCTGGCCTAAAAATTGGAAATGTACGACAAAAATGTAATTAATATGTGAGATGGAGCCTCAACAGTGCGGTAGTTTTAGAGAATTTAAACGAGTCGGGATATTAAATTTTGTAATAAATGAGCAACTAATAGCCTAATGCCAATGGGCGCCGGCAGCAGAGTTCTAGGGGGGAGGAAGTGCACCCCCACTAGCTATGCTAGGCAGAACTTCAGTTCAAATATTTGAAGGAAAAAATTCAGCTGCTAGTGGGACTTGAACCCACGACTACAGAATACCGTCCTGTCGCTTTGTCCAACTAAGCTATAGCAGCCCATACCACTAGGGCCGAATTACTTCCTTCCTTATTAACATCTTGCGGTGATGTTATTAGCGCCATCTACCTTAAATTGTATGAACAATTAATTAATAGGACTGATAGACCAACATTACAGTTGATATCGTATCAAACAAAGGCACCTTACCTTTATTTTAAGAGATTTTATTGTGTATCGCATTAACGCTATGCTAGGCAGAACTTCAGTTCAAATATTTGAAGGAAAAAACGGCAGGACGGTTTTTCTATTATATTATCTAAAATTTAAGCCATCTCATAATTAAATAATAGATGAGGGGATATATTTCTCAATCTGTATCTTAGACTATTAAATAATTTTACTGTTACTGCTTATAAAATTTATCACAAAATAGAAGGAATTTATATAATATAAAAATTGGTTGTCTGTAAAGTCGGTTTACGGACGATAGATTTACGTGATAACGTCATAATCATTTATGACTTCGACTTTGACTTTGACTTTGACTTTGACCTTGAATATTTTATGTAATACAAAACTCAGGTGGAACGTTACGCGGAACGTTACTATTTTTCATGAGTGTTGCTGGTACTCATTAATTTATAAAACGTTATCACGTCAAAAACAAAACTCAATGGAATAAAGTACGCAAAAAAACATCACGTTCATACCATATCATATCCACTCCCCTTTCTTTCTTTCCCTATTGGGATAACGTTGCTCGGAATTATCGATAACAGAATTTAATTTCGAGCATTGTAGCGATCGTAGCCCCGGCGGGGTGATTCGGAGTCGTGAACATGTATCGTATGATCAAGCAAGTCAATACAGTGCTAAAATTGTAGACTGGGAGCTAAGACGCAATGTGTGTGCATCATTTCTAACTAAACAGTTAAATGTAAACTCTAAGGCTTTCACGGCCGGCGTTGCATGTTGTATGTATGCGGTCGACATCTTCAGTGGTTCAGGTCCAAGCGGCGACAAGAGCGTAGAACTCTCGCGAAGGAGAGTTCTACGCTCTTGTCGCCGCTCTGACCTGAACCACTGAAGATGTCGACCGCAGTGATCGACAAAACGTCTGGAACACAAGTTTCACATAGACCACGGCCAAACAGCCTGGAAGCAATACATACAATAAACAGTTAAAGTTTTTAATATTAATAGTAACGACAAATGTGCCTTTATTGTTGTACTTTAAAGTTAATGTGTATTTAATGCTGACAAAAAATACCATTTTATCCTTATAAGGTCACATTATAATAAAAAAATAATTACCCTCAAAAGTGTGAAATAACTTGTTGAAGGCGGTACCATGACAGTTTACAAAAGTAACTACCATCCCAATATGCGCATGGACTTTAACTTGATGAAGTCGGTACCATGATACTAAATCAAACGGGCTTAATCTCGAGAAAAACATTTAGTAATTTATTTACCTCGACGTTTCGACCAAGTTGCATTGGTCGTGGTCACGAGAAGACTAGAGAAATGCGGGTGGCAATATCGATTAAGCCCCGTTTGATTTAATAACAATGTGTTCGAATCGCGAAAGTCTAAAAATTACAAGGTACCATGATAGTTCACACAAGTAACTACCATCCCAATATGTGCATGGACTTCCGACTTGTGATTGGAATTGCATGTAGGACGTACTAAGGACTGAAATAAAATAATAGCGGGGAGAAGTCATGACTGATAAATAAATAATGATAATAGCGCTAAATTGAAAACATTTGGGATGAATATTTGTTTTTAATGTTGTTCCTAGTATAATTAGTCTCAGTATAATACTACTGATATTTTTTTGAAAAATTAGTAGTTTGACTGTAAAGATTGGAAACTAACTAAATACAGTGAAATATTATATTATCTTCATATTGATGAAGTAAACACCATGCAAAACAAAGAAAAGTTACTAAAAACGAGAAGCCGATTACCTTAAAATTTCAACACAAGAACAGAAGCTAATAAAATTAACAGGAGAAGGCAGTTTGTCCGTTAATTTAAATTTGTTTGAAAATAGTATGCGGAGAAGCTTTCAAGCGGTTCCAGCTAGTTTGGTGGTGATGCTGGAATAAGGTTAAAGAGCTCTTCAGAACACTCCCCGAAAATACACAGAGACTCACGCATACTGAGGGACAGATTTGAAGTCTCCGGCGATTTTGTATCAATACTCGATAAATTGACCAATACACAGTAAGTTTCGTCTAAATATGTTACTAGCTCCCAAACTATGTACACGATAATGTTCAGGAGGGTTGTATATGGATTATCTTTAGTATGATTTGCTACCTGCGAATTTTGGAATTAACGACTTTCATCCTGTATTGAATTTGGAAATATCTGGTGATTCCAATTGAGTGTTAGTATTATAGGAAGAAATGTTCACGTCCTTTTGAATGCACCCTAATATATATCGCTTTAAAGTCTATTTTACAAGTTATTTCGTGTTTTAATTGGAATGCCTTTTTAAAACTTCCGCATTCAAGTTAGTGTAGTTGTTTATATTTAAGAGCTGTCTGGATAAATGTTCTATGTAATTAACTGGGACCCAACGGAAGACCAGCGCTGGCTTAAAATCTAGCATATGCTGAGTTGCGGACCAAATTTATGACATACACCATGTGTCTTTTTGTTATTTTTCTTATTTTTTTCTTATTGTTTTCTCATGTGTGTTGTGTGTCATAAATAAATGTATTTTCTTCTTCTTCTTCTTCTTCTTCTATGTTATAGCTACCTTAGCTACGCCTGTATTTTAGCCGCGTGGTGATGATTTATGATGATTAAAAGTAGCGTATGTGTTATTCCGTGGCCTAAAGTATCTACATACCAAATTTCATCCGTTTTACCTGCGTGGTTATTAAAAACGGTAGTGATGAAAATAAGTCAAAGTCAATCCTGGGTATTGGGTATCTGTGTTCTAAATTTCGTCAAAATCTGTTCAGTACTTTTTGCGTGAAAGAGTAACAAACATGCATTCATACTCACAAACTTTCGCATTTATAATTTTAGTAGAATGTGAGCCCTTGCCATTGTTTCGATGATAGCCATAAGTAAAAGTCATTTAGTTTGCATGTATGTGTATTTGAAAGAAAGAAAGAAAGAAAGAAACCACATTTATTATTTATTTATTTGTTACCTCTTCACGCATTAACGGCTTGATAGATTTGAATGAAATGCGTAGAAGGTACATACAATTATGAGGATATGCATTTCCTACGAAAAAAAATGTAGTGAAACTTTCCCTGATAAGCAAATCGATCAACTGCTTACTTTTTCAAACTTCAAAGAACACCTGAGGAATAAAAACTATGTCTTACTCTATCTTAACCTACGGGCTATACCCTAATCAACTCTACTGCGGAAAATTAGGCAAAGGTGTCTTTGAAAACAACTCTTCTACCGTATGTAATAAAGTTGAATTTGGATCGCTTGATTTTAGAAGTATCCAATGGTCTGCACTTTATCTAAAACGAATGTATATGTATAAAGAAACAGCATCTAATGTGTGATGAAATCGTAATTTGAAGAAGTAATTTGTTTTATTATGAAATGTATAACAATAGTAGGTATCACGTTATGGATATTCTTTATCTAGTGATAGGAATAGCAACTATGAGCCAGACGTCTCTTTCGCACTGGGCTCTCCCGATACCTCCACGATCGATTGAGTGACCTAGTTAGCCAGATTACTGAACTATAACCACAATTTAGTTATTTTGAAAAAATACAACGGGTTACACTCCGGGAGTGGCGATAGAAGAGAAAATTTGAACATTTGAACACAACAGCCGCGCCGGTGGTCCTCTCCTACGTCGAGCCCTGTCCCTATGTCTACGTCTACGTCTTACGAATTTTCGATCAATCAGGTCACGTGTCCTGACGGGAGTTGAAAATTTTTTACACATGCCAAAAGTGCACAACGCTGCCAAAGAAGTTTTCACTTCATAAACAAACGATACTGACTGACTGGACTACCTGCTTGCTTGTTACTGATTGCATGCAAGAAGCTGTTTTGACTTTTATGCATTAAATTGTGAGTACTCCACAGAACATGTCTGCTTTCTTTGTCTATTATAACATAACTAGCGGCGTTCCGCGGTTGTACCCGGTGATGATGGTCATGATTGATAATGATGAATGAAAAGTAGCCCATGTGCTATTCCGGGATCTGCAGTATCTACATAACAAATATCATCCAAATCATCCGTTCAGCCGTTCTGGCGTGATTGAGTAACAAACATCCATCCATCCATCCATCCAAACTTTCACATTTATGATATTAGTGGGATGGGATAGTGCTCTGTCAAGGTCATACAGACACCACTATCCTAATGTGCACAGGCCCTCAGTATGTTAAAAAGGGCCCTGACCATGTATCATTTTAAATCCTACCTTTTTTAGCTAAAGACAAATTTCTGACACTTTCTAGTAGTTTTGCAAGGACAGGAAAAGTGTACTTAATTAGTGCAGATCCAGGGTTAGAATGCCATGCGTATATGAATCAATGCGACAAAGCACTTATAATTCTATATCGCATGACTTTGGCTACTGTTGAATTAAATACTGTCCCAAAAGTGTGTTACAAACCGAAACCGAAGCAACTCGTGGGTGTAAAAAGTGCTATAAAAGTCAACGAGTATCTAAACTCGAAGGAAGTTACGCGAATACCGTTCGAGATTAACTTTGTTCACATTGTTAGCAATTTATTGCTTAGTCGGTTTGTGTGTGGAGTTTCTGGATACTGTAACTCCTGACTCTATGAGCAGCAATTAAATGCAAAGACTAAACCAATAATGAACGACGTACCCAATTTTAAATTCAGAATCTTATTAAATTATTTGACGGTCGCCGTAGCTCAGTGTTCAGTGACATATATTCTAGGTCTTCGGGACCCTGGGTTCGAATTCAGGCCGGGGCAAGCGTTTATGCGATGAGCAGGTTTTTGCCCCGGGTTTTGGGTGTTTGTGTCGTGTAATTATATTGTGTGTCATGGCTCCCGCCACACAGGGAATCCCAGTGCGGGATTTGAGTGTGAGGGAAAAAAAAGAAATAATTATGCACTCATTTTGTGTCTCACTCTCACTCAATGGTTGTTAAACTACAGCAGAAGTCATGGAAATAAGGTGACATTTTCAGTTCATTTATTTAGCTTCTGGCCCCCAGAGACAATCGCTTCAGTCGTGTATCTACTGAAGCGATTGTCTCTGGGGTCATAGGTTTAATATTACAAGATGCTATTTATTTTTTATTGTAGGTATATAGCTATGCTTCCCAATTGGTCTTCCCATTTGGACAAAAGTTTCATTAAAGTGGGCTTTTTAATTTCAAGAAAATGTTGACATCTTTTATGATTATTATCGGAAGGAAGAAGGAACATATTAATCTGCTAAAAAACATCCTTAAATAAAATAGTATGTATGACATTATTTAAAATATGAAATGGACCTCCACTTCTGTGTTACTTATTACTAACGCTGCCAACTGGTAGCGGGTTAGAGCATTTGAGTTATTTATAGGCTGACAATAGCTCGTGGATTGCTCAAATATTATTGTAATAACTGTGGTATTGTAGTTAGTTATTAGTATTTTATTTTACTTATAAGTAACTAAATGTGTAAGTATCTACACATTGTAAAGAATGGCCTCCGAGTTTCTTGCCGCTTCTCGGCAGAGACTACTTATCCCTTTTAGAACGCGGTCTTTTTAACCGTCTTCGAAAACAGGACGAGGTTCTCAATTCGAAAGAAAGAAATTAAATGCATGTTTTATTTTGATGTGTGTTCGAAAACGTATTTATACTAAAAATGACTACCTCCATGATAACGCTTTATACATTTTCCTAGCTTCGGCAGAACAGAGGGTATGTTTTGTGTTCCATGAAGTATTTTCATGTTTATTTCTTTGACAGAGTCTGTATCGTGAGCGACTTGATAGTATTTTTAAAACTAATGCTACCTATTACTCCATATTGTCTCTACGGGTGTAACGTGACATCATCATCAGCATCATATTCATCATCTCAGCCATAGGAATTCTACTGCTGGACATAAGCCACCCACATTGATTTCTGCAAATACCAAATGGAAGGTGCGCATCCAGTCCTTTATCCAGAACACTTATGCGTAGTCGATATCACGATGCACTCTCTCAGCGCTCAGCGCGAGACGAGACGTTACGACGCACACACCGGATTCAAGATCCTGATGAAGGGTTCCAGAAGAAGCCGAAACAATTATCTATGATACGTGATATCAAACCCGTAGAAACAGTATAAAGGCTTAATAGTTTTTCTTTATACTTTAGCACATGTACAGCACATGGAGGACTAACACTAATTAGAACTGATTTCAGCTTGAGGGGTGTCATTCTTCTTCTTCTCTCAGCCATGTGCGTCCACTGCTGGACATATGCCTCCCCCATATAGGGGGGAATTTGCCAATACTCGCCACGCTTGGCATGCGGGTTGGCGTGCGCAGTAGGTATGATTTACAATTCTCAGAAGTCGCTGCTGCCCACCTTCTGGTACGTGATCCCTTAGCCGACTCTTACGGCACCCACGAGAAGAGATGGGGGAGTACTATTCTAGGCCGGTACCACCACGGCACGGGGTTTCATTGCATTAGTCTAAATTGAGAGAATAATGAACCATGGGTGTATGAAATTTTTTAATTATATTTACGCTGTCGGGTTATTTGTTTGTTATCAATATCCCACGCACCTCAATCGTTTTATGAGGACGCTGCTGAATTTTTAAGTAATTCAATTTTTCAATAGTGAATTTAAAGCTAAATTAAAATTCTAAAACACGGTAAGTACTAGTATGTAGATTTTATTTATTTGTCATTAAATGACTCTTTAATTGATTCGTAGAAACTTAATATATATAACGGTTTCAGAATATTTATTATCTCAAAAGAATTACATTCACTTACTGAGATATATAATAACTTAAAAATAAACACTTATTGTGCCGTAGCTCATAGTTTACAAACGCATTTATACTAATTAATTAAAAATTACATTTATAACGATGTATACAATTCATACTATATTCAAGCTTATACCTAAAAAAATCTTTTTTGCCTTGAAAATCAACAGCTTTTTAAGTTTATGCTTGGAAAGTTGTAAGTCAACGAACTATAATACCTAGTTCGTTGATGTTATGCTATACAGTCTACAGGAGCAGCAGCTGTGATAGTGGAAAACTGTAGTCAACGGGGCGGGTAAAACCGCAGCGCGCACCTATTCTAAATATAATTAAAGATAAGTTGAATAAAGCGACATCTGGCGGTCTTATATTAAACTGGAATATCTATGTTACGTACCAGTCTACAAAGTAATGATGGTCTGAAATAATATAAATTGAGGTGCCAAAATTTTCCTCTAGATGGCAGGGTATTAGTATAGGCTAAATACGAAGAGTAGCTACACCGAGAGCTCCGCTTTCCTTACAGCTAGCTAGTGTTTAGTATTTTCATATTTTGTTACTCTAGCCTTTGATTCTTGAACGAAGACTTCAGCGCATGTCGCGAGTTGATTTGATTATTGACCTATTCTATTATTATCAGACTCCCCAACACTCACTACCTACACATTCGTTGATTTATTTAGCGATTCGAACGTGCGTTTGACACAAGTTTCCTAACTACATAATCATATTTATATGTATTCGTTGGCCAGACCGTCAAAATAAATTCACTTCGATTTATCAAGTTCATAACATATGCTGTGATCGTGGTAATTATGTAAAGTGTAAAATCAGGAAAGTGATTTAACAAAGCGCCATCTGGCGGGGATACTGAAACTGTAATGACTATGCCACGTATTAGCTATTCCTAGACGTGTCTGAAATACCCACCGCTGCAATTAGTGTCGAAGTGGTTTGAAGTCCTCGCAGATAGCGCTTTTTACGAAACAGGCATCCAATAAATACACAGTCAGTTTTTGGTCATAAATATTAAATATGTTTACATATGTTTACATAATGTTCACATTATGTGAATACTTAGAAGTACAAGTTTAGTGTACGAACTAAACATTTGCTCAGCCTTCTAAGCACTATTACTATTTTTATTTCTCATAGACTGTTTATTAGAAATAAATTAAAGTTATTTACTTAGATGAGCAGCTTGAAACAAAAACAATGTGTCAGCGATTTCTTCCAGACCACTTTTGAATTGCAGTATTTTTTATATATTTTATTTATTTTTTTATTTTTTATGAAACGCTGTTCGCAAGGAGGCGGCTCATGTTATAAATATTGGATTTTTTTGAAAAGAAACATCTATATTATTTTAAGTATATTTATATATAGGTATATAGGTACATAAAGAAATATGTATACTTTGTAACGGGTAAGCATCGATTGGCTACCCATGCTTAGGTGCTGTCGGTAACTATTTCAATTAGGTAGGTACCAACTTACTTCAGCTTGTATGTCAGATCTGTGGTACTTAACAAAAGCTCAAATCTAATATGGCTATTCATTTCGTCTCAAGCTGCGTGAAAATAACCAATTACAATAATAATTAATATCCATTTATAATAATCGTATTGATGTGTGTGACGTAACTCAGCGCTAACTTCTGAAAGGTTTTGTATAAAAAGCGATAAGTTTAAAATGATCTCTAAGAGAGTTGGTAAAAGGTTGAGAATACTTTTTATCCCAAATTCCTGTAAGATAGCTAGATCGTCTTCATAGGTACCGGGAAAATTGAGCCCATGCTGGCGCAACCGCGGGGCGCAGCTAGTGACACCTATATTATAAAATATGTGTTAGTTTGTGTGTGTTACCTATTCCTTCCTTAATTAACGGATTGGTAGTTTTGAATGAAATTCGGAATGTTGGTATGCAAAATATATACATCATCATCATCTAAGCCTTAAGACGTCCACTGCTGGACATAAGCCTCCCTCATTGATTTCTACAAGGACCGGTAGGAAGCGGCCCGAATCCAGCCCTTGCCTGTGATCTTAGTCAGGTCGTCTGTCCACCTGGTCGGTGGCCGTCCTATGCTGCGCTTGCCAGTCCGTGAATATATGCACTAAAATCGTTATACATATCTTTATTTAGCTTAATAATAATTTACTAAGTTATTAAAATGTTTTTTAATTATAAATTATAAACACTGCATCTAAAATAATTGAGGGTTTTTTTTTTATTCACAATAGGCAGGCGTTTGACCACTATCTCACCTGATGTTAAGTGATGATGCGGTCTACGATGATTCACGCCTGCCTAGAAGATACCTCTTCACTCAGTTAAATTTATTTAATACATTCTTCTAAACAACGTCAAAGCCGCTGCTGACGTCATGACCAGCGCTGACGTGTCTATTTGACTACCAGCGTTGACCCAGCAGGTGTCCTCGGTATTGTTGAAGGTAATGAAGGCAGCTCCTTGGAGGCTGTAGATAGCGATGGCGGCGTCCAGTTTGGCCGCGTCGGTGTTTTTCAAATGAGGCGATCGCGTCATTTTCCATATTTCATCTGAAAAAGTGGTTCCAAAGTTGAGAACCACAAAAGATAAGCATGACTAATGTGAAGATTACACTTTAAGAGATTTTATTGTGTATCGCATTAACATCATGCTAGGCAGAACTTCAGTTCAAATATTTGAAGGAAAAAATTCGGCTGCTAATAGGGCTTGAACCCACGACTACAGAATACCGTCCTATCGCTTTGTTGGACAAAGCTATAGCTTAGTTGGACAAAGCGACAGGACGGTATTCTGTAGTCGTGGGTTCAAGCCCCACTAGCAGCCAAATTTTTTCTTCAAATATTTGAAGAATACACTTTGTTAAGTTACAAATATAGTTGTAATGTTGAAGCAATCCTCGTTGGGACAAGTTGAGTTCTGGGCTAAAGAAAATATTATATAACTTTGTCTGTATTTAATTATTATTTTCCAATTTGTAATAAGTTGCCTGTGGTACATCTTAGATAAAATAATTGGGGGGGCTAAAAATCCATAAATTACGTGTGATTTTGCTGGACCCTCTCGCCCCTGCCCTAAAATCACGTAAGTATTTTGTAGATGCATATTTTTTAATGTAAGTAACTTCTCCATAATTTATGGTTCCTTTTTATTTCTTCTTTTCGTTTATAATTGAAAGTTAATTAATTAAGTTAATTAGTTAAGTTCATTATAATCAAAATTATTTAAACAACGCCCTATCATGAACATTTTTCTTCTCTTTCACACGGGGTTATTTGGTAGAGATCGCTCTGAGCGATAAAACCGCTCATTGAGACACATAGCACAATTAACTAAGTTTATTATATATATGCTATCTATCTAAGTTTATCTATGGTTGGTTGTGAGGGATTTATTAAAGAAAATATTTTGTTTGGAAACCACGGACAGGCAAGTGCAGATCAGACATTCACCGAAAAGGTGGACAGACGCACGACCTGACCAAGGTTGCAGGAAGAGACTGCCACTTCCAACCGGTCCCTGTGGAGCTCGATGGGGGAGGCGTATGTCCAGCGGTGGACGCTAAGGCTAAGATGATAATGACATCCGCATGGGTAAAGATTTCCTCGTTATTGAATCAAAGCTTGCCATTAAATCAAGGTAAAAATACTCGAAAGAAATCCAACAATTAATTGGTACAATGAGACATCACGCGGTTTTCCGATTGACCGCCCTTGGACTCCATCCGACCAGTAAATTACTTCGCTACTGTCGGTTTATTAGTCAAAAGGTTATTAGCTTGTGTATGAACGGAATAATACCTGGGCGTTGCATGTTTTTGGTTCACGAAAAGAATTTTGACATTAAATTGATATCAACTGGACTGAGTATTTCATATAAGTCTAACTTCAATATTTTTTCACTATATAATCACTGTTATATACTGTATAGATCTAGCATTTGACCACTATCTTAATTGATGATCAGTTACGACGCGGTCGAAGATGTAATCACCCTATACCTAGAATTCTTACTCGCTTTCAAGGACTATGCTGCCGGATCACACTATGTGTTTGTTGACAGTTTTTCAAACTTGATGGTACCACCATGCTGGGCATTCGATAACGTTGCTACTATCATCGGAAGCTCGAGCCATTGGTGCAAATCGAACCAGCGTCCGTCAGTCTGATAACCAACGCTCTCACCGCTGAGCTATCATCGATTCAATAGTATATTTATGAATTATTTTGATGTCCCTAACTTAGAGACTGATATAATACCAGTAGGATCCAATGATATTATATGTTTATATGAGGTAGATATCGCACAAGCGCGCGGAAACTAAGGCGGCAAAATTAAGTCAATTGTAGTAATTTTCATTATGACGCGTATTTCAAGCGCAAGTCTAAACATATAGCTATCCTTTTCTATATTATACCGTATTATCTGTCGCAGTAAGCATGTTTATGTCGTAAAGGAACAAATCTTAGCACCGCGCAGTATGAATATACGTCATCTTTAGTAAAACATCATTGGTAGGATCAATGCTAGCTCCCCTATGGGATGGACTGACCAAGTTCAAGAGCAAAGCAGGGGAAAATTAGAATTTCAAGAAGTAAGTACTGCAGATGGCCGTCAACAGAAATAGCTAGAGACAAGCAAGAGACAAACAAAGACGTACCAGTAGCCACAACCTTCAGCCATGAAGACACAAGGAATATGGGTTATCTTATACTTACAAGTACTACTGTTTCCATCCTCATTGTCATAGCAAGCGAACACAACAGCGTAATGCTCGTAGCTGATGTCCAAAAAAGAGTACGTTTCCGTTTTGTCATCTGCAAATATCACTAACAAGTTTAAGGCACCGAAAACAAAAGCATTTTGGAAAATGTCTATTTTTATGTATCGGACAAAACACGTGATTAAAGGTAGCCTATGTGTTAATCCAGGGTCTAAACTATCTCGATACTAAGTTTCATCGAAATATGCAGCCGTTTGAGCATAAAGAAGTAACAAACGTACACACAAACTTTCGCCTTTATAATATTAGTAGGATTATTTCGTAATTGACATAATATGACGGCCGCTGTGGCTCAGTCGTCAATCTCATGACTACCAGTCCCCGGGGTCTGGGGTTGAATCCCGGCAGGGGCAAACATGTAATGAGCATGGATATGTGCCCCACGGCTTGGACGTTTTTTGTGATTTCGTTGTGTGTGTCCATGCGTCCAGCAACACAGGGAATCCTAGTGCGGGTGTATGAAGGTTATAAGAACAAAACAAAAATCTAAGTGTGCCTTTAATATCGGTATTCAATATAGAATACCTACTAATGATAAAATACCGTAATTTTACGTCAGTACACTAAACTTTAAAATTTTGCTGTATTGGAATCAAAAATACATATCCTATATATCAAATGGGGGAGGCATATGTCCAGCATGGTATGGCTGAGATGATGATGATGATATATCAAAGAAAACATTTTATATTTTCTATCAAGAAAATTTAATTCTGTGATGTTTTTGAGAACCTAGAAGCCTGGCGTATATAATATATGCATAGTATTTTTTTCTTTTTCATTAGTTACGTTTTCATTGATACCATTCTACGATCAGTCTTTTGCATTATGTCTTAAGCCAGAGGTCCTATTCATCAAACACGATATAGTACACATAATTGTAATGTAACAAACCGACTAGGACTCACGTGGTGAGTTACGTGCTGAGGCTCGCGCTCGCCGCATGGCACGATCATAACTCCCAGATGAAGAACTCCAAATAAGTTCGAAACTGGACGGAGAGTAATTTTCCAGTGTTTACCACGTGAGTCCTTGTCGGTTTGTTACATTACAATTATGGAAGAAACTCGCGATAGTTTTCAGACTCAAATAGTACACATATCTAAATACGATATTATATACAACATTTAATGTTACAAATCGGACCCAACTCAGCAATGCTGGCTCAAAACCAGCGCTGGTCTTCCGCTGGGACCGATTCGTGACGTCACGGAAGAATATTTTACAACAGTATATTGATGGTTATTTGATGGTTACTTATACATTATTATAGACTCTCTAGAATAATCTTGTAATCAGAAAGAGGAACACCAACTCACCGTCATAAGTGACCTGAAGTAAGTCTCCCGTGCTGTTGCTATTAGGATCTGGAATGAGAGCCACTGATCCGTTGTAGAAACTAGCAGTATTGTTGGTGATCCATTTGATTGAAACCCCCAAGGTGTCCTGATGATCGAAGATGACCATGGCACAGTCACCCTGGACTTGCAAGTCAGTTGCTACTGCTGCTAAGTACCAAGTCCCGTCCATCTGTAATAGAGTTAGTTTATTTTATGAAGAGTTGTGCAAATTTAATACAATTTTATTGTTACGTTAACTTTAATTTAATAAGGTTATTTTTTGTCCGTTCAATAGCAAACTGTAAGCCGTACGCTTACAACTGTAAGCGTACGGCTTACAGTTTGCTATTGAACGACAAATAGACGTATTTGTAGTATATAGGTTCTGAGGAGATCCTTATTATGAACAGAAATGGAGCAAAAATATGATCAATATTAAGAAATGTTCCTAATTTTACTACACGAATTATGAATTAGTGAAATTTATCGAATTTCGAACAAGGTTTGTATATGAAACTATAATTTGAAAAATAAACTCGGCAATTCAGGTGCGCGTCCATGGGTTATCCAAAATAATATTTTTCTAATATGTCTTCGTTAACGGTAAGCGGTCTCAGATGCGGTAATGAAATATAATAAGTCACATGTTTATAATTTTAACTTAAGGCTTAAAGCTAAGATTTCACTGAAACTAAAAGCCACTTGTTACATTATACATCTCAAAGCGGCGCAATAACAATAATTTTACTGCCAATTAAGTTCAGAATAATATCAGATCTAACTTTTTCATATACTTACTTCTTTCCAATCCAATTCTCTAGGGGTTATTTCAGGACAGGTCATGTTTCTCACCACAGCCTCCACTTGGAACACCAAATATCCTAAAATCAAACTGAGAACTAACATGTTAGAACCTTGTCACAAAACAACACTATAGTAACCTCGAAAGGTAACCGGCAAATGAGACGTAACGAAAAAAGTACTGTCCTTTATAGAGTCAATCAGTTTTTTGTGCTTAGAACTTCTTTTCCGGAAACTTCATTCCTAGTGAGATTTTATTGTGTATCGCATTAACATCATGCTAGGCAGAACTTCAGTTCAAATATTTGAAGGAAAAAAAACCCTCCTTCATTCCTAGTGGTTTCTCTTCTAGTTCTTGGTAAGAAATTTAAAGGTGTGTCAGTTTATAATGTAACTTTCTAAGCATTGAAAGTGAAACGTAACCGAAATGAAAACTTTACAAAAGCCAAAAAGTCCCAAAATAAATACGCGCATATAGGTATAATACCATGTGTTGTGATCAAAGGCGAGTTTTGAGTGACTCTTGAGGTAACAAAAACCGTGAAAGGAAGAGGGTAGACCGATTTTTCTGCTCCTAAGAACACCTACCTACATAAAATTTATTTACTTGTGAACAAGATATGCAATTATTAATGTCAAAATCGCACAAAGAGCTAAGAAGAGGGCTATGCTCGAGATTTTAGATAGCAAGCAATGAGCACTACTCTTCCGTGAGTCATTTATAGTCTATTCATTCAATTCAAAATTTTATTGCAGTCTCTAATAGTGCATGTGTTTACGTAATATTACAATAAAATAAAGTTCATTAGAGACCCAATTGTGCACAGCAATTTTGGAAAAGTTGAGGGCGAGTCAAGTTATTCACCATATAAAACATTGGGTTTAGGTACTTAGTATGTTTGGGTGAATATTATATTGTAAATAGCTTAGAGGGCAAAGCGACAGAACGGTATTATATAGTCGTGATTTCAAATCCGGTTAGAAGCAGAATGTTTTCCTTAAAAAATAAGGTTTTAAAATAAACGTATTTTTTGATAATATGACATCTATTTCACGTGTGCGAGCTGGCTACTATGTTCTTCATCTCATTGATTGTGTAAACTATCAACTTATCAAATATTTCCATCCGATAAACTATCTCCTTCAGAAGTCTGAAAGGATACTGACACGAAGATAAAGCTTATGGTGACACATTACATACAGTATGGACATTCTGTAGCAGAGTTTTCTTCTGAGTTGTGAAATGAAAATCGAATAATTAAATTCGAATGAACAAAAACTGCTGTAGGACATCGCGCTGCACGTTAGAGGTAAAGAAGTTTTTGGCCCGCTTGCGCCAACCAAATTATTCAAGATTAATAATAATAATAATATGGGACAACATTCACACAAGGTCTTCAGGTCGCAAACTAGGCAGAGCCTGTACTATGGTAACCTGATGACTGATAAATACATATACTTAAATACATACTTATATATATACTTATATACATATACACACCCAGACATAGGTCAAACAGACATATTCATACACACAAATGTTTGACCTGTCCGGGCATCGAACCCGGGACCAGCGGCTCAGAAGGCAGAGTGCTACCAACTGCGCCAACCGGCCAGTTACCGGCCAGATTACCGCCTAATCTCGGATTAAATCACTATTTTTTTGGTCAGACTTCACAAATTTTAATTTATTACATATTGAATTAACAACAATGTGAGTTTTGTATGAATATTATAACCTATATATTTTTTTAGAACATTGAAATTACAAGTAAAGAAATTACTTCCTGGAAGCTATTGGTATATAATTATTGCAAACATGGTGATAACTAATTAATCCGAAACGTAGTGTTACAACTATAAGCGCATAGCAGTAGCATAAACAAGCTCAGGGTCGCATGACGAGCTATTGTGAGAGCTGTGTAAATACAATCAGAAATGAATATTTTTGTTGTTTTAGTTTTATTGTACCAAATTTTACCAAATTTCTAAGTTGGAGTGAGCAGAGCACATACAGAGCAGAAATAATGGTGGTTAGAGGTGAATGTTTCTGGATAATGTGATATTAGAATTAAGTCCAGCACTAGATCCTCGGACATCTCGTTTTAATTAGAATTTATTGAAATGAATTTTAATAAAAACTTGCGGTCGCAGCATGTATCTGGGTACCTACATCAGGCTAGGGTCCATGCGCGAGCTCCGAAGAATCATAAGGAATGTTGACCTAGTAAACGTAGAACGTTGACTGTGAGTTAGTCGATTTGCGCTATCGATACTAACAAACAAACAAACAAACAAACAAAATATTTTATTGACATAAATATTACATTCTATTTTTAAATCCATAGGCTCCTGAACTAGAATGACTGTGTTTCAAGAGCCAGTGGCTTCTCCCATTAAATTGTCGTTATATTATGCCTAAAGAGCTAAAAGTTAATACATACTTATATCAATATAAATCGATATGTCAGCAAATTGTCTGCGCAAATTTATGGATGGTGCGTTGTATCGTGTGTGTGTGTGTGTGTGTGTGTGTGTGTGTGTGTGTGTGTGTGTGTGTGTGTGTGTGTGTGTGTGTGTGTGTGTGTGTGTATGGCTGTGTGTGTGTATGGCTGTGCGTGCGTAAGGGATTGTGTTAGTCCGTTGTGATAGCTTTTAAAGTGAGTTAAAGATAGTACGATATCAGCTTTTCAATACCGTCATAGTCAAACTGACTGAGCCAGGTTAAGATTACTTTCCGCATGCCATTGTTACTGCACTTTAATACGTTGCATTCTTTATTTAGGCTATTATACAAGTGCGGAACAATTACATCGTAATGTCTCTGTGCAAACCTTGAGGAAACGAAAGGGACTGGACATTTTTTTATTCTTTTCGTCGTTTCCGGTAAGCTTGGCACAATTTTCTTATGAAAACGTCGCAGACTTTCAAAGATAAACAGCTTACGAACTGTTAGCACATTAGCTTTTTCGTAAACTGATGTTGTAGGATATCGATATGGTAAGTACATGAGTACTTTGAGGACAGCACGCTGTGCACGTTCTACCGATATTAAATTAGTTTTTACTGCGCTGCCCCATGCACATATGCAGTATCGGATAAGGCATTCCCCCAAAGCTCTGTATGTTTGTAAAACTAATTTGTGGTCTGCAACAGATCGCAGAGCTTTAAAGACGTAGATAAGCTTACGAATCCGGGATGTCAATGCAGTTATATGCATTCTCCAGTTAAGCTTATCATCAATCAAGACGCCGAGGTATTTAATATAATTTACACGTTCTAAGATTGTGCAGCTGCACTCTGTATCGGAAAGTTGGATTCGGTTACGGTTGCACGGGTAAGTGTGTATTTTTACTTTTATACCGATGTCGGGTTCGCCTGAGACAGTTTTACTGTAACACATGTACTTGGTTTTGGTGGTATTGAGGGAAAGAAGACTGTTCTCCAGCCATTTGGTCACATGTGAGAGATGGGTCTCAGCTAGCTCTTTTGCTTTTTGCCACGTCTTATCGTGGATGAGCAGCACTGTATCATCTGCAAACATGAGTAAATCTAAGCTTGGCAAGACAGTACAACATAGTTCATTTATGTATATGAGAAAGAGTGCAGGTCCTAGTGTACTACCCTGCGGCACACCAAAATAGCACTCTGCACTCTTACTCTCATGCTCTCCCACTCGCACACTCTGTGTTCTGTGTACTAAATATTCTGAAAACCATTTAAGGGCCACTCCTCGAATACCAAGATGTTCTAGTCTACTTAACAGAATAGGGACAGAAACAGTGTCGAATGCCTTCTGGAGATCCAGAAAAATACCTATACATTTATTCCCTCCATCGATATAGTTAGTGATCAGGGATGTTAATTTTAAGACCGCATCTTCAGTCGATTTCTTTTCTCGAAAACCATACTGGTTTTGACTTAAAAGTTTATTTTTCTCTAAGTAACGCATCAGTCTTATCTTAACGAGCTTCTCTAAAACTTTAGACAGAGTTGATAAAAGAGAAATAGGACGATAATTTGTTGGACTTGTTTTATCGCCAGTTTTGAAGATGGGGCATACTATAGCTTTTTTAAAACTAGTGGGAAAGATGCCACTTTCAAAGCTCAAGTTACAAATAAATGCTATAGGGTCTGCCAAACACGTTACGGACTGCCTCAATATTCTAGTCGTTATTTTATCCCAACCAGGTGCGCTGTGTAGTTTTAACCCTAAAATAACATTTCTAACCTCAGTGGGATCAGTAGGAAATAAGGTCATAGAGTCGACCGGTGAATATGATATTTTTGTCTGTGATGCGAGCTCACTTTCTGTGACATTCATCATTTCCAAAGTCTTATCTGCAAGCACTCCTCCAATAGATGTAAAATACTTATTGACCTCATTAAGTGATTGGATTGGTTTATCATTTATATACAGTAATTCATTTGAGGGCACTTTTGCCTTACTAAGATTGCACACCTCTTTTACTACCTTCCAAGTTTGTTTCATGTTATTCCTGCTTTTTATCAATTCATTTTTATAGTAATCTTTTTTTAAGCTACGTATTATTTTATTACAAACGTTCCTATACTTAGTATATTTCTGTTTCAATATGTCATTATCAGGCGCTTTTTTAACCTTCATATGGAGCTTGTCTCTTTTTCTAATACATTTTACAACACCTTTAGTGATCCAAGGTTTAAGAGGTTGGTTTCTTTTTGATACCGCTATCTTTAGAGAATTATTATTTATTATACCAAGTACAGTTGCTGTTAGTAACTCCGTTGCGATATTAACCTCACTGTGTTTATATAAATTATGCCAGGACTCTTCTGTGAGAGTATCACGAATATTTTCAAGATTAACTTTAACAGTGTTATATGTTATTGGTTTTTTAAATACTTTGCTGTTGTTAATATAAAGTAAAATAGTAGAATGGTCTGTTACCTTTTCCTCAAAAATAATTGTTTTCCAAACACTGACCGTTTTAATCATAAAGTGGTCTAGACAGGTTGTAACTCTTGTGGGGAGATTAATTCCTACTCTAAGACCATGCATAGCCATAAGATTTAAATATTCTTGTGAATATGCTGTGAGATTGTTGGGTATTGTGTCAATATTTATATCGCCTGTAAGTATCACATTTTCAGTAGAAATGTTTTCAAGAAGAGCGTCTAGAGATTCTAGATAGTTTCTAGGGTTTTGAAAACAATGTGGACGATACGAACATATCACCGTATAATCAGGTGGAACGCTTATAACAAGACAGTTACCATCCAATAAGTTGGGTTCGCATGAAGTAGCACCTATTTCTTTTCGTACGTATACCACAACACCATCATTTTTATTATAACTTTTTTGTGACCAAAACATACTGTAGTTATCTACACTAGGTGGCGGATTTTGGTGATTAGTCCAGCACTCCGTGAGTACAAGCATATCTATAGTAATATCAAGACTGGAAACAAATACTAAGAAGTTATCGAGATTACAGTTTATACTCCGAATATTTACTGTAATAATCGCAAATGACTGCTTGTTGTTAACATCCGCATTCAGGAATTTACAACACCCCTTGGAACCGCTAAATAAATGACAATCGACAATATCGGTGTTGTCAATTTCTTCAAAAAGGAAGGTGTTGTCATCCATAACAATTATTGTGGATAGTAATAGGGTGCATTAAACTGGCTATCATCAAAACGAGTGTTTTGTGAGGTAAATTAGATACTAGAACTATTTTGATTTTGTAACTATTATCATAATCATGTATTAGTAATTTGTCGTGTATATAGAATATAAGGAAAGCTATCTTTGCGTGTGTTATTTGTATTGTGTAAATGTGTGTGTATTGTGTGTAGTATCGAAATGTTTTGAAATGGTTGTATGACATACTTGTATAGTGATTATTTAGCACAAAACTAAAAATTGCAGATTGTTGACTACTTAAACTATGCTTACACTGTGGGTTAATTAAAAGGCAAAACGTTACTAGTCATGAACTTTTGAGCCTTTCTAGATCACTCTCGTCATCAACTTTTGCAAGTGATTCTCCTTCTTTTCTTCTCAAATATATTTTACCTCGTGATGTCCAGCAATATCTATAACCGTTGCTTTTAGCAAACTCTCTAGCCAAGAAAAAGAGCTTCTTTGTCTGTGCTGTGAGACCCTCTGATACAAAAATCGGCTTTGATGGCCCTTCTATTTTTATATTCGATGTACTGAATTTTGCGGTAGAATATTTCTTATTATAAGCCTTCACCGATCCGACGATTTTATCTCTTAGTAGCACATTTGATAGTTCCGCAACTATGGGCTGACTATTATCACTTTTGGTGTTGATACGGTAGGTATCTCGGACATCTGCTGGCTGTATTGACACATTAAGTGAATCCCCAACTCTTTTAACAATGCTTAAGAGATCTTCTTTGGTTTCTGTTGCGTTTTTTTTGGGTACATTGCGGATTTCCACAGTCGTGCTACGAAAAGTGCGCTCCATTTGCTCAAGTCGCATTTCTAGAGTCTTAATATGTTTGCGGTCCATAGATTTTTCCTTTTCCAAGGTGTTCAATCTAGTAACCATTTCATCGTATTTTTTACCCAAAAATTCAATGGAGTTAGTAATTGCGGAGTTTTGCTGAGTATGCGTGTTAATCCCATCCTGCACCTTGTTCGTCAAAACTGTAAACTTTTTGTCTTGATCTTTCTTAAGTGTAGCAAACATTTCCAGTATTTCAGATCTGCTAACGCCATCTTGTCTTTGATCTTGATTTGAGTGGGACTGCTTTTCACTCTGTACTGTACTCATGATAGCAGCAAATTTTTCATCCAGATCTTCTTTTAGGGCCGCGAACATTTCTAACACCTCAGTCCTACTAGCCCTGTCATCTTGCTTTCGTTTACGCATTGTTATGTTTGAGTCGCTGTTAGCATGCTCTCGAGATGCTTTGGGTGCGGAGAGCATTTCACTCGGAGGCGAATTAATATTCGAGTCCGATTTGCAATGCGTCATCGTACGCATTGTGGGTGAATCAGTTGAAGGTGGTGGAGTGCGTCTAAGTGGCATCCTAAATTCTTTTAGTCGTTCGGTTTTAAGTTTGCCTATGTACGCTAGGCACACTATTGGAATTTCTACGTTGAAATACAGCAAGGCGCTTACGCGGCGTGATATGTGTCGCGTGTCTGTCAGCGGCAGACGCAACTGCGGCGGCGAGGCAGTGAAGGACGAGTAGCCGGATCTCAGCAAGCAACAGGTGGTTCAAACACAAATATACTACGTACACATCTGCGCCGGCGCCGGCAAGGCAGCGAAACCAAGGCGAGTACCCGGAGGTCAGCAAGCAGCAGGTGGTTCAAACATGTATATATATATATATATATATATATATATACTGCGTATAGCGGTAGACACTTCTGCGGCGGCGCCCGCAAGGCAGCGAAACCAAGGCGAGTACTCGGAGGTCAGCAAGCAGCAGGTGGTTCAAACATGTATATATATACTGCGTACAGCGGTAGACACTTCTGCGGCGGCGCCCGCAAGGCAGCGAAACCAAGGCGAGTACCAGGAGATCAGCTAGCAGAGGGTGGTTCAATCATATATATATATACTATACGTGCAGGGGTAGACACATCTGCGGCGGCGCCGGCAAGGCAGCGAAACCAAGGCGAGTACCCGGAGGTCAGCAAGCAGCAGGTGGTTCAAACATAAATGTATACTACGTGCAGCGGTAGACACATCTGCGGCGGCGCCGGCAAGGCAGCGAAACCAAGGCGAGTACGCGGAGCTCAGCAAGCAACAGGTGGTTCGCGCAGGCAGACGGCAGTCATTCCATTCGCTTTACATGTGTTACACTCACCGACGCGCCGCGAGACCGTCGAGCTGCTGTAGGTTTATGGGTTCCTATTTTTCGCTACCACTTTATTACGTATTAATATCACTTTATTTTAAAAATAAAATTCAAAAATGAGGACTAGTTGACACGACTGCACTGCGCAGGGGTCCGGGGAGAAGGACACATCTTAAGCCTCCGCGCGAGTGTAAATTATAAAATAATTCTATGAGTGTATTAAACACGGACTATAGGTTATTAGTAACCGTTCCTTGGAGAGAGCTATGGGGTTCAAATTCAGCTGTCAACGTCTTATGTTTAATGCGGTTGCATACATAATAGAAATATATTATATTTTATAATACATATATGTATTATATATTAAAATAAAACACTAATAACTAATTACAATACTGCAGCTACTACGATAACATTTGAGCAATCCACTAGCTATTGGTAGCCTATAGATAACTCAAATGTTCTAACCCGCTACCGGCCGGCAGCGTGCCCAGAATGCTAGCAGCATTGCCACGTTTAATTGCAATGCTGGTTCGTTGAGCCAAATATGTGCCAGCATTTTGGTCACGCGTCGCATCGATCAAACGCTCAGATAAATTTTGGAAAATCCGATGAGCTCCAGGTCCCCACGGGCCGAAGGTCTCGACCCCAAACGGTTCAAATATGTAACCACTACCTAGGTTAGCATATTTTCCACATACCATACCATATAATATGTAGTTAAATATATATCTTTTGCTATACGTAAAGTGCCCATACTGTAAAATAAAATTATGTCAAGATTTCGATCATGACCATTCTCCATCTGATAAAAGATAATGTCACATAAGCCAGGCTCTCGTCTGATCGATACAATATTGAAAATATTCTAAACTTGAAAAATGTATCACAAATTGTTATTTGTATGTTTTTTACTTATTTTTTTTACTACTTCTTCTGACAGTCAAGTGCTTCAGTTTGGAACTTGTGCCAATGTGGAAACTATGAGATATTTTGATGTGGAAAGGGTAAGTTAAACAGAAACAAATGACCCTCATCTGAATCACTATATATATACTTACTAATCATCTTCGCAATATCGATTTCTTAATTTTCGCATAAAAAGGAACTAAATGCCCTGCTTTATGTTTTCCAATAACTTCTGTAGATTTTAGCAGCATTGCTACGTTGCAATTTAACGTGGCAATGCTGCTAGCATTCTGGGCATGCTCCCTACAATCAGCGGGTTAAAGAATTTGAGTTATCTATAGACTGATAACAGCCAGTAGATTGCTTAAATGTTAAACTGCTTAAATTCAACAAGTTTGAGTGGCTCCGTGGCCCAATCGTCAGTGACTTCTGGTCCTTGGGGGACCCTGGGTTCGACTCCCGGCAGAGAAAAACATTTGTGCGATGAGTGTAAGTGTTTGACCCGGCTCATGGATGCTTGTGTGCTGTGATTGTGTGTGCATGCCTCCCGCGACACAGGAAATCCTAGTGCTGGGAATTGAGTGTAGGGAATAAAATGTATGTGTAATGGAGTAAATGAAATAAAACTATGATTCTAAGCTAGCACTATGACAGTACCATAACCTATCTGATCCATGAAAGCAAGTTAGTATAAAATCGTAAAACTCTTATGAACTATAGAAACTATTTTTGAGCAACCATCTTATAAATATTGATTTCAATTTGTTATCGACGATATCAATACGAACAAATGCCCATAATCGACATTTGCAAATTGGATTTTTGATAAGATAGACAGGTACAGAATCAACAATATAGGTCGATTGTTAGATAACATGGTGATAAAGACTGACCATAATATGTTATTGGAATATTTGTTACAATCATCATCATCATCTCAGCCATAGGACGTCCACTGCTAGACAAAGGCCTCCCCCATTGATTTCTACAAGGACCGATTGGAAGCGGCCCGCATCCAGCCCTTGCCTGCGATCTTAGTCAATATTTTGTTACAATATTAAATTACAATTAGGACAAATTCTACTACAAAAAGCGCTTGGTGGTACCCCTGTGGTACTGGGTTGCCCATAACATTGATACGTCGTAAATTAAATTAAATTAATTGATTAGTTTTGCTCATGTGCGTTTGTGTTTTAATTGTTAATAATATCGCTTTGCTTCTAACACTCGATATTATTCTCCTTAAAATCTTTAAATCCTAAGTTCTTAAAAAAAAATGTTACCGAAAAATTGAACCGACCTCAACACTCAAAAGTGTGAAATAACTTGTCGAAGTCGGTACCATGAGCACAATATCGGGATGATAGTTACTTTTGTAAACTGTCATGGTACCGACTTCAACTAGGTATTTCTCAGTTTTGAGTGTTGAAGTCGGTTCCATTTTTGGTAATTTTTTTAAATCTTAGAATTAGGTAATTCTAGTGGTAACACTGAACTCTGAAATATTAATTTCTATTGATCAGCTACTTCATGGAAATAAATGAACAGCAATTTAAGTAAGTAAATTAAATATTACCCTAGGACCAGTAAATCATTAAATGTTTTACAATATTTAAGTGGTATACGCCGTATACGCGAGTAGTGTATGTGATTTAGGGGTCATTTAGCTATTTTGATAAGTACTTAGTAAAATATAAGTTCCTAGTATAATCAATAACTTTATTCTTAAACATGATGAAGTGGCATTAAACAGATATAAAACAGAACATGATAATATCAAGGTTAATGATAATCCTTTGGAACTCGAGACCTTTACACAATTTATGTTCCAATAATGAATATTCTACCTATGCCATTCTTTTTGACTATCGTTTCTTGGTTTTCTTTTATCTTGGAGCTTATATCAGCAGCCGTTCCATAATATGATACGGTTGCCATGGAGATTTTAACCAACTTAACAAGGAGGAGGTTTTCGATTCACTTGTATGTTTTGTATTTTTGGTACCTAAGAACTTCGTCATTCATGAACCGATGCGGAAAGTTATTTTTTTTTAACTAAGTATACATTTTATAATAGGCTCATGAAAGTTTTATAAAAAAAAAAGTGCACTTCTCTTAATGAAATTGAAATTAAATGAATTTTATTTTTTGTTGTTTAACCCCTAAATTGGAGAATTTATTATTTCCCTAAAATCCATCAAGCTGGCCAATGTGAGGTTTTGGTGTTTGTGACCAGCCCGATGGCAGAGTTTTAAAGTCGCCCAAGGGCTGCTGACATCACCAAACGACGCTTATCTGGGAGCAATGGCTTAACATCCTACCAAAGTGTGTGAACTGTCCAAAAATACACCTGGGTTTTATCTCAAAGTCACTTCCACGAGTTGTAATTGTAGGTACTATTAGGCCGTCTTGCGCAAACCAAATTATCTATATAGTAGGTTGGGGAAAAAGTTTCTTCACATTTTTTAAGAAAAATCAAAACAGTTTATTTACATTTAACTAAAGTATGTAGGTACCATTTTGTTCGATAACTTTTTGCCATCTTGTAGGTAGGGACATGATCTGATTGCTATAGACATTTTGGGGCTTCTGATCAAAATACCCAGACAAGTGGTTCAGTAATCATAGTACCAATTCCAACAAGTTATTTCACACTTTTGAGTGTTGAAGTCACTTCTATTTTAGGGTTATTTTTGTTGACATTCATGTTTCATATTTTCAGTTCCTCGGCCAATGGTACGAGTTAGCTCGATTCCCAACCTGGTATGAGAACTACGGCTCATGCGCATACAAGACCATCCAATACTGCGGCCGGCGGATCGAAATCGAGCACGTCTTCGTCAGAGATGGCATTCAGTTCGTGCTTCACGTGAACAGCACTTACTATCCTGGAGATGATGCTGTATTTACGATACAGGAGAATAATGTTGGTAAGCACTTGCAGCAAAATCAGCATACTACCATCTCACTGAAGTCAAGCATCATCTGTGATTATAAAATTAGTAAAAAAAATTCAACACCATCAAGGACTCGAACTTTTATTCGCTCGACTGCCCAATAAGCTACCGAGACACCAGGGGCCTATAAGTCTACTAATCAATATGGCAATATGCTCGGCTCACAATGGGCGATTTTGACAGCTTTGATACGTCCGCTATTTTTAATTCATACATTTTGAATTAATTTTCATTCAATTCTAGATTCGGTGACATAGGACGTAATTTTTCGTAGTCTGTTAGTATCCAATTTGTCAATTTCGTACAGAACCGACATAGGCCGAGCATAGGTTCAATATAATTTTTGGCGTTGCCTTATGCTTGACACCGCGGGTATCAAGTCTACTAATTTCAAGTTCATATTCCATTCCAGTCCGAGGCCGACTCGATGCCAATAAGAGAACGTCAAAAAGCCGTAGTCTACTGTCATTGCGATTTGTCTACTAAATCTAAATTGAGTCTGTTTGTCAGATGCTAACAGACCACGAAACATGGCGTGCTATGTCACTGAATCTAGAATTGAATCAGGATCGATTCAATTTGGACAAATTAAAAATAGCAAGCCTACCAAGGCTGTCAAAATTGTAATTTTGTGAGCGAAAAATATTGCCATATTGAATAGTAGACTTATGGCTTCTGGTCTTAGCTCTGAAGTTCTGAAGACTCCCTTTGCAACTGAGCATAGCTGAACAACAGTTTTTTTTTCCAAATGATAGCAACTATCATATTTGAAACCACTATCAAGAATTATCTTATCACAAATAACATCAAAAGAGCGGTAAAATTAAGAACTGATTTTCGATTCCGTTCCTCAGAATTCTATAGTAGTATGACTCAATATGAGTATCGTAAGTTGTGAGCAGATTATCAAAGAATTTTTATTATATGTAAAAGCGATAAAAAAGTTGTAAAGAACACGTTAGAATTTATTTTGTGTAAGGTTCCGTATTTCTCAATCTTCCTTCCTTTCCAATTCATCCATATTTTCATTGATCGACCTCTTCCCTCATCCATCAACCTAAATATTCATCACACTTTCTACAGACGACCTGGCTAAGATTGCAGGAAGAGACATGTAATTCATCGATATCATTATTAGCCAAAATATTACCTTACTAGCTGCGCCCGGCGGTTTCCCCCGCATACGATGGCTAACAGCAGTTAATGGGACTTTCAACAGAGTGCTTTCTTGAACACTTGAGACCGATTGTCCGAGTTTTTGTTATAAAATAGAAATAATTTAAATATTTATTACATTATTAATATGCACATTTGACACAAAATCTCACGCCTTACAAGTAAATATACAAAAAAAATTATTCAAATTCTTATAAATTAATTTTATTAGTTACCAAGAAGCAGTTGTGTATAAATGGAAAGAGAAAATAGTCATACCGAGACAGAGAATCCTAGTGTGGTTATTGCACTTGTAAACAATACCATGATTGTAAATGATATTTATCAGTACCAATAAATTAAGTTATAAAACTTATTTGTGAATTGTTTAATCATAATCGGTTTTGTATATTGCCTTAATTTCGAGAAAATATCGAATGTTGATTATGGATAAACGGGTAGATAGATAGTTAACACTTTATTGCACAAGAGTAAGTACATCCACTTAAAATATTATTTATAAAATAAAACATTCATCATCATCATCATCTCAGCCATAAGACGTCCACTGCTGGACATAGGCCTCCCCCATTGATTTCCACGAGGACCGGTTGGAAGCGGCCCGCATTCAGCCCTTGCCTGCGATCTTAGTCAGGTCGTCAGTCCATATAAAATCTTTTTCAAGAAGAATACTGTGAGCTCGCGGACTTGATCGCGGTTTGCCTTGTACTCTATTTCGCCTGGTACTTTTTTTTTTTTTTTTACTTGCTTAAACCCGCTTTATACATTCATAATATAAATAATAGGTAGTCACCAACTTATAATCATCATAATATGTTAACTACATCATTTATAAACCAACTTGCAAAAAATGTTATTATATTTTTTCTTTACAAAATGCTTCCAATCGATTCTATGTATAGTAAATTTTATGAAAAACGGACCAGTACTTTTCACAATTCAAATTATTTCGCGGAAAATCAACAGAAGTCATAGTTTGTATATATTTAACTGCGTAATTATTAGAAAGGTACGTCTTTTTTTAGCACAATGAGCTATTTTACCATAACATTTTCGAATATGCAAAGAGAATCGAGTACCCAGACTTGCAGATCATTATCCAATTGGCAGAATTGAGTAACGTGTTACCAATCCCTGCAACAATGTACTGAAGTGCCAATTTATCAATTTCAGATCCAATAGGAATCCCCCTCACTGTGATATCAACAGATTACTCAAATTACGCATTGGTCTATGGATGCAGGAGTAATGATGATTTGGGGATTAAATACAGTAAGTATATTATCTGTTGTCAGGAGTTTCCGACCGCATGGGCCGCTTTCGGGAAACTCCGCGACGTCTTCTCATCCAAAATACCACAAAGCTTCCAAACTCAAAACTCTAGTTACCAAACGAAGGTCTTAGACCAGTCTTATCAACAAGCTCAAAGTCGCACAACGAGCTATGGAGATGGCTATGCACGGAGTTGATCCACGCGATTGAATCAGTAATAGCCCAGCGGATTAGCTAGTTGAAGTGGCAGTAGACAGGGCATATAGCACGCAGAACTGATGGCCGATGGTTGTGGTTGTGATGGTTGTGAAAGGTTCTCGAATGGAGACCACGGACGGGCAAGAGAAGCGTAAGAGTTCTACCGACAGGTGGATCGACGATGGATTTTTTATACTATTGGACAATGATAATAAATAAAGTTTCTTGATTGTAAATTCTCGTGAGTTTGACACATTATTATATATATGTGGTATCCGGCTTTACTCACGTTTATAGTCGAAGTTTCGACCTAGGTTTCGAGCATGTCCGATGCTCATCCTCAGGTCGAAACTTCGACTATAAACGTGAGTAAAGCCGGATACCCATATATATAAGTAAAGTTTCGTTCAAAGCAGGTAAATGAGAAAAAAGCAGGCTATATATTTAGTGGCATTTGAACCCTTATCGCTATGCCAACAAAGCTATAGTTTAATACCTTACAAGCTGTCTCAATTTATCCATCAATTTTAGTTTCTTACGCAATCAATGTCCTTAATCTGACGTGAATGTTTATATACCGTTTATATAAAGTAGTACACGAAACGTAGTAGTGAAACCGCGAGGCGTTTCACCCGCGTATAGTAAAAAAAATATATTAATATAGAGTAAAAGCGAAATTCTCACGAATTATTTACATATTTTGCCGTCTTATAATGTGTAGGCATTGTACTTGACTCCATGAACACACAGTGTATTCAGGCAGCAGTCCTTAAGACCCAGTAAACATTCTAGGTCTAGTGTGATAATATCTTCGACCACATCGTCACTGACCATCAAGTGAGATAATGGTCAAACGGCTCAGCCCAGTCTGTATGCAGGTTTTTGTATAATATTCTAAAACTGTGTTAAATTTTAAGTTTCAGCATGGGTTCTCTCAAGAAGACCGTCTCTCCCAGAGGAGACCTTCCAAAAAGCTGTAAGAGAGCTGAACGAAGTGCCAAACGCAAACGTGGCATTTTTGGAGATGGTGGAGCAGAGTGAAGAGAGATGTTCCTTCCATTGGACTGCACATGTGAACGCTATAAATACTGATGCTCGTGAAGTAAATAAATAAAAATCTATTTAACTCGTGTATTTTTTCTTCTTCTTCTTCTTAATCGCTACACTCTTGACACAGTGGTCGTGGTCTTCACATCAGAAGTGGTGGCACGCTTGTCAATCCGTAGTCACATCTGGCACATTCGTGGAGTGAACTATTCTGAGCAGCTTTAACTTGGTCTGTCCAGCGCATGGGTGATCTGCCGCGCCACTTTTCCATAAGTCGTTCCACAGACTCATTTCTCTACCTTTGCGGTGGAGAAAGACATGTTCAAAGAAACTGAGAATGTAACTCTGTATGCCATTTTTATTTGCAAGGGTAGAAAGAAAAAAGAAAGCCTTTGTGAAGTGTTGATTCACATACTTCAATAATGATTCCTCAACATTTGTCTCAGTTACATGGTATAATGACGATATTCCATCCACCAATCTTACTAATATTATCCCTGGATTAACAAATAGGTTTATTTTCATCGTCACCATCATCACCGTTTCTCATCACCACGCAGGTATAACTGAGGATTTTGAGTTACACTCCAATAACCTAAAAGTGCTACGCATGTGTGGATGACATTATAGTTGCGGGTGGAGAAATCGGTGAACATACACAATGACAATTGATCCCGTGAGTAGCAGAGCTCACTGAAAAAGGGGAAAAATTATTTTTAGCCAAAAAAATTAACCGACTTTAACACTCAAAAGAAAGAAAGAAAGAAATCATTTATTCAGACAAGCAGCAACAATAAAAACAGAAACATATAAGCCAACTATGGTAGCTGTGAAATAACGCATCGAAGTCGGTACCATGCGCACAATATAATTATTGTGCTGATAGTTACTTTTAGTACTGTTTTCATAAATGGTATTTTTTTTATAGTTTATTAGACATTTAGGACTTTTAACAAAATAAGCTGAAAAGACTCAAAATTTTCTGATTAACAAATGGCTGACCATATGTTAATCAGACAATTTTGAGCCTTCATAAGTCTAGTGGAGGTCTAGCTCTTCTTACAAGCCGTCCATTTGATATTTTCCGAAGGAACCAGCTCGTCAATAGTAGACTGCTACTGAAACTGCTGCTGAAAAACTGACTACACTATTTATCTAACCGAACTGGACCCCTTTACTATTCTGGACTACATAGCTCGTAAACATTCATATCTTGCAACTACGTACTGTCCACATCCTTACAATTCTGCATCCAATTTACACCTCTCCCTATGTCATACAATCTATAAAGGGGTTCTCAGATTGGATAATTATTGTGTGGGTTGACCCTCTCATTCGCTAGCTTATATTCAATCTGGTCAGACCAGACTTGCTAAACAATTTCAACACATGTAAGGTCAGTTTTAAACTTTTCTGCAATGATAGCGTACACAATTGTGTGTCTAGTTCTTCAATGGTGCAATGTAAAATCCCAGAATGTGTCAAAGCATGCTAACCAATCAACCGGATCGACGCTGTATACTTTGATTGGAGGCTGTCCGGATGTGAAGCTGCAAGAGAGTTTGGATTATACCAGGGTAAGATATTCTTGTATTCAGATTTCATTACATTACTTTATTTATTAGAACTGAACAAAAACACATGTGGTTAATTGAAAACGGTAGTGATTCTCTTTTTCAACTAAACTAAGGTCTGGAAAATATGATAAGTAAAGATAAGTTCTTATTTACGATATAATCCAAATTAGTGTAACAGTTATAAAATACCAAAACTAAAATAAAATCTTTTTATGAAAATTGCGGGTAGTTTTATATAAAATAAGTGGCCACTTATTTGGTACTGACTAAAACTACGCGCAATTGGCCAGCAAATAAATAAAACTCGTCGTATTTAAGACATAGTGTTGTATGCGAAGCTCAAGCCGGTGCTGGGGATCAAATTAGTGTCCGTCAGTTTGACAGCCGACGCTCCCACAGCTAAGCTATCATCGCTTGATTTTTTCGATTCATAAGTAGGGGAGCAGGAGAGGCCGTAAAGAAAAGGATGAAAGAAAGTTGCATGTCGCAAAAATTAAAATGTAAAGGTGGACGGACGTGTCGTGTGGAGTGGTGAGAATGGATAACATTAGGAATTAATATGTTAGAAAAAGGTTGAAAATGGAACCGATGATTTAAAAATTAAAAGGATTTCGTTCAGCTTGGTATAGGCCTGCTATGCTATAAGGATGAATTAATTACATGTTACTAGGAGAGTGATGAATAAGAAGATTGACGGATGACGGAAGAGGTCGAGCATAAAAAAGATAGATGGATTTGTCTGTTAGTTAATATACAGGATATAATTTTATAACCCCACCCGGAGGGGAAATATTCTAAATACTGGAGGTAGCAAATTATACACAAATGAAATATTCCTTTATTTATATAAGGAAACAAATGTATATTCAAAGTTTTTCGAAAACCCGCTTGTCGCACTTGGGAAACGAACCAAATAAAATGTGAAAAAAATAACATTCTGTACTTTTATGGCATCAATGGAAAGAGTCAATTGTAAGAATGAAATCCCTCTAACAAGTATTGTAAATTAAATGAAAGGAAAACCATGAAAATTAAATGTAATATTAAGAGCAAGAATTTGGCAACATTATTGCCAACATGTTGTATGTATTGCTTCCGGGCTGTTTGGCCGTGGTCTATGTGAAACTTTTGTTCCAGACGTTTCGTCGATCACTGCGGTCGACATCTTCAGTGGTTCAGGTCCGAGCGGCGACAAGAGCGTAGAACTCTCCTCCGCGGCGTCTTCTCTGATACTGATCATCAGTATCAGAGAAGCCGGACCTGAACCACTGAAGATGTCGACCGCAGTGATCGACGAAACGTCTGGAACAAAAGTTTCACATAGACCACGGCCAAACAGCCCGGAAGCAATACATACAACATGCAACGCCGGCCGTGAAAGCCTTAGAGTTTACATTATTGCCAACGTTTTCAAGCCAGCGTTCGTTCAAGCCAACATTATTGGCTCGTCAAAGCATCATTTGTTTATTTTTAAAAATAAAGGAATGTTTCTTCTGACTTAAATTTACGATATCTTGTATATTTTATTTTATTTGAAACATTACGCTCCACAGACTCCAGGATCCATGCCAGCTTTTAACAGTTAACTCAATAGATTTTATTGTGTATCGCATTAACGCTATGCTAGGCAGAACTTCAGTTCAAATATTAGCCGAATTTTTTCCTTCAAATATTTGAACTGAAGTTGTGATGTGATGTGTGAACTTAATGGTTAGATTGACAATTTTATAGACATTTTACGTACAGTGAAGAACACAATTTATAAACAATGTATACTAAGCTAGAATAATACAATTAAACTTAAACAAAATTAATATTAAACAAAAGTAGTTTTTTTTATTATTTTTTTATTACACTCATACCCCCGCACTAGGATTCTCTGTATCGCGGGAGGCTAGACACACACAATCACATCACACAAACATCCATGACCCGGGACAAACAACTACACTCATCGCACAAATGTTTGCCCCTGCCGAGATTCGAACCCAGGGTCCCGGAGACGCAGAAGTCATGTCACTGACACTAACCACTGCGCCACGGCGACCGCCAAGTTGTTATTTAAGTCCGATTTACATGCAGAGCAGGCCGGTGTCCGCAAGCAGCACCCGTTCACGAGTTGACACGCGCGCCAGTCATCGCCTTCCTCAACCGTATTTGTGGGACGATGGCGACCCGACACACCCAAGAATAGGGTGTTAGGGAGGTTTTTGGAGATCTTTGCACCCGTGTACTGCTTCAGCTGTAGGGACCAGAGTAAGCAGAAGATTATATACCTGAGTATATTTACCTCAGCGCGTATGCGACATCCATTGGGTTCCAATTCGTGCACACCATCTGGCTGATGTTCGTTACCAGGTTGGGGATATCTTGTATTTAGAGTAGGTACTTTCCCTCCGGGTGGAGTTGAAATATTCCAACCTGTATTTCACAAAATGAAGTTTAAAATTTTTATTTTTTATTTTTCCGCACTTAAACATGCTGTATTTGATTACCTCGTTACAGTTTTCTGGCCACTGGTACAACGTCGCCAGCTATGCAAGTGATAACCGTACCATCAACGACTGCGCTACCCTGGAATTCCAGGAAGACAATCTGGGCTACACCCTGAGAGAGACGTACGTGGATCCTGATGTAGAGCTTGGGAACAGAACCCAGAAGTCTTATTTTGCAAGGGTTGATCCTACGTTTGATGCGGGAAACAGAGCCAAGTTTGTCGTTAGCTACGAAAGTGGTGGTAAGTTCTAATAAATAAAAATAAAAAAAAATAATATATATGGATAAATAAATATATTTTAGAAATCTACATTTTGAAGAGACCTTTAATTCTAATTCAACAAATTCAAACTTTTAACGAAATAAATTCGGTTACTAATGTGATTTTAGCCCACATCAACATCCTGTCACTTTGCTAATCATTCCAATTGCTATATTAGGTCAATCGGCTTTCAAATAGTTCAGTCTATTTCAGATAGATGGTGCTAAGAAACACATTTCACAGCTAAGGAATACATTTGAACCGCTCTGCCGGAGTGCTACTTTTGCTTGGTTGACAAAGAGACAGGTAATCTGTAGGCGTGGGTTGCAATCCTACTAGTATCCGAACATTTCCAAAAATATTTGAATTGAAATTGATGGTCGGTGACGATGTGGTCGAAGATGTTCACACGTTAGATTTAGAACGCTTAATGGCTTTCAAGGAGTTCTGCCCGAACACACTATGTGTTTGGTGACAGGTTTTCGAACTTGAGCGTGGTACACGTAGCTGGACGGGTACTCGAAAGTGCCCTACCATCATGACAGAATTTGACGACGGTGTTCACCAGTAGTTCAGTAGCCGTTGGTGGGGATCGAACCAGCGTTTGTCTGCTTGACAGCCTAAGCTCCCACCACTGAGTTATCATAGCTCCAAAATCAATTCTTAAACCGATTAATCGATTAACATCGCTTCCTATAACTTAAACGCGAGTAATACTTTTCTAAAAAAATATAAATGCCTCGATATCTTTATGAATGTATAAAACACGGGAATTTCTCACGTACTCGCGGACGCGGTCGCGGTTCGCCTAGTACTTGGCGAATCGCGACCGCGTCCGCGAGTGCCCCGTATTCTCCTTGAAAAAGACCACCGAATGTGGTTGAAACTATAGTCGGAACTTCTAACTTATCACGTGAATAAGTAAAGTGTTTTATAAATTCATACTGTGTCAAAACCACGTCAGTTTTAACAACAAAACAGCCTTGATGTCTATTGCGATTATTATAAACTCTTTTGTTTTTAGATCGGGTTCTTCAATATCCATTCGTTATTCTGAACACTGATTATGACAACTACGCGATTACTTATACCTGTAAGAACATGCGCAGAAAAGTCAAAATGCATTATGGTAAGCAAAACATTCATAGTCATAGTCATTTATTCATTTACATGTCGATAAATTAAGAAAAAAAAAAAAAATTGGTTGCCCGTAAAGTCGGTATACGGGCGAAAGTTTTACGTGACAACGACTTTGAGTGCCTTTCACTTTTTATGTCTGTCTCTCTCGCTCTTAGGCGGGCTAACCATGCCCGAGTGGAAGGGACGCGTGCCTCTCACTCGCTCTCATTGTGAGCGCATAACGTGAGCGGAGCGTAACGCAGTTTCTTGAAGTGTCACCCGGCAAACCAATTTATAAGACGTTGTCACGTCAAAAATAATGATAATAATTGCACAAGAATGCAAAGGTGTTATATTATCTAAATATAATTACGCACAATTATTATGTACACAAGGGCTGGATGCGGGCCGCTTCCAACAGGTCCTTTTGGAAATCAATGGGGGAGGCCTATGTCCAGCAGTGGACGTCCTATGGCTGAGATGATGATGATGATGATGATGATTATGTACACAAATTTACTGTTAGTCATAAAAAAAATAAAAAAATGATTGAAGTATGTACTTGTAAATGTAAGGATTAGTTGAGAGAAATCGCTCTAATATCGTCCAGCTTATAAAATGCTTGCTCAACAAGCCATTTTTTTAGTCTATGAATTCACAAGGTATGCTTAGGTATTTGTTCAGCAAATGTACCCTTAAAATAACAGACTCTAGGAAATGTCTAATCAAACTGTGTCGATAGACATTCACCTTGCAATGTAAGCTACTTCTTTCTAAGAAAATACGAATATGCAGACTACATATCTTGAGTATTTTCAGTTTATTTCAGCTCAGTAGATAACATATTGACTGACTATGGGCCTTCTGAACAGGCTCAGAGTCGCACAACGAGCTAAGGATGAGGGCTATGCTCGGGGTTTCTCTACGTGATCGAATCAGAAATGAGGAGATCCGTAGAAGAACGAAAGTCACCGACATAGCCCAGCGGATTAGCAAGTTGAAGTGGCAGTGGGCAGGGCATATAGTTCGAAGAACCGATGGCCGTTGGGGCCGAAAGGTTCTCGAATGGAGACCACGGACTGGCAAGCGCAGCATAGGACGGCCACTGACTAGGTGGACAGACGACCTGACTAAGATCGCAGGCAAGGGCTGGATGCGGGCCGCTTCCAACCGGTCCTTGTGGAAATCAATAGGGGAGGCATTTGTCCAGCAGTGGACGTCCTATGGCTGAGATGATGATGATGATGATGAGATAACATATTCAGTGGGGTCTCTAACTTTTATGAAATCGGCCTTTAATTTATATTATTATAAGATGAAAACAGTTTATCTACCTAGATTGGTAGATAAACTGTTGAGATATCATTGTTTAAAACTAATTTAATGTAATATGTTATCTACTAAAGTCGCACCTTGACTAACTTGATATATATCAAATTCCAACACGCACTTACGAGAAAACATGATAAAATATGATACAGGCTTATTTTTCGATTATTCCAAAGCATCAACTCAAAATTATTTATTTGCATGAACATGGGTGTGAATAATTTTTATATGTTAAACATATATAGAACTCCACATTCCATTTAACTGATATGCCACTTAAATTAAAATAATTAATAATGAAAATAAATGTCGGAATATATAATTACTATATTAATTACAACATTTATTAATATAAATGTCGGACTATTTCACTAACTGGTGTAATTATCAAATTTGACCGTATATATATATACAGTTATATTATGAAAACCCTTAAATGGGAAGGTCCTGTACCCTGTAACACAGTTTTTAACTAGTCCTGGGACAGGAGCTAAGTATTCGAGAAGTGGTCATTTAATTTAATTGGACTCATTTAATTTATGTTTAATTAAATTAGATAAGATCTTTAGATCAAAAATCCAAAATCAAATCTAAATTCCTTTATTTGAGTAAATAAGGCTAGGACACATTAACAATTTGTCTACCTGGGTCCCAAACTAGGCTCGTAACCTGTGGCATGGGATCCAGGCCTCTTACGTCTAAATTACAGAAGTACTGCCTAAATAATGTAGTGGTTAAGTTAATAAGACATAACGTGGTTTATGCAACTAATATTTATTTATTTCTTTCTTTCTTTATTTATTTATTTATTAACATTCACACAAGATCTTCAGGGCCCAAACTAGGCAGAGCCTGTACTATGGTAAACTGATGACTGATATACATACTTATATACATACACACCCAGACACAGTTTATATCATCAACTAGTTTCATCATAGTTGTTTGTGTGTAAGTGTGTGTGTGTGTGATATCATAAGAGGTTATAAACATTATTTTATTATTAACAATAAGTGTAACCTAGTTTTATGAATTAATCAAATTTATCATTTATTTATCGTTATCGTATCATTGTCAACGCATGTACAGTGTTAAGTTTATGATACTGTAAAATATGAACACTATTTTTCCACTAAAGTATCCATAGTTTATCTGTTTCTATCCATAAAGTAGCATATTTTTTTTTATTTCACAACAAATTATTTTACCGCCACCTATCCCAAATTTGGTGAACTATTTTACTTAACTGACTGATTTTAAATTTATCCAATTATTAACTCAACTCAGTAAAAGTATTTTCACTTACAGTATTCGCATGGGTGCTCACACGCAGCAAAGAGAAGCTGGAAGGTCACAACCTCAAGAAGGTAGAAGATGCTCTCTCCAAATACCCAGAGCTCGCCGAACAGAGAAAATCATTCGTCTTCAAAGACTTTAGTGAAAAAAATTGTGCCTTCAATATTAAACAAGACATTGATTCATTTTCTAGCAACTTCTGGTAGATTATTATAGATTATTATCACATTTTGATGCTTTATTTGACTGTGGTCCACTGCGGTGTTTTCATCTCCGGATTTACGAATGACCCGTGGCTGAGTCCGTCAGAATGATTTGATAATGACTGATGAAGATAAATTATTTTCTAAATGAGCTATTTCTTGCCAAAATCTGTCTTTGCAGACGTTCTTAAAATTTTGAACATTTTTAATAATAAGTTCAGACTTCCGTAATAATGTTTATATAGTCTAAAAATTCATTTCTACTATACTAGTACTACTTAGTAGTCTACTACTAATGCGAAAGTTTGTGTGTAAGTGTGTATGTTTGTTACTTCTTCACGCTCAAACGGATACACCGATTTCGATGAAATTAGGTAAGGAGATAGCTTATACCCTGGATTAACACATACGCTTATTTTTATCATCATCATCATCATCACCCTTTTTCATCACCACACGAGTACAACCGCAGGGCGCAGCTAGTATTTAATCATTTCCAAAGTAAGGTGTGCAGGATTCTATTTGCCGTAAGCCGAAAATAGCTGTAATACATTTCTTTTGGGTGATGAAACATTGTTCAATTTCGGTACATCCACCCCAAATTACGATACCGTATCTTAGGACGGAATTGATGTATCCATAGTATGCCTTGATTGCTGCTTCTTTAGGGACCGTCTACGTGTCTGTGTGATCCGTCTCAAACAGTTGAAAAAGATAAATCTATTTTGAACAAACTTGAGTATCGTGATACGATTTGGATGTCTTTAAGCCACGAGGTAGTTTCAGGTAGGCGTGTCAATTATTATTTCACTTTATTTTTGTATATCTTAGACTGCATCATCACTTAACATCAGGTGAGATAACACTCAAACGTCTGCTTATGTTATAAAAAAAATATAAATACCATGTTATGATTTACATGTTTGATTTTTTTTAATGTGCATTTATTTTCCACTGTGCACAAGGAGTATTTTTTTACTTATATATACAATATATTCACACCTCTTTCCCGTAGGGGTAGACAGAGAACACAACCATCCAAATGCTACGATCCCAACACACTTCTTTAGCTTCATCCACGCTTATCAGACGCAGCGTCGGTTTAGAGTAGTCTGGATCTCTCGCTCTTTTTTAGAACTTCTTCAATATAACGGAATATTCACCTAGGTCTTCCTTTCCTAACACTACCATTCACTTCATCACCGTGTTTTTTTCTAAGTTTATATTCATCATATAACATTTGACTATATTCGTAGAAATCAGTTATATTTGATTGTCACTTGATGATGTGATCGAAAGTGGTATCATGCCAGTTTTTCATTTGCTCAAAACACCTGAATGAACCAACTGCGTTTAGTGACAGTTTTTCAAGCTTGAGCGTATTAGCTGGGGGTACTGAGAAGTACCCTGCCACCATGCATGATTTATAACGATGGCACATCGGAAGCTCAAGCCGAAGTTGTGATCGAACCTACTATATACTGTAACTATAATGTCATCGACGTATGCGTAGCAAATTTCAGTTACTGGAGTGTAACTCAAAAACCGCTTTACCGATTTTTATGAAATTGAAATGGGACCACACGGGAAGCAGCAACTTTTTAATAAAAAAGAACGATCAACATCGGTTCACCCAGTCGAAAGTTCTGAGGTAACAAACATAACAAAACATACGGATCGAATTGAGAACCACCTTCTTTTTTCAAAGTCGGTTAAAAAGATCAAGAATTTCACACAAAATAATTTGAACAACAGATACCAGCGATTCGAAACTTCAAACACGTAAGGACCTCAAATGTCACTATATCAGTAATATCAGTATCTATTCCCATGGACACAGATGCCGTAAAATTACAAAGAGACCACAGACATTATATTATGTATATGGAGGAAAAAAATCGAAATAAAAAAATGCATAGCATTTTAACCAGCTTCCAAAAAAGGAGGAGTTTAAGGTTGGCTGTATGGATTTATCCTTTTTTATGACTACACCTCTAGATAGAACTCCGTCGTTTGTGCACAGGGTTATATGTAAACACATATAACCCTGGAAGGATGGAAAACCAGCCTTCCAGGTAAACACCTGGAAGGCTGGTTTTCCACTAGATCCGTTAAAAGTTAACATCGTATAATTAAAAAAAAAACTTTTTCTTCACTTCTATGTCGAATTTTATGCATTTTAAACTATGTAATTTGAGATACAAATTTTTAATAATTAATTAATTAATTCTAATACTAGTAGCGCCCCGCGGTTTCACCCACTTTCAGATTTTCCAGCTATCCAATTATCCTACGGGAACTAAACTTTTTCCAGGATAAAAGTAGCCCAGATGTGTTAATCTAGGGTCTAAACTATATCCATACCAAAATTTCATTGAAATCGGTGCAGCCGTTTGAGCGTGAAGGAGTAACAAACATACACACTTTCGCCTTTATATTCTTCTTCTTCTTCTTCTCAGCAATTAGACATCCACTGCTGGACATATGCCTCCCCCATATAGGGGGGATTTGCCAATTCTCGCCACGCTTGGCAGGCGGGTTGGCGAGCAATTTTCCTTTATATTAGTGGCATGTAAATGGACAATAAACGACGATCATGTTTTCCATTTAAAAAATCATGTAATGTTAATATAAGTAGACTTTATTCACAAATAAGTATTACAATAACAATATCGCCTATCTCTGTTATCACAAATTCAATCAGAGGTAAATTATGAATATGTCAAATAATAAATTATAAACGTTCCAGTTGATTTTACAGCTAATGTATTTTTACACTTCTAAATCTGTTCACACAAATCTAAATCATTAAAAAATATTCATGGAAAATGTCAATAGAAATATTCTATATACACGATATGATCTCATATGTATACAGAATAAAAAAAACCATAAAAAATATAAATTAAAAAATAATAATATGGGTCTCAGCTCTGTTCGAACGTCCTTGAAGATGGGACCGATGATGGACTTAACGCTTAACATCAACACATTATTTTTACGCTCTAAGATAGATGAAGAAGGATAGTTCAAAGAACATCACCCCATGTGAGAGTTTTTTTTGTTTAATTCATTTGCCATTTCCAAAGGGAAGAGACGTATGTCTTTTTTCATGGCAATTTGTATACTTAATCTAATTTATCAAAACTGTCGTCAGAATCGAGGCAAGTTCCAAAAAGAATAAATTGAACACCCTTCAACAAACAGATGTCAAGAAGAAAATCGAAAATCTAAAGAATAGCAAGACAAGAAATCAATTTTAACTATTAGATTAGTTAGGATAGGTTTAAACTATAGGTTAAGCTTAAGCTACTTTTAGTCTAATGCTCTTCAATGCTTAGCCGGTTCAGTAACTGTGGAGGTGCTGTCAAACTTGCAGGCTTCTTCAGAGAAATCGGTTATTTCCAGTTTGGACGCGTCAATATCCTTGGCGTGTTCCTTGAGGAAGTTGTCAACTGATGTCTTAGCCTCGCCTTCGAGCTTCTTGGTCCTTGAGAGTATCCACAAGTTATCTGTAATGAGTTGAGACGTAAGTATGAGTTTAAGTATAAGAGTAACATTGGAAAAACAATACAATACACAATACAAAACTCTTTTATTTGACACACCACCCTCCAAGATTATCTATTATCAATCATTCTCCATCCAAAGGTTGTCTGGAAGAGATCGCTCTTAGCGATAAGACCGCCTATTGAACATTTCTTATTGTAAATATTGTTTTTTTTATTTCTGTTTTTTGTGTCAATAAAGTGTACTTGTATTGTATTGTACAAAACTCTTTATTGTACACAACAAAATCATATAAAAGTAACTTTTACATTAAAACATAGCACAAAGGGTGGACCTATCGCTGAAAGCGATCTCTTCAAGTCAACCTTGGATGAAAAAGCTTACAGAATAAAAAGAATTAGGGGGTGTCCGTAAATAATATGATACAAAAATGATAATATACCTACATAGATAATATTAATGCAAACAGTTATACATGTACAAATGTACCATACATAATTTTACCGTTATGTCCAATTAACTCGCGGAAATAAATATAAAGCTTATTATTAAACTATGTTGCATATATTCTAGTACGTTATGAAGCAAGAAGTCTTACGTAATGTATGTGCAGTTTTATGTACAATACGTAAGCTGCTACCGTTAGAATGTTGGGCATTCCAAAATAAACTAAGGCCGTATTGAAACGTACGCAGTCTACTACTACAATATCTCTAATCTCTATGAATGTATAAAACACGAGAGTCACTCCCCTCCGGTGAAGCTGTAAATGCCGGTAGAGACAAACAGCATTAGTCCGTTAGAAAAAAAAAAAAAAAACGAGAGTCACTCGCGTAGCAAGTTAGCGAGTTCCGACTATAGTTTCGACCACATTCAGTAGTCTTTTTAACAATTAAAAATGAGGAGGTTCTGAATTCGACCCGTGTGTTTTTTTATGTTTGTTACCGCATAACTTTCAACTATGAACCGATTTAGATCATTATTTTTTATTTAAAAACTGGTGCTTACCGTGTCTCTCATTTGTAATTTCATTAAAATCGGTCAAGCGGGTTTTGAGTTATACTCCAATAACTGAAAAGTGCGACGCATACGAATGATGACATTATAGTTGTGGGTGGAGTATTTGGTGAACATACACAATGACGATTGATGTCTCACGGGGAGTAGGAAAGGTCACAGAAAAGTGTGAACAAATTTTTTTACAAGAAATGGAACCGATTTCAACACTCAAGATTGAAATAACTTTTCGAAGTCGGTACCATGCTCACAATGTTTTGATAATAATTACTTTTGAACTATCATGGTACCAACTTTAACAAATTATTTCACACTTTTGAGTGTTGAAGTCGGTTCCAGTCTTGGTAAACATTTTTTTTTCGAGGAGAAACGGGACGCTCGCGACCGCTTTTGCGGTTCACCTAGTACCCGGCGAGAACTTCCCGCGTTTTATACATTCATCATCAGTCAAAACACATCAGTTGTAATTACAAAATATATATTATATTTAAATAAAGATTATTAATAATGAAATAAAAAAAAACTATTTTTTATTTATTATTAACGCGTAATGTTGTAACATCCTTAACTACGCTAGATACGTTTTAAACTATAAGTATGAAATCTAGAATTACTTATTCCTACGGTATTTTGTGAAGCCATGATAACTCAGCGGTGAGAGCGTCAGCTGTCAAACTGACGGATATTAGTTCGAACCCCACCAACGCGGGTCGAGCTTCCAATGAAGTTAACACCTTTATCAAATTCCCAGCATAGGGAAGGTCACTTTCGAGTGCCCGCCTGGCTAGCTACCATCCTCAAGTTTGAAAAAATGTCACCAAACAGTTAAAGGTGTTCAGGCAGCATTTCTTGAGAGCTAGTAAAATGTCTAGGTCTAGCGTGTTTACATCTTCGATCACATCGTCGCTGATCATCAAGTGAGATAGTGGTCAAACGCTAGATTTATACAGCATAAAAAACACAAAAAATCAAGAAGTTTTTAACAGACTTGGTTACAAAAGTTTACATTAATACTGAGACTGTGTATTTTACATATATATATATATATACTACATAAATATTTTCATTGCTTGTTGCAACGAGGCAAATAAATAAAATTCATGGCGACAAAAATGTTAGTTGTATGCTGCTTGAACAACGAAAAACTGTCTTCAATTATTTTCGTAACATTGTAACTGGTAACTAGTGTTACCAATTGTGTATGTGTGTATGCAATCAGTTCTAGTTTAAAAGATTTCCTTGAGCTAACAGTGGAGCTAGGTAGGTATTAGATTAACGTGCTGACTTTATACATAGGAATTTAAATCCGGGTTGATAACACTTCGCGCTTGAATAGTTCTAATAACATAAATATTACTAATTCACTGATAACTCGCTTAAGCACGACATACATGAATATTTGTATGTTGAAGTGTATTATTCGAACAGAATAGTTAGCGTTGAATGTAAAGTATGGATTTGACTAGGTATCGCTGGTACTAGATTTTTTAACGGTAACACACACACGGTAGCAACCGTTGCCGGCGAACATTCTAGGCATGGAAGCCGGACGTGCTATTTAAAATCAAATTATATCTAATATAATTTGACTTCAGAACTGTCTTGAAGTCTACCACTAGCTTTATGACCCCTTTATAAGTCTTTCGCAGCTTCGGCAGGAATTATATCAATAGCAGTTTAATTATTAAACAGACTTGTTATTTATGCAGACTGAAGGAGGTTGCAGCAGAATAACATTGCTGATAGGGAGGCTTAATGCTGAGTCGAGCCAGATAATGTCAATTGGGTTTACTTACGACTTTAGATACAAACGTTTGTGGTCAATTGTTTCGTTCTTGAATAGTAGTTTGAAAAAGATTAAATTATTTTTTATTTTACGTATATATTTTAATGTTCTGCTAAAAGTATACCTACGTGTGTTTAGGCTTAAGTTGTTTAGAGATTGTAGGATTGAGTTTCTTATCGAAGGGATTATTCATGTAGTGCTGGTATAAAAATGATGAATCGTGACTGGAATTAGGTTTATCTATTTTATCGGAAATGTAACATATTAAATAGAATCATTTCATAACTATATGAAATGACGGCCGCCGTGGCTCAGTCGTCAGTGGAGTGACTTATGCTTCACGGGGATCCTGGGTTCGAATCTACATGATTATACATTAAAATGGAATAAATATATAATTCCAGAAATGGCAGCGCGAAAGTCTTCAGTCACATTCACACTTATGATCAAGTAACACATATCTTCTGTGTGGTAGATATTAAAAGGTTGCTTTTTTATTATTTTTAAGTATACCTATACTTAAAAATAATAAATTAGGTATTGGTTCATAGTAGTTATTTTTAAATGTATTGTCTTACCTTGATGGGTCTTCTTCTTTTCGTCATATTTGCAGTTGTAGGCAATGCCATAGTTAGCGTAGTCAGTAGCAATTATGTTCAAAGGCTGTTCCCTTGTCAGATCTGTAACAGATTATTTAAGAAGAATAAATATAATAATATCGCGCTTAATCAATAATAAAGACATGTAAATTCGACAAGATATTGACCAACATTAATATAATCAATAGATGTCCGGACAAATAGATATTCGATCAAGTCAGGCGACTTCAGGGGCCGTCTGAAATCTCTGGAAAACTAGGCACTCAATATATTCCATAGGTTGTTTCTAATAGTTTTCGCCACAGAATAAATATAACCTCTATAGTCTTGAAACTATTTTGCATTGACGATAATATCAATTCGAATCTCCTTGATAAAAATCAAAGTGGCCACTTATGGGTAGTTCTTTTTTTGAATATTTGTAAATATTATCTGTCACTAATCTTTTTTTGTAACAATGGAGGACTCGCGGGAAGCTTTTCGCTCATACAACTGGTATAACCATGGACTATTTGACAACTTCGGGGGTAATTACCCCATCCTCGGTACACCCTAGATTTATATCCACACTGTCTTTTACTTTCAACGGTAAAATAATACTTTTATGTCGAAAATTTAACACTGCAGACAAGGCCGTCGAAGAATTTCGGCGGTTATTTTACATATTATTATATTTTACATATTACATAACATTGGCTACATTTATTTTCATCACCATTATCTCCGTTCACCCGGGTAAAACCGCGGGGTGCAGCTAGTTGCTAAATAAAGTGAATCTAGCTTATAACAATAACAATTTCTCTAAAACTGACCCATTTGCAAATAGTAAAAAATCTTACAAACTTCAAATACTTCGTTGTATATCTGATGCTAACAATACTACCGTAGAGGCAAATACCTCTATGTATTGAACACAAATCCCTCCTTACGCTTTACACACACACATACATACACACACACACACACACACACACACACACACACACACACACACACACACACACACACACACACACACACACACACAGTGTAGTGTATAGTGTGTGTGTATGTACACACATACTATACACTTAACATGCACACAATCTTATTCTTAAATATTATACTGTTTGTATCTTTTGATTTATTTTGTTTGTTTAACTGCTCTTTATCAGCCATGGATTGTAACGCTTTACTTAAAGTGAGCACACATATACTTTATATAATATAGGGTAACCTGTTATTGGCCTTATGTAAATGTTTATTATATTTAATGTTTTAATTGTCACCGCTGTTGGTTTCCTAAATAAATAAATAAAGAAAATACCTCCAAAGTTCAGAGCCACGACGAGCTTTCCAGAGTTGTTGGCGTCATCAGCGAGTTTAGCGGTCCCTGTGACGACTGCTTGCACCGTACCCACCACGTGTCTGTTCGTCACCTTCACGATGCTCCCATCTAGGACATATTCAGCTGACGCGCACTTCCCACCCTTCTCCCCTGGAGTAGGGAATTTCTTGATCTCGTACCATGTTCCTGTGTACTGGAAAGAAATAGAGGCGTTGATTGTTTTTTTCTATTCCGTGCTAGGAAACGAGCTCTGTTGCGCTAGCTGTTTGTTCGTCTGTCTGTCTGTCTGAATTTTGGTATATGTCAATTTTCACGCTTAATAGCTGAAGATTTGAAATTGTAAAAGTGTATGACATGGGAAAAAAATGTTATTTATACCAGTTTCTATACTTTTTTTTATTGAATTCGTTACAAACGAACTGGCGGGCCATCTGATGGTAATCGATCACCGTCGCCAATGGATATCTGTGACACCGGGAGACAATACAATATAGGTTGCCAATTCTTCTAAGACCAATTCTGTTAACTCTATTTTTGAAGTATACCATATTGTCCCATATCTCCTAGCATATTGTACCATATCCATTGTAATAAATAGGATTTAAAAAATAACAAAAATTAAGAGATATAATAAAAATGAAACCAGAAATAACTTCATTTATTAAGCGTTTTCGTATAATCGATACAATGACTTTTGCCTAAATATGCTAAATGAAATACCTATCTAAATCTAAATCTAATCTAATAAAACTGACTGGTCGGTTGGCGCAGTTGGTAGCACTCTGCCGTCTGAGCCGCTGGTCCCGGGTTCGATTCCCGGACAGGTCAAACATTTGTGTGTATGAACATGTCTGTTTGACCTGTGTCTGGGTGTATATATATATATATATATATATATATACTTATATATATATATATATATATATATATATATATATATATATATATATATATATATATATATATATATATATATATATATATATATATATATATATATATATATATATATATATAAGTATGTATTTAAGTATATATATCAGTCATCAGGTTACCATAGTACAGGCTCTGCCTAGTTTGGGACCTGAAGACCTTGTGTGAATGTTGTCCCATATTATTATCAATAACACTACTGGTAAAACTTATTAAACAACACACAGGCGAGATATCCGGAACCCTTGGTGCACAAGTATGACTCGCACATAACTGGTCATAGCTGGCGGTATACGAATATACCAAACGCAGTATTCGCTAAGCGCTATATAAGCCCGTACTAGTCAAACTCTAGCTATCGGCTGAGTGCCCTCTGCACTCGCCAAAAGACCGGTGACGCCGTAAATACCCCATGTGGTAAACAGCATTTAGTCATTTCTAACATAGACATAGACATAATTCTAGCTATGTGTGTGTGTGTGTGCTGGTGACGCAATATTTAACCCAATATTTGTTTTGGTGGTGGTAATTCTAAATCTCATAATTGGCATTGGTAGTGTGTCATACCTAAATGTCTCCAATGTTTTTAAGTATAAGTTGGTACGAACTGACGTGTGTGTAATATTGACTTTGTAAGTTGATGATTAGTAAAATAAATGACAAATATGAATGATCAAATACAGACTTATGTGGGTGTTTACTGCATAGTCTTCTACAGAATTTGGTTTTGAATTACAAAAATGTTTGAGAGCTAATGATATGATTTTTCTTTTTCTTTTCTCAGCCTTTTGCGTCCACTGCTGGACGTATGCCTCCCCCATATAGGGGGATTTGCCAATACTCGCCACGCTTGGCAGGCGGGTTGGCGAGCGCAGTATGATTTCCGATCCTCAGAAGGCGCTGCTGCCCACCTCCTGGTACGTTATCCCTTAGCCGACTCATACGGCACCCGCGGGAAGAGATGGGGGCCTATTCTAGGCCGGTACCACCACGGCCCGATATGATTTAGTTCATTACAATTTAGATAGATAGATAACACTTTATTGCACAAAGGGGACATTACATAGGTAAATTTAACATTTTTATAGTAAACTAGCTGCGCCCCGCGGTTTCACCCGCGTGCACTACGTTTTTCCCGCTGACTCAGTTATCCCACGGGAACCATACTTCTTCCAGGACAAAAAGTAGCCTATGTCCTTCTCCAAAGTCCCATGTATCTTTATACCAAATTTTATCTAAATCGGTCAAGCCGTTTTCATGTTATGTCGTGACAACGGAAAACGGGTTTCATTTTTATATATATAGAGAGAAGATTAAATTGCACATTTTACAATGTACAATATATAACATTAAATCTAAAATTTAAGAAGAAGTTTAAAAATATGCAATTTCCTGTACCAATGGTATTTTCCAGTGCAGAAAATCGATTACAATTTAATGTTATTTATACAGGGTCGTTCTGCAGTAACTCTGAATCGATGTCCAACCTTCACGGCTGATCGACAAATTGGTGAATCACTCGATTACCTCAAATTGATGCAATTTACAGACAATTAGGACAAGCAGGCGAACGTAATGCTTTATTACAAATACTGTGACAACTACATTGGAAAATTTCCTTTTATACGGCCGGAAATGATGTTTACTATCTTACTAGTAGGGCCCCGCGGTCACACCCGCGTGGATTACGGTTTTTTCGCTACATCAGTTGTTCCACAGGAATCACACATTTTACCGGGACAAGAAGTACCCTATATGTTATTCCAAACTATAATCTAACTCTGTGCCAAATTTCATTCAGATCCCTCCAGCTATTCTGGCATGATTGAGGACCAAACATCCATCCATCCATCCATCCAAACTTTGACATTTATAATACTAGCTGCGCCCCGCAGTTTTACCCTCGTGGTGATGGTTAATGATGATTTTCATCATTAATCCTATGTGTATTACACATAGTAGCCTATCTGTTATTCCGGGACCTGAAGTATCTACATACCAAATTTCATCCAAATCCGTCCAGCCGTTTTAGCGTGATTGAGTAACAAACATCCATCCATCCATCCATCCAAACTTTCACATTTATAATATTAGTGAGATTAAAGTCAATCGAAAAACAGGGTAATATAAACCAAGTATAGTTGGACCATAATAATCTCGATTGTTGAATATTTATTTTCATATCCCAGAGTGATTATTAACTATTTCACTTAATGGAAAACCTAAAAATCTTAATTAGCTGAAGAACTGAGGCCCTCAAAAACGCACTGCGTGTTTGATGAAGGTTTTAAGACTTGAGAGAGTATGTTATCCAGGAAACAACTAATTGAAAAGTACCCTTCCACTATACCGTGGATTAGATTGATTTTAGACCAGTCCCTGTCAAGTTGATAGCCGACGCTAGCATTACCGCTATCATTTATTTGATTTGCCATTATTGAGACATTTGCAATGACAAATAAATAGATAGATAACCTAAGAGTTTTTTTATTGTATATCGCATTAACCACATGCTAGGTAGAACTTATGTTCAAATATTTTGAAGGAAAAAATTCGGCTGCTAGTGGGATTCGACACTGTGATAACATCCCCTCAGATGTTAATAAGGAAGGAAGTAATTCGGCCCAGTGATATGGGCTGCTATAGTTGGACAAAGCGACAGGACGGTATTCTGTAGTCGTAGGTTCAAATCCCACTAGCAGCCGAATTTTTTCCTTCAAAATATTTGAACATAAATAAATAACCGTCATTTTATGACGTAGAGTAATTTAAATGAAGTGTCGTGTCACTTTGACAATTCTATAAATTATATGGCAGAACAACTTTCGCCTGGTCAACTAGTACAATTTATTATTGTTCTGTTGTTCACTATAATAACAAAAAAAGTACGCAAGTTATAACGTATCGAATTTGAATAAAATAGGATAGGATAGCCAAGCGGTCGGAGCTTCGGCTGGAAACCTGACGGACGCTGTTTCGATCCCCACCAATGCAACAGCTTAAGCTTCCGGTGACAGCGTCACAAATATTAAACTCACAGCAAAGTGATAAGGCAAAGTATAGTATATAGTATAGTATAGTAGCAAAGTATATAGTACCTACCTGGATAACTACGAGCCTGCAGTGATAAGGGAGATGGTGAATCAATTTAAATGCAATAGCAATTAGATCGAATCCATGATAGCAACTGCAGGTGATTACGCGAATTGGTGATTTGCTTTTTAACGCTGGCAATGATGTCAGCCGTCTGTGATTCACCAGATGATAAGGCCCACTCCCTCACGCATTGCACGCCTTACAAAACGTGCCGATTTCCTAAATGAACATTATCTAAATCTTACTGTATACCTAATCGATTGAGTGTTTCCATCGCAACTACTTACGACTTGTATAGCATTATCATTATAGGTATACGACAAAATAAGGTTTATATTATTATGTACGCGTAGGTATAGGTCGCTTTGGAATACCCCGTCGCTTTTGAGAAATTGTGAGCCTCTTTAACTGCCTTCAAAAAAGAAGAAGGGTATTGATTTTGATGTTTTTTTTAATGTACGTTTGGGCATAGCTCCGTCATTTATAAACGATTTAAGAAATACTTTTTCTTTTCATAAATAAATTTTATAATAAGTATGATTTAAATGTTGTTAATTCAGATACTTAATTATTATCTACGCCCCGAGCTTACACGCATATATATATATAAAAAATGTGAAGAAAAATATAGCGAAGTCGTTTTAAGAGATACAATTTTGATATTAAACTTGAAACTTGAAACCAAAAATGTGAAGTAAAAATGTAACTCACAAACTGTACATATATTTATTTTTTTATAACACTTAGACCCCCGCACTAGGATTCCCTGTGTCGCGGGAGGCATGACACACACAATCACAACACACAAACACTCAAGACCCGGTACAAACACCTATACTCATCGCACAAATGTTTGCCCCTGCCGGGATTCGAACCCAGGGTCCCGGAGACACAGAAGTCAAGTCACTGACACTGACCACTGCGCCACGGCGACCGTCAATTTATAAGTAATTATTTTTGAGGTGATGTTTTATAATATATTTCTATTGCTTTTTATACTAAGATTCAGCGGGTCCGTGCACAGTTCTGCTCTTCGAAGGTAATCGGACTTGGTCTGGCTACCTACAAAATATATTGAAATACTTAGTTCACCAAGTATCATATACAAATATCAAGACTGAGCCTTTATGAAAAGTGAGTGCCTACTCCTTTACGCATGTGTACTACCTGATGAATGTAAAACTCATTTTTTTTTTTAAATTTGTAATTCAGCCGAGTGAACAAGCTATCAAGTATGTTCGAAGCACACGAACTTCGAACACCTTTTTCCCTTATTTTTAGTAATACGGACTTTATTTTATAATGATTCGATTTGGTTAGTTATAAGAAATTCTAAATCGAGGGAATTTGGACATAGTAGACACCATAGTAGTCTTGCTCGCCATCTACCACGCGATCTACCTGCTCGTGGTCACCGGTCGCCACTGCTCCAAACAGTAAAGTGAAAAAATTTTGCAATTTGTGTACCCGCAGTGGTCGCCGCTTTCTAACAGCGTAAACTCACTTGAGGATGGGCATCGGACACGCCCGAAACCTAGGTCGAAACTTCGACTATAAACGTGAGTAAAGCCGGATGATACATATACATAACTAGTAGCATTCCGCGGTCACCCGCATGGATTATGGTTTTCCCGCTATCTCAACTATCCCACGGGAACTATACTTGTTCCGGGATAAAAGTAGCTTATGTGTTAGTCCAGACTCCAGAGTTTAAACCAACTTCATACCAAATTTCATCAAAAACGGTGCAGCCGTTTTAGCGTGAAGAAGTAACAAACATACACACATACACACAAACTTTCGCATTTATAATATTAGTAGGAAGGATATCTAGACATCTCAACGACATTAAAAAGAAGTAGATACATTGTACGCGAAATGTCTTAACGCCTCTTTGGTCAAAGGGAGGACTTCGTTTGATAAACAATGTCACGTTTAGATTATCCCAAATACCTTTCATGCTTGATAAAAATGATAAGATATATTATAGAAAAAAATGGACAGGTAGTTACATATACCACTATCCTATCCCACTATCTTCGATACAGCAGATATAAAGGTATATATGTACACTATGCAGCGATATTAAATAGTAACATTTTTTTTTAAATATTATTTTTTAAATATTCCCAAAAAATGGAACTGCCTTCGGACTTCAACGTAACTATTATCGAAATATTGTGAGCATGGTACCGACTTGGATGTTGAAACCGGTTCCATTTTTTGGTATTTTTTTTCACTTTTTCAGTGACCGTTTCTACTCTTGGGATCAATTTGTCATTGTCAACCTCTATAAGGAAGTCATCAAGATAAGTAACAATTTTCAGCTATTGGAGTGGAACTCAAAACAGCTTGACCGATTTTGATAAAATTTAAATGGGACTACCCCAGAAGTATACGCTATCAAAAAAAAGAACCATCAAAATCGGTTCATAAACGAGGAAGGTATCTGCGAACACACATAAAAAGAAAGAAATATATACGGTCGAATTGAGTAACCTCTTTTTTTAAGTCGGATAAATATGTAAAGAACTAGTTAGTTTAATATTAGTTTTGATCCGTTCTGGATTTGCTCCCGATATCCACAGAGTATACTCACTTTAGAGAAGAGTATACTACTACTAGCTGTAGCGACGGAGGCGGAGTGCGCGTCGGGCGTGCGTCCGCCCTGTGAGCCTAGACAAAGTAATATTCTACGAGTGGTAACGCTGAGAAAACATAAAAAATGTATGAGACTTCAAAGCGGTAACAGGTACAGGTATCTATCACGTGATCAACGAAAGCCCATATTGAGCGTGCACCTTTATAATAGACGCCACTTGTTCAAATAGACCAATTTCTCAACACAAAAGATAACAATAGTTACTAAATACCAGGTGGTCGGTCTATTTGCGACCTCCATATAACCACGCAATCGATTTGTTATAATTATTCGGCACCCAAACTCCAAGTAGTAATGTAACATAGAATACAAATACTTAAAAAATACTAATTTGTAGTAAAAATCGATGAAATACTACGGAAACTCCGGTTTTTTTAACCAGCACAAGCTGTCTTCACTTTCCATCAGGTGAGAGCTAAAGATTTCTAATCACTTAACTTTATGAGAGTGCAGTTCTTTCCGAGTTGTATCTGTCTACAGGCAGATGTTACCACTTAAAATCCTGTGAACCTTAGCTTTTTTCGTCACCTTATCCCATAAAAAAGTAGTATAGTTCAATTGGTACTGAAAACGAGTGGTTTTGAGTTTTTTGGCTCAGTGTGTATCTCATAGAAGGTTAAAGGAAAAGAGTCTTACAAAAAAAGGTTATAACATAAATTTATAGAACATTTTCTCTAGCTGGTTCTAAATAACTTTTTATTGTAAATGAGTAAGGAATAAAATATTTGCAAAATACTATTTAGAGCCTCCAATACTGATTTTCACTATATGGCGGCGCGAGCCGAGCGAGCGAGAAGTTGAAATTTGGAGCGATCAATTTCAATAACTTCCGGAAAATTTTCCAGGTAAAACTACCTAAGCACCGTACTATGTTTGTCTTTATAAAATGTTTTTTTTTTCTTTGATCGGATGTTAATCGTTACTATGTATAAAACATACTCGTTTAACCTTGCTTAATTTTATAAATGTGAACGTGAGTTTGTTCGTTTGTTACGCTTTCACGCTCAATCTGCCGGATCAATTTTGATGAAATTTGGTATCAAGGTAGCCGACTCCCTGGAATAACACATAGACTACTTTTCATCATCATCACCGCCATTTCTCTCATGACTACGCGGGTGACTGCGGACCGCAGCTAGTATGCAATAAAGGTATATCGTCTGATGTGAAAATGGCAGTGAAAGAAGATTAACATGTTAAAGTACATAGTAATTTTGCAAGATAAATGATTCGGATCATCTAAACAAATTATTTATTCTGTGGCTCAATCACGAACAAGCCAAACCCCATCGAAAACAAAATGAATTCAACAGAAACTACATTTTATCTATGTCACACAACTCTTTCATAGAGAACTGATAGTTTGTTTTTGCAATGTAAAATGATGTAACTTTTAATATTATATCTAGTTATCAACAATTTCTTGAAAATGAAGGGAAAAGCTAAATCTATTTCGGTGATTTTTTATGAATAATCAATTATTCATTATCAATCATTTTATGATATATCAATTACGTAATATAATAGATGATATCTAGTGATTATGTTGTTTAACTAAACGAAACTAAAATTCTAGAAATAATTAAGATAATTATTACTTACTTATATGGTAGATAAAGAGCAAATTTGACAGTGTGACACTTACCAATAACAACATTAAAATTAGATCTTTTTATCAAACGTGCGGGTAGTTTTAGGTAAACTCAATCGGCTTTTATTTGGCGCTCACTGAAACTACCCGCAATTGGCCAACAATTGAATATAACTCGTCTAGTCTTAGTATAGTTTGGATGAAAAAATATATCCATTAAAGTAATTTACATGAGTCTCATGCCACTTTGACACTTCGAAAATTTATATACGGCAAAACAACGTTTGCCAGGTAAGCTAGTAATAATATAAAATAGTTAAATAAACTACGTTTATTAAATTTTATTAAATTACGAATGGAACTCGTTGCCCGAGTCTGTGTTTCCCGATATGTACAATCCTGGTGTCTTCAAGTCGCGAGTGAATAGGTACCTTCTAGGTTTGCGTGCTAAATCCTAGACAACGTCATCACTTAACATCAGGTGAGACAGTTGTCAAAGGCAAACTTATAATATGTAAAAAAAAAACCTTTGATAATGGTATAGAGGTATTTTGGGTATGATTATAAAAAGATCGTTATCTTCCACTTTGATAAAATTTATCAATATTGATAAACTTTATCAATAAATGGAGATTGACTAAGTGGGTATGCTTGGGTGATATGAAAGGTAGTGTTGGAAGAGGAAAGTCTAGCCGGACGTTGTGAAATCAGATTGATGAAATTCTAAGAAAGGACCAGGTCGAGAGTACTCTAAGCCGATGCTCTTGTATGAAAGGTCTGATGAGCGTGGATGAAGCGAAAGAAGTGTGTCGGGATCGTAGAAATTGGTCTGTGGTCTCTGCCTACCCCTAAGGGAGAGAAGTGTGAATGTATGTATGTGTGTATGTATATTTATGTTCCTGTATATGTAGGTACTCGTACTTAGTTAATTGAGTTGAATAATTTTTTTTTTTTTTTTTTACTATTATAAGTTTGCGTTTGACAACTGTCTCAGCTGATGTTAAGTGATGACGTTGTCTAGGATTTAGCACGCAAACCTAGAAGGTACCTATTCACTCGCGACTTGAAGACTCCAGGATTGTACATATCGGGAAACACAGACTCGGGCAACGAGTTCCATTCCTTGGCAGTACGCATTAAGAAAGTGGAAGCAAAACGCTTCGTGCGTATAGGTGGTATATCTACCATACAGCGATGGTGAATTGCCGTACTTCGAGTCGACCGATGATAGAAAGGTGATGATGGAATGTAATATGAATAGAAAAAATACGATACAATAATTACGCATACGTTCTTGAACCGAAATGGTCACTAATACAAGAATTTACGTTATTATCGGGATATTCAGAATGTATTTTATTTGTTTTATATTCTCGTATTTCGGCACAGTTGCGCCATGTTCACGAGTAAACTGAAGTAACTGCGGGTAGCCATTTTTAAAAGTACACAAAATGGTCTACCCTCTTTCATTTACATATTATTAATAGTTGAATTACTAAAAAATACGAATTCCAAAGTTCACTCGTGGAACACTTTCATAATTTTATTGAAATATTGAGATAATCAAAATAAATTAAATACGCATTATTGTGGATAAATCAAAAACTACTTATCAGGTCTTTTTCAAATTTAAATATTAGAAACATCAGCTTTTGAATATAAATGAGAATCATCTAAATCAGTTCTCCTAGAAAAAAAAATTGGTTGTCTGTAAAGTCGGTTTACGGACGATAGATTTACGTGATAACGTCATAATCATTTATGACTTTGACTTTGACTTTGATTATTTTATGTAATACAAAACTCAGGTGGAACGTTACGCGGAACGTTACTATTTTTCATGAGTGTTGCTGGTATTCATCAATTTATAAAACGTTATCACGTCAAAAGGTTTTAGGTACACATTTAGGTACACATTTTAGGTACATTTTATTTTCTAACTACTAAACCGATTAAAACATTTATTTTGTCAGTAAAATTGCATATTACCATTAAGCCGTATTCTTTTAATCCATCCATGTTTAAAAACTTCCGATAACACTAATAATATAAAGGCGAAATTTTGTTTGTTTGTCGTTTGTAGGAATAACAATAACGCTAAAACGGCTGAACGGATTTGTATGAAATTTTGAATGAAGATAGCCTATACCCATAATAACTAATAAAGAATAACACATAGACTACTTTTAAACCCAGTGAAACGTTGGATACGCGTGTAAGAAACCGCGGGGCGTAGCTAATAACAAATAAAAGTCGATTACTTCTACAGAATCGAATAACAGATAAGCGTCGAGCGTTCCAATCGTCACACACTAATACGTTTCTGGTAATCGGTTTTCATCTCTTCAGGAATCTTTGTTACGTGGGCTGATAATGTAATTATCAGTTATTCTTTATGCTGTCTACGATGAAACGGAAGTTTTATGAATATCAAATACTAGAGCGGCCCGCTCCGGCTTCGCACGGGTATAAAATATATAGCCTATGTTATTAATGGATGTTAATAAACATATAAACCTTCCTCTTCAATCACTCTATCTATTAAAAAACCGCATCAAAATCCGTTGCGTAGTTTTAAAGATATAAGCATACATAGGGACAGAGATAGCGAAATATTAACCTAAGAACCTTAATTTATAATAATTTCTAAATAATCACCACTATACCATGTAACTTCCAACAGGTTCCACAAGGACCTGTTGGCCGCTTCCAACAGGTCCTTGTGGAAATCAATGGGGGAGGCATATGTCCAGCAGTGGACGTCCTATGGCTGAGATGATGATGATGATTATACCATGTAACAAGGGTAAGCATATAACAGAGATGGGGACATAAGTGTACCACGAGTATATGACTTATGATAACTTGAGTCCAGGAGGCTTGCCTAGTGAGTAAACGAAAAAATATATGTAATATGTATGTAAATATGTGTAATATATATGAACCTTATCTGAAAAAGATATATTTTACTTTATTCTAAGCATTGTTTTATTTATTTTTATTTTATTTTTTATTTATTAACCATATCTAATAACATTCGTTATTTTCGGCAAGTCAATAAATGTTTATAATTACTTATTCAATTGATTAATTAATAATATATATTTTAAAGACTGGTCCATATGAAAGTTGAAATATTGACGTCAATTATTCAATTAAATCGATAAGGAGCAAGTGCTTTTTTATTATAATTTTAGGTCACTGAAAAGACTTTCCTGAAAGTTTGATATCCATGAACTCATCTTATTTAAGAATGCATTACTAGTCAAGAAATATTTGATTTAAAGTTTGAACTCTTGGTGTTTTTATTTAGTAGCAGAATTAGGTAACTTATTGTACATATTTATTTTCGTATATATGCCATGCATTTGGGTATTTACGAGTCTTGTCTTAGGAATACTTAGTCTGTCCTCGTGTCTCATTTTCATAGTCGCAATATATCCAGTATGATTGTTATATAATAGTGTCATATATAAGGGGTGTATGTATGCAATTGAAGTTACCTATATATAGCTTTAAATCTTTTGCTTTTAATATATATACTTTCATTTTATTTATTATCTTTACATCATAATGAAAATGCATACAATTATGATACCAGATCTATATTATATATGTACGATATCATAAAACAAGTAACTTTAACGACACTTACCAAAATAAAGTCTTATTTAAATTAAAAAAAATTACTATGCAGAAGTAAAGAGTCGATAATCCAATATTATATATTTTCAATGGCACATTTTAACCAATATTCTTATTTCCATTAAATGAATAACTTTTTTCTTGTTACTGCGACTTTTCGAAAATTATAGTGATTAGAAATACGACAAGAAGTAGAGGAGATTAATTGTACTTGCTAAGCAGCCAAAATTGTAAATTAAAAATAACTTACAGCTGTAACGTTGAAATTGGGAACTGGCTTGATGTTAGGGCAGGGTCCATCATGAGACACCTCTGCTGTAGCCACCGCTGCAAGAACGAGGATCAGGAATCGCATCATTTTTGGTTTTTCAAACGCCGGTCAGTACGGTACAGTAATTGAATGATAACTGGCAGCATCATGTGTGATCTCCGGCTTATATAGGCGCATCTAGTCGCGCCCTCTCTCAGAGGTCATGGGCATTAGGACGGACGTAACCAGGACTTAATTTAGAAGGGGTTGTATGAAGTAGTTTACTACCAATTTTTTCGGAATATGTATTTTATTTCAATTTTATTCTGAGCAGTTATAAAGTTTTGATAAAAATAGACCTATATAAGACTGTTCTCGAAAGGTTCGGTGACATTTATCAATTTTGTTTATAAATTATTTAGGACACCAATTACAATTAAAGAATATCATAACATACATAATGTTACAGACAATAGGCCAATAACTGGTACCTTACATGTATATACTTGTAAGTATGTTTACTTTACAATATTTCTTTATAAACAATGGTGTATAATATCATAGATAAAACAGGACAGTAGAAAATTTAAAAGAAACAAAAAGATAACAAACGAAATAAAAAGATTGTGTGCCTTTTTAAGTTAAAGTCTGAGTTCTAAGCAGGAGGAGGGATTCGTGTTTAATATAATTTATATTTACCGGATTTAAACTTAGTAAAAACATGTAGATAGTATCTACTAGATAACAATTTGATATTATTTATATCCAAGTATTTAGGTGTATTTTCGATGTTTTTCGTGTCATATAACTAATTCTTTTCCTTTTATAGAAACATATTATTATGGTAAAAGTAGCTCATCGGTTCATATGTGTTTTAATTGAAATGAACGTTGATTTATATATCTAATATTTATTATTAACACAGCTTACTTGAACAGTTTTTTTTTTTTTCATGTATTAGTTTCTAGTTCTCTCACCCATAAAATGTGGCCATTATCCGCGTAGGGTCGAAATGGCTTCGCATTATAATTGATAAATCAGTAAAAATCAGATAAAAATACTAGAATTCGAAATTAATGAGTATAATACAGACGAATAATCAAGAATCAGAGAAAAATTTCGTGGGTTTCCTATTGTATATTTTTATAGGCAGTTATTGTTCTCACTTTATTATAAATAGTACCAAATAAAAAAGCATAGAATGAAAAAGATACATTACAAAAGTATACCGACTGCTTAGATTTTGGTATATAGATTATTCGAAGGGTTCATTCTTCATTAGAGATTCACCCCTTCTTTTCCGATCTAGATACGTTCCTGAGTTTTTGAACGCAGGATAATTCAATGGACAAAATTAAAGTGATTGCCTGTGAGGATGTCGCCGATGCTTCTAGATTGTGGTCTTCGAAGAGCTATTAGGACCGACTCAGACTTCTGTAGAAAATGAAGGAATTAAACAATTGAATGTCTGCTTTGTAAAGGAGTGCTCAATGCCATTGTTAAATGGCAACCAATAACTATTATCCAATAAACAATTCCTAAAATAAATATTATGGTTATTTTTTATTCATTCCTTGAATTTAAATTATCCTAGAAGACGACCATGCTCAGGGTTTCTCTTTGCGATCGAATCAGAAATAAGGAGGTCCGTAGAAGAACGAAAGTCACCGACATAGCCCAGTGGATTATAAAGTTCAAGTGGTAGCGAGTAGGGCACATAGCTCTAAGAACTGATGGCCGATGGAGTTGAAAGTTTATCGAATAGAGATCACAGACTGGAAAGCATAGCATAGAACCGCCACCGTTAAGGTGGACAGGAGAACTGACTAAGATCGCAGGAAAAGGCTGTATACGGGCCGCTTACAACCGGTCCTTGGGGATCACACACACCCACAGTTTTTCGAAAAACGACCGACAGGTTCAAAGGTATGTACAACTAACACTTTTAACTAAATATATGAACATATGATTGCCATAAATATATAGAGTATTGAGTATTCATGGGGGTGGTCTATGTCCAGCTGTGGACGTCCTATGGCAGAGATGATAATGATGATGAAATTATCGTAATGCTAGTTATAACTCTCTAACATATTTTATTCAAATATAGGTTTGTTTTAACCCACGATGGGTTATTACTAAAAATTACCATTATCTGAACCCTGAACCCACCGCGAATATTTAAATAGCATACTCAGCCCGGTACGATCCCACAGCTGGGACTCAGGCCTCCTTCTTAAAGAATGTTGCCCATAATTCATGACGCTGGTCACTGCGGGTTCTTATATTATGGTTTATTGTATATACTCTGGGTAGGATGTCTGCAATAAATTACTTATTTTATTGATTGATTAGCTGCGCCCCGCGGTTTTACCTACGTGGTGATAAAAACGGTGATGACGGTGATGATGAAAATAATTCTATATGTTAATCCAGGGTCTAAACTATCTCCGTACCAAATTTCATCGAAATTGGTGAAGCCGTTTGAGTGTGAAGAAGTTACAAACATACACACAAATTTTTGCCCTTATAATATTTGTGATTTGATGCGGGTTGGTGGAGTTTTGAAACAACAACCAACAAAATAAACGCAAACGCATCCACACTCCCACCACTCAGATATCCTGTACCGCGGGCAGAGCCGTAGACACACACAATCACAAAACACAAACGTCCAAGACCCGAGAACACATCTATGTTCCTCACAGAATTTTTTGCCTCAGCCGGGATTCGAACCAGGGTTCGCGGTTCCAAAGTCAATTTCACTTATCACTGAGCCACGACGACCATTAAATACATGTCATTGAAAAAAATATTGTAAAAGAAACGTCTATAATCTTCTTGAATCACCAATAGGAATTTGTTATGAAACGCTTGGAATGTTGATAAGATAGCATCGAATAGTCAAGCTTGATAACCTGTACAGACAAAATTGGATCTTAAAAAAATGCCTAAGTTTTCAACTACTTACGTGTATGTTGTATGTATTGCTTCCGGGCTGTTTGGCCGTGGTCTATGTGAAACTTTTGTTCCAGACGTTTCGTCGATCACTGCGGTCGACATCTTCAGTTCAGTATCAGAGAAGACGCCGCGGAGGAGAGTTCTACTCTTCTTCTCTGATACTGATCATCAGTATCAGAGAAGACGCCGCGGAGGAGAGTTCTACGCTCTTGTCGCCGCTCGGACCTGAACCACTGAAGATGTCGACCGCAGTGATCGACGAAACGTCTGGAACACAAGTATCACTGGGACCATGGCCAAACAGCCCGGAAGCAATACATACAACATGCAACGCCGGCCGTGAAAGCCTTAGAGTTTACATACTTACGTGTAGTTACTCTGCAAACAAAACGTTTCTCAGATCCGCATTAAATAAAAAGTAGAAGTATTTTCAACACAATAGCTATTTATTATATATATATATATAGCTGTTGTGTTAAAATATTTTTTTATTTGCTGCACGCCGCGGTTACAACTGCATATACTACGATTTCTTTTTACAGTCCATTTATGCTGAATTATTTAATTTTATGTGAAATTTTCTTGAATTTTCTACCCGCAAAAACTTTCTACAAAATATAACAAATCTTAAAGAAAAATAATGAAATCGGTAAAGTCGTTATTTATTTATTTATTTATTTATTCAATTCAACTGATAGTTGCATTTACAGCAACGCCAAGGCATGCAACTAGTCGAGTATATTAATTAATTATGCTACAGTTATGTCAAAACAAATGTCATTAAAAGTACATATAAAACAAAAATGTCAAAGTACAAATTACAGGTATAGATATTATTGGGTCATAAAATTAATCTTAAATTAGGTACAACAAAATTATTCAAACACGTACTTATAAATATACATAATTTCACATTAAATATGTCCAGATCTGGTTGCTGGGCTACCAAAGCGTTAAGCAGAGGAATCGCGTGGGCTGTGGGAGCGAACTGTGAGGTTCGGGTATGGTTCGGTTATCAAGTTAAATGTGATAGATCTTAAGTAAATTACCATTATTGGACCTTTTAAGAATTAATAAGCATTTAAAATAATATGACCAAATAGGGAGATGATTATTATGACTGCATGATATAATGAAAAGTTTTTTTTTTAAAGATGCAAAAGCCTAAAGCCCCCCCAAGATTTGTATAAAAGTAATAGGCTTATTAGTATTGTAACATAAAACAACTAGACTATGTTCTCTATGTTATAATTATGGTTTATGTTTCCGCTTTCTGTGTTAAGAAAATACACTTCATTACATGTGCTTTTCACTGCTTTCGAGGTCGTGTCCTTTTTTTCAACTTCCTTTAAGGGACAGGCGGTATTTCATATTGACCAGGAATGCTTAGAAATAATCCGCATTCATAACTGTCAAACGCAAGCACTTAAAAAATAATCCCACATAGCTTCATTCAATCACTCCGTTAGCCAAACCACTAAGCCATATTTTGCTCCATTGGACATTTTTTGTTCTTACAGTTCCAGTAAACTGGTATGACCACACCTTAGGCGGAGCAAATGGAGTGCCAAAATGGCGCATATCGGCAAAACAAAACATAGCTTGGCCGATAGGAGTAAGCGAACCTAGCACCGTGCTTGCTATGGCCACATTATAGTGGTAAACTGTATATCGCATACATTAATCAAATGAAGAGGTTAAATAAAAGTATCAGTGAAAATAAATTACTAGCCTAGCCGATGACAATAGGCCTTCAACTACAAAGGGCATCACAAATCACCCATGACCAAAACCTATTGGGTAGTGTAACTAGAGCATGGAGTTTGATTGTACTTTCCTATTACAAAATAAGTACTATTGTAAAGTGGCAAAATAACGAGCAATATTCTGACCGCTGAAAACAATGACATTCTAACTCCCTGCCACGTGATCAAGACAGAGCATAGCTTCAACAATTTATGTGGTTATAATCTATTAACTTATTAGGACTTACGTGGTAGGTAAATACTGGAAAGTTGCTCTCCGAACAGTTTCGAACTAATTCGCAGTTCTTCATCTGGGAGTTATGATCGTGCCAGGCCGCGGGCGCGAGCCTCAGCGCGTACCATTATTATGGGACTGGGGTACCTTATATATGGGGGGAAACTCTCAATAGATTTTAGACTCAATTTATGCGGTAATTAGCACACTATTGTGACATTTTTATAGCACATGACAAATATCCCACATCGTCTTATTGACATCAATGAGCGTGTTGGGAACTTTGAACGAAAAGGCGGTTATTGATACCGGCGACATTAATCTTTGCGAAAACTTTGTAGAACAAGCTTAGCAAGTACCTTTTTTAATTTTAATTTCATATAAATTTAGCGATGATTGATCACTATCTCACTTGATAGTCAGTGAGGATGTGTGAGAAGGTATTACCTTACGCTAGGTTTTTATTGTTTTACTGGCTCTCAAGAACTTCTGCCTGAACAAACTCTATATTTGGTGGCAGTTTTTCAAACTTGAGGGTGTGAGTTAGCCAGGCGGGTACTCGAAAGCACCCTACCACCATGCTGGGACTTTCATAACAGTGCTACTTTCACCGGAAGCTCAAGCCGTTGGTACAGATCGAAACATTGTCCGTCAGTACGCAGCCGAATGGTCCCAAGCTGGCATTCCTTAAAAAACTTAAAAAAACGGATAGTCAAAGTGGTTTTTTTTTTTCAATATGCAGCTGTTCTAGTATCGACTTATTGGTTTATAACATGAACAGCAAACTAAACTTACAGCACTTTTTAAATGACTTAAAAAAAGGAGGTTACTCAATTCGACCGTATATATGTTTTTTTTTAATGTGTGTTCGTGGATAACTTCGTCGTTTATGAACCGAATTTGATGATTCTTTTTTTGTTAGATAGAGTATACTTCCGTTGTAGTCCCATTCAAGTTTCATCAAGATCAGACAATCGGTTTTTGAGTTATACTCCAATAACTGAAAAGTGCTACGTGTATGATGATATTATTGTCGCGGTCGAAGACATCGACATCCCGTGAGTAGCACAGGTCACTGAAAAGGGTGAAAAATCATGTTGCATTTTTTAACAAAAAATGCAACCGACTTCAACACTCAAAAGTGTGAAATAACTTGTCGATGTCGGTACCATGAGCACAATATTGTGATGATTAGAAGTTACTTTTGTGTGAACTATCATGGTACCGACTTCAACAAGTTATTTCACACTTTTGAGTGTTGAAGTCGGTTGCATTTATTGTTAAAAATTTTTTTTCGTCAGCACCACAACGGTATGTAGCTCTCAATGTCCATCTCTTCGCCTCGCACTTGTAAAAACCAATGTACAAGTACATTTTTAGTTGTGAGTGAAATGCAAGCTCTACATCTTATGGAACTGAGACATGCCACGTTTAGCCACCAATACTCCTAGTAATATTATAATTTTCATAAACAGTTTAGCTATGTTGCAACCTTACCTAATGTTATACATGCGAAAGTTTGTGAGTATGAATGTATGTTTGTTACTTTTGCACGCAAAACCTACTGAACGGATGTAAATGAATTTTGGAACACAGATAGCTTATAGGCCCGTATTAACACATAGGCTTATTTTCATCATCACCACGCGGGTAAAAGGGATTTGGATGGAATTTGGTACGTGCACATGGGCTACTTTTCATCATCACCATCACTATCATCATCATCACCATCAACATCATCAATCATCATCACGCGGGTATAATCGCGCTAACACAGATAACTTATACCCTTGCTTAACACATAAGCTTATTTGCATTATCACCATCATCACCGTTATTCATCACCTTGCGGGTAAGGCCGTGGGGCGCAGCTAGTTATTAAATAATATTATAATGTTCCAATAATAATGTGCTTATGCATAAAAAATGTACATAGTTTTCCACAATATTTTAGGCTTGATCCTTGACTAATATTGGCTGGCTCTCAAGGGCGTTTGGTGGCAGATTTTCAAACTTGAGAACTTGAGGGTGGTAGCTAGCTAGGACGGTACTCGAAAGTACCCTACCACGGCAATTTGGTAAAAGTACTGCCTTCACCAGAAGCTCAAGCCGTTGGTGGGTATGAAACCAGCGTCCTTCAGTTTGACAGCCGACGCTCCCGTCGCTAGGTTATCAGGATAGGTAGGTACATACGAAGATTCGAGCAGTAATATAATTCTGACTCAGCATGAACCCCCAGAAACAAAAATAAAACAAATCACACAACTGCGAATGGAAATTTTAGAGGAAGACACTGATCAGCAATTTGGCGAGTCAATTGAGTAAACGCCTCCCGCGGTTGAGCGATGACAACAGACGCTTCTCGAATGTTCCACAGTAACAATTTCGGTGTAATTTAACGGTTGTGTAACAATGATATTATATGTTTATATGAGGTAGACGTCGCACAAGCGCGCGGCTTAAGCGGCAAAATTAAGTCAATTGTAGTAATTTTGATTACAACGCGTATTTCAAGCGCAAGTCTAAACATATAGCTATCCTTTTCTATATTATTTGTACCGTATTATCTGTCGCAGTAAGCATGTTTAGGTCGTAAAGGAACAAAATCTGAGCACCGCGCAGTATGAATATACGTCATCTTTAGTAAAACATCATTGTTGTGTAATGTAAGTTTGTAATGTAATATGGTTTAGACTCAATTTTGAGTGTTTTCAACTTATTTTGTTAAAATAATTGAATTGAATTGAATTGAATATCTATACAAATATTATAAAGAGGAATGATTAGTTTGTTTGTTTGAATTGAATAGGCTCCGAAACTACAGAACTGATTTGGAAAAATATTTCACTGTTGGAAAGCTACACTATCTCCGCGTGAGATAGTCTATATTATATTTTTTTTAATTTTATTTAATTATTAAACTACAATGATTTTATACTTGAAAATTTAAACGAAAACTTCGTAAAGATGTCTCTCACAAAACGTACCTACTTGTATATATTTATAGGCGACAGCTGATGTATATCCTATGCCCCGTAAACTAAGAATTAGCGGATCCGTGCACGGTTCGGCTCTTCCAAGGCTCTTTTAAGCACCTTAAATAAAACTGTAAAAAATTTTTGACCAACAAATGGCGGTTCCATTTGTTGGTAAATATTTTTTACTTGAACACTCAAAAGTGTGAAATAACCGTGAAGTCGGTACCATGATCGTTCAAAAGTAACTATTATCAATCTTTATACGGCTTCTTGAATTATAATTTATATAATTTTTTGGTAATACATATTTTTAGTTCTATTCTATTATATTGTGCTCACGGTACCGACTTCGACAAGTTATTTCACACGTTTGCGTGTAAAAGTCGGTTCAATTTTTTGGTTTTTTTTTCACCTATTTCAGTGACATTCGCTCCCGTGAGTACACGGGATTAATTGTCATTGTGTATATTTCGATGTCTTCACCCGCAATTATAATGTCGTCGAAGTATACGTATCACTAATCAGTTATTGTAGTGTAACTCACAAACTGAGTCAAACTTTTCCGATTTTAATGAAATTTAAATGGGACCACATACGGGAAATACTAGCTTTTAAAAAAAAGAATCATCAAAATTGGTTCACCCAGTCGAAAGTTCTAACGTAGCAAATATAAAAAAAGGAAAAAAGAAATTAGTAACTCCTCCTATTTTGAAGTCGGTTAAAAATATAACATTCGCTTATATTTGTCTATGCATTCGCTAAATCTTTTTAACAATTAAAAAGTTGATAAAACCCATGACCACCGTTCTTTTTATGAAAGATAATATGTTTAGTACTCGTTGGCTGATTATAATCCAGTATGATTCCCAGAATATTATAGTACCTATCTAATATTTGGAGCTTAATGGATTTTGATAAGAATTTCGTAGATACATTCCTTTGATGATTGTGATTTATTTAATACTAGCTGCGCCCCGCTACCTCTGTTAACCTCGGAACCATACTTTTCCAGGACAAAAAGTAGCCTGTGTCCTTCTCCTTATATCTCATCTCTGTACCAAAATTCATCAAAATAGTAACAGACAAAAACATTCAAAGTTAGAATATTAGATTATTTGTGTTTCCCAGGGGAGCAAGGGAGAACAGTGACCATGGCGCAGTAGTTAGTGTCAGTGACATAGAAATAGAAATATTTTTTATTCACCAAAAGATTATAACCTTAATAAACTAAACATGTAATTACTTAAATGTATGTATATATGTGTACTATATGTATAATATACAGTTACTAGACATTAAGGTTTAGTGATGGCTTGTGAATCCTGCACTAGGTAAACCTGTATCGCAGGACCCACGATTTAGCGTTTAAACAACTTTTATTTTTGTATATGTATGGTGCGGTTTATACATTGAAAAAACAAGATTGGATACCTACAATTATAACAAAGCATTTTTTTATTTTTATTTTACATATTCCCTTAGATGTATGATGTATGGGGTGAGTGTGTGTAAGATGATATAAAATTTGTTTCGATGTAGATGGTGGAGTTTTTCACATTTAGAATTACAGCTAGGAAACAATCTTTAAGAAATTCTCTGTCTGGTCATAGGTGAGTGTGCGTAAGTATTTTGTTAAACTATCTTTACATTCTCTTATTCTTTTCCTTCGGAGATCGCAAATTTTATTAATTTTGTTATATATGAATGGGAATTGGAACTCTGGGAGACGCTGTGCAAAGGTAGTTTTAACGCTAGGTTGTATAGCGGCAGGAGCTCGTCTCTTTGGTGAGCTCATGCTGACTGGGTAAACTATTTTTTGATGAGCGGCAAGGGTGACTCTCAGTATATAAAGTTGGCGCACAGTGAGTAGTCCTGTTCGTGCATACAAGTCGATAGTCGGATGTCGGTATGGCAGTTTAAGCATGACTTTGATCACTGCGCGCTGAGCTCTTTCAACTTCCTTCATAGCTGTGCGCCCGGCACCTCCCCACACAGTCATGCAGTAGGACAGGACTGATTCACAGAGGGACACGTATACTAGTCGAAGAACACGCTCACAAGCAGCATTACGAAGGGATCTCATAACATGGATAAGCTTGCGAGTTCTCTTACCCAGGGCTGTTATATGTTCTTTAAATGATAGCGTTTCATCCACAACTATTCCTAAATATTTTATTGAAGGAGATCTAGAAATCGTATCACATTTGCACGAGGGCGTACTGCATGCAGAGTGAATTTTGAGGCACAGTTGAGGGTCCGGTTCAGATGTTTTAGTTTTGTGGAAGCAAATATATTTGGTCTTATTTAGGTTTAACGTCAATAAATTTGAATCTAACCAACTTCTCAGACGTGCCATGCCGATTTCTGCGTTGTTCAATGCTGATTCCCAGGTTTTGCCGTGAAATAGAGCCACCGTGTCATCTGCATAGCAAATCAGATCCGTATCTGCAGGACTAATAGTTGCGTGAATATCATTCATATACAAAATGAATAAGGTAGGGCCCAGCACACTACCCTGAGGGACGCCAAACTGGATCGGGAGTGTATTACTGATGATGTCGCCTATTTTAATGCATTGGCTTCTTTCACCTAGATAACTTTGGAACCATTTCAGCGGCAAGCCTCTGATTCCCAAGCGTTCAAGTTTTTTTAGAAGCATTGTCACTGAAACGGTATCAAAAGCTTTAGCAAGGTCAAGAAAGACACCAATACATTTTTGCTTTTTATCTAGGGCAGAAGCCACTTTTGTAACTAAAAGTCCGACTGCGTCCTCAGTACACTTTCCTCGTCTGAAGCCATACTGATGATTGGAAAGTAAATTTCGTTTCTCCAAGAATGCAACAAGACGTTGGTTTACTACTCTTTCGAGTAATAAAGAAAACGTGGGTAGAAGGGAAATCGGTCTGTAATTTTTCAGGAGTGTTTTTGGGGCCACTTTTATGGATTGGTATAACACATGCTAACTTCCATTGATGTGGGAATGTACCAGTTGAAAGACTTATATTAAAAATGTGTGTCAGTGGTGCCAATATCTCCGCTTTAATGGATTTAACTAGAGCAGGCTTAATACCATCTAGACCAGGAGCCCTGTCACTTTTCAGCTTGTCTATAAGTTTACTGACTTCCACTTCATCGGTTGGCTGCAAAAAGAAGGAATCAGGATACAGCAAGGGCTCACAGCTGCTGTTAGAGTCTGTTGCCAGTATCGTTTCGGTTTTGTTTAATGATTGAAGTAGGTTACTGGCAAGCTGAGCTCCAATATTTGTGAAATAATCGTTACAGTGGTTTGCAGAGTCCTGATTGTTTGATTGGCAATTGAGTAGTTCTGTGGCTGTAGACTGTTTCCTTGGGAGGCCAGTGATTGTTTTAATTGACTTCCAAAGAGACTTTGTGCAGTTTTTGTTAGTTTCTAATTCTCGGTTTTCATAATCATGTTTAAGTTGGTGCAGTAAGTTATTCAAGAAGTTCCTGTATCTGTGGTAAACTAGTTCTAGTTCAGTATCAGTCGGATGTTTTTTTAAGTCAGAGTGAAGTTTATCTCGGTGTTTCATGCATCGGATAAGGCCAGGGGTGATCCAAGGTTTAAGAGCAAACTGTGCTCTTGGAACTCTTTTTTTGGACGTGTGCTTATTAATCGCCATTGTAATGATATTGTTGAATTCTTCTTCTGCGTTGTTAGCATTTTGCATTTCAAGTATATTTGACCAGTCTGCCCGTTGAAGTTCTCTTGCGACTGCTTTGTAGTCCGTTTTCAGGATTGACCTGTCTCTTTGTTGTTTTGGAGGTATGATTGTTAGATTTACTCCTAACATAACTAAGGAATGGTCAGTTACCTCGGTCTCACCGATAACTCCTATAATATTTGGAGCATCGGTTTTAATAAAAATGTGATCTAGACATGATTTTTTTCTGGTAGGTCCTGCTATTGCTGGCAGAAGCTTTAGCTCTGACATCATGCAGAGATATTCGCTGGCTTCTGCATCTAAGGGGCCTATAGTGTTTATATTTAAATCTCCTACTACAACGACGGTAACATTATTTTTAAGTTCTTCAACTGCATGACTAAGTGAATAGCAGAAATGTTTTATGTTTTTGATTGCTGGGGAACGATAAATAGCAAATACTGTAACAGATTCGGAAAAAAGAATTTTTAAACATTCAGAATCAATGAACTCTGGTTCACTCACTGTAACATTCCAAGTGTCCTTTATATAAACTACGACACCTCCAGCTTTGTTTAGAATTTTATTGGTGCTAAAACTGTGATAACCTTGGATTTGGCTTATGGGGGGCTCACTACCAAGCCAACACTCTGTAAGTACCACTATATCTATATTTATATCCAGACGCTGGAATGCCACTAAAAAGTTATCAAAGTTCTTTCTTATACTACGAATGTTCAATGAGAGAACTTTTAGATTGTATGAATTGGTAAGTATTTCTTTACACTTTTCTAGCTGGTCGCATGTCTGGCAGTCAATAGACAGTGTGTTATCAATATCATTTACAGTATCCACGTCAATGTTCGCCATCATGAAATTTTATAAAAGTAGTTTTTTAAAAGTAGTACCCGAGGACTGCCTGCCGGGCTAGTAGACATCAATGGAATGCATAGAGAAATCGAAAAGTGTTTCTTATCAGAAATATTTAATTTACTATAGCCCGAGTTAGTTTGATGTGACGTTTTCGCTTGTCTCTTTTGGTTTATTTTGAAATGGTGTTCGTGTGAACGAGTATGGTGGTTAGTTCTATGGAGCGATTGTGTGAGTATCAGAGATAATGTAGCGTATGCTCTATTTGTAAATGAGTTGCTTTTGAGAATTAGGTAGTTGCTTGTGTATGGGAGGATAGATATTAACATGTGATTGTAGAACATCAATAGTATAGAGAAACATACACGGATTACATTAGCAATATTTGTTTTCTGTCGCTGAGGCTGCTCCGTGAGAGGGGCCAATACGCTGGTCAAGATCGATGCAAGATTGTATATGTATCGCTGGCTGTTTTTCAGATTGTCTGACGTAAATAGCACCGTTTCGTGTCCAGCAGAAGCGAAAGCTATGTAGCCGGGTACGTTCTCTTGCCTCTTTGAACAGGGCTCGGTTAATCTTAGTAAGCCTTTCGTTTATGTACAGTTTCTGTGAAGTGCCTTGTATGACAGACTCTGAAGTTAAGTTGCGCCTGGTCTTCGCAGCCCGTGCGATTTCATCGCGCTTTGCACGGCGCAAGAGTTTAACGACGATGGGACGGGGCAAAGACGGACTTTTCGTACAACTCGGATGTCGTTTTGGGCCAACTCTCATAACGCTGTCAATATCTGCGGCGGATAGCTCGACGCCCAAAGCTGTTGCTGTTACCAGTGTCATATGTTCCAAATTTTCACTTTCGGCTTCCGGAACTCCAGCAATTTCTAGCTCGTTTCGTAGATTATTCTGTTCGTGGAAATTAAGCAATGATTGAATAGTACTAAGGGATCCTTTGAGAGCAGCTATCTCTGCGTCTTGAGTGGTATGTTTTTTCTCGTAGATGTCTAATTTGGTCGTCAGTGTTAAAGACATGGACGCCATTTGGTCTTTTAAAAAGTGAACGTCACGTCGCAACAGGCTGATTTCCTTGTTTTGCTCTCGAATGTCGTGCATTTCCTCTCTAAGCTGCCTAATTTCTGCAATAAGCTGAGATATTTCAGAGTCAGCCCCGCTGATGAGAGTTGAAGTTGGCATCTGCCTCCGGGAACCCCGAAGGGTGTTTACTCTATCCAAAGTAGTATTAGCTTGGTCTGAAGTATTGTACGTGCTATTTAGAGAGCAAGCTGGGCTTCCTATCGGCGTATGAGTATTATCTCCTTTCGGCCGAGAACTGGAGCATAGCGGGCACACCCAACGGTCCTTCAGATCCTGACTCATATTTTTAAAGAATTCAGGGTCCATTCCTAGGCATATAAGATCGTAAGTTTCTTGACAGCCACTGCATTCCAGAAAGTCCAAAGACTGAATTGGCTTTCCACAACCACTGCATTTTGTAGCCATGATTGAGAAACAAAAAGTTCAAAAGCAAAAAGAATACTGGTCTAGTGAGTATTGAACCACCGACCTTTCACACTGTATTAACACACCTAAACCAATGCGCCAGTCGAGCGATAATTTGTGCGTCGAAATTAAGTTACTGCTCCTTGAGCCAGCCGGTAAACAAGTCCAAAGTACAGTGCTGCAGTCACGTGAAGCAAAAACTCGACGGGGTATGACTTACATGTAGTCCGCCGAATACTTCTAATTCTTCCGATCGTAAATTACGATGTACACTCTTATTGGATTTATTTCTTTTGCACAGAAGACGCAAACAGCTGCCAGCAACTTTCATATAAACTATTGTTGTTACTTACGGCGCAAGTAGGCCTTTATTCTATCGGAAAATGATTATTAAATTGAGAACCGTAACGGTGACGTGTTTACTGGTTGCCGCACCACGGCGTAAAAGGCCTTCTGTGTCTTAGGAACAAAATAACCCAGGGTGGGTTCGAATCCCGGCAGAGGCAAACATTTGTACGATGAGTGTAGAAATATTTGTACCGGTTCTTGAGTGTTCGTGTGCTGTGATTGTGTATGCCCATGCCTCCCGCGACACAGGGAATTCTAGTGTGGGGGGTCTGAGTGTGATAAAAAGAAAAAGAGGGCACAAAGAATCCAAGTTATAAGGTACTTGAATTCTGAATTTCATCTAAATCCATTTCGCCGATGGCGAGATCGCTCTTCCATCTCTATGAAACTTAAACTTCCACTAATTTAGATAGCCTCTCCTATCTTACTGGTGCTCTATCTTAATGGCCGTTGGGGTCGAAAGGTTCTCGAGTGGAGACCACGCACTAGCAAGCGCAGCATAGGACGGCCACCGACCAGGTGGACAGACGACCTGACTAAAATCGCAGGCAAGGGATGCGGGCCGCTTCCAACCGGTCCTTGTGGAAATCAATGGGGGAGGCATATGTCCAGCAGTGCACGTCCTATGGCTGAGATTATGATCTTACTGGTCATAAAAAAATTGTGTCGCATTAAGACCCAAGTGTGATACAGGTTAAAGTGTCACTTAATTGTCCAGATTTTTTAATGGTGCGAATAATCTATACTATAATATCAAGGGGTAAAGTTTATGAGGTTGTAGGGGGAAATCTCTAAATCTACTAAACCGATTTTGAAAATTATTTTACCAATAGAAAGCCACGATATTTGTGAGTGACTGTTCATCATCATCATCACCATGCGGATGAAACTGTGGAGCACAGCTAGTCTTTTACATATCAGAATCGAAGTCTACAGCGCTGAGGGGTCGGGTGCAGACATTTAGATAGACTGGCCGGTTGGCGCAGTTGATAGCACTCTGCCTTCTGAGCCGCTGGTCCCGGGTTCGATTCCCGGACAGGTCAAACATTTGTGTGTATGAACATGTCTGTTTGACCTATGTCTGAGTGTGTATATGTATATAAGTATATATCAGTATGTATTTAAGTATATATATCAGTCATCAGGTTACCATAGTACAGGCTCTGCCTAGTTTGGGACCTGAAGACCTTGTGTGAATGTTGTCACATATTATATTATTATTACAACCGTTCAAGCTAGATGATAGACTTACCTTCGTATCAAGTTGAAGAGAACAAAAAGCACATGTTTGTTTCAAACATATGTTTGTTTATATATTCATTATCGTCTATACTGTAGGTAAACCCTGTAGTACACCTATGACTAATAGATAAACCTGGACTTTTTTGTTCCATATAACTCTGGCAAGTAATGGTTGGAAAAGGAAACCTATTGTTTTATTTTTTCGTTTGTACTTGTTAAAACTATTTATTGCTGGTTGTGATACTAGAGATCAGAAACGTTTTCAACACAAACTTAACAGTTTATCTCTATTAACGGCTAATGGCCTTCACAATTAATAAAAAAACTAGCCCTAACCTAAGTATCTGCATTCCTAACACATTTTTCATTTTCTATTTCCATTCATTATACAAGTCCATATGAATTAGTTTGAGCTATAAAAGATCCTGTAATGTGCGTGGTGCGGTCATTAACAAGGTATGGTTCCGTAGTCATAATACTAACAAATTATTTGATCAGTTATGGTATCTGGACTGGATTTCTTTTTTTTTCCAAATTTAAAGGAAGTCGCTATATTTCGTGTTGTTGTGTTGTTTCGTGTTGACTACTCGGATTTACTAGAACCTATTGTTTACATGTAAAGTGTTTGCTAGTACATATAACGTTTCTAAGAGATGATAACAACGCGGTGAGAGCATGGGCCTTCAACCTGATAGTCAATAATTCAATTCTCACCTTACGTTTTAGTTTTTAGAAAAAGTAGCGCAGTGGGTATTTTCTATTTCTCCCGTGGCTATCTACACCCTAAAGTGCGAAAAATATATTGCCGAGTTAGCCCGGATAGATGCTAGAATAAGCGTACAAAAAAGTCAGGTAGCATTGGCCACAAACGTACAAACAATTACTTTATAATGATTCTACGGGTTTAACGTTGTACTTACGCGTAGTCGATATTGTCGACAATTGTGTCAGCTTCTTTCGGAAGCTTTCATCAGAATCTTGAGTGCGGTGCGTTCGTCGTAACGTCCCGACTCGCATTCCCACGTAAGTACCACGTTCTACCCATAGGAATAGTATAAAATAATTATGAACAAGTTTTATGCGACAAATAATTGCCGAGAAAACAATATTTTAACATAATAACCGGGTACATTCATGTTTCTTATCCGACAACGATTTGTACGCGAAAGACGTCCTTTTTCAGAAGCGTGCTTGCACCTACTTAGAGTTCGCGTCGCACACGTCACGGCGGCCTTGAAGCTACACGATAAAATAAAAAACGAGTTGAGTTGAGAACCTCCTCCTTTTGTAAAGTCGGTTAAAAAGTGTGAAGCTGGTTCTCTTCTTATAACGTGTAACACTCACGAAGATTCAAACTGTAATTTTAAAATTAGAAAAACTTGCGATCTCGCCATCGTTTCTCAATCCCCACGGAACCCCGAAACAATAATTTGCGCGATTGTCGAACATTTGGTTGATAAAATTGTATTGATAAGATTGAATATAAATGTGATAAATTAAAAGATAATGCAGCATTTGATTAGTTTAGTTATTGCGCAAAGGTCGGGGGTAAATGATGATCTCATAATGTGCAAAATAATTAATATTTTAGTGTTAAGTCTTGGGCTGATTGGTGTGTGTGTTGGACAAATAATACAAAGTGGACAGTGCGAAAATGACATACAATTGCAGCAAAATTTCAATGTGGAGCTAGTAAGTTGAAATATGATTCCTTATAATATAAAAAAGCCACCTCATTTTAAAATATGCTTAAAGCGTTACTCTACAGTATTTATATATATTTAAAAAAAATGTTTTTGCGGTGCATTTTTGTGAGTGGCATGATAAAAAAATAACTAATTTTTAATATCAATAGCCGTTATGATTTCAATTCATAGATTTCGACGCGATAAATAAATGTAAGATAAAACTAGGCTACGGAACCATTACTTTACAGTGAACCCACGTGCTTCACCTGTTTTGGGTTACGAGCAGTAACAATTTCTAAAATGTTGGGTATATTTTGTACTAGTAGCGCCCCGCGATTTCACTCTTTGGATTACGGTTTTCCCACTACCTCAATTATCCCACGGGAACTATGCTTTTTCTGGGATAAAAATAGCCTATGTGCTAATCCAGGGTTTAAACTATCTCCATACCAAATTTTATCGAAATTGGTGTAGCCATTTGAGCGTGAAGAAGTAACAAACATACACACAAACTTTCGCATTTATAATATTAGTAGGATTATTATACAATAGTCGCCTCGTCCTTGCTGAGATAAATGTGGGACACGTATTTGCAGCCGTGGACGTCTTACAAAACGACAATGGCTAAGCATTTGACTTTCAAAGAAATGTTCTAAGCTTTTGTAGTAGATATTGGTTTTATTTATTTACTTAAATATTCTTGTGGTAACGAATCCACCACTTGATTTAACTGTCAGCAGAATTTAATGTTAAAGCTTTTTGCTAAATAGACAACTTTGAGTCTTTTCAGCTTATTTAGTAGAAAGTCCTACGTGTCGAATAAACTTTAAAATAATACCACTTATGAGAACAGTTCATAAAGGTTAATTCTGATTGAATAAAATTTGATTTGCTAATTTATTGGTCTTGAGTATAGGAGTCTTAAAATGGATTGGCAATGTATCGTAATGCCTCCAGAGTTACAGATATCCATAGGCAGCGGTGATCGCTTACCATCAGGCGGCCCGTCTGCTTGTTTGCCACCTATTACTTACATTAAATAAAGTCCATATGTTTCCTTTATCGAACATTCTTGCGGTTACGACAAATGCGCTTGTACTGTGCCTAATGAAACCGTCTTTTGAAAAGGGGGTTATCTTCCCCGAAAGCTCAATTTGTTGGTGGGGGTCAACCCAGCGTCCATCACTTTGAAATTCGACTCACTCACCGAGCCATCACTACATCATAACTAGTATTCTGTCTATTTTGATAAGGGTAAATAAACTATAGTTATTTAGCTTTACGAAGGTGTGTGGTTTTTCCTACACCCCGGAACGCATTACTACATATTATATAACTTTAATTTAAAAATGCCGGCGTTTTTATCAAGCAACACATCAACTGTATCGTAATTGGTTTTTTCCTATCTTTGCGATCATATTTGATGATAAAGGCTCAGTTTTGTAACATTATCGATAGGCTAAGGATTTCTATGAAATTCTAAATATGCTTACGAACTTATACAAACATGCAACTCAACTAGAATTGTATAATTATTCGAATTCATCTGGGCTTCGGTTTACCAGCAATATGTCTTTGCAATTAATTTACCTTCGACCACATCGTCCTTGACCATCAAGTGAGATAGAGGTCAAACGCGAGATCTATGCAGAAAGAAAAAAAATCTGTCATGTATACGATACCTCCTTTCCAAATATGTAGATAAATTTCCGGACTGGCAGGTTGGCGCAGTTGGTAGCACTCTGCCTTCTGAGCCGCGGTCCCGGGTTCGATTCCCAGACAGGTCAAACATTTGTGTGTATGAACATGTCTGTTTGACCTGTGTCTGGGTGTGTATATGTATATAAGTATATATATCAGTCATCAGGTTACCATAGTACAGGCTCTGCCTTGTTTGGGACCCGAAGACCTTGGGTGAATGTTATAAAAAAAAAAAAAAAAAAATATCTGTATTTTACACTTTATGTATAGTCTTATATTGTGAGAAAGAACACAATAAATAAGTACGTCTTAAAAACACCAGATATATTTCGTTTTCAAAAGGTAACTTGATCAACTTCTATAAAGTACACGAAAATAGAAGTAAGTATAAGTTTATTATAGAACACGCAAGTTTATTTCAATAACAATCATACATTTTACAAAGACGGGTTTTAACTCAAGGAGATAAGTTGGTTAATTCCAAATATAGTCTCAAACTCAGTGCAAAAAAATTATCAAAAATATGGATCCTACTTCAACACTCAAAAGTGTGAAATAACTTATTGAAGTCTCCTTTTCAGGGACCTTTGCAACTCCCGGGATCAATGGTCATTGTGTATGTTCACTCAATTAGGAAGTCGCCCAAGTACACGTAACACTTTTCAGTTATTGGAGTGTAATTCAAAAACCACTAGTCTGATTTTGATGAAATTTAAATGAGATCACACTCTATAAAAAAAAGGAATTTTGGGAATCTGTTCAAAAATGGGGAAGATATCGGTGAACATACATTAAATCCATAGTTATAAACCTTGACAAAATTCGTAATGATTCATTTTCCATTTTTAACCGACTCCAAAGAAAGGAGGGCGTTCTCAATTTGACAATATTCTTATTTTTTAAGTGTTTTACTTCAGAACTAGAAATTTGATTAATATCGGACCATAGTTTTTTAGTTATCCTTAATAATATGTGAATTATTTCGGTTTCTGTTCGATTCTGATTTTTCCAAGAAAAGGTTGGAAATGTTCCACGGATGAGTAGAGGACGTCTGTCTGTAAAGTTTTTAAATGAGTAATTATTAATTCTAAAAACGTGCTTTTGTGTATAACACGCCATCGTTGTCTTTATTTTTCGACTTGCTTTCTAAGTCCATCTCTCTTCTTCTTTTGTTTCAAATATAAATGCAATGTGGGGCAACATAAAGTCAATCTTATTCGCGAATATTTCGATATCGATTTCACGAATCGATTTTGCTTATATATCTTACTACCAGCTAGTAAGATACATAAACAAAATCGATTCGTAAGCTTAAACCTACACCACTCCAAACAGTATTTGCAGGAGAAGTCTTATTGTGTGGCCGACAGGCGTTTAAATTCGCGAATAAGATTGACTTTATGTGGCCCCACATTGCATTTATATTTGAAACAAAAGAAGAAGAGACGTGGCGCTCCGTGATTTTACCCGCGTGGTGATGAAAACTGTGATCATGGTGATGATTAAAATAAGCCTATGTGTTTAACCAGGGTATAAGCTATCTCTATACCAAATTTCATCGAAATCGGTGTAGCGAAAGAAGTGAAGAAGTAACAAACATACACACAAACTTTCGCCTTATTACCCGCATGGTGATGATTAAGATAATCTTATGTGTTTATCCAGGGTATAAGCTATCATACCAAATTAAATCAAAATCGGTGTAGTCTTTTGTACGTAACAAACATACACACAAACTTTCGCATTTAATCTATTCGTAATATTAGTAGGATCACTTTTGCATTACGGACAAGTTGCCTTACCTAGCATTAGAGCTCTATACTTTCCGGTAGGCATATAAAATGCACTAACCTATTGATGATTTAGTGATATTATAAAATTTTAATGTATTTAATTAGTGATTTTGTGGAATAAGATATGAATCTATACTTCTGGAACATGCCTCACTTTGCTGATGACTAAAACACTGATAGGCCATCGTACGTAAACTTTATCAAAATGATTAGATAACACACTTAAAATCATGTATTTCACCTTGACTTTATTATCAAGTACTTCCCGTAGTTGTTTTGCACGCTAAGAAATATCACAATTATACTTTTAAATTAATTTTGCACTATACCTTTTAGCAATAATTATCTAAATGTGCCGATTGAATTTCTTGCAAATTCGCAATGAATATACGTATTTATTTTTATTGGCAATAATTGGAACAACCGACTCTATAATTCCACATTTGTTTTTAAGATTTTCCACGATATCATAAAAACTACTTAACCGATTGTGATAAAATTTATGTGAGACCACTTCTGAAGTATGATCTAACAAACAAAAGAGTAATAATCAACCTCGATTCAAAATTTACGGAATGATCGCGTAACATAGGTAAAAAATCAGTCGAATCGAGAACCTCCTCTTTTTTGAAGTCCGTTAAAAAGAAGTAGCAGTAAGGTTGAGTTGGTTGTAACTTGATAAGCGCTAAAAGGTTAAGCATCGAAGTCGTGGAGGTCTAGAGTGCTAGAAATGTCGCTATGAATAATGATAAAAAAGATTTATTTTTATTTTTGTTTAGACAGATGTGTCATACCAATTTAGACAATATCGTAATCGTATAAAACTGAATCCTGATCATTACAGTTCAGTTTGATTGTAACCACTGTAACCTAAGCGAGTGTAGTCACAGGCCACAGTTAATGTATTTTCATGTACAGGTCCTATAAAACATGTTTCGTTTCAGTTCTTAGGATCATGGTACGAATACGCGAGAGCGGATCACCCCCAAGGTGGAGACTGTTCCACTTTGGACCTCGAGAGGGTGGGCGACGCCGTCACCGTGTACCATAGGACTATAAGAGATAACTTCTTTGAAGATTTCCATGGTACAGCTTCAGTGGCGCAAGGAACTGCCAGACTGACGCTAAACATGCCTCAAATTCCAAACAGCCGTGAGGACCTCTTTATTTCTTTATATGGATATGTATTTAATATGCGATAGACAGTTCTAATTCTGTTATTAGTTTATCCAAAATTATGGAATAAAAGCTTGTTTATTTTATTTTCTAATTTATTAATTATCTATGAAGTAATAGGATGAGTATTTAGCAGAAATTATCATTCCAATAAGGTTAATTTTGACAAATCCAGCTCCTTTTATGGAATAAGTTAATAAAACAAGCAATAAGCTCACATGATGTTAAGTAGTAACCTCTGCCAACAACATAGAGTTGTAAACTCCAACATAGAGTGCTACTACTTTTAAAATCACCATATTGAAATGCTAATTTATGTATTTTATTTATGCTTCATCTTTTTGACGTGATAACGTTTTATAAATTGATGAATACCAGCAACACTCATGAAAAATAGTAACGTTCCGCGTAACGTTCCACCTGAGTTTTGTATTACATAAAATAATCAAAGTCAAAGTCAAAGTCAAAGTCAAAGTCAAAGTGAAAGTCAAAGTCAAAGTGAAAGTCAAAGTCAAAGTGAAAGTCAAAGTCAAAGTCAAAGTCAAAGTCATAAATGATTATGACGTTATCACGTAAATCTATCGTCCGTAAACCGACTTTACAGACAACCAATTTTTTTTCTAATCAAATGATTACACCTACCTCTTGCTATTGAATGTTAACCGTGTAAACATCAATGTGTCTCCTTATATGATAATGTACTTAATTTTTAATAGAATCAATATTTCAATAATTACTTTGTACAAAAACACCGTTTCGTTTCAGCTATCGACTTTTGGGTGATGTTGACTGACTATACGAACTTCGCTTTGGCGTATCGTTGTATAAATCTTGGCACCACACAAAGACAAGGTAAGCAAATTTTTTTTTATTACATTCACGCCCTGTGACGCGGCCGGCATGCACACAATGACATCACAACATACAACCAAGAGCCGGGACAAACCTCCAACCTAATCACATACACGCTTATCGCTTACGCTACCGAGATTCAAACCCAGGGTCCCCTGGGACCAGAAATCGTGTCTACGACGACCGTCAAAACTTTTGGTTCAATAGGAGTGAAGAGTAATGACGTTAGGCGTGGGGGTACTAATTACATACCCCTACACTTAGGGTGGAGTTCAACAAACTTTAAAACGTCCGATTATCAATTCAACCGTCGGTCAAACAGTTTTTACCATACAGTTAACAGACGGTTAATTGATAATCGGACCTTTAAATTTTTGTGAACTTTAACAGGATAACTTTCAAAAATCGAATATCACTATCTACTAAAGTTACTAATTGCGCAGTCTGGGCTGTCGCATGCATACTTTTTCCGAAATATACTGCCTATGTGGGGTATAAGCTATTTTTATTTTGATTTTCACTCAAATTCGTTTAGCCGAAATAGTAACAAACATACAAACGACAAACAAACTTTCGCCTTTATATTTTAAGTGTGATTTTATGTATGATTATAGTATTTACTTTGGTTACTACGAAGTCGAAGTAGTATAGTACTACTATACTACTTTACGTTGGACTGGCCGGTTGGCGCAGTTGGTAGCACTCTGCCTTCTAAGCCGCTGGTCCCGGGTTCGATTCCCGGACAGGTCAAACATTTGTGTGTATGAACGTGTCTGTTTGACCTGTGTCTGGGTGTGTATATGTATTTAAGTATATATCAGTCATATCAGGTTACCATAGTACAGGCTCTGCCTAGTTTGGGACCTGAAGACCTTGGGTGAATGTTGTCCCATATTATATTATTATTATTTACTGTTGAAAGCTAACCATGTAAGCTGTGATGTCTCCTTAAATGAAACTTTAATTATTAAATATACGATTTAAAATACATGACAAATGTATGTTAAACTATTTTTTTTCTTCCACAGTCTTTATTTGGCAGTTAAGTAGGCAACCGACCTACTCCTCAGACATGATGCCAGCACTCATGAATAACACAATGATTAATATTCTTGGAATAAACTCGGATGATTTGAGAGAAATCAGTCACGGTGACCAGGCTTGCTACATTCTACCACAGATCCAACCAAATCAGCCTGTGATACTATCTGGACAGTGCAATGAGAACATCACTGCTGTTCAAAACTTCAATGCTGGCAGGGTGAGTGTCAAAGTTATGGGTATTTTTTTTTACTACACTAGATGTCAATCTCTAGTTTTATTCATCGGTTTCGGTGAGAAAAATGCTATTTTACCCACAGTGGGTAAAAAGATTTTAAAATTCGAGCGCTTCCAAAAAGAAAATATACACAAAAATCACGTTCTTAAACTTAATTTGACGTTAAACTTAGTTTGTTTATTGTATTGTTATCTTTAATACTATGATATAAATAATATTTCTGTATTTTCAGCATTAATAATGAATTTTTTAATTGATCAAATCCTAGACATACAACAAGAGGCAATATAATTAAAATGCTTTTTTTGAAAATATAATAATCATAAATATGTGTAGAGCTTAGAAACTCTTTCTAGGGTGTAGAGTATGTGAATTAAGAACGCACCTGACAAAGCCATTGTCAACTGACCAATCAGAGAAGAGCGTGCTTTTTTTTTATTTCTTTGCTGCTTGCCAAATTGTACTCTTTGGCTGCTTGTTTTGTTTTCAGTATGTCGAATGATTGTTAAATAAGAAGTATTTCGTACATTTTTATTTTGTATACAAAAACGGGGAACTCATGCCCGTTGAATGATTGAAATCCTTCGCTTGCACAGGTTTCAATCCGAACACTCACATCTAAAATCAACGTTACCCACATGTAAAACAAATAACTATAAATGACAATTATAATATAAAATATTTTTTTTTTAATAAATCATTATTTTTGACATCGCTATTCATAGTTTGACATACGCTATTCATAGTTTTGTCATACGCTACTCATAGTTTGACATACGCTATATAGTATGCTATGTATATAGTGGTACCAAGGGATACCCTATAAGAATATTTTCTAGCGTCATACTACAACTCTCATTTCGTTTTTGACAGTTCCTCGGTGTGTGGCACGAAATCTCAAGTTACTATTCCGAAAACGCCCTCGGCTCCTGCAATAGAGCTCAGTACAGCAGTGACGATGGTGTCATAGTAAACGTGGTCAACAGCCAGGTTGTCAATCAGGGTCTACTTACGATTGAAGGGTACGCGACAGTCGCCAGCAATGATACCAGCGGAAGACTGAACGTTGTGTTACAGATTTCACCAAATGGTAAGTGTGGCAAACCAGTCAAGAATCATTATCAAGTGTAGGCAAGTCATAAATCTTTCATCACTTATATCATCTATTAATCATATACATTGGGCGTTACTCCTCTCACGTTCCATTCCTGCAGTACGCATTAAGAAAATGGAAGCAAAACGTAAATACATTATTTTACCAATTGTTAGAAGAGCTCTTCGAGATACCAGTGTGCAAGTTATACAAGTAATTGCTATGGCGATAGATGTCAGAGCAGTGCAAGCATTGGAGATGAGCGCTTTGTGCTAAAATTAATCGAATTAGTCGATTGTTCACATTGATAAAAGTCGATAAAAATCGACAAGTCGATTTCAGACACCTGCGGCGGACGACAATGACTGACACTGGTAAACTTTTACTGTACTGTACTTAATAGTATGTACCTACATGCACATGCAGCGCACCTATTAGGTACATAACTCTTACTCAGGTACCTACCTATAACTAAATACGAGTAGATAGATTACATAGGGATCCTTTTATATAATTATGTCCTAAAGACTGTTTTCATTTTTATTACAGTAACAGTTGAATCTGAACTGCTCGTTATTGCCACGGACTATGACCAGTGGGCTGTATCGTACAGTTGTGAAAACCTCGGCAACGATACACGACGAGGTAAGGCAAATTCTTTATGACTATAAAGCTATAGCTTGCTCCAAACCCTAGAGAAAATTGTACCTTAGAGCGGACTGTAGCGACCACCAACCTTTTATTTGATAGTTCGTTTTTAATTTCTTTTTACACTCTTTCACAATTATAAGCGGATACTATATACTGGATGCGGGCCGCTTCCAACAGGTCCCTGTGGAAATCAATGGGGGAGGCCTATGTCCAGCAGTGGACGTCCTTTGGCTGAGATGATGATGATTATGATAATTATAAGTGCCAAAGTTTACTTATCGACGTATAAGGTCATTATACCATATTACGAGGAAAACATATTTTTTTTTTACAAGCTTCTATTTACTGTTACCAGGTCCGGTGTCTGCAATACAATCTTTCAAGCTTAATTCGGCCCTCTTTCCGATTTTCGCTTGAGCTGAAATTTTGCATGCATGTATTTTATGGTATTGCATAGTTCTGTCCTCGTTAAATTTGACATTTCAAAAAGTGATAGCAGGTTTGGTCGATTTTAGTATCGAATTTAACAACGATCGTGATATTCGATAAATTTTAAACAATATAACGATAACTCTAGCATAATTTGTCGATGGTATTGTGTATTTTAGCGAATTAGACGAATCGATTTCATAACATTGAAAATAATGTCGATAAAATTAAACTATGTGGTAATGTGCTAATTTTTCTAGGGATTCGAAATAGATAATACAAATTCATGATTTTAATGCAATTAAAACAAATCTGGCGTCAAATGTATTTTGCATGAGAAAAAATCCGATGAACGAATATCTATGAATATCAAAGAAGGAATAGCACCAACACAGGCCGCATTCTGCAGGCACTTGTGCTAATCAACAGTAGAGAAAGGCACGGCGGCGATAAGCTAAAATAACTAATCCTCATTATCGGCATAGGCTTAAATTAATTGTTTGTGTATTATTTTATCTTTTTGTGTGTATATCTTTTTAATTACAATTTTTAAGATAAATATATAGTTATACCGACGAAAATATGTGACGGTATTAAAACAAGACAGACGGGCATACAAATGTATGTGAAATTCTCTATTTTGACGTCTTTATCGTTCAGAAAATATATTAACATTTTGATAAGATTTATTTTCATGCGATGGATCAGTTTATGAGAATTATGCTTTTTTTTTTGTGTGCTTCCTTTATGGTGGAATTCACCAACATTTAAATGTCCGATTATCAATTAAACAATAAATTGGTTAACTGTATGGTAAAAACTGTTTGACCGTCGGTTAAATTGATAATCGGATGTTATTACAACTTTTAAAAATTTCAGTATTCAGTTGGATCGTCAGTCGCACGCGACAACTTCCTACAGCAGCACAAGGCGAAGTCGACGCAGTTGTCAACTCGATACTAGACCTCAACTACGCGTACTACCAATCGACCGACCAGTCCAACAACGCCTGTTTTTACTTGCCCAATCCAGTGCCAAATCAACCCGTCGTATTTGGAGGCCAATGTGACCAGAACATACCTGTTCTGCAGAACTTTAATGCTGGAGCCGTAAGTATGCTACTATCACCGACAATCCAAAATTATCACCAAACTGTCAGTTGCCAGTCAGAGACAGCTGATGACTAACTACAGTCAGACTATTCTCCAGCTGGTCGATACTAACTTTGACCATACCGCCACTGTTCATAAAAGTATCCTTGTCTACCTTTCATCAGATGATTTTTAACCGACTTCAAAATAGGAGGTTACTCAATTCGACCGTATCTATATATATTATATATAGATACGGTCGATATATATATACATAATTATATATATGACACATAAAAATATTTATTTATATATACATACTTTTTTTAGTGTTAAAGACAGTTCCATTTTTTGGTAAAAAAATGTTTGTATCTAAAGTCCAAACTTATAAATTATTATATAGTCGGCTTGTCGTCTGCAAGTCTTTTTAGAACCATCAAAATTTATGTTGATGTTTGGTTCATCGCTTTAAAAACCTTTTTTTCAGTACTTAGGCGTATGGTATGACATCGAGTCCTACCCTGATCCGTTTCAATTCGGCTCTTGCATGAGTGCAGAATACACTCTTGGATTAATTGGTGTCAATGTCACCAATACCCAAGTTGTCAACGAAACCCTGCTCGTTATCAATGGATACGCTTACACAATTGGCAATGAAGGAAGACTTATCGTATCTTTTCCAGTTGAAGGAACTAACAGTAAGTGCACACAGCATTATCAGTATTTCATATTTGTTTTTTATACATTATCTAATAGATAGGCTGTAAATTAAATGTATATTCAGAGATATTTACGTTCAAGTTATTTGAAGGAGAAATTCGGCTGCCAGTGGGACTTGAACCCACGAGTACAGAATATCGTCCTGTTGTTTTCTCCAACTAAGCTATAGGAGCCAGTACCACTAGCGTCGAATTTCTCCCTTCCTTTAACATCTGAGAGGATGTTGTTCTTAGCGCCATCTACCTTTAATTGCATGAACAGTTTTTAATAGGAATGATAGACCAACATTACAGTTGATATCGTATCAAACGGAGGCACCATACCCTTATCCTAAGAGTTTGGGTTGTGGGTTCAAGTCCCACTAGCAGCCCACTAGTATTTTTTCCTTTAAATAATTTGAAGTAGGTTCCGCCTAGCATGTTGTTAATACAACAAACCATCAATCTCCTACTCAGAGATAGATTGCACATCTATATGGATAGGTGGCATTTTTTTCTTATAGCTCTCGAAAACACTTCACGTGTGCAATTTCAGTACTATAACCAATGATGTTTTACTAAAGATGACGTATATTCATACTGCGCGGTGCTCAGATTTTGTTCCTTTACGACATAAACATGCTTACTGCGACAGTTAATACGGTACAAATAATATAGAAAAGGATGGCTATATGTTTAGACTTGCGCTTGAAATACGCGTCACAATGAAAATTACTACAATTGACTTAATTTTGCGGCCTCAGTTTCCGCGCGCTTGTGCGACATCTACCTCATATAAACATATAATATCATTGACTGTAATCTATCTCTGAGCCAAATTTCGTTTACATATAATTAGCGATACGCCATCGTAGCGTAATTCAGCAACAAAACATACACATGAAAACTTCTTTAGCAGGATTGTGCACTTTTGTAAGGTGAAAAAATGTTAAATTCGCGTCATTTCAAGTGACACCGACATAAAATTCGTAAGGCGCGTGATTTCACCGACTTCATCGGCGAAGGCGGAGAGAGAGTAGACATAAATAAATTAATTAATTAATTTTATTTTAATTGGATTTATTTTAATCGTACAGGTTACATGATATAATTAAATGAATGAATCATGAATTTAATGAATTTTCATATAGGTATTTGCTTCCTAAGAACAGGATCTTCATATGTTTTATAGTTTCAGACTTGCTCTTACTGACCCATCAGTTCAAATATTTGAAGGAAAAAATTCTGCTGCTAGTGGGGCTTGAACCCATGACTACAGAATACCGTCCTGTAGGTTCAAGTCCCACTAGCAGCCGAATTTTTTCCTTCAAATATTTGAACTGAAGTTCTGCCTAGCATGATGTTAATGCGATACACAATAAAATCTCTTACTGGCTCATCTTATATAGCTTCGTTACTAGATATAGGTAATGTACATGATGATAAAGTAACATGAAATATTGTTTCAGCTACTGTATTAGCTGACTATTGGGTCATCAACAGCGACTACACAACATACTCCCTGGTGTATTCATGCAGAAATATCAATGACTACCAACAGCAAAGTAAGTGTGATAGACATCAAGCATTTTCTTTTTCTTCTCTCTTTTTTATGGTGGGTAGGCAAGCGTTTGACCACCATCTCACCAGATGTTAGGTGATGATGCGGTCTAGGATGAAGCACGCTTGCCTAGAAGATACCTATTCACTCGTGAGTTGAAGACACGCAGATTGTATACAGGCGGAAAAACAGATCTCTTCTTCTTCTCAGCAATTGGACATCCACTGCTGGACATATGCCTCCATCATATAGGGGGATTTGCCAATTCTCGCCACGCTCGGTAGGCGGGTTGGCGAGCGCAGTATGTTTTCCGATTCTCAGAAGGCGCTGCTGCCCACCTTCTGGTACGTGATCCCTTAGCCAACTCTTACGGCATCCTCGGGAAGAGATGGGGGAGTATTATTCTGGGCCGGTACCACCACGGCACATGGAAACACAGATATAGGCAATGAATTCCACATGATAGCAGTACGCACTATGAATGTGGAAGCAAAACGTTTCATGCGACACTTTTGAACGTTAATTAATTAACCTTCCAGTGGTGCCAGCTTTCCATGGGTACGATTACGACTAAAGCTTTAATGGATGGACTGGGTGTGTCTGAAGGGTGTGTGTACTGAGATGACGGATGATAGTAAAGAAAGATATAAGTATGTATGATTATGTGTTCTACATATGAAGCAATGATAGCTCAGCGGTGGAAACGTCCGCTGTCAAACTGACGGACGCTGGTTTGATCCCCACCAACGTCTTGAGTTTGGAAGGTAGCTCCGTTATCAAATTTGCAGAATGATGGTAAGGTACTTTCGAGTACTTGCCTGGCTAGCTACCACCCTCAAGTTAGAAAAACTGTCACCAAACCCATAGTGTATTGAGGCAGCAGTCCTGAAGAAAGTAAATATTCTAGGTCTAGAATGTAGAAAACATTTTCGACCATATCGTCACTGATCATCAAGTGAGATAGTCACCATATGATATAAGATCATGTTGCACCAATTCATTGATTAGCCTTCCCCATTGATTTCCACAAGGACCGGTCGAAAGCGGCTCGCATCCAGCCCTTGCCTGCGATCTTAGTCAAGTCGTCTGTCCACCTGGTCGGTGGCCGTCCTACGCTGCGCTTGCTAGTCCGTGGTCTCCATTTGAGAACCTTTTGACCATCGGTCATCGGTTCTGAGAGCTATGTGCCCTGTTCAGTGCCTTTTTAACTTGCTAATGGGCTGGGCTTTGTCGGTGACTTTTGTTCTGCTACGGATCTCCTCAATTCTGATTCGATCTGGTAGAGAAACCCCGAGCATAGCCCTCTCCATAGCTCGCCGTGCGACTTTGAGCCACGAGGCCTATAATCAGAGACCAAGTTTCCGACCACGGCGTAACAATGCCTGGAGGTATTGTATCACAGGTTTTGTATCCAACACGATGTGCCATGAAACTTCATAACTAATAAGGACTTTATGTTTTAATAATTTCAATCACCATCATCATGAATTTATAATATTAGTGCGAATGGAAACTAACGTTATCTTATTAATTGTAAACATATCTAAATCCTTTCCAACAGTAAACTTCTGGAAGTTGAGCCGCACCAAGTCTCTGTCACCTGCTGCCAACACTGCGATCACCACAGCCATGGCTAGCATACCTGTCCTTGAACAACGATTCTTCCAAACTACGGACCACAGTAGAGAAGGATGCTTCTTCTACCCTGACCCTGTGTCCGGACAAGAAGTGGTGTTCCCTGGGCAATGCGAAGATGATAGCTTCAATGTTGTTCAGAACTTCAATCTCAATGCGGTTAGTATGGAGCCAAGTGAAAGAAAAAAAAACACATTCATGTTCGATATAAAATCGGTACAATGTTATCGACGTTTTAAACGTATACCACTTTCTTCTTCATATCAAAGCTCAATAATAAAGTTGTCAGATCTCATGGGTGCGATTTGGGTATAAGTTTATCTCGCGGCAAATCTTGTCCAGGAGTCACCTTTTTGTATATCGCTCTTATGTGATTGCTTGTGCTACGAGTACAATGTGAATATTGCCACTTTTTATGTTTTTAACCGACTTCAAAAAAGGAGGTTACTTAATTCTACCGTATATTTTTATTTTATGTATGTTCGTAAAAAACTTCGTCGATTATGATGATGAAATGATGATGATGAACTGAAAAGTGTTACGTCTATCTGGATGATTTCCTAGAGGGTGAATGATAATTGATCCCGTGAGTAACGAACGTCACTGAAAATGGTTATTATATCGTTAATATTTCTGTACTTATAATTAATACTACTAAAATAAAATAAAAATATAAAAATAAAACATACTTACTTATTTTTCTTGATTTGGAATACAACCCTTTTTATCAACTAACCAAATATTGCTTTTACAGTTTTCTGGCCAATGGTTTGAAGTTGAGGCTTACCCCAAAGATCCTCAGCCAGGCCAGTGCATCGACCACCAGTTCTCAGTCGCCGGCAATGCTGCACTAAACCTGGTCTCTACTAATGTTGCTGACCAGCTGCTAGGCATCTCCACGAGTCAGCTGACTTTTATTAATGGCACCGAAGGAAGATTTAATCTTGTCGTTAATGGGAATCGTAAGTTTTTGACAAATTTCCTACACCAATATACGTCACCAATCTAACCTCCCGTGTGATTATTTCTGTCTCATTACGCAATCATGTTGAATCTAATTATAATTATAATTAATTATTATTACTATGTTTTAGTAGTTTGTTAACTCAGAACTTCGTCATATAAAGACCGATTTAGACATGTCGTTTTAAATATTCTTTAATTACGCATCCATAGAACATTTTCAACATTTAAAAAAAGAGAACTCCCTCAATGTAGTCGAAGTCAATACGCATTACTAAATATTACTCAATTATTACTGCTCAGATTTTGGTCAAATTTAAACGGAGTCTCATTTTAATTGAGAGCTTATGAGAGGATCAGATTTCAAATAAAAAATAAATAACAGATTAATATTAAAATAAATAAAAAAATATCAACTAAACTCGTTCTCCTAGAAAAAACAGTTGAGACATAAAAAAGTACACTCGAATTGGGAACCTCCTTTTTTTGAAATTGGTTCAAACATATACTTTCAGATTAGTTTCATAAAATAATTTATTGAAATCTATGTAGCGTTTCTCTTTATTTTCAAGATATTTATGAACATGTTCCGTCTAGTAAACGAAATCAGTTTAGAGTTTACAAATACGTGTTTTTTATAACAAATGCCGATGCCCTTATTAAAATAAAATACTAATAACTATTACAATACTACAGCTACAATAAAAACATTTGAGCAATCCACTAGCTATTGTCAGCCTTTAGATAACTCAAATGCTCTAACCCGCTACCAAATTGAATGCTAGCAGCATTAAAAATATATATTTTAAAATGTTTGTAATAAATAGTGGTAGCGATTCGCTTAATTAACTGAACTAAACTAAAATGTTGTAAAACTAAATCAATTCTTATAAGGTTACGATAAAGTCTAAATTAATATGAGACTTATCAATAACATCACTAAAAATTAAATATATTTGTTAAATTTGCGGGTTGTTTTAGCGAAATTAAGTCGCCACTTATTTGGTCCCTACTAAAACTACCCGCAATTAGCCAGCAATGGAATAAAACTCGTCTAATATTAGTGAGAGCGTTGTATGGAGTTATACGAATTTGAATTGTAGTGTTAATAGAATACGAGTTATTTCAATTTGAAGAATTTTAGTGAATTTTAGCTAGTTCGTGTGGTTAACAGAATTAGGGCCAATGTCTTTTTGTCTCGGTTGCTATGATGTTTTGATTATAATGTTGTTCTGTTAGGTGGCAAATAAGAATCGAGATATTGTGTATTATATTTATGTGCTTACTTTGTTGCAGCAAACATTACCTTCCCATACTACATCATTGCCACAGACTATATTGACTACGCATTGGCATACAGTTGTGTCAACATCGGGCAATACTTCAGAGGAAGTGAGTATTAGTTCTTAATATGAAATATAACACACACACACACACCCACGCACATACGGTAGTACATTATAGACGATTGGCAATAAGTAATATTGAAGGGTAGTGTTAATAAATTGCCGAAAATTCTACGAACTTTTGAGTTTAATTAAATTTCTTGCATAATATTATTTTATCTAATCTCATATATATATCTCATATTTTTTAATCTTTATATTTCAATATAAAGATTAAAAAATCAAAAACAGAACTTGGATTACAGTCTTTATAGACAAAAAATGGAAATAAATTTAAAAAGCTAACATTTCGATACAGCTCTTCTATGACAACTGTGTCGAGATGTTAACTTTTTTTCATTATGATATAACTTCAGCTGGACCAAGGAGGTTTTTCTACATATAATCTGTGGACGCGGCGCAACACGCATGACCAGCAAATGGATTTTGGCGCTAATCATTTACAAATATATGGAAACATTATGTTGTGATTTTACGTAAATTTATTGTCTATTTTATGAGATTAGATAAAGTAGTGTATGAAACTGCACAACATTTGGTCTTAAAACGCTCGTGTAATGCTATAAAAAACACGCCTACGGCTCGTTTTTTTAACTTACACTCGTATTATTTTGAAACAGTTTCATAAACTACTATTAGTTGCAACTTGCATCAGCTATCAACCACCAAGACTGGTTTTTGATAAAAGGTCAAACGCTTACGCTTTAATTATACGTACTTTATTTATTTACTTTACTTTTGATTTTCAGTTTTCAGCTGGAAGCTCAGTCGCACAAGGCAGCTGTCAAACTTCTCAACTACGCCTATCAACAACGCTATGGCTGGTATCCCTGTCTTATCCAACAACTACTTCGAACCCATAGACCAATCTGATGACGCCTGCTTCTACTTCCCTGACCTAGCGCCTGGAGAACCTGTTATATTACCAGGCCAGTGCAGCAATGATTTGCCGGTTGTGACAAACTTCGATGCTGCTTCTGTAAGTTGTTTTAATCATATCTGAGGTTTTCTCAATTATCACATTTAACAACTTTAAAAGGATTTTATCTAATGTCGTACTGACATCCAAAGATTAAAAATAAAACTTGAATGCCAGTCTAAGACAATACAGCGAAATAAATTTAAAAAGGTACATTAAGATACAACTGCACCTGGACCAAGAAGGTTGCTATGTAGTTTTTCTACATAATCTGTGAAAAAAATATATAAGTATAATGTTTCTACTAAAGGGACATCACTTAACATCGGGTGAGGTAGTAGTTAAACGCAAGCTATAACAAGTAAAAAAAATAAACATACACAGGTATTCATAAATCACCAATTTTCTTAGAGCACAGCTGTACTTGCAAAGAAACAAATGCGATGACTGATTTTGCTAGTCAACTTAAACTGCCTACATTCACAATTCTTAGTTTAAATGCCACCTTCATAGAGGCCTAAAATAAGTATTAAGACATGAGTGATTCAACGAAATTGACGGTCGCCGTGGTGCAGTGGTCAGTGTCAGTGACATGACTTCTGTCTCCGGGACCCTGGGTTCGATTCCCGGCAGGGGCAAACATTCGTGCGATAAGTGTAGATGTTTGTCCCGGGTCTTGGTTGCTTGTGTGTTGTGATTGTGTGTTCCATGCCTCCCGCGACACTCGGAATCCTAGTGCGGGGGTCTGGGCTTGAAAAAACATTTCATCTTTTTCAGTACCTTGGCCGTTGGTATCTTATCGAGAGCTATCCGTCAGACAATCAAGGTGGCAGTGCTTGCAACCAAGCTAGGTACTCCTTAGGAGCTGGAGGATCAGTCCTCATTTCCAATACTGAGGTTGTCAACCAGACCCTCAGGGAAGCTAATGGTGTGGCTACTGCCTCCGTATCGATTGGAAATGAGACTCTTGGAAGACTTATGGTTACATTCCCTGAATGTAAGTTCTGTTCGTTAATATGTTGGCAATAAAGTGAAACAATTTCATCTACTTTTAAGGTTCCGTACATCAAAAGAAAAAACGGAACTCTATAAGGGTTCCTAGAAGGATCACTTTATTGTCCGTCTGTCTGTCTATCTGTATGTCTGTCTGTCTCTATATCTGTCTGTCTGTCTCTATATCTGTCTGTCTGTCTGTCTGTCTGAGATCAGTCAGTCGGTCTGTCAGGAACGAGTGGAGGTACCACGCTGAAATTCATATCAAATACTCAAGTCTACTGTCCCTTGGAGCTGTGAAAAAATCATACTTCTGAGCCAACGCAATCAAAAGATACAGCATTTTATGCTGCACTCGTGACATTCGAAAGGGAATCGAAACCTACAGGGTACTTCCTGTGAACTCAAAATCTCTAAATTTCGTGCGAAGCAACGTCTTATAGCAGAGATAAAAGAAAAATTGCGTAAAGCATGCATTTTTAGTTACACCATATAATAATAAATTTATATATTTTGTACGGAACTCTCGGTGTGCGAGTCTGACTCGCACTTGCCCGTTTTTTTACATGCTTTAAATTTCGTAGAAACTAAACACTATTTTCAGTAATTCAATTTTTGACTGACCGATTGGCTCAGTTGATAGCACTCTGCCTTCAGAGCCGCTGGTCCCGGGTTCGATTCCCGGGCAGGTCAAACATTTGTGTGTATGAACATGTCTGTTTGACCTGTGTCTGGGTGTGTATATAAGTATATATATCAGTGATCAGGTTACCATAATACAGGCTCTGCCTATATTGGGACGTGAAGACCTTGTGTAAATGTTAATTTTAAAAAAAAAGGATACTAATGATACTGAAAATATAACAGCAGAGAAACGTGCTGCGTGTTGCCAGTTTATGGATAGCCCATATTATATAACAACCAATATTGGTTCTATCTGTCAAATATTTCCAGCATTTTAATGGGACAGTTTTACATAGGTGTGTTTAATGAATTTCCTCATGACCATTACCGAGAAATATGTTTCATTTTCCACACCTATTTAAGTCAAATTTAGCGGGTAGTAGCAATAAAATAACATTTATTTTTCAGCAAATGTTCTGTTCGAATTGTGGATTTTGGATACGGACTACACAAACTACTCCTTAATGTATGGATGCGTGAATATAAACATCAATCAACGGCGAGGTAACGATCAAAACGTATCTGCTAATAAAATATCTAGAACCATGGATGGTGTTAAAAGGGGAGATATGTAATGTTCTAACAGCGCCTGTTCCGACTCAAGTGAGTCCTGTGATCTTACCTACAGTTAGTCGCGCGCGGAACGTGTTCTTGAACGCAAGTCGATACTATTGCAACCTGCATATTTTTTTCTTCTAACGATATGTATCATAATGCTGTCTTGTGCATCTTACAAGTGTTCATGAACTCAAGAAAGAAAATCCAGGAATCCCACACGGGGTTACTATCACTTGTATATATAGCCAATAATGATAGTTGTAAACTACAATATTGTTATTCCGCCATTTTGGTGAGAGCGAGACACATAATTCTCGTACGTGAAAATTCGGCCGCTGCCGATGACAACCGTCGAATATCCATACTGTCTCACTCTCACAAATAGTTCGGCTCGTCTCTTTACCTTGTCTAATTGAGACTGATTAGTTGATACACTGTTTACAGATGTTTGAGTTTCATTCATGTAATTTCGCGGCGAGCCAATGTTTAGCACTTCCCTTTTAACACTATCAATGTCTAGAACGTATTTATTTACCACGCAAAAGTTTTTACGGAGAAACAGTTGTCACTTTCAAACTCCAGTGAGTATGGAAAATGACGTATTTTTTACAAATATAATTTTAGTTTATAATCCATCATTCTCGTATAAGACAAATAAAATATCATTGAAAATCGAATATCATTTAAAATATTTTCAATCGAAAATATTACACCATGAAGGCTTATTGTCAATGCAAACGATTTATTAACGGCAATTTTATATATAAAATTTACATTACACCATTATTATTTTTTACTATTATTATATTTACATTACATTTAATAAAAACATAAATTTGATATTTTTTTTACCAGTTTGGAGTTGGAAAATGAGCAGAACAAAAACCTTGACAGCAGAGTCTGTCAACGCAATCAACTCTGTCCTTAGTAATGTCACCGTACTGAACAACCGCTACTACGAAGTTATTGATCACTCTGACGATGCTTGTTTCTACTACCCTGAACCTGATAATAACTCTCCAGTCATTTTCCGCGGACAATGTGACGAAAACATTACAGTAGTAACGAACTTTGATGCTGTTAGCGTGAGTACCAACAATCACAGTAATATTATAAATGCGAAAGTTTGTATATGTGTCTCTATGTGTTTGTTGTCTCTTTAGTTGTTACCTCGTCGGCTTAATACATGATGATAGGTATGAATGAAATTTAGAACCTTGTTATATAACTAGGTATATATAACTACCTATATGGCTGGGATGGTATTTCGACATCCGTCATCAAGGCTTCTAGAAATGTGATTGTTCCTGTATTAAGTCATATTTTCAACATTTCCTTTGCAACTGGTATATTTCCGCAATTATTTAAAAAAGCCCTTGTGCATCCTATTTTCAAAAATGGTGATAGAGACAGTGTCTCAAATTACAGACCCATTTCCGTGCTAACAACTATTTCAAAAGTTTTCGAGAAAATTATTAATAAGCGTCTAGTAAAGTTTATTACCGAGAACAATGTTTTATCTGCAAATCAGTTTGGATTTAGAAGTTGCAAGTGTACAGAGGATGCCGTTTTGGAACTTTCGGATACCGTAGTTAAGAATTTTGATAAAAAACTCAAGACCGTGGGTATTTTCCTGGATCTATCTAAAGCATTTGACACTGTCTCTATCCCAATACTTCTCTCCAAACTTGAACGCGAAGGTATAAGAGGCATTGCTCTTGATTTATTTCGTAGCTATCTTAACGACCGGACACAGCAAGTTATTATAAACGGGATTAAAAGTAGCGAAAAACGGCTCTGTTATGGCGTCCCACAAGGAAGCGTTTTGGGACCTACTTTATTCTTAATCTATGTAAATGAATTATGTAACCTCAGACTTCCAAATTGTAAAGTAATAACATACGCTGATGATACGGTGCTTTTGGTTCATGGCAGAACTTGGTCAGAAGCGCGACAACTATCTGAAAATGCACTAGGGGTTGTAATGAAATGGTTATGCTCGAATCTTTTAACTCTTAACCTATCCAAAACAAAGTTTATCGCATTTACTCTCAGTGTAGCAGGACAACCACCATTACCTTTTGACATACGTGCTCACATGTGTAAGGATGGCAGTGGTACTAGCAACTCTAATTATTGCAACTGTAGTTTGATAGAACGTTTGAATAATATCAAATACTTGGGTGTCGTGATAGACAATGCACTAACGTGGGAACACCACATAAGATCTGTGGTATCTAGGGTCCGAAAACTGATCTTTATTTTTAAAAATCTTAGACAAATAGTCGATTTTAAATACCTAAAGACTGTGTACTACGCCCTTGCCCAATCAGTTATTTCATATTGCATAACTTCTTGGGGTGGTTCTGGGATATCACATATGCTATACTTAGAGAGAGCACAAAGAGCGGTACTCAAGGTTCTCTCTAACAAACCCATTCAGTTTCCCACTTCAAATTTGTACTCGATATGTCAAGTACTTACTGTAAGGCAACTTTTCATTCTGAAAACTGTTTTAAAAAAGCATGTTGAACTTAAATATAATCCAGTTTTCGTCAAGTCCAAACGTAGATATGACAGGGTTTGTAGCGAGGAGATAAGACGGACGGCAGTTGCAAGTCGCCATTATTATATCATAAGTTCAATGTTGTATAATAAACTCAATAAAAATTTAAACATTTATCCTCTTACATCACATAGATGTAAACAAAAGTGTGTTGAATGGCTTCAATCGTTATCATACGATGACACTGAAAATCTTTTAAAAGTTTTAAAATAAATGTCACCTCCTGTATGCACACACACACTCACATACGCACGCACGCATGCACGCACGCATTCACACACGCACGCACGCACGCACGCACGCACGCACGCACACACACACACACACACACACACACACACACACACACACACACACACACACACACACACACACACACACAAACAACACACTCACGCACACACACACAGAGACACACAAACAACACACTCACGCACACACCCTCTTTTAAATACATACCTACTTATTCCCTATCTTAAGTTATCCTACTAAATTTTAAATGTATATAAAAACAAATTTGTAAACTTTAAGTCTAAATGTGTTATTGAGTTGTAGTGTAGTTGATTTAATGAGTTATTGAGGAACTTAATATGTAACTTTCGGAGGAGGGCGTTGACATCTGCGACACAGTTATATACTTCTGCAGTTGTCATCGTTTTCTCATATGTTTGTAAACAAACCATGTTTTTGTTCCAAATAAATAAATTGAATTGAAATTGAATATATATTATATATAGGTATGAAGAAAATTTCAGATCCAGGATGGATCTGAAAAATTGATGGTTCCTCTGGCTTACACTATCTCACGTAATTTATCACTTTTTAACCGACTTCGAAAAAGGGGGAGGGTTTATGTTCCACTGTATATTTTTTGGTTCCTAGTTCACTGATTTCTCCGCCATATCTCAACCGATATCAAACATTATTTATGTTTGAGAGAACAATTTAATTGTGACTACCTCGGAAACGTATTTTCAAGGTGGTCCCATTTAAATTGTATCAAAATCGGTTTAGTGTTTATGATACCAAAGAAAATCTTTGAGGGTAATGACGTCTGTTGTTGTTTTTAATATTTTTAATGTTTGTTTGTTACTTATTAACGGCTAAACGGCTGGATGGATTTGGATGAAATTTTGTATGGAGATAGCGTTTACACTGTATTACATAGGCTTATTTTCAACCAACTTATTAAAAGGTTCTCATTTTGACCGGTATGTTTTTTTTTATGTTCGTTACTTCAGAATGTTCGACTGGGTGAACCGATTTTGATGACGTAGTGTAGTGTAACGGAAAGCACCAGCTTTTTAAATACAAAAATATTATCAAAACTTGTTCACCCAGTAGAAAGTTTTGAAGTAACAAACATTAATAATAAACATACGGGTCGAATTGAGAACCACCTCATTTTTTTAAATTCTGTTAAAAAAGCTTCCTTTCCGGCTTACATTAACTAACATTAAACTAACACTGACCTGTTATGGGAATAAACAAAAAATAATTAAAAAACTACGTTAATACAATAAACCATAATAATTATAAAATATTTTCAGTATATGGGTCTATGGCACGATATTGAAAGATACCCGGCACCGTTTCAAAATGGAACCTGTGGTAATGCTAACTACGATTTGCGGATCACGAATGATGGCCCAGTCGTCGATGTTTTCAACACTCAAGTCTTCAGCCAGACCTTGGACACTATCAACGGATTTGCTGTTCTCGACCTCGCAAACGAAAATGATACAAGTGCCAAACTTCTCGTCACCTTCCCTGTAGGAGGATTTAATTGTAAGTCAAAAGAAACATTGGTATCTATTCATATATTGTGTAGGTAGATTTATAATGATATTTGTATTATTATGAATACATATAACACGGGAATTACTCTCGAAGTAAGTCAGAGGGTTGTGACTATAGTTTCGACCGGTGGTCTTTTTCAAGGAGAGTTCGCGGACACCATCGCGGTTCGCCTTGTACTGATATTATGGTGTACAATATATTAGGTGTATGAATAATATATATGTGTGTATCTATACATACATACATTTCACTAAGCATAGTTTACACAAAAAATAAACTATATTTAGTAACAAAAAATATTACAATATGAATATATAAAACAAGAGAATTACTCTCGAAGTAAGTCAGAAAGTTCCGACTATAGTTTTGACCATATTCGGTGGTCTTTTTCAAGGAGAGTACGAAGCGCTCGCGGACGCGGTCGAAAATTGAGTACTAGGCAAACCGAGAACGCGTCCGCGAGCGACCCGTATTCTCCTTGAAAAAGACCGCCGAATGGGGTTGAAACTATTGTAGGAACCCTCTGACTTATTACGTGAGTAATTGCCGTGTTTTATACATCATACTTAAGTATTTATCAATATAGTATTTATAAATACTTTTTATATCTAATATTAAACTGTTTCGTTTTTGCAGTGACAACACCATACTGGGTCCTGGCAACTGATTACAACTCGTATGCTCTAGTGTACTCTTGTACCAATATTAATGATGAATATAGATCAGGTAAGAATATAAATAATATGGTGCTAAGCTATTTTTTTACAAATTAAATATTGGTCCTTTGTATTTGAGTCTTGACGGATATGCCAAGAAAAAACCATAAAAGAAATCCATTAGATCGATCTCAGCTCATCAGCAATCTCTAGATAATTAACGCAGAATAAATATATAAAGTACTCAAATTTGGATTTCAAGACAGCACACTCTTAAAAGTTGATATCTAGAAGTGTTATCCCAATACATTCAATTACAATCACATACCTGCAGGAGTTTCTATTGCCATCGATGTTTTGATTAATTTAACAAAAGCGTAAAAAATATTTGTTTTCGAAGAAAACATTCTAAATATGTATTACTGTTTGAGAATGAAAAATAAAAATGAAAAATTATATTATATATTTAATATATGCCTTCTAGTTACCGGCAATTCGCATTTACATAAATTTAAAAAAATCAGTAGGAAGCCAAAGCACTCAGTTGCAGCGGAACCGTATTGCAGCGTGAAACAATTGAATTGAGCACTAACTGTCATTTATCGAGTACAACTGTGACACAGAGAAATGATAGTTTGTGTAAACATCATGTATCAAAGTATTTGTTATCGAAGCTAGAATTAGAAACTATAATAATCTAGTTAGAAATTGTGTGGATATACATATTTAGGAGGTCTAAGGATAGGTCGTAAAGTATCTTTCACTCTCCTACCCTCACCCGCATTTTATATCGCGATTTTAGTATTTATGTATGAACGAATATCCAAATAATTTAACTGTCGATCATTAAAGTAGTTTGAATGAAGCGTCGTGTCACTTTGAAATTTCGATAATTATATAGATAGCAGAATATTTGCCAGTTCAGCTAGTGTAGGTATAATATACGTTATTTTTTTCTTTTATTCAGATAAAATACTAATAACTAATTACAATACTACAGCTACCACAAAATCATTTGAGCAATCTACAAGCTATTGTCAACCTATAGAAAACACAAATGCTCTAAATATAAGTCACTACAACATAGTTATGGTGTTATTAAAAAAAAAAATCGTTAACGTCGAATATGATGTTTTATCCCCCGTGCCGTTATGCCGTGGTGGTACCGGCCTAGAATACTCGTAGCATCCCCCATCTTTTCCCGCGGGTGCCGTAAGTGTCGGCTAAGGGACCACGTACCAGAAGGTGGGCAGCAGTGCCTTCTGAGGATTGGAAATCATCCTGCGCTCGCCAACCCGCCTGCCAAGCGTGGCAGGTATTGGCAAATCAGCCTTATATGGGCAGTGGACGCACATGGCTGAGAGAATGAAGAATGAAATTTAATTGTTCCAGCAAACTTGCGAAACCGCCTCGTGAAGAGGCGAAACACGTGTCTAAGAGTTTCCGGTTACGCAAGTTTGCTGTAATAATTTAAAAAAAACTAAATACTGTTTATTAATATATCTTTGAAATAAAATATATTCTCTCCTTTTTCAGTGACAAGCTGGAAGCTGAGTAGAACAAAGTCCTTGTCTGCTGGTGCTATTACAGCTATCAACAACGTGGTGAACACCATCAATGTACTAGATGATAGATACTTCATCTCCCAGGATCAGACTCCTGAAGGATGCTTCTACTTCCCTGACCCTGAACCTGGTGTGCCTGTTGTGTTCCCCGGACAGTGTGATCTTAATTTCACTGTTGTGCAGAACTTCAATATGAGTCGGGTAAGCAATGATAAAAACTAATATATTTTATCGTAACAAAGTATTAATATGAATGTAAACTCTAAGGCTTTCACGGCCGGCGTTGCATGATGTATGTATTCAGTATCAGAGAAGACGCCGCGAAGGAGAGTTCTACGCTCTTGTCGCCGCTCGGACCTGAACCACTGAAGATGTCGACCGCAGTGATCGACGAAACGTGTGGAACAAAAGTTTCACATAGACCACGGCCAAACAGCCCGAAAGCAATACATACAAAGTATTCATAGTTGAGCCTTAGGCATATACTAAGGCCTAAGGCGCAACTTTCAAGGGTTACTAGCAGTCTTGAGCAGAACTGAGTACAGATTGGTATCTTTTATCATTTTTCCGCTCAACAAGTGACACATTTCTGATCAATTTCCTGGTCTAAGAATATAAGAATTTGAACACCATAAATGATGGTGGTTCAGTTGAAGTGAGAGCTAAAGACGCACTTTACAAATTTGCCATTTTATCAACAAATCTGTGATTAACTTCGTTACTCTAAATTAATGGTTACCATGAAATCTGGTAATGTTTTCATAGTAACCATTTATTTAGAGTAGGTATATATCTAAGAAACGAAGAGCCCTTGTATAAAATATAAAACGATAGAGCCCTACAATAACTTAGTCGTAGGTGGAGTGGGTTAAGTTGACAAAAATATATACGTTCTTCAACTAGCTTAACATCAGTTCATAGTTAACTCTACCAAATATGCACGTTTGTTCGTGCAAACTTGGATGATTTTGATACCTTAGATAATTCACACTTATGAGACAAGGCACAAAAATAAGTTAAAACCCTATTCACAATCTTAAAAAATCTGACAACCATACATGTGAGAGGACCTGCGTTATATAACCATTTACCAGATGTAATCAGAAATGCAGATTCCTCAAATATTTTTAAGAGTAAATTAAAAACATTACTTAATAGTAAAGCCTACTACCGCGTTTATTAGAAGTCCATGTATGTATACTATGTACGTGACGTCACCAAATGGCTCCAACGGAAGACCAGCGTTGGCTAGCAGCCAACATTAAACTGAGTTGGGGCCAATTTGTGACATTTGTAGTACTTTTTTTAAATCCCTTCATAACTTATTGTTATTGATTGCACTTATTGTTTTGATGATTATTGATACAAAATTGTTTATGTATGTCACAAATAAACTATTTATTTCTTTCTTTCTTCATTTTACTACTGAATGACAGAGTTTCTTAAAGATAAGTTTATTTATTTATTAACATTCACACAAGGTCTTCAGGTCCCAAATTGAACTAAATAAAACGAGACGTTTGAAAACGTTGGCAGTACCTATATGAAAACTTATTATTAAGTTTTATACCTTTGGAATGTAATTTTTTCTGGTATTAGTGACTTGTAAATTGTTATTTATAAAAATAAATATCTTTATCTGTATCTATATATGTAGTTCAGCAAACAGTAATTAATCTTTCACAGTTCCAAGGATTATGGCATGAAATAGAAGCTTACCCGAAAGAAGAACAAACTGGCCAGTGTGTTAACCATCAGTTCACACTTAGTACTACCAACAGTCTGACCTTTGACTCGTCTAACGTGATAGCTCAATCCCTGGGCGTCACCAGCGGTACTGTCAACTTCAGTTTCAATGATAATACCGGAAGGTTGAATCTGGTGTTTACATCTAATGGCACCGGTAAGAATATGTTTATGTTGTTAATTTTATTAATTCGATATTTGCAATAATGCCCGTCACATCATCATCACCAACTCCCCCCATGGGACGTCCACAGCTGGACATATGCCTTCACATTGGTCTCCACAAGAACCGGTTCGAAGCGGCCCGTATACAGCCATTTCCTGCGATCTTAGACAGGTCATCTGTCTGTGGCCATCCTATGCTGAGCATACTTTTTTTGATAAAATAAGACCATTTGTTCAAATATAATTTAAATCTACTACCTAACTAAATCTAACCTAATTTACTAGCGTACTACCTGCACTATTTCTAGCCGCTGTCTATCTGGGGAGGTCTCTGTTATCCGAGATACAAGTTATTAACTTAGTTCGGAAACAGAACTTTCTTTTGATGGCTCGGCGGCTGGACAATGGCTGCAGACAAGTACGAATACATAATGCATATTTTATGTAAATTTACGTATGTAGATGTAACTATAAATGAGGACAACATTGTTACCATTTTTTCGAAATAAAGAATATTGATTGATTGATTGATTGATTGATTGATTGAAATAGTTATGAATGTTACGAATGTCATATTTTTGATTGGTTTTCACATTTATGAATACGAACGAAATGAGAACTTTTGGCATGCGAATATCACGTCACATATCATAGTCACATCAGCAAAGTTTGTTTACATTATAATTTGATCTATCCTAGCGCATTTGCACACACCGAGTCAGTCAAAAAGTGACTGAAAAGTGACTCGGAAAGTCACTAAACCAGTCGGGTTTTCTTCGAATGAATACATAGGTTTAATCATAGTTGAAAACAAATACCATATATTACTTGTGCAAAGTTACATGTTGGGTACATATTATGCAACATAAATATACAAGGGTGAAAGCTTTTTTCTTCAACGTCCCTATATTTAGCTAATCTCTTGATTGACACAGCTTTGCGATTTACGCAACATTTAGGCAACTTGTGTACCTACTTGAAATTGTACAATTTCACTAGAGCTAACTTGCGAATTTCAAAATTTTGTAATAATAAATAACCTAAAATAATAACTTAAATGCATAATTCTATTTATTTCAGTTATCACAATCCCATATTGGATCGTAGACACAGACTACGAAAACTACGCGTTGGCATACAGTTGCGTTAATCAAGTTAACAGACCTGACTTCAGAGGAGGTAAGCGTTTTTACAAGCAACTTTATTTTTGCCCACTTACGCCAACCAAATTATCCTAAATCTTCACCCGATCTCCGATCAAATCATGATTTTTTCCCGAAATATGATATATATATGGCAATATTATCCGAGATTTCCAATTAAATTTCTGATAATATCGCCCATCATGTTCCTACATTTGAGGCTATTCATATTTAATAACGAATTATTGAATAGGTAATTCACATTTTCATTATGTGTTGAATACACTTGATATTCACTAATGATAATCGTGATAGGAATTTATGAATGTTCTATGTTAGGAAACTATAGTCGGAACCCTCTGACTATTTACGTGAGTTATTCCCGTGTTTTATACATTCGTAATGTGTCAAAACCACATCAGTTTTTATAACGTAATAGGAAATAGGAAATAAAATTTTCAATCTAATGTAATATGCGCTGAATGCTGAAGTGTTGAAATTATTTCAGCAGCAGATATTCACAAAAAGTATGTTTGAATCTGTAGCTAATGTAAATTGAATGGTTTTTTTTTTGTAAACATTGTGAAATAAATAAATAATTATTATTAATTACATGCTCGGTGACAGGTTTTCTTACTTGAGACTGGATAGTAAGTACACTGGCACGCAACAAACGATAAAATGGAAAACACTTTAATTGTAATTTTTATACTTTCGCGATTCAAACACCTTGTTAATAAATCAATCGGGGCTTCATCGCGAGAAAAACATTTAGTAATTTATTTACCTCGACGTTTAGACCAAGTTGCACTGGTCGTGGTCATGAGAAGACTTTACTATTTTTCTCGCGATCAAGCCCCGATTGATTTATTAACTTTAATTGTAAATGTTTTTTATACTATCACTTTTATATTATATATTATTTTATACTATCGCTATTTTCTTTTCCAGTGTGGAGTTGGAAGCTGAGCAGAACCAAGGAGTTGTCAAACTCTTCCAGAACTGCCATTGATAACGTCATTGAAAATATTGATGTTTTAGACAATGTTTACTATGAACCAATAGACCAAAGCGATGAAGCATGCTTCTATCTGCCGGATACAAACCCTGGAGAGCCTGTCGTCTTCCCAGGACAATGTGATACAAATATTACTGGTGTTGCAAACTTCAACGCAGCAAGGGTAAGATAAATTCCTAAAAAAATACATTACAATATAATAACACTTTATTGCAAGCCAATGCAACGAATAACAGCAATCAAAACTTAATTTTAAATATTATGGCGCTACAATGGGCGGTCTTATCGCTTGTAGCGATCTCTACAAGACAACCTTTGAATGGACAGTATTGGAAGATAGAATAAACGGCAGTGAATATAATTAGTTACATTATATAGATACATCTTGTATTAAACAACTGTTAAACTGCATATGCATTACAAATGATACATGATACAAAGTAACGGATAAGAAAACTAAAAAAAAATGAGTTTAGATACGTTTGGATATGAAAATTTGCAAAGATTCTGCTTGTCTTATATCCAAAAGCAGAACATTCCAAAGATTGCTTGCACCGTGAAAGACCGCCGAATGTGTTTGAAACTATAGTCGGGACCTTCTGACTAATTACGTGCGTGATTCCCGTGTTTTATACATTCATAATTCAGATTATTATTGAGTGATTTCTTGTTACAGTACCTTGGACTGTGGCGGCTTGTGGAATCATACCCGACAGATTTCCAACTTGGCACTTGCAATGACGCCACCTATTCCCTCGGCGAGAATGGAACTGTGGTGGTTTACAATACAGAGGTTGTGAACCAGACCCTCAGTACCATCGTGGGTTCAGCTGTCGTGGCTTCGACTGATGGAACTGGAAAACTCCTTGTCACTTTCCCTGGCGGTAAGATTACATAGCTTTAAGGCCTATCACATTTTATAGCATCTGTGCTTGTAACACAAAACAGAAGTAGTTTGTTTGTACAGCGTTTCGACAGTGTATAAACAATTCAATGACGATGTTATAGCACATAGCACGCGGTGCCGTGGTGGTACCGGCTTAGGATAGTACTCCCCCATCTCTTCCCGTAAGAGTCGGCTTAGGGATCACGTACTAGGAGCAGCGCCTTCTGAGGATTGCAAAACTATACTGTGCTCGCCAACCCGCCTACCAAGCGTGGCCAGTATTGGTAAATTCTCCCTATATGAGGAGGCATATGTCCAGCTGTGATGGCTGCGATGAATGTTATAGCACAAACTATCAGTGGTAGAGTTGTACTAGAATAACGATTCCATTAACTTTTTCCAAATAATGACCTGTTATAAAATGGCTGTTTGCTTGGACGCTAGTAACTGAATTAACGGCAAGTTTTTCAGTCGCGTAGACACAAAACGTGAAAAAGAAATTGAATTATTTTTTTAGGCACAATGCTTGAATAAGAAAAGTGTTAGAGGCACAATAAAACAATGTTTATCTATCGAGAGGAAAATTATCAATTGTGTTTTTGATACGATGATTTTGTATGGTTTATGTTATTTTTCTTTATTTCTGTACCATATACGGTTTTTATGGGAAACAAAACATTCTTTAAATTACCATTTTGACCGCAATTATTTAATCGGTTGTATAATATTGATGATGAATCAATAATTATTATGGTTAAGCACCAAATTCAATAATCAGTGGTCAAACGCAAGCTTATAATAAATAATAAATAAAATGAACATGTAAATTAATTGTAAGGTTGCAAAAATTATTATGTTCATCATTATTGTTAACTGTTACAAATATTGACGAAAGTTCCGCATAACATGTATCAATTCAATGCAGTCTTTATCTTTGTTATTAAATCAAACGGGGCTTAATCGCGAGAAAAACATTTAGTGATTTATTTACCTCGACGTTTCGACCAAGTTGCATTGGTCGTGGTCACGTCTTCTCGTAACCACCGTTAAGCCCCGTTTGATTTAATAACAATGTGTTCGAATCGCGAAAGTCTAAAAATTACATTCTTTATCTTCATCGTTTCATGACAATTTTTCTAATGTCACTTTTTTTTCCATTTCAGCTCCAACCCAGAGTGAATATTATATCTTGGCGACAGATTATGACAACTATGCGTTGGTCTACAGCTGTTTCAATATAAACAGTGATCAGAGACGAGGTAAGCAATATTCTTCTTATTTTATTGTCTCTCTGCGCACTTTCTCTCAGAGTACAAAATCAAAATATCAGGTGTAGCATCAGATAAAAGGGCCTAATGTAAAAGTATTTTATTAGCTTCATTGAAATCAAATACTAATAGCTAATTAAAATTCTACAGCTACCACGATAACACTCGAGCAATCAACCAGCTATTGTCAGCATATAGATATCTGGAGTCCGATAAATATATTCATGTTTTTCAATAAAAAAAATTCGAGGTTTTTTTATTAAAGGTTTTCTTGGTAAAGGGAAACAAAACATAGAGTTGGCGTTTTATCAATTTCTAACACTCGTAAATATTCACGGATACCTTTAAAAATCATTATACAACTAACATATCACTTAATTATGAATACTTTGTTTGAAAATAGAATATACTTCTAATCTCCCATAATATGTTCTAGGCTAATGTAACAAATAGACAGTTTCCACTACTTCGGCGAAATGAAATGTGAATGTCCTGGTGACTAAAAACAAAATCTTGCCTTTACGATTCCACTTTATGACTTAAACTTGTAAACGCTAATGTTAAAAATTTAAAGTATATAATCGTTTTTAGTCTGACCCAAAATAATACGCGTAAGTGTGAAACATATTGATGTTTATTTTTAAGCTATTGCATAGCTTCTATCGCGGGCCTTGAGCGTGGAGACCGAATCCAGAAATTCCGTAACGAAAATAACCTAACACCCCCCACTCCGACCGGCACAGCGGTGATACTTTTTAGTTTTGCTATCTATCGATGAATAGGAGACCTTTTAATGACTTTTAAAAAATATCACGCTTGTTTGTTCAGTTCAGCATCTCGCCTCTAGGTGACATTGGCTGTATCGGCGTTACTGCATAAGTTATTAATATATTAATTATGCAATTAATATATTGTTGATAAAAAATGCTATGCAATCGCTTTACCGCGGCAGTCCCCGAGTGCCACATGTCTTTTTATTTTTAACGCTTTTGTTTTCAGTTTACAGTTGGAAGATGAGCCGTACAAACAGTTTATCACAGTCCGCAGTGAATAGTATCAACCAAGTGTTGAACAGTACAGATGTACTTAACAATCGCTATTATGAAGAAGTTGACCGCTCGTACTCCGGTTGTTTCTACTACCCTGAAGTAGACAGCAGCAGACCTGTTATTTTCCGTGGCCAGTGCAATGAAAACATCACTGTTGTGACTAACTTCGATGCTGTTGGTGTAAGTATTCTATTTTTTGGAAGTTGTTTATCATCATCATCATCATCATGATCTCAGCCATAGGACGTCCACTGCTGGACATAGGCCTCCCCTATTGATTTCCACAAGGACCTGTTGGAAGCGGCCCACATCCAGCCCTTGCCTGCGATCTTAGTCAGGTCGTCTGTCCACCTGGTCGGTGGCCGATACTATAAACAGTTGTTTATAGTCCAGTCAAATTAACTTATAAGTCAAAATGATATAATCTATATATATAAATATATAAAGGCTGCATTTTTGATATTATGTAGTTTTGATCATATAAAAATAACGTGTAAGGATTGGGTGCGCCAGGGATGTAAACAAATTTTTGAATATTTCTTTTTGCAAATACTCGAATATGGTAAAAGTTAGAGAAAAGAGGTTTGTAAGAAGATTTATAGAGCTTAAAATTTTACATTATGAAGGTACTATGACTTTTTTTCCTACGGTCGAATTTAACCGAGTTAGGAAGGTTTCCGACTTTAAGAGTTAAACGTAACTTTTAAAAAATCGCAGGTAGTAGAAATATAAGCTATTTATTTTTATTATAAATTGTTTCAATAAAACCTAGTCTTTAATTTTAGATACACAAATAATTTCTTATAATATATAAAAGAAATATAACAATTTGAAAATTTCATAGAATATTTGAAATTTCCCTGGTGACCGCTGAATAAAATTATTCATATTCTATTTCAAATAACGTTTTATACTACAGCATCCACGCATTTGAAATTGTATTTTTGAAATGTCTACTCTTTTTTCCCACGTAATATTGTTTTGTCACAAAGGGTAATAGGGTTATACTTATATCCAATAACTTATTTGATATTTATCCTATTCCAACCTAATTGTTGCATTTTGGTTTTAATTTCAGTATATGGGCCTGTGGCATGACATTCAAAGGTATCCCGCTCCTTTCCAAACTGGAACCTGTGGAAACGCAAACTACGATTTGCGGATCACAAATGATGGCCCAGTAGTAGATGTTTTCAATACTCAAGTCATAAACCAAACCTTGGATACTATAAATGGTTTTGCTGTGCTTGACCGTGTTGATGCCAATGATACGAGTGCCAAACTGCTCGTCACGTTCCCTGTTGGTGGAGTTAACTGTAAGTAATTCAATGAAAAATATATAGGTATTTACATTGTATTATTATTTTACACGATATTCACATGTGGCGACTGTTTTAACTTTTGTTCTTTATTTGCAGTGGTTACTCCATACTGGGTTCTGGCAACTGACTATAGCACATACGCTCTTGTTTACTCTTGTAGCAACATTAATAATGATTACAGTTCAGGTATGACTAACGACAGTATCTTTTCCATCGTCTTCCTTGCTAACTATAGTATCTTTTTCATAATCTTCCTCGCTTACTATACTATCTTTTTCATCATCTTTCTCGCTCATTATGGTATCTTTTTCATTGTCTTCCTCACTATTTATAGTATATTTTTCATTGTCTTCCTTACTAATTATAGTATCTTTTCATTGTCTTCCTCGCTAACTATAGTATCTTTTTAATCATCTTCCTCGCTAATTTTATTTTTTTTCCATTAAAATTAACCTTTTTCAAAGCGCTTGATCCTCAACCTTTATTCCAGTCTCTAGTTGGAAACTCAGCAGATCAAGAACTTTGTCAAATGCTGCCAACATAGCCATAAACAATGTAGTCAATACGATCGATGTACTGGACGACAGATACTATGAAACGCAAGATCAGAGTGCCGACGGATGTTTCTATTTCCCCGAACCTGAACTGGGCAAGCCTGTAGTTTTCCCTGGACAGTGTGATCTTAACATCAACGTTGTACAGAACTTCAGTTTCAGTCAAGTAAGTGTCTTCTTGTGACAACGACCCATGTAATTCCGTCGAAACGTCGAGGTTGATCAGGCACTTAATGTTCACGCGATGAAGTCCCCATCGATTTTTTAGCAATCAATCAATTAAGAAAACCAACTCTATACTAACTAAATTTTATATTCAAGGTATAACACATTTCAGATATTTACAATTTTAACTTATGTGCGCCCAGCTCGCTTTTGCCGCCGAGTTCCCTCTTGCTGGAGCAACGATTAAGCCACAGTACGTAACGAAGGCTTATTAGATTTTGTCACAAAAGATTGTATTCATATTATATGTATTGATATAGTAGACGATATTGTAATGAATGAAGTGCTCCCAGAGGCTACGCGCACGTACGTTCAATGCGTGTCAATGAAGAGATGATATAGCTCAGCGGTGGGAGCGTTGTCACATCACATATTTGATTTCAGTTCCAAGGAGTATGGAACGAAATCGAAGCGTACCCGAAAGAAGAACAAACAGGACAATGTATCAGCCATGAATTTACTGTCAATGCTGGTGATAATCTTAGCTTCCAATCCTTTAATGTGATAGCAGCATCTTTAGGGGTTACCAGTGGAAACGTGAGCTTTACTTCTAACGATGGCAGTGCCAGGTTGAGTCTGGTATTTACTAGTAATGGGACAAGTAAGTGAACAAACTTTTTATTATTTATCTTCCATAGTCATTTTTTATCTTATAGTCGGGGTGGGTCAGCTAATTAAATAGAGTCTTTCTTCCGGTTGAAAACTTTATATTTCTTTAAACATAAAAATGCAAAACTTACCACTCGCCGCCATTCTTATGATAACTGGCGCGTCTCTCTGTAAACTGCTGTGATTGGTCGGCGCAATCTTACAGCGCGGCGCGTTCCTAATCACGGAACTTGAGTATGGGTGAATGACGCGCAGGCGGCTTGCCTCGACCAACACGTAAAGGACGCTCCCGCACCGATTCACCCGCTACAACCTGGATTTTCTTGGCATACCTATAACAATGACTTAAAGCTCCTCAGATTTACTATGATTTTATAGGCCTACCATGTTGTGTTTACTTATACCATTTGATGTTTGCGTATAAAATATTTTAAAATCATTTTTGTCGTGTTACCGGTCAATTAAGACACTTCAAAAGTAATACAATAATTGTTTAACAATTTTATTTCTTTCAGCTATTTCCATCCCATACTGGATCATAGACACGGATTACGAAAACTATGCTTTGGCTTACAGCTGTGTTAATCAACCAAACGGACTCTATAGAGGAGGTAAACTTTCATTGTGTATTAGGCAAACTTTGTTCTGCTATATAAATGATAGTAAAGTCAGAGCCACGACACTTTATTCAACTTACTTCACGTCAATGATCAACGGTTATATTATTTGGATATTTATTCTTACAAAAATACTAAAATCGTGATAAAAAAGTGGGGGTAGAAAGGGGAAAAATAACTTTACGATATCACGATCGACAATTGTTTCGGCTTGTTCCGGTAGCCTTTATCAGGATCTTGAGTGCGGTGCGTTCGTCAAAACGTCCCGTCTCTATCGTGATATCGATTACGCGTAAGTGTTACGTTATACCCGTATTAAACAGTATAAAGTAGGCATATTTTAATTACTGTGTGGTTTCAGTATGGAGCTGGAAATTGAGTAGAACGAAGGAGCTCTCTAATGCATCCATCAATGCTATCAACAACGCTGCTCAAAACGTTGATGTCCTGGAGAATGTATACTATGAACCTATTAGTCAAACCGATGAAAGTTGCTTCTATCTCCCAGACCTGGGTCCCGGAGAACCCGTAATTTTCCCTGGACAATGTGATAGTAATATCACCGCCGTTCAAAACTTTGATGCTGCCAGGGTAAGATTTTATACCAGATGATATCCTGCGTTTGGAGATGCTTTTGTGTCGACACGGCACATAAAGACCCTTTAAGTGCAACTTTTTTTGTCAAACTTACCTTTTTTTATGTGACGAGTTGTCGATATCACAATCGACAATTGTGTCGGCTTTTTCTCTGCACTAGATTATGATGAAGGCTTCCGGAAGAAGCCGATGCGATTGTCGATCGTGATATCGACAACGCGTAAGTCAATTTTACGCTAAACTCGTTATTACATATTACATGGCTGCTGTTTTCAGCCTTATTTTCGGTTTCGGCAAATAATATCCTGAAATTTCGGCCGTGCGGAAACTCGAGTGCTCGTAAATTATCTTAGTCATTCAGTCTATATCGCGGCTATAAAGATAATGACGGTATTGACAGTAATAATTGCTATAGTATTATACCTATTTTTTCAGTATCTCGGCCTTTGGCGGCTTATAGAGACTTACCCGACAGATTTCCAAATTGGCACTTGCAATGATGCTACGTACTCACTTGGAGAAAACGGAACTGTGGTTGTTTACAACACAGAAGTAATTAACCAAACTCTGAGTACCATCACAGGCTCAGCCAGAGTAGCATCCGTCGACGGCAGTGGCAAACTGTTAGTGACATTCCCTAATGGTAAGTTTAATAATATTGTTTTTTAAAAAGAAAACACTTACACTCCACAGCCTTTAGGGTCTGTGTCATTGTTTAACATAAAACATTATTTATTTCTTTTTATATTTATATAAACTAGTAGACAATAATTTTGCATACATAAAGAAATACACAATATAACATCCTACTAATATTATAAATTCGAAAGTTTGTGAGTATGGATGTATGTTTGTTACTTTTTCACGCCTAAACGGGTGGATGGATTTGGATGAAGTTTGGTATTCATTCATTTTCATTCATCGCAGTCATGGGACGTCTACTGCTGGACATATGCCTCTCCATATAGTGGGATTTGCCAATACTCGCCATGCTTGGCAGGCGGGTACGGTTTCCTATCCGCAGAAGGCGCTGCTGCCCACCCCCTGGTACGTGATCCCTTAGCTGACTCTTACGGCACCTACAGGAAGAGATGGGGGACTACTATTCTAGGCCGATACCACGACGGCATAAAATTTTGGTATGGAGATAGCTTATATCCTGGATTAACACATAGGCCTATTTTCATCATCACCATCATCACCGTTTTTCATCACCACGTGGGTAAATACGCGGGGTGCAGCTAGTACGATATAATATAAAAAAATACACGATACACAATATTTTAACTTTATTCATTGTTTAATTTTTTTAAGTCTGATTTGCGTATGCATCCAAAGCCGTACCCGTAATAATAGTCTATAACTAGTCGTCGGTCGTCTTGGCTCGGTGATCAGTAGCACTGACATTGGTACTGCGACTCCGGGTTCGAATCCCGGCTGGGGCAAACATATATGTGACGAGCATAGTTGTTTGTTCTCGGGGCTTGGATGTTTTTGCATTGGCATTGTCTATGCCTCCCACGACACAGAGTATCCTATGCGTTGGTCTGAGTACGAATGGGTCTGTTGTTGTTGTAAACACTGGTTGTAAAATTTAAACAAGTTTATTTTGGAATGAGATGTTAATCTAGATTACTCTTAGTTGAAGAGTATTTATAGTTTTTAACGATTTTTCAGCTCCTGTGGATAGCGAGTATTGGATCTTGGCCACTGATTATGAATCATATTCTCTCGTATACAGCTGCGAAAATATCAACAGCAATCAGCGAAGAGGTAAATATAAAATAAATTATTTCTTTTTGTTTCGCCTTACTACAAAATGTATCATTAATTTAAAATCTTAATATTTAAGTTTTACAACACTTGCGGCAACCAGAGTGTACTATAAAATCGAAGGATAAATTTGTTTAAATAATACTTGATCAAAATGAACTCGCATAACATTATTTAAGGCCTACTTGCGCCAGCTATATTAGCCGAAATTTTCGCCGAAATCTCGGATTGAAGCACAAATTTGCGAGCAATAATTTTGATTTAATCTGAGATTCTCGGATAATTTGGTTTCTGCAAGACCGCCTTAAGGTAATATTTTTGCATTTTGAATTTTGCCGTTGCAGGAAGCCAAAAAATAAAAAATAGCCTTTGTCCAGCAAAATCCTTAAGGTTTTTTATGGTTAGCGTCAAACCTGAATTTTTCTTTTGATTCCTTCAAGCAGTAAATACTTTATTGAAGATTGCTTCATATTTATACTAGGTACGTCTGCACAGTAGTAGTAGTAGTTGTAGTCGAATACCATTGTATTCTTATTTCGTTTATGATATTTATGATAAGTTGTACTCTTTCGTAATATTAAAACTGAGAATTTTTCATTTCTACTAAGCGATCGAAGCGATGATAACTCAGTGGGAGGAGCGTCGGCTGTCAAACTGATGGACACTGGTTCGATCTCCAACAACAGCTTGAGCTTCCGGTGAAGGTCACACCGTTATCAAATTCCCAGCATGGTTTTAAGGTACTTTCGAGTACCCGCCTGGCTAGCCACTACCCTCAAGTTTGAAAAACTGTCACCAAACACATAGTGTGTTCAGGCAGCAGACCTTGAGAGCCAGTGATCATTCTAGGTCTAGCGTGATAGCATTTTCGCCCACATCGTCACTGACAATCAAGTGAGATAGTGGTCAAATGCTAGATCTACATGGTATAAAAATACGGGCCGGCTGGCGCAGTTGGTAGCACTCTGCCTTCTGAGCCGCTGGTACCGGGTTCGATTCCCGGACAGGTCAAACATTGGTTTGTATGAACATGACGTCTGTTTGACCTGTGTCTGTGTGTATATGTATAAAAAAAAGTATATATGTAAGTATGTATTTAAGTATATATATATGTCATCAGGTTACCATAGTACAGGCTCTGCCTAGTTTGGGACCTGAAGACATTGTGTGAATGTTGTCCCATATACAAATATACTAAATGGTTTTAATGAAACTGATATTATTATAGTTCAGATTGTGGAATAATATTTTTACTTTATCAATTATCAACAGTATACAGTTGGAAGTTATCCAGAACAAACAGTCTGTCGCAAGCAGCCGTCACTTCTATCAACCAGGCGATAGCCAACGTGGATGTCCTCGATGCACGTTACTACGATGTGGTGGACCGCTCACCCGAAAGTTGTTTCTACTTGCCTGCACCTGATGGCAACCCTGTAGTTTTCCGTGGACAGTGTGATGATAACATTACTGTTGTTACCGGCTTCGATGCTGTAGCGGTAAGTATTATTTATTTATTTGAGTAATAGGCGAGCAGCATTAAGCTGGGGCCTAAGTCTACTATTCAATATGGCAATATGATCGGCTCACAATTGGTGAATTTGACAGCTTTGGTAGTCCGCTGTTTTTAATTCGTTCATATTGAATCAATCTTGATTCAATTCTAGATTCAATGACACAGCGCATTATTTCCATAGTCTGTTAGCACATTAAATGTCAAATGCCCTATTAAATCGACATAGGCCGAGCATAGATTGAACATAGACTCAGGCCGCTATGACTTAGCAGACTACGGATTTTTATTGGAATCGGCTCGGCCTCGCAGCAGACTGAATATGAACTTTGAATTAGTAGACTTGACACCCAGATGTGCCTATATCACACTGTGTCGAAATTTTATTTAGGCAGTCCGCATAGTGTCCACAGTGTTTACATTCCACTGGTCACAGGTTAGCAAGAGATTATTTACGATTCGGGGGGAGCGTCGCCTGTCAAACCGACGGACACTGGTTCGATCCCTATCAACAGCTTTAGCTTCCGGTGAAGGTAACACCGTTATCAAATTCCCAGCATGGTGGTAGGGTACTTTCGAGTACCCGCCTGGCTAGCTACCACCCTCAAGTTTGAAAAACTGTCACCAAACACATAGTGTGTTCAGGCAGCAGTCCTTGCCAGTCAGCATTCTAGCTTGATATCATCTTCGACCACATCGTCGAACTGTACTGTATAGATCTAGCGTTTGACCACTATCTCACTTGATGGTCAGTGACGAAGATGTTATCTCGCTAGACCTAGAATGCTTCTGCCTCAAGTTCAATTTTTTAAGTCTCATAAAATTGCGTTTGATCAGCTGATGATGTGATCTGTGACGAAAGACGTAACCTATGGAGATTCCGAGTTACTCTTAACTAAAGACTGCAGGACCTAATGATTAGAGTAACACATTGCGGTACCAAACAGTAGATCGTCCTCTGCTTTTTGCTTAACATGGTCTAACAATTTCGAAATATTTCCAGTATATGGGCGTTTGGTATGACATTGAGTCCTACCCAGCTCCCTTCCAAGGAGGCACCTGTGGTACAGCCAATTATGAACTAGACCTGCAGACTCTGGTTGTCTCTGTGGTGAACACCCAAGTCCTCAACCAAGTTCTAGATGTACAAGAAGGAACAGCTGTTCTTGCAACAAATGATACCAGCGCTAAGCTTCTAGTTACTTTTGAAGTCAACGGTATTAATAGTAAGTCAGCTTTTTCTCTATATTGTTAATTTTATATAAATAACAGCGTGAACAATGTGAATAAAATAAAATAAATAATTTTAAGCAGCCCCCGATACAAAAAAAGCTTGAACTCGAAGCTGCTCGTGACGATTTCGAAAAATTAACAGAGCTAGTTAAAAGAAATCTAATGAGCCCAACCTCGATCAAAATCTGTTTAATCTAAAAGTTTTATGGTTTGTTGCATTAACAACATGCGAAGCGGAACTTACGTTCAAATTATTTAAAGGATAAAATTCGACTACCTGTGGGAACCCACGAGTACAGAATACCGTCCCGTTGCTTTGTCCAACTAAGCTATGGTAGCACTCCACTGGCACTCTCATTGATGGTTAAGTCACAAACCTTCATTGTTATTTTTGGCAATTGTACCTACCTACGTAACATTTTTCCCAGTGACACGTCAGAACGAAAAGTTTCATTAAAACAAAGATTATGAATTTGGCGTGTATCTTCAACAATAGAAAATTATTTTCCTAAATACTAACTACAGATGAAATAACGTGGTTAATTAACCATCATTGATTATAGAGAGTGCCGAGGTGGTACCGACTTAGAATTTTATTGTACTACCAATAGGTAGTTGTTTGCTTAAATGTTATTGTAGTAGCTGAAGTATTGTAATTTATTTATTTTTTTTGACGTGATAACGTTTTATAAATTGATGAATACCAGCAACACTCATGAAAAATAGTAACGTTCCGCGTAACGTTCGACTTGAGTTTTGTATTACATAAAATAATCAAAGTCAAACTCAAACTCAAAGTCGAAGTCGAAGTCGAAGTCAAAGTCATAAATGATTATGACGTTATCACGTAAATCTATCGTCCGTAAACCGACTTTACAGACAACCAATTTTTTACATATTATAATTTTGCGTTTGACAACTGTCTCACCTGATGTTAAGTGATGACGTTGTCTAGGATTTAGCACGCAAACCTAGAAGGTACCTATTCACTCGCGACTTGAAGACTCCAGGATTGTACATATCGGGAAACACAGACTCGGGCAACGAGTTCCATTCCTTGGCAGTACGCATTAAGAAAGTGGAAGCGAAACGCTTCGTACGTATAGGTGGTATATCTACCATATAGCGATGGTGAATTGCCGTACGTCGATTATTAGTTATTAGTGTTTTATTTTAATAAAGGCATCTGCCAGAAAAAAAAACCATATGGTTCCATATTCAATAACTACTTATATGCTAAAATAATTTGACGGTGATTTGTAACGTAATTTTTTTTTTTTTTAGTTACTACTGACTACTGGGTATTAGCGACCGACTATATCAACTACGCTCTTGTGTACTCCTGCCAGAATCTCAATGATGACTATAAACAAGGTGAGTTAGAAATACATTTTCCTCCTATTTACATACTATGTCCTTACTTTTGGAATCATTGATATAGTAAGTTTAGTAAGTTTAAGTTTATTTGCTATAAATATGAAAGATAAACATAGTAATAAATGGTAACTATAAAATAAAATAAAACTATACAAGGCGTGTCATTTTGGTACCACGTTACAAAGCAAATATAAAAATAGCAAATTGGCCTCAACTCAGCGTTGTGCTGATCTTACGATCAGCGCTGATCTTCCTTTGAAGCCATTTCGCTGACATCAGCGACGGTTATACAAATTAATTGTCATTCAAATGCCTACAGAAATACAACAATAATGAAAATCTCATGACCTAAATACGACTAATAACTTATACTTCTAAACTAATAGTAGTACTAAAGTATTATATACTAACACTTATCAATGCTAGTGATTCTCTTGTTCAAAAAAACTAACCAAAATTGTGTTATATAAGATTCCGAGTTTTTCCGATGTATAGTCGAAATTCGTATGACATGAATGACAATTCTAAAGTTTTCACTTTTTTTAAATTAAAAAAACTAGTAAACTAGTAAACGGTAAAACTAGTCGTCACTTTATTTGGTATCGACTCAAACTACCCGCAAACTTACAAGTTTGATTTACTTGTATCGATTTACTCTGGTTATAATCAAAGTCACCTAGTATTGAAATTATTTATAGTCTATATGTGTTTATGCCCATGAGAAAAATAAATTAAAGCTTCATTGAAATCTGTTTTATTGACGCCGATCACTAGGTTAGATTAGTTTAAAATTGCTACTAAAAAACTTTCGAGCCGAGTGAGCTAAGTGAGCCGAGTGAGCGTAGCGAGGCGAGAGAGCTGCAGCAGTGGCCGGCTAAGCATAAACGCAGATGACCAACCTCCCACTCGATTCATCAATCAATCAAAGTAGTTGTAGTCGTTGTATTTTACAACAAAAATTGTGTCAATCTTTTTCACTTAGCGACCACTATTCTGACCAAAAATTCTTCTATCTCGCTTAAATATTTATTAAGGCAGCGAACTTTACGAAAATCTATAGGTTGTATAGAAAAAAAATAAAAAATTGTCCAAAAGATAATAATAGAGATTTATTTCATTCTAGTGAACAGTTTCAAGCTCAGCAGAGGTCGCAACCTTACCGCCGCAGCAGAGATTGCTATAGCCAATGCTATCAATCAAGTCCCTGTCCTTGATCAACAATACTTCATAGAAGGTGGACAGACAGAAGAAGATTGTTTCTTCTACCCGGACAATAATGGTGGAGATGTACTACTGGATGGACAGTGTATCCCAGATGATCAAGTGCAAGCTGTGATAAGCTTTGACTCCAATGCGGTTAGTTGTTTTTTGTATAATTATGGTACTATATCCAGGGCATGTCACATATAAATCAGAAATGTATCTCTCTATCTATCAGTATGCATGCATCAGGCATGGACACAACAGTGACATCTCAACAAGCATCCAATACCCGAGACAAACATCCATGCTCATCACATAAATATTTGCCTCTGCCGGGGTTCGAACTCCGACTCCGCAGGGTCCCTCCAGCGTCAGGGGAACAGAAGCAATTCCTCTGACGACTAAGCTACGGCGACCGACAGATTTTCAATTATAACACACAATTTTAAAACCATCGAGTAAAGGTTATCTTAGAGATTTATTAAATAAATGTGACCGTTGATCGAACCATTTCATAGATTACAATTTGACATAGTTTACAATTTATTTATATATTATAGTTTATCTGTCTCAAATTACTTTAATTTATTACTTTTGTCTCCTTGAACGAAGTAGCAAACGGATGTTTGAATTACAAAAAAAAACCATTAAATAAGAAAAAAATAACGAAGCTTTTCTGCATTTGAATTTTCTTGTAGCGCTCTCACTGTATTTAAGAAATTATTTTTAACTGTACTACGTATGATGTATACATTTTAGTGATATGTCAATGAACTGTATTTATTTTTGTATTTTGACGATCGCCGTGGCTCACTGGTCAGTGGCATGACTTCTGGGCTGAGGCTTTCTCCGACCTGGGCCCCGGCAGGGGTAAATATTTATGCGATGAGTGTAGGTTTTTGGCCTTGGATGTCTATGTGTTGTGATTGTGTGTGTTTTTTTAAATTTTGTTACGATCTACGACTGTTTATTTCAGTTTACCGGAACGTGGCATGAAATCGCAAGATTTCCATCAGACCTTCAACAGGGTGAATGTGTAGCTTCGCAATATACATTGGGTACTCAGAACAACATTTTCATCACCCAGACTCAAGTCAACAATGAGTTCCAAACAGAAAACACTATTCCTGGATCTTTGTCCACTACCGGACGTGGTGTTATTACAGCTGCGATCCCTGGAAGTAAGTGACTTTTTGCTGCGATTTTGATATGCTTTCGTTGGATCTTTAATTTATTTGTATCATAGTAGAGCACCTTCTAGTACTACATTCCACCCTCAAGTTTTGAAATCTGTCATTAACCTCTACACTGGGAAACGCAAAACGCGCGCTACCGTGTACTGGGTGACATGCAGGCGCCGCTTCGACCGCGCGCACGACGGCTCAAAAAAAATTTCATTTTTAGACTTTTTAATTTCCTTTCTGCTGATGTAAGACGCGGTTCAAGCGCATTTGTCGTTACCGCGAAAATTTTGATAAAGATAAAACAAGGTCGCTTGAAAATATTTTTTACTTATAATAGATATTTTTGCTAACACTGGCAAACGAAATTAAAATTTGTTCAATCAGTAATCAGACTGTTCTCATAAGTGGTATTTTTAAAAGTTTACAACATTTTCTAGACTTTTGCCAAGGTAAATCCTTATCTGTGTTCTAGTATGATTCCACCTTTGAGTGTATCATTATTTTCTTTCAACGGATATAGTTGTCCAAAGCTACAAAAATAATTATTATTCATTAAAAATCCTCATTTGCAAAATGTGGAAGGAGCTTTCTCGGTATTCCCGAGTAGCTACAATAGAGATTTTTGAAAAGGATTGCTAACGTATCGTATAGGCGACGGTGATTGCTTACCATCAGGCGGTACGTCTGCTTGTTTGCTATCTATTTCTTTTTTTTTTAAACCGTCGGCACATCGAATATAGAATATAACTTCATTGCTTCGTCCAAAACTTTATATTATGGTTTATTGGTATAAATATAAAGGCGACCTTATATGCTATACCTACTTGTCTGATACTTTTGTTTCACGGTTTCATACACAATTGTTACACAACCAACCCAAAACTATAATCACTTTAATCTTGGTATTTATGTATCTACTATACGCCATAAATCAATTAGAAATTGTTAAAATTTGAAACTTTCAGTTTTGAGCTGTGTTTCGTTAGTACTCTTTCTTCGGTCATTTCCAAGATACCAGGAATCCAGGAACTGACATTATAACCATTGTTTATAATTATGATACTTTTTTTGCAGTTCCATTCAACACTTTCTACATTTTGGATACCGATTATGTGGAGTATGCTCTGGTCTATGGGTGCAGGAATGTCAACAACAGCACTAAACAAAGTACGTATCTATTAATTATACAAGTAGTACCTTTACCAACTGAGCGCAAAAAAAAAAAAATATGCAAATTAGAAAAATAAATATTAATTAACTAAAAGATTTTTATATAGAATCTAAGACCTAACACTTTATAAATATATTATGTTCAAATTATTTGAAAGAAAAAAATCGGCTCCTAGTGTGACTTAAACCCACGACTACAGGTTACCGTCCCGTCGCTTTATCATCTAAGCTATGGTAGTACTCCACTAGCCGTCCAAATTTATTCGTTCCTTTTACATCAGAGGGGATGTTGTTCTTAGCGCCATCTACCTTTCATTGTATATACTATTAATACTGTGTTCAAAATGATTCCTCGTTGAAACAGTCATCACTTTATAAACGAGTAACTACACCATACACACAGGTTTCAAAGTAATTCAGATTCTGAAAATTTTATCCATTCCAGTTTACAGTTGGAAGCTTGGTCGATCCCGGTCTGGTCTCTCTCAGAATGCCAACAACAATATTGACCAAATCGTGTCAATAAACATCGATTTATTTGAAAACTACTACTCCTACACGGATCAAAGCAATGCCGCTTGCTTCCATTACCCTGATTTCGAAGAACTGCCTCCAGTTCTTGAACTGCCTGGACCTTGTAACGAAACCATCCGAGGAATTCCTAACTTCAATGCGGCTGCAGTAAGTTTTGAAACATAATATTAGATTAATAAGTTAATAAAACTAACGTGGTTTTGACACATTATGAATGTATAAAACACGGGAGTTACTCACGTAATAAGTCAGAGGGTTCCGACTATAGTTTTAACCACATTTGGTGGTCTTTTTCAAGGAGAATACGGCGCGCTCCCGGTTCAGTACTAGGCGAACCGCGAGCGCCCCGTATCCTCCTTGAAAAAGACCACCCAATGTGATTGAAACTATATTCGGAACACTGTAACTTATTACGTGATAATATATTAGAATATAGTGTTTATAACTAAATTTAAGGTCATGTGGTGAAATATGGAATACGCAAACTGTGCTGTTCTGAGTAAACTTAATTGCCACGTGGCTTCTGTGTTTGATGTGTGAGCCAATTAAATGAAGACTTTTTAAATTTTTTTTCCTACAGTACCTAGGCAGATGGATAGAAATTGAGAGGTACCCGCAAACGGATCAGTTTGGTACCTGCGATCGCGCGTACTACAGCCTCGGAGAAGGCAATGTTCTGGTCAGAAACACGCAGGTTGTAAACGAAACCCTTGCAGAGCAACTTGGATATGCTGAAGTAGCTTCTAATGATGGCTCTGGGCTTCTCAACGTCACCTTCGTAGTCAATGGAAGTGAGTATTTTTATGTCGTATACATACATGTTTGGTACCGAGCAAGGTCGCAAGTTGCTATGTGAAATTTAAACTTTATTTAAAGCTCCTTTTATGGCCACAAATATATCGCGGATATGGCAATTTTTTAATCCGTTTATTATTCCTAAATCTTGGTACTTACACCAGGATTTTTGTGTGATATTACTTTTTGCTATACTATTGTATTTTTTTGTTTTTAAAAATATTACAAGAGTGCGCTTGGCCACGTGTCGACGCGGTCTAAGATGGAGTACGCAACCCTAGAAGGTACATATTCATGACTTGAAGATTCCCGAAAAAGTAACTCCATAACATACTATTTAACATTTATGGGACACTATTGCATCGAGCGTGGTCCTCATACATTCGGTTCATGCACACAATTGCTTTAGTCGAAATCGGACGGGCAGTTGTGCAGCACGTATGGCTTTTAGTAATGTTTTTATAATAAAGCAGAAATAATGTTTTCATGTGATTTCATGCACAAATAGCTCTAGAGACATAAACACGTCTTTTTTAATTTCTCTTCACTCGTAAATACAATATAACCCTATTTATTTTAAACTTTCTTTTTTACGATATTATTTAAAAATCACCATTCGTAAATTGATAGCCATAATTATGCGATTTGTAAAAATCCGGTAAGGCAAACGCCGTTGTTTGAGGATGGGTACGTAACAAAGACAACTGATGCTATCTCGTTCGCGCTCCAGACTCTGTGTATGTATCTTTGTTTAATGAACAAAAAGTACGACATTGAAAATTGACAGTGTACACAGCTTATAGGAACAGCTAGCTCACTCCAAGGCTGTGCTGTGTATGAGAGCTGGTGCCTGTATATCTAGTCCAGTTGTTATTTACGTGATCTTACTTAGAATACTTCATATCTGTACTATCATTCATACATGAATAATCAATTTAACTAACCAATACCTATATATGAATTTATCTGGTTTCAGTTACATTTTTCGCTAACTATTACATTCTTGCGACTGACTACAGCAGCTATGCCTTGGTGTACAGCTGTAGGAACTTGGCATCGGGTAACAGAGAAGGTATGTTTATTGACTTTGGTATATTTATTTACCCGGTTTTATTTCTCTAGAACTGGGTCGTCTTATTGTAAATAATAATTAAAAAATATTTTTTTAAGTCTGTAAAACTTTAAGGTGTTCACCAAAATTTAAACGTCCGATTATCAATTAACCGTAGGTTAACTGTATGGTAAAAACTGTTTGACCGACGGTTAAGTTGATAAGTGGTTGTTTTAAATTTTGAAGAACAGCAGCCTAAGGAGTCATATCTACTATCGACAAAGACATTGCGTTATCATACTAGCGATAAGGTTGAACCTATCTTACTATGAATAGAGCGTTTAGTATTGAGAGATTATATTATAAATTACAGGTGCCATTTTAAGAACACTTTTATGTATTGCGATGTATTGCCAGAATGAGAATTCATCTCTCACTCATATCTCGTCGGGTTTGGGTTGCAAAATTGTGTAAAACCAACAGTGAAGATCTCTTTCTGCGTTGTAAAATAAGAACTTTATTAGCTTACACAATTTTAATCTATTTGATTTTATAACCTTTCTATCTAGTTATGTTTGGCAAACCTCATTACAGTAAGCAGCTGGAAGCTCAGCAGGACCACATCACTGAGCGCTCAGGCCGTTACCACCATGAACACTGTTATCTCTCAGACCCAAGGTCTGGCACAGAAGTACTATCAAACCACCAACCAGACTGAAGATGCATGCTTCTACGTCCCTGGAGTAGACATTAACGCTGCCCCCGTGTTCAGGGGACAGTGTGATGAAAACGTTGCTGGTGTGACCAACTTCAATGCTGCCAGTGTAAGTTTATAACCGCACAAACGTTCAAACCATTCACACCCTAGTGGCTATGCACTAGGATACTCTGTATCGCGGCAAGTATGATACACGCAATCACATGTAAGACCCGAGGACAAACATCTATTCTCAGCACAGAAATGTTTGCCCCAGCCAGGATTTGATCCTGGGGTTGCAGTTCTAAAGTCAGTGTCACTGATCACTCAGCTGACGACTGCCTAATTGAATTATACCGTAATATTGAATTATAGCTTCGATTAGGATAAAACAGCCCTGTGTAACCTATGGTTTTGAAATTAAGAGCGGGTAGTTGGATAATGCTCATTTACATTTTCGAATCGATGTGTTCGAATTGCGAATGTATTAAAATTACTGACTAGCTTCTGGCAGCGACTTCTACCATGTTGACTTTGGAATTTGGTCAAGACATATTATGAAACATTTTTATCAAGTGGATCAATCACTGTAGTGCGTATTTGATAATTCCATCAAACGCTAACGTTTCTGTTCATTCAGTATTATGTGCCAGAAGTTATGTATATCGGCACAACCGTTCCACTTTTTTTCTTTAATCAAACTTGATATATTACAAATGTGAAAGTTTGTATGGGATCGATGGATGGATGGATGGATGGATGGATGTATGGATGGATGTATGGATAGATGGATGTTTGTTACTCAATCACGCTCAAACGGCTGGACGGATTTCAATGAAATTTGGTATGTAGATACTTCAGGTCCAAAAATTACACATAGGCTACTTTTCATCATCATCATCGTCATCATCATCATCATCATCATCGTCTTCATCATCAACATCACCAATCATCACAACGTAGTTAAACCCACGGGGAGAAGCTAGTATATAATTATATAATTTTAATGTGTCCATTTATCCACAGTTTGCTGGCTGGTGGCACGAGATCGAACGTTACCCAGTTGACGACTACCAAGGCGAATGCATCAGCTCCCAGTACACTTTAGGATCAGGGAACACGTTCCAGGCGGTGGACACTGTGGTAGTCAATGGAACTGGTCAGGTGGATAGTTCCACCGTGCAAGTGCTTTCTGATGGAAGATTGAGAAGAATTATCAATGGACAGCCTCAAGGTAGGTTTCACGCATTTCTCGCTTTCAAACAGTCCTTGGGGAGATCAATGGGGGAGGCTTATGTCCAACCGTGTGGTCGTCCAGTGGTGGACGTCCTATGATGCGATGATGACGATGACGGTAGGTTTGGGCTTAATTGACAATTTCATATATACATATATGTATGATCCCGTTTTACTCACGTTTATAATTGAAGTATTTCGACCTGGGTTTCGGGCATGTCCTATAGCCATTATCAGGTGAGTTTACGCTGCCAAACCTCGGCGACCACATAAGTGCCTATCCACCTAATTGACAAGTTATCATTATCATCTATTTTTTATTGAATACACGTGTGGTATATACCGTGTTCTTTGTTGTAGTGTATTTATTTATTTCTACTAGGACCTCACTTCACTTATGGACCAAAATTGACCACCAAGCGAAACTCATGGCCAACTCAATACCAATATAATCTTTGCGTTATGTCCGTAATGTCCGTAAATCTTATATTGACTCTTATCTGACTGGTCGGTTGGCGCAGTTGGTAGCACTCTGCCTTCTGAGCCGCTGGTCCCGGGTTCGATTCCCGGACAGATCAAACATTTGTGTGTATGAACATGTCTGTTTGACCTGTGTCTGGGTGTGTATATAAGTATATATCAGTCATCAGGTTACCATAGTACAGGCTCTGCCTAGTTTGGGACCTGAAGACCTTGTGTGAGTATTGTCCCATATTATTATTATTCTCTGTGTTCAAAAATGTTTCTTTTGTTACAGACATTTGGATTCTAGCCACAGATTATAATTCCTACGCCTTGCTGTATTCATGCCAGAATGTCGACACCGAATACAGACGAAGTAAGTTATAATGCCAATTACACAAAAACTTTTGTGACGAAATTCTCCAATCTTATTATATATTGCGCCAACCGCGGTGTACCTGAAACCATTCAATAATTATTCTTTCTCAAAATAAACTGAGTTAATTCAAAAAGACTGGAAATTTGGGAGCCCTATATTGAAAAACCGTGGTGGTACCGGTCTAGAATAGTACTCCCCCATTTCTTCCCGTGGGTGCCGTAAGAGTCGGCTAAGGGATCATGTACCAGAAGGTGGGCAGCGGCGCCTTCTGAGGATAGGAAATCATACTGCGCTCGCCAACCCGCCTGCCAAGCGTGGCGAGTATTGGCAAATCCCCCTACATGGGGAGGCATATGTCCAGCAGTGGACGACCTATTGCTGTTATGAATGAAAATATTGAAAAACTAGCTGTACCCGCGGTTTCACCCGCATTGACTACTGTTTTCCGCGTACCTCAGTTATACGTCGTATAGCGTGATGTTATACAGCAAACCTTCCTCTATAAATGGATTATTTAAATCATTTTTTTTTATTCCAATCGATAGTTCCTGAGATAGCGCGTTCAATAAAAAACAAACAAACTCTTCAGCAATATAATATTTCATGATTAAAGATCGTCCAACATACTCCCTACATAACAAGCCGCAAGACAAGATGTTATAACTAATTATATAAGTTTATTTAGGCTCGATACACAATGAAAAATGTTTCATTATCCTATAATTCGTATAATTTTCAGTTTGGAGTGCGAAACACAGCAAGACACGTGTACTGACACCAGCCGCCCAAAACGCTATGGCACCGACCATCGCATCCAACAGGCTGTTACACCCTCAGTTCTACCAGACAGTAGACCAGTCCGACGCAGCCTGCTTCCACTACCCCGCTCCAGGACAGCAAATCATCCTGCCAGGACAGTGTGATGACAATATTCCTGTGGTACAGGCGTTTGATGTGAACGCTGTAAGTATGATCTATATGATATTCAATTCAATTCTTTTTTCAAAGGACATAATTTAAACAGTGGTCTCATGATTGAAATAGAATTAAATGTCTATATTTAGTTATATTTCAATTCCAATGTGCCGTGGTGGTGCCGGCCTAGAATGGTACTCCCCCATCTTTACCCGTGGGTGCTGTAAGAGTCGGCTAAGGGATCACGTACCATGAGGTGGGCAGCAGTGCCTTCTGAGGATAGGAAATCATACTGCGGTCGCCCACCCGCCTGCCAAGCGTGGCGAGTATTGGTAAATCCCACTATATGGGGAGGCATATGTCCAGCAGTGGACGTCTTATGGCTGCGATGAATGAAATTTCAATTTAGTTATATTTATCTTTTTTCTATTATATAAAATTCCCGTGTCAGTGTTTTTAATCAAACACCTCCGAAACGGCTTGACCGATTTTTATGATATTTTTTGTGTATATTTGGTAGGTCTGAGAATATTGTGTAGGTCGTAAAGTATTTTTCACCCTACTACCCCCAACTCCCATTTCCTTTATGGTGTTTTTTTGTATTATTGTATGATGTATCAAAATAATGTAACCGTTGATCATATAGGAGTAATTCAGTCATTTTAACATATTAATTAAGTCATTCAATTTAGTTATTTTGACATTTCGATAGTTTTTATAGCAGCACAACGTCTGCTATATACATTAGCGATGTTTAACAACGATAGTTCAAAAGTAACTATTATCGAAATATTGTGCTCATAGTACTGACGTCGATAAGTTATTTCACACTTCTCGAGTGTTGTTCTTTTCAGTGAACTTTGCTACTCCCGGGATCAATTGTCATTGTGTATGTTCACCGATTTCTTTACCCATCATCTATAAAGGGTGAAGAAACACTTTTAGACGTAACACTTTTGAGTTATTTGTAACTCTAAAACAGCTTGACCGATGTCGATAAAATTTGAATGGGACCCCACACGGCATTCGATTATGTCTTCTATAGCATCGCGTTTTTTTTTCAGTACGAAGGAACATGGTACCAGATTCAGAGGTATCCTCAAATTCACGAGAACCCAACAAGCACATGTATCGGAGCACGGTACACGCTGAACGAAGCAACTGGAGTAGTGACGGTCCTGAACTGGGAAGTGATTAATGGGGTCCTGGAGACGATTGTAGGAAATGCCACAATTGCGTCAAGCGATGGAAGCGCTAGGTTATCCGTCGTGTTACCCGTCGTAGGCAGTCCTACTAATGGTAAGTGTACAAAAGTAATTACAGTATAATCTCACTAATCCGGCACTTCAATAGACCTATACGTCCAATAATCCGGCACCCTCCGCCCGCAACTCCCTCGTCCCTCTACGCCTATGCGGTCCGTCACCGCGTCGTCGTCTAGCAATCTAACCTCAAATCTTATCATGAGATATATCCTCAGGTGAGTTTACGCTGCCAGATCGCCGCGATCTGGCAGCGTAAACTCACCTGAGGATGAGCATCGGACATGCTCGAAACCTAGGTCGAAACTTCGGCTATAAACGTGAGTAAAGCCGGATACCACATATATATCATAATGTGTCAAACTCACGAGAATTTCCAATCAAAAAAAGATTTATAAAGGTACATAAACACAAAACTCGAGTGTTCATTACTAATTATTAAATATAATACAATGTTGCTAGTTTTAGAGTCGCGCTATGTTGCACTAGTGTCGTGTTGAAGAGTTTCCTCCAATTTTTGATGTTTAATAATATATTTTTTCAATTTGAATTTAAAGCTTTGAATACTTTAAGCGATAAGTCCGCCTTTTGTTGCTCTAGGATAGTTTGAGCTATACATGAGAAATCTATTAAGCTACTCTTGTAAAACTTTAAAGAAACAAATAAAAAGTTTTCTATCTTACGTTCAAATATTTGAAGGAAAAAAATTCGGCTGCTAGTGGGACTTGAACCCACTACTACAGAATACCGTCCTGTCGCTCTGTCCAACTAAGCTATAGCAGCCCATACCACTAGGGCCGAATTACTTCCTTCTTTATTAACATCTGCGGGGATGTTATTCTGTAGTCGTGGGTTCAAGTCCCACTAGCAGCCGAATTTTTTCCTTCAAATATTTGAACATAAGTTCTTCCTAGCATATGGTCAATGCGATACACAATAAAAACTCTTAAGTTTTCTATCTATATATTTCTGTATGCAAATTCTATAGATGAGAACCGAAGTTGATTGTTATTATAATTCAATCTCTCCATGACACTACGCCAAATAGATCTATGCGACCTCTGTTAGCTTTTCAAAATGACTGGTTCTTTGAAAAATCCTAACTGGGATATCTGCATATTTTTGTGAGGAATATCCTTCCTACCACTACCACCCGTAATTTTTGTACATGATTAAAAAATTGGTTGTCTGTAAAGTCGGTTTACGGACGATAGATTTACGTGATAACGTCATAATCATTTATGACTTTGACTTTGACTGACTTTGACTTTGACTTTGATTATTTTATGTAATACAAAACTCAGGTGGAACGTTACGCGGAACGTTACTATTTTTCATGAGTGTTGCTGGTATTCATCAATTTATAAAACGTTATCACGTCAAAACTGTTTCATTTTGAATTTACAGAAACTGTTGTGACGTCATTGTACGTGCTGACGACGAATTACGAGAGCTACTCCTTAGCGTACTCCTGTTCCAACATCAACAGTTACCAGAGATCCAGTGAGTATACAAATGTCTAAAACTGTCTGAAGTTCAAAAGTTCTTAATCTATTTACGGTAAAGTTCAAAATTGTTTAACTGTTAATTGTCGCTATTCTTTTATTTCATTGCGACTCATTCAAAGGTAGACTCTTAATTTACTTTTATAAAACGGTAGTTTGAGTGTCATTCGAAAGTTTTGTAGCAATTTGAACTTTATCGTAACTGTATAAGATGCTTTTTATTGCACACATTTTTTTTGTGTGAATTAAGATTGTGATACCGGTTTGGATTAATAACAGAACTAACAGTTTATTTTGTAAATTTGTAAATCACTACCCGCAAAGCTTGCAGTTTCTGATTTGTATTAATACCTTCGTATAGATCTAATGTTCATTGAATGCCCTTATGGCTTAATAAATAGGTAGATATATTTATTATCATACCATATTCACCTTTGAAAATATGCGTAAGCAGGTGCTCTCATTAGACATTCTATGTCTAAAAAATTTATATTATAATGTGAGACTTTGCCTCACAAGTTTGGAAACGATCATAGCACAGCCGTGGAAGCGACTGCTGTCAAACTGACGGAAGCTAATTCGAACCCCACCAAGTCTTCGAGCTTCCGGTGAAAGTAACACTTTTATCAAACTCCCATCATTGTGTAGAATACTTTCGACTGCCTGGTTAGCTACTACCCTCAAGTATGGAAAACTGTCACTGACACAGGGTTTGTTCAGGCAGCAGTTCTCTGAACTAATTTTGATGAATGTTGGTACGAGATGGGTCTTTGGAGGCTACTTTTTGTCCTGGAAATGTATGGTTCTAGTGGGTTAATTAGCGGGAAAATCGTAGTCCACGCGGATGAAACCGTAGGTCTGGTAATATATAAAAACCTAGGCCCACAATAGGTGATATATATGCAGTAGCTATAAGAAAATTTGATTGTATGCCGTATTTATTGATGAAAATATTATAACCAGCTTTGATTAAATTTTGAAAGAAACGTTCAGTTCATGACAACATGTATTTCTAACTGTACTAATGATATTATATATATATGATAATAAAATAGAGACACATTTTATGTTAGTATCTACCAAGATACAGGTGTTGTCGCCCAGTTTGGTGGCCAGAGCCGCAATTTAACTATTTACCTACTTTAAGGTTGAATACATTGTAAAATGCCGTGGTGGTACCGGCCTAGAATAGTACTCCCCCATCTCTTCCCGCGGGTGCCGTAAGAGTCGGCTAAGGGATCACGTACCGGAAGGTGGGCAGCAGCGCCTTCTGAGGATGAGAAACCATACTGCGCTCGCCAACCCGCCTGCCAAGCGTGGCGAGTATTGGCAAATCCCCCCTATATGGGGGAGGCATATGTCCAGCAGTGGACTTCCTATGGCTGAGAAGACAAGACATTGTAAAAACAAAAATTGATATTGTAAAGTTCTAACACGGTCATTAATTTCCAGTTGGTACGTGGAAGCTGAGCCGTGAGAGATCATTATCAGCTGCTGATGACGCAGCTATCAACGCTTACATGGGGCTCCGTGAGGAGTTCCACCAGCCATACTTCATCTCAGTGGCTCATGATGCGGACTGTGAAGAGCCAAGCTCGGGAACCTTCCTCAAGAGCAGTATTATTGTGATGCTTGTCTGTGCATTATGGCAGATATTATCCTAGATTATGTACATTAAACATAAGTATATAACCTGTAATGAGATGCGAATAAAGCGCGTGACACCAAGTCAGACTTAGTTGCAAATTTTAATAGGCATTTTGAAAAGATTTCACAATTTCAACGTGAATGCACTACTTTTTCACCTGACAGTTTTCTACATGTATTACAATTTTACAATACTAATAGTACAAATGCAACTTTAATATAAAAAAGTTCCATTCAATTGCGGGTAGTTTTAGTAAGTCACAAACACGTTGAATACATATTTCACCTAAAATTCCCGCTAATTAACAAACTGATCTTACTTTTGTATTGTCATTCATAAGTATCATACTCATTTAGACGTATAGACCAGGGTAGAAGCATTTAAAAATAATAAAAAGTAAAAGAAAATAATAGTAGGATGAAACCCATTAGAAAAGGAGGAGAATATTATAAAAATGACAGGAAAAATAATTTACGGGCGATCTGAGGTCGGGAAGGGGATGGGGGTGAGTTTTTAAGGGTAAAAAACGGTTTTTCTCGATTTCCGGCAAAACTAAAAGTTCTATGGAAAAAAGTCAGATGGCAAAGTTGTAGGTAATAAAAAGATCTAAAACTTTTGTATAAACACTTTTTTCACATAACCTCAAAATTTATGTGAAAAATTCAAAAATCCAAGTTTTTAGTTTTTTATTTTTATCTTTATTAAAAATAATTTTTTGTTCACGAAATTTGGTGAAAACTTACCTTTTTATGTCCCAAATACGCTGTAATTTATTTGATTAAAAATATTTATTTTTTCACCTTATTTTGAATAAATATCGAAAAAGCACCCTAATTTTCAATCGAAAATTCACCCGTCAAAATATCAGCGTTTTCAAAAAGTTGGTATGTTTTTTGTTCGTTGAAATCTCTACTTTCCGATGGTGAAAAAAAACATATATGTTACCATAGTAAATCTTCTCAGAAAATGCAAATAAACTTTTGGAATCTACATAGCAAGGTACATACTAACTATATTTTAATCTGTATCAATCAGCTCTAAATTTTAAATAATAGTGTTTTTTGTTATAAATAGTATGTTTGACGTAATATAACCTTAAAAATATAACAGAAAACACTATTATTTCAAATTTAGAGCTGATTGATACAGATTAAAATATAGTTAGTATGTACCTTGCTATGTAGATTCCAAAAGTTTATTTGCATTTTCTGAGAAGATTTACTATGGTAACATATATGTTTTTTTTCACCATCGGAAAGTAGAGATTTCAACGAACAAAAAACATACCATCTTTTTGAAAAAAGCTGATATTTTGACGGGTGAATTTTCGATTGAAAATTAGGGTGCTTTTTCGATATTTATTCAAAATAAGGTGAAAAAATAAATATTTTTAATCAAATAAATTACAGCGTATTTGGGACATAAAAAGGTAAGTTTTCACCAAATTTCGTGGAAAAAAAATTATTTTTAATAAAGATAAAAATAAAAAACTAAAAACTTGGATTTTTGAATTTTTCACATAAATTTTGAGGTTATGTGAAAAAAGTGTTTATACAAAAGTTTTAGATCTTTTTATTACCTACAACTTTGCCATCCGACTTCTTTCCATAGAACTTTTAGTTTTGCCGGAAATCGAGAAAAACCGTTTTTACCCTTAAAAACTCACCCCCATCCCCTTCCCGACCTCAGATCGCCCGTAAATTATTTTTCCTTTCATTTTTATAATATTCTCCTCCTTTTCTAATGGGTTTTATCCAACTATTATTTTTTTTGTTTTTAAAAATTATCGACCCTGGTCTAGTAATCGTACCTAGCCGTTTAGAAACTGTGTTATTTTACACAATTTTGGTTTGTTTAATTGAATAATTTTGATTAGCCTAATTGAACAATTTTGGCGAGCTTAATTGTACAACGAATAAACAATTACGTATAAGTAACTAACAGTTACCTATGTATTCCATTACACATTATATCTACCTAAATTTTACACTATCACATTCATTACCTTGGATTTTGAATCGTAACAGCCGCAACATAAAACAGTTTTTCCACAAAATCACCCGATCATCAGTGTCACAAAATACTTAATGAAAACCTAACTATGTCAATATCCTACTGTATATGAAGGAATTAGATAAATAGATGTAAGTATAATATAATAGTATAATATATTTATAATATAATAGTATAATTTTACATTCAATAAAATCATTTTATACACATGTAACTCGCTTTTTATTATCTACTATCTGCGGCCTGCGGTTTTACCCGCGTGGTGATGAGTGATGATGATGAAAAGTAGCCTATGTGTTATTCCGGGATCTAGTCACGAGGGCATTGATACCTTTTAGGTTATAATATTGATAACGTGGTTTAAGATCAAACATGCAACAACAGACGACATAGTGATAAGACGCAAGCTTAAATCACTTATTTTTTTAATACACACACCTTGCTAAAAATAGAAAAGAGGAAAATTTCGATATACACTAAAATAAAACGACGAAATTAAATTTAACAATTTATTTGAGTTCAACACCAAAACCTATCTACACTCTGATATGCTTTGCAATCAAACGTTAGCAAGACATGTTTCCTTTCTCGTCAATCCTTTCTCTAAATACACAATTGCTCCCTGACATGTCGCTTCGCAGCAACTTAACTTGTCTTAATTCGAAATGTTTGTTATGCAATTGCCCATAGCAAAAGTAACTTAGCTGTCATGCAAATAAAGTGGATTTTTGTTCGAGACATATAGACAGAAATAAAATAACTTACACCAATATAACATTGATAAAAAACCGCTTTTTCGTACATAATCATCGAATAAGACTAACATAATATACTGTTCACTGAGTAAATGGTGACAATAATATACAATAAGGTTGGTGCAAGCCGTTCTTAGAGCCTAAACTAAAAAGGAGAATAGGTGTCCCTATTCTAATAATTCAAATCGCCGCAAATGAAAAGGAAAGGTACTTTTTCAATCTATCAGAGCACATTACTTACATATAATAATGAACCTTACTGCGTAACAATTGAGTTGATTGCAGACAAAGATTGGATGCGTCGTACCGAGAATATGCATTCTCGTAACGTTGGTAGACAACAAACGAATTATTTATTGCAAAATAATTTAAGCTTTGGAAGATTTTTGCTTCTCTCCCCTTCTCATTCACACCAATTTTTAATTCCCTTTATATTTAATACAATTTACGCACAAAGTAACTTTGTATTTATACTCAAAGAAACATTATAAATCCGAAAAACGCTACATTAATAAACGAAAGCGTCGCATATATTATGTTCAGTCCGTAAAGCGTACAAAATAGTTACCTATTTTACAGAATATGTTTGTTTTACTTTTAGAGCCTAATTTCAATACGTATGTGAAAAAATGCAGATGATCATTGCTTGTATATTAATTCCAAATTCTCATTCTCCTACTTCGGAGAAGTGACGTTTATTCCAATAACTTGTCTATGATTAGAAGCTCTCATTACAACTTTTAGATAATAACCAATGGACGAGCGCCACGTCACGATATGTAGTTGTACGCACTGTGACGTGGAGCGCGTTTGTTGGTTCAAACCTAATACGTCACGACTTCACGACATGCCACACAAGTGCGTCCAAAGCTTTTATCTCAATTCAATGTGTACTACCTAATAATTAACAATACCTATATTATTATTATCGTAGTTAAATATTAATTAATGCTTTTTGAGCATTCTTATACTTAAGGCGATGGTGTGGATTATTTGGTAGGTTTGTTTTGATCTTGTATGTTAAGTTGGTCTTGCCTTTTGACAGCTCTGTCCAGTGAACTAATTGGCCTTTTCTGTCATTGTAGTGACATCGATATTAGCAAAGAAAAAAAAAGAAAACGAAAAAGTCTTATTTGAGGTTGTTTTAAACAAATGTAATCAATTTTACAGAAGCGAGAAGCAAAAGGCTACATCGTCGGTGAGGATAATAAAACATAAATTTATTTCAAATGAACTGTGACATAATTGAATGGAGACTATTTGATGAAATATCTGTCATTTGATCAATGATAATAAATCCTTCGATTAGCCTAAAAAAATCATAGGCAGTGACCTTTAGTAGGACGTAGATGAGCAAAGATTTCCCGTACAATATATATAGTGTGTGTATTATATATTCACAGTGTGACTCCATTTTGAACGAGCACAGGCGTGGCCATCCGCCAAATATATCGTCTACCACCTTACGGTTGAAGATCATTTGACATCATAAAACAATAAAGTTGATTTTCCCGTGCATCTCTCATTGATAGATATTAATTTTATACATTTAACTAATACGATAGGTATATAAGAAACTTTATCGCTTATGTATTTACACAGTAACTTGACAGGTTTTCTATGTTGACTCTACATAGCCAAATATGACATTACTAGCAGAAGGGAAAAACGTTCAATGATTGCTCAAACATATTTTTGCAGTTCATTTAATTTCAGTATGTTTAGGTCTCAAGCCTAGATGTTATTAATAAAACGGGGGGTTTTAGTCATAGTCGCTTAGTAGAATACTTTATAAGAAGCATCAATCCTGGATCCCATGCCACAGGTTACGAGCCTAGTTTGGGACCCAGGTAGACAAATTATTACTCTAGCATAAGCCTTATTTTACTCAAATAAACGAATTTGAATTTTGAATTTGAATCAATAATTTATAGAAAAGGCGCAAAACGCCAATTTAAATCTTAGCTTTTCAACGTTAGAGCACCTTTTAGAATTGTTTTCATGCTGTATAATGTATAAAATATTTATATGCTATATAGCATAATCATCCAAAAATGTTCCCGTAAAAACAACTGTTATCCTAAAACAACAAACAGGACCGAAGGCTTAACGTGTCTCCGAAGCACGAAATTGCTTTGTTTGAATATGCCACTAGAGGACCATATCTATCTCCACGATTCATTGGTAAGGGGGCCACCCATGAATTACCTCTCACCGAGCGAGGGGGTCAGCGAAATGTGACTACGGGTGGGGGAATCTAGTTTTTATACATCACATATCAAATTCTTATTCGCTCGACGGTAAGCGGCAATGTGTTCGAAGACGAAAAACTTAACGTTCAATTAATTGTAGCTCAGAAAATAATAGGCATGAGGAGGCATAGGAATATCTATAATTCTCCGAAAAATATTATTCGTCAAATTTTAAAAACTGCATAATTTGTGACGTCACAACAAGGGTGAGAGTTTTACACAAATGTGACCTACCTATGACAAGGAGGGGGGAAGGGGTCAAAAACTCATGAAATTCGTAATTTACGAATGCTTCCTAAAGATCTCTCTAACTTTACTAGAAAGTTAGTTAACTCTACTAAGAAAGTTTATCTAACTTTGTGACGACCTCTTCCTGAGACATCCCCTATAAACAATAAATTAATATCGCATAAAAACTGTCATTTGTCAGTGTCAAAGAAAAACAAATTATATTTTTCGACTCTTTGGGTTGACGTTCACTTGTTTAACGCTGCGACTTGATTGCGCTTAGAATTCAATGCTCATTTATAGTAGTCTAGACGGCCGTAAAGACATTGTTTATTTGGCATAAGTACATACATCGGTAAAGACGGCAGCCTGTCACCAACGCCGCCACTGGCAGATTAAGGCTATGACAAATGCTATGTTCCAAGTTCATTGTTTCAAGTAGACATACTCGTTGTTCAGAATATTATAACTAATAAATAAAACTAAGTCAATACGCTAGATATTTAAAAGGATAAATGGCAAATAAAATTATTCTAAAATAATATGACTAAGGTGCTTTTATGGTACCCGTGTTCAATAAAGTCTGAGTTCGTGATAAATAGCAAAAATGCTTATTTTATATACATAATGAATTTATTTATTTAATATTTATTTTTCACACTCACATCGCCGCACTAGGATACCCTATGTCGCCGGAGGCATTAATAGTCACATTAGGTACACAAACACCCAAGAACCGAGAACAAATATCTACACGCTCATAACGGAAATGTTTGCACCGGCCGGGATACGAACCTGAGGTCGCTATTCTAACAATGTCTATCAGTGTCACTGATCAGTGAATCACGACGACCGTAATTCTATATTATGTTTGTAACCCGTAAAAAAATCTAGTTCGACATTGCTTACTAGATGGCGTAATAGTCCAAGAAATTGACGTGTCATTGTCATATGAGAGAAGCAAGTTCTGTCATCTGTCTAAAATGTTTATAAACAAGTTTTGATTACAAAATAAAGCCAGTTCGTCTAAAAGCGCAAAAAAACAACACGAGAATATTCCAGGATCCGAAACGAAAACAGACTGAAAAATAAACACCTGAGTCACATACTAGAGGGATACGAGAGGATAAATTTGCCTTTGATATCTTGACAGTGACAAAACTATTTCAAATTATTTTTTATTTTATTTATCAACATTCACACAAGGTCTTTAGGTCCCAAACTAGGCAGAGCCTGTGCTATGGTAACCTGATGACTGATATACATACTTATATACATATACACACCCAGACACAGGTCAAACAGACATGTTCATACACACAAATGTTTGACCTGTCCGGGAACCGAACCCGGGACCAGCGGCTCAGAAGGCAGAGTGCTACCAACTGCGCCAATCGGCCAGTCGAATTACATCACGCCATCTATTGGATACTTTTATAATGACGATTCCTTTTTTAGAAAACGCCTCATTGAATATGCACTGTTAGAAACACATCGTAAATTCTATTTGAAACAATGGCCTCGATTATATCTTCTTTTATTCATTTAAAATATTAATCACGAATATAATCTAAAAATCAATCAATAAAATCATATAGTTTCTTATTTTTAAATTACAAAGAAAACCACATGCCCCTTCTCTCAATCAAAAAACGCATCCACGGTATTCCAATGTTCCAACTTTCTCTGTACTACAGTTCATTAAAATCCGTTCAGATTTTGACGTGATAACGTTTTATAAATTGATGAATACCAGCAACACTCATGAAAAATAGTAACGTTCCGCGTAACGTTCCACCTGAGTTTTGTATTACATAAAATAATCAAAGTCAAAGTCAAAGTCGAAGTCAAAGTCAAAGTCAAAGTCATAAATGATTATGACGTTATCACGTAAGTCTATCGTCCGTAAACCGACTTTACAGACAACCAATATTTTTTTAAACATAAAACCAAAACATACCGCTAAGGTTACTTAAGCAATTATGATGTTATTTACGAATTTATAGACATTAATAGGTGCATAATGATGGCCCGTGTCACAGAAATTGAAAACTTTGTTGAAAACGGGTACCGAAAAAAGCAACTCGGTAACGATAAATTGTCCAGGCATTTTCAATAAGATTCGTACAAGGACATAAGTTTGAAATGCATGTTTACGTCATTCATTGTTCGATAATTACTCACTAAATGCAAATAAATATGTACAATCTAATTGGTTCAATAATTAATTTTAAAATGCATTACAATAAAAATAAAATTCATGTTTATTTTTATATCTTAATTGATAGCATCGGTGATGTTTTTATGGCATAAAAAATGAAATAAAAATACGTTTAAAAACGCTATGATATTTGTAAATAAATTAACATAAAACGGCTGATTCGGACTTTCGCGAATGTGACGAAGCGCGCAAATAAATTAATTCCCGTAAATATTATGTCAGCGGTGGTTTAAGGTTATGATAATATGTATAGATAAAAATATATGATAAATAGAGAAAAACTAAATGCTAATAATAAAATTAAAAACCATTTATACGCGAAAACTTGAAATAATGTTTTTATGAACGGCGTTTTATTTATTTTTTTGCCATCGCTACGCATGCTTATTATTGATATAAATATCTGCCAATTCCGTAGTTCTATAATTTTCTATTATTATTTATTGCTGTACTTGCAAGGCCCCAAACACACGAACGAATTTTGAGCCTTAAACAGTTAAATTTACAATAAAACAGGTATTCATATTTTGCAAAAACATATGTTTTTACTTTTATGAAATGAATGGGAAAAGGTACATGAACGCAAGACATTGATATAACTAAAATAAAAATGCGGGTAGTTCGTTTTAGGTCTAGGGTGGAAGTACGATAATAGGTCAAATGGAAATATATCATAAGACCTAGATTATCGAATGCAGTAATATATTGTCGAACTTGAGAGCAGCCAGGCTAACGTTAGAAATTAACACACCACAATGCTGTTATTATTTCACCGCGGTTGTTGAAGCTTATTTTGTTAGTTCCGCTATCCAATAATAGATGGCGCTAGTGACCATACATACGCACAATTCGCGCAATCGTTATGTTTGTAGAACATTTTTTTATATTTAATCTACCTTAAATAAATTTATGAACTTAAAAGTGTTAGTGTTCATATTAAATATCATATTAATTGTATAAAGTGCTAATATTCAATTTGTGTTAAAAATAATATAATGATTTTCTTCTAGACATGGGTAACTCATTAAATTCAAGAATCATGATCCGTATCTCAGATCAAAGCTCAAGCGTCTGAGACGGATCTTTGAGTCGGTTCACAGATCAGATCAATTTGTATTTTTTTATACGGAGTTGATTGTGACTCAAAACGAGACCCTCGGCCTCGCTATAATTGCGTAGTATTTGACTAAATGAAAATACTTTATAATCAAAATATCAAAACCTCATAAATTTTGTTTATATTTTACGTATAGAAATATTAATAAATAAAAAAATAAATTAGAAAAGGGATATGAAATGATTACTATTATTTTGTTATTTTACTTCACAGTCACTTGATTGATTTTAGAAACACATTAAGTCATGTTGGTCATAGATAATAACAATAGATAGATAACCATTTTAATAATAATAATATAATATGGGTCAACATTCAACTTCTGATCCCAAACTAGGCAGAGCCTGTATTATGGTAACCTGATGACTGATATATATACTTATATACATATACACACCCAGACACAGGTCAAACAGACATGTTCATTCGCACAAATGTTTGACCTGTCCGGGAATCGAACCCGGGACCAGCGGCTCAGAAGTCAGAGTGCTACCAACTACGCCAACCGGCCAGTAATATGACTACGAATTCCAGAACTAACATATTACGGCCATAGCTCGCATATGAATTAGCGTATCCACAGATAAATAGTTCAAAATCAACTGAATACAGCTGGAACATCACAGCTCGTGTGAGTCACGACAGCTCGTGTGAGTCATGCATTTCACAATGGAGTTACGGATCATGAGCTCAATTCTATCTGATTCGGATCTTTGAACCGACTCAGAGCTGAGTTACACATCTCTATTTGTACGTTCCCTCAGTAGTGTAAACAACTTTTTTACCATTATTGAATGAAAGCAAAAGCCCGAGGTGAGATTACATACGAAAACCATATGATTAGCGAATGCTACTAATTACCCCTGCGATGCCGTCGTGATATTATGTCGTAAAAAGAGTTTGTAGTAAGAAAATTATGAAAATTTAATTAGGGTTTTACATCTGTAGCCGGTAGCTGTAGGCGTCGTGTTACCTTCACGAGAAGCTCAAGCCGTAGGAGGGGATCGAACCAAAATCCGTCAGTATGACAGCCGACGCTTCCACCGCTGAGCTATCATCGCTTCAATATTTATAATTCATACATTTCCACTACTGTTAGGTTCATCTGTATATCATATCTATTTGTATGGAAAACGAAGCAACTTAAACTCAAGTGGGGTTTATGTGCTAATGACAAATAGAAAAACATACTGCCTTATTACAAAACGTGGACTAAGCGTAGAACGAAAGTACTGGGTTTAATCCAAGGACCAAGTGAAAACCGTACTACAGAACCAAGTTGAGCGTTGATTATGTGTCGTCTATGGTCTAAAGATAGTCCTCCGATAACTCTAGTTTATCGCTGGTATTAACGCGCGAAACGTTTGACAGTAGTTGTCAAGTTTGTTTACCATCTCGATTTTTGTTTTAAATTAAATACCTTTTTTTCGTGATTTCAAAGAAAAATGGACGTGAACAACGTAGATTACCTGGATTTAGATGATTTGGAGTTATTAGAGAACTCTTGGTAGTCGAAGATTTGTAATATAGTCAAGGACTAATTTCTTAGTACCATAACACACTGACTTTATAGTCCAGATTAAATCCACACTTAGACCACGTTTTGTAATGATGCAGATAAGGTTTGTAGCCTTACTACAGAAGACTAACGATTAATCGAGTTTGGCGTTCACAAATATTAAATGAGCATTGTTTTTGTAGATATATTGGTCGGTTGATGTTAAGCGCCATCTTACTCATCAGTTCAGATTCTGTCAGTATTATACATGTAAATACTCATTTAGACAAGAACCATAGACGACCACACAATTGACTAATATCTTTTCATACATATCTATTCATAATATTAAGTTATCATAACATTAAAACGAACGACCCCTACTACGAGTCTTGCCGTCGAACAATCGTTACACACTAGTAACAATGGTATTTTTAAATAATTATTAATTTTAAACAAATAATGGGAATTGACCGACTTCAAATACCTTAATTGGTTTACTTGGATGGCATATTTTTCAGTTAATTTGATTTAAAAACCGAACAATCGGATCGATTTCAAAAAAAAATTATATGGAACCACCTGTGAGGCATGACGTAACTAACAAAAAAAATCAAAATCCATTCATAATTGGCGGAATGATCGAGTAACATACATACAAAAAACAAACGATATGTACAACCCCGGAGTCTTCAAGTCGCGAGTGAATAGGTTCCTTCTAAGTTTGCGTGCTCCACCTTAGACCGCGTCGTCGCTTAACATCAGGTGAGACAGTGGTCAAACGCAAGCTTATAATCTTTAAAAAAAAAAAAAAAACAGTCGAATCTCCTTTTAGAAGTCGTTTAAAAAGGGAGATGACTAGCTTCTCGGGTGTGGACCGCATAACTTAGGTGTAAGATAGTGGTCAAGCGCTAGATCTATACAGTGTATAAAAAAACACCTAATTTGTTCTTGTTCATCTAATCTAAACTAAAAAGCAAATGGGCCCTTATTCTATTCCCTCTAAAACTCAAATTTGTATAACTTCTTACAACACTGATATTAGACGAGTTTCATTCTATTGCTGGCCAATTGCGCGTAGTTTTAGTTGGCATCAAATAATAGACATAATATACCTTAAACTATTTAAGCAATAATATATATATATAATATAATTTAGCAATTTTAATAAAAAGGTCTAATTTTAGTGTTGTTACTGATAGGTGCCATACTAATTTGGACTTTATCTTAACATTATAGGAATTATTTTACTTTCCATAAATGACCACCACAGTTTTCGAGTGATTTAAAACACACAAATAGTTCATTTATAACTAAGAACTGGGTGTGCGTATGCCTGTAGTTGAATCTAATCCAGTATTTAGTTTTGAAATTTCAGAGCGTATTATATATTCCTTTTATAACTGACTTCAAAAAAAGAGATTCTATTTTCACTTTATGTTTTGTAGTATGTTCAGCGATTTTACCGCCGCATTTTGAGCGATTTCGAAAATTCTTGTTAATTTTAAAGATTACGCTTCCGAAGCGTTCCCATTTAAAATTTATCAAAATCGGCTTAGTATTTTTTACAATATCTAGGAAAAACGTAAAGTTTTTTTTAAAGTTGTCCCTCGATATCGTAAAAATACTAAGCCTAGGTTTATGAAGCCGGTTGTTCCATTATATGTCAAAAGATTGCTTGTTATTCATATAAGCGGAATCACAACGCGGCAACGTGATTATTTTCTTCTTCAATCAAACTAACTAAACCTGTATAATATATATATGTATATAATATAATGTTCAACAAAGTGAATTTCATAATTAGAAATGGTTTTTTTCTATAATAGCTGTTTAAGCCAGCACCAAATTATTACATGAAGGACTCTTTTATCTAAAAGTGGGTACTTTTAGATAAAATACTCTTCATGTAATTATTTTAAAAAAAGTTAAATACCATTTGTAACTGTTATACCGAACAGAATTAGTACAAGTATAACAAAATACTGATAACTCGTAACAGTAGACAGAAAATTTCGGCCGTCGAAAAATGTCAGCATTATTTTTCGACCACCACCAGATACCTCTTAAAAGCTGATTCACCCGAATGCACAGAGGTCAGCGAGGAATATTTTAAAAAGCTGTAAAGAAACTTTTTTCATATTCAAACTATTTTTGGATCCCATGTGACGTGTTACGTTTGACATTTTCTGCTCTAACTTCCCATAGACAATAAAACTCAGATTGCGATCAATCTGAGTTTTATTGTCTTGTAAAACGATATTCATGTGCAAAATAAATGCAATGAGTTTGAAATCTATTATCTTAACCATATATAATAAACCTATCAGATATTCAAAAATTAATGTTATTATAGGGATATTTACCATATACAGTAGTCTCACTAATTGGATTGTAAAGAAAATAAGGCAACATAGAAGTCACTTGCAATTTACTTGGCATTTTAAGCTACACTATTTCCAACTTGAAAACTATCCAGATAGAGTTATTGGAGTGTAACTCAAAAACCGCTTGTCCGATTTTGATGAAGTTTCAATGAAAACACCTCGGAAGTAATACTCTATCAAACAAAAAACTGAGAATCAGTCCACAAATGAAGAAGAAATCGGGCAACATACATACAGTCGAACATATAACAGGAGGTTATATGTTCGACTGTATGTATTCTTTTATGAAGTCGGTTAATAAAATGGCAAATATTCCGATAATACAATTAATTCTTGTATTGAGCATTTAGTTTTGAAAACTTATCAAACATTTGTAATTTTTAGACTTTCGCGATTCGAACACATTGTTATTAAATCAAGAGAGATCACGAGTCTTCTCGTGACCACGACCAATGCAACTTGGTCGAAACGTCGAGGTAAATAAATTACTAAATGTTTTTCTCGCGATTAAGCCCCGTTTGATTTAATAACTATCCAACATTGTCGGTATGGTGAATAAATATTCGGCTTGTTTGCGAGTTGATACATAAATTACTATAGAATCGTGTAATCGATCACCAGCTACTGTACTGTACCGCAGTATCAGAAAATACAACCATTGCCCTGATTCGAAACGATCGACAACTAATCGAATCGATTAAATTCGATATTGTTCATACTTTTTATATTAACAAAATTTTGCAACAAAAGTTTTAACACTTTTACAGAAATTGTAATTTTTGAACTTTCGCGATTCGAACACATTGTTAATAAATCAATCGGGGCTTGATCTCGAGAAAAACATTTAGTAATTTATTTACCTCGACAATTGGACCTAGTTGCAACGTCGGTAAATAAATTACTAAATATTTTTCTCGAGTTCAAGCCCCGATCGATTTATTAACAAAGTTTTACAGAACGTCTGTAATACGGATTTTATTCATTGCCGAATCGATTCGATTAGTTATCGAAGAGTTCCGAATCGGGACCAGTAGCCGAAGCAGGAATCATTAGAGCAGCGTGAAACAATTGAACTCAGTACTAACTGTCATTTATCTAGAACTGTGACACAGAGAATTGATAGTTTGTGCGGACGGTACGTGCGTTATTCAATTGCTCATACAGCTGCGACACATATTACTCCTGCTTCAGGTACTGATAATAAATGTTACAGTTAATGCCTGAATTGTATTGCTCGAAAATGGCCCTTACTCTAAGTATCTGCAACTTTATCGGTGTAGTAACGCCGTCGCTAGCGAGTGTGGACAGCACAAACCGATAGTAGGGGTAAACAATTCATAATCTAAGGCGCGCAATAGTTTACGTCCATGGAACCCTGTCATAGCATGTTGAAGAATGAAGTAGCGTACGCCATCGGCCTGACGTCAGGGTGCGGCTGAAAAATAAATAAAATAACTTTACTTTTTAACAGACTTCAAAAAAAGGAGGAGGTTCTCAATTCGACCCGTATGTTTTTTTTTTCGTCTTTTTTTAATATTATTTTTATTTGTGTTTGTTACCGCATAACTTCCGAGTGGGTGAACCGATTTAGATCGTTCTTTTTTATTTAAAAGCTGGTGCTTCCCGTGTGGTCCCATTTAAATTTCATCGAAATGGGACGAGCACTTTTTGAGTTACAAGTCAAAAACTGAAAAATGCGTGCTTAAACTACACGATATTATAGTAGCGGGTGAAGACATCGGTGAACATACCTACACCACGATGACAATTGATCCCATGAGTAACAAAGGTCACTAAAAAGAGTGAAAAAAATTGTTTACAAAAAAATAGAACCGACTTCAACACTCAAAAGTATGAAATAACTTGTCGAAGTCGGTAGCATGAGCACAATATTTTGATATCAGTTACTTTTGAACTATCATGGTACCGACTTCAACAAGTTATTTCATATTTTTGAGTGTTGAAATCGGTTCCATTTTTTTGTTAACATTTTTTTTTCATCGCGGTCTTTTTCCGGTAGTGTACGCAGACATCACCATAATATCCAAACTAATGTTATAAATTTGAAAGTAACTCTGTCTTCACTGTTACGTTTCCATGCCTTAATAGCAAAACCTATTTGATTAATTTATAATCGGTATATAGATAAATGTGACCTTGGAGAAGGACATAGGTCAAATTTTAACCCGAAAAAATGTGTGGGATAGTTCCCGCGGCGTTGTAGTCCACATGGGTGAAACTGCGGGACGGTGGTACTTTATTATGCAGCGTTCGACCACTATCTCATTCGATGAACACTGACGAAATGCTACACGTATAAAGTTAACTGGCTCTTTGGAGCAGTATTTGGTGACAGTTTCACAGGAGGTGGTAAAATAGCCGCCATTTTTATAAAGAATCGTTGAGTTAATATAAAAGCATTCTTAAATTCGCCGCCCCGGGATCGCAAGGTATTTTTTTTTAAATTGGGATTGGGCAGGCGTTTGTCCACTATCTTAACTGATGTGAAAAATTGATACGAAAAAAAAAACAAAAAAATACATTGAAAAATGTGAAATCTCATACGTTCGCGTTTTGATAATAGTCGAGCTGAAAATCACTGTTGTTTTTACGGTGATGGGTTACGCGGAAAGGAAATCGTGTTGGCTACGGACTATTTAAAAGTATACTTCGGCGACTTAGTTGTAAAAAAAAAAGACGTGTGGCACTCGGGGGCTGCCGCGGTAAAGCTATTGCATAGCATTTTTTATCAACTTATGCAATTATTATATTAATAACTTATGCAGTAACGCCGATACAACCAATGCCACCTAGAGGCGAGTTGCTGAAATAAACACAAGCGTGATATTTCAAAAAAGTAATTAAAAGTTCTGCTATTCATCGATAGTTGACAAAACTAAAAAGTATCACCGCTGTGCCGGTCGGAGTGGGGGGTGTTAGGTTATTTTCGTTACGGAATTTCTGGATTCGGTCTCCACGCTAAAGGACCGCGATAGAAGCTATGCAATAGCTTAAAAATGTACTTCATATTATATAAAACTTATTTCATTACAAATATAAACCTCCAGGAAAAAAAAAATGGTGAAAAACTGTCTGAAAATCCGTTGCATCCGTAGAAAAATTTATTTGTAACTTGCCACAGTGCAATATATTTACAGTATACAGTCAGTAACAATCTTAGAAAATAATAACAACAAAATATAACATGTATACTTACCACAGCTTCATAGGTAACAAAGTTTGGTTTCAACTCCTTGCCGTTCATTGTGATAAAAGCACCTAAGTTACCCATAGTATCGCTGGAAAAAATAGTTTCATATTATTATAATTACATCAAGTTAATAAGGTTGGATGAAATGGAGACAGGTCTCAGGGATCATATGCGAAACTCAAGGGCGAAATTTACAAGACCTTAGTTAGACCTGTCGTAATGTATGGATCTGAATGTTGGGCAGCAAAAGAGGTGGATGAAAGAAAAGTGCATATGGCAGAGATGTAATTGTTGAGATGGATGTGTGGTGTGACTACACTGGATAAAATAAGGGATAATGAATATATCAGAAGAAGCTTGAAAGTATCACCAGTGAATGATAAGTTGAAAGCGAATAGATTGGCTTGGTATGGGTATGTCATGAGGAAGGATAAAAAACATACAACAAAACTAGTTACTTAGAGGAAGGCCGAAGAAGGCATAGATGGACTATGTGAAGAATGGTATGTTTATGAAAGGTGTGAGAAAAGAGATGACTAATGATAGAAGAGAATGGAAGAGAAAAACATGTTGTACCGACCTCACCTAGTGTGAGATAAGTACAAGAAAAAGAAGACATCAAGTTAATGGTGCCCTGCATAACTTTTTAAATAGTCAAAAAGGCAAGACTGATTATGCAGGTACAGTCAACAAACAAAACAGTCTAAAAGTTTGCTAACAAACCGAGATGTAGAAAACCCCATCAGCGTTTCTCTTGGTTTTAAAAACGTTCCACCCATAAGTAATGGAAGTCGGATTTACAGTTTTTAAACTACCTTCATATTTAATAGCAACAAAATATTATTTATCTTAATATCCACCTCCTCGCGTTCTTTATCTTCATTGCTGAAGTGTCCGTTAAGTTTTAAACTAATCCTCTCTAGAAGACAGATTTTTACGAAAATAAGCATCTGTTTTTTTCAGTAGCAGCATGTAGTGCATCATAAACATCCTACTAAAATTATAAATGCGAAAGTTTCTGTGTATGTGTGTATGTTTGTTACTTCGTCACGCTCAAACGGCTACACCGATTTCGATGAAATGGGGTATGGAGATAGTTTAAGCCCTGGATTAACACATAGGCTACTTTTATCCTAGAAAAGGTATAGTTCCCGTTGGATAAATGAGGTAGCGGGTAAACTGTAATCCACGCGGGGCGCTACTAGTTCTTAATATACTCACCAATAATTGGGCGCAGAGAAGACGGTGATACACTTCCCGTCGTGCATGACCTCGTAACCCTCATTTTTGACCTCATGACTCCTAATGATGTAGTCTAATTTGTTCTTAGCGAGGAAGGTCTCTGTGACATCAGGACCAAACTGACACCCCACGCCACGTTTCGACGGCGCCCGACCTTTCATATATTGAGGATCGGACCAGAGAAGCTCACACATTATACCTGGAAGTAACAAATTATTTTTTAAATAGCCAATAAAAGCCAATAAAACCTTCAAGTTGAATGGTGGTCGAAAAAAAAACGTTTGCTATAATTATTTTATTTTTATTTACAAATGATGGCGGAAGTTTTCAAGCCCGAGCCTTTTAGCATACATTTGGCAAGAAAACACTAAATAAAATGAACGTGTATTGAATGAACCGAAAACAAAGACCAATTGAAGCCCAAATAGTAGATTATTTACCTTTCTAAATAATAACTGCAGCGCTATGAAGTATCAAATCAATTAAGGATAAACCAACTAAATTGCGGAATCACTGAGCTTGCTTACTTAAAACAGAGGATGTTTTTTCACGCCGTTTAATTATATTGCTGACTGTACTCGAATTTTGGGCATAGCCAAAACCGATTTTGTGGGAGTTTCCTCTATAGCTGGCCAATTGCGCGTAGTACTAGTTGGCACCACATAAATAATTAACTGACTGAAGCATTGGGCTTCAGTCCTAATTTAGATAAGGCAATATTGGGAGCTTCTGCGACTTAAATTGGTAGTCGGTTATAGACTGTCGTTCTCATGACATGAGTCAAGTGGCATGTGGAATGGGACCGACAGTACAATTATTATCTAGATTAATGGGTGATGCCTTGGTCCAGCAGTGAACTTAATATAGGTGAGATGAAAAACGGTAACTGTAACTGTATCTCAAAGTTAGTTCAGGAAGCAGTCCTTGACAGCCAGTGAGCATTCTAGTCTTGCGTGATAACATCTTTGACCACATCGTCATTGACCATCAAGTGAGATAGTGGTGAAACGATATCTATACAATGTAAAAAAAGAAATGATAATATTTTAGTCCCTCTTGTCATAAAATTTAAGATAATCTTTTTTTTTTAAGATTATAAGCTTACGTTTGACCACTGTCTCACCTGATGTTAAGTGACGACGCGGTCTAAAGTGTAGCACGCAGACTTAGAAGGAACCTATTCACTCGCGACTTGAAGACTCCGGGGTTGTACCTATCGGGAAACGCAGACTCATGCAGTGAGTTCCACTCCCTGGCAGTACATTATTCTCTACTCACCATCTTCAGGCGGTTGTTTATTCCTCTTCACCGCTCTAATGTCATCCAGCGTGATGTCATCGTTCGAGAACAAGCCACCGTGCATCACCAGCACCCGTCCGTTGATACAATGCGCTAGAGGTAGCCAATTGTAAATTTCGGTGAATAAATCGGCCATTTGCGCCGAATATTTTGACGTAACCTCCCCGCGGAAGCCGTATACGCGATTCATATCCACTGTTTCATGATTACCTGGAACACATCGAAGTGATGCCTTAGAATCGTTACTTCTTCTTCTTCTCAGCAATTGGACATCCACAGCTGGACTTATGCCTCCCCCATATAGGGGGGATTTGCCAATTCTTGCCACGCTTGCCAGGCGGGTTGGCGAGTGCAGTATGATTTCCTATCCTCAGAAGGCATTGCTGCCCACCTTCTGGTACGTGATCCCTTAGCCGACTCTTACGGCACCCGCGGGAAAAGATGGGGGAGTACTATACTAGGCCGGTACCACCACGGCTAGTAGTAGTACATTACCACAGAATTCCGTTGAAATCAAATTAAAAAATAAATTGAGAACTGTGTAATCCTATTATTAGAGATTGTGGAACGTGCAAGTTTTTATTAGACCTTTATAAAATACTATACAGTACGTCCCGGCTTCACACGGTTACATGCTTGAAGTTTTAGTAGGGAACCCTATTATTTTCTTGCCTAAAAAAATTAGCCAATGTTACTCAGGGATAATGTAGAATTCTCATGGTGAAAGAGTTTTTGAAATCAGTCCCGTAGTCTTTGGGTTTATCCGTTACAAACATGCAAATCTTTCCTCTTTATAATAATAAGTCTAGATAACGTAGATGTACGTACTCGATAACCAACTTTTTTTTTTTGTTTTGTGAAATTTGGAGACATAGATTTCCGAAACGTTATTTTTTACGTTCGCGTGTTAAAAATTAATAATAAGCTATTGAAAATTCGTTCATCGGAATATACACGAATCTTTACGTCGATTTCGGATGTCGTTGTCGATATAATCAATTGTTATGCAGAAGTTCATGAAAGAGATCACAATGTGAATGTCGAGGCTACCCACCTCCTCGACAACACGGACATGATGAGAAGGCTTATAACAAAATAACCTTTTGAGCTAGTGTAGTTAAGTGTCAGTGAGTAGTTAAATTAATGTTACCGTAAGGAACACTTGAACAAAGTGTCTTCCTCTTAAGAGTGCGCGTCTATTGGCGCGCCCCAGACACACACCCACACAGCCAGACACCAAACACACATATACTCATTTGACATTTAAATACATCTATACATCTAACCAGGCGGGCATTCGAAAGTACCCTACCACCGTGCTGGGAATTTAATAACGGTGTTACCTTCACCGGAAGCTCGAGCTGTTGTTGGGGATCGAACCAGTGTCCGTCAGTTTGAATGATAAGTTCGAAGCTTATCCGGCGTTGCGGTTCGTCCGGCGCGGGCCAATGGACGCGCAATCTTAAGAGGAAGACACTTTGTTCGTGTGTTCTTTACGGTAATACTATTACGCTAACACGCATCCTAATTGCGACATACGTTCATAATTTACTAAAATAATCGTTTGCGTCTGATGTTGAAGTATCAGAGAAATTTGGTTAATATTTTGCTGATCAGACAGATGCTTATTTAACGATTTCAAGTTCGGAGGCAGATGTCGCCACTGACAAGGTGAAACAAGAAGAGATACTAGAAAAGTCTTTACGATCCTAATGTAAGAAGTTATAGATTTAAGCTATCAAAAGGGTCAAGATGTTTATATGACGGCCCACTTAAAGCGATAACAAACCATAATACAAAAAACTCACCTCGTGACATATAGAAGTGATCTGGATACAAAAGTTTGAAACTGAACAACGTGAAGATACATTCGACACTGAAAGACCCTCGATCCACGAAGTCTCCATTGAACAAGTAAGGGTTTGTCTCTGATGGCAAACCGTTCATCTCAAAAATATGCATCAAGTCATAGTATTGGCCGTGGATATCACCACAAACTGTAAACTTAGCATCGTCTGGTACCTTTATGTCTATCAACGAGGGTTGTTGCATTAGATAGGCCTTTACATCGATTAGTATCTGAAAAGATAATTAAAAATACACATTACTTGTTTTTTTCATATATGTATAACTCTCAGCAGTGATAGCAGCCAGAAATGATGGTTACAACCTAGAGAGGATGATGATCACTAGCAAAATAGAAGGAACGAGATCTCGAGGTTGCAGTCCAATACGTTGGTCCAACCAGATTCGCTCCACTGTCCAGATACCTCAATACTCAATACTCAATACTTTATTGCACCATATGTGTACAAAAGGTTCTTAGGACTAATTATAAATAGAAACAACATATGACCCTGGTAGGGTGTCGCAATATTAGTGCAAACGGACCGATTCATTTTATATATCGTCTTTAAATGTGTCATTGAAAAATTCGTTAATGTTGTAGTATGTTTTGTTGCAGAGTATGTCCTTTAAGTGGCTATAAAATGTTACGTCTTTATCGATGGTTTTAATGTTGTCAGGTAGTTTGTTATATATTTTTATGCACATAGCTTCTGGACCCGAGCTGTGCATTTTACCTACCTGTACATGACGCTCTACAAACTGCGGGCAACATATCGAGATGGCGCTTATTCATCCAGAACAAAATTATTAGTGGAGGTGGTCACGACCCTCAGACATGAGGATATCGATTAACGGAGGAGGATAACTCCCAGATGTACAATGGCCCCAATTCTGTTAATCACTCGAACTAGCTGAAATTCACTAAAATTCTTCAAAAAGATATAGCTCGTATTATATTTACGCTAAATTTGTAATTCGTATAACTCCATTTAATGCTATCCGTTATATTAGACGAGTTCTATTAAATTGCTGGCCAATTGCGGGTAGTTTTAGTGGGCACCAAATAAGTGGCGACTTATTTTACGTAAAACTACCCGCAATTTTAATAAATACATCTAATTTTAGTGTCATACTCATTTGGACTTTAATGTAACCATATAAATATGTACCTACTTATCTTACGTATCACATATTCCAGAATTTTAATTTAGTTTAGATGAACAAGAGAATCACTTGGTACTGACATTAGTATGTCAGGTTAAAAGTTAGATGCTAGGCCTAGAATGTTTACTGGCTCTCAAGGGCTGCTGCCTGAACACACTGTCACCGTTTTTCATATTTGAGTATGGTAGGTAGCCCAGGCAGGTACTCGAAAGTACACTACCACCATGCTGGGTATCTTGATAACGGTGTTACCTTCACGGGAAACTCAAACCGTTAATGGGGGTCGAACCAGCACCCGTCAGTGTGACAGCTATCGCTCTCGCTAGCGCTCTCTGAACTATCATCGCTTCTTACAAGGGCATGGTTCTTATTCAACTTGCTGGCCAATATGTGTTAGCGGTAGAGATGTGTAACTCAGCTCTGAGTTGGTTAAAAGATCCGAATCGGATCAAATTGAGCTTGTGATTCGTAACTCAATTGTAAAATGCATGACTCACGGATCAATCGTGACTCACACGAGCTGTGATGTTCCAGAGCTATAGTCAGTTGATTTTGAACTGTTTATCTGTAGATCCACTAAGTCATATGCGAGCTATGTAAGGCCGTATACTCACGGATCAGCTGTGACTCACACGAGCTGTGATGTTCCAGAGCTGTAGTCAGTTGATTTTGAACTGTTTATCTGTAGATCCGCTAAGTCGTATGCGAGCTATGTAAGGCCGTATTTATTTTAGTACTGGAATTCACAGTCATATTATCTATGGCCAATATGACAATGTATTTCTTAAATTCAATCAATGAGTGTGATGTAAATCAACAAAATATTAGTAATTATTCCATTATCCTTATTATAGTTTTTATTTTATTTATTAATATTCCTACACATAAAATATAAGCAACATTTTTAAGGTGTTGATATTTTTCTGACAAATATATTTTCATTTCAGTAAAACATTTAGTCAAATATTATGCGATTCTAGCGAGGGACTCATTTTGAGTCACAGTCATAATCAACTCTGTACAAAATAATACAAATTGATCTGATCTGTGAAACGATTCAAAGATCCGTCTCAGACACTCGAGCTTTGATCTGAGATACGGATCGTGATACTTTAGAGAGTTACCCATGTCTAGTTAGCGGTAACCATCACATATGCACAAATTTTCAGACCACCCGAAAGGACTCCGACCTATCCGGGTGGCTGTTATCCCAGTCAAGACAGACAGCTCTTGTCCTCCAAAGATCCAACAGCTCTGAGTTAAAAGCACCATTAGTAGTCTCATTTGATGATATTACCTTATATGCATATTTCTTGTGAAGTTTCTTCTGTTGTTTATAATACTCCATCAGATCTATGATGAACTTCAAGGATATTTTACCATCTTCGTCCATCTCTGGTCCATTATAGTCATCTTCGATACCTGTAAAAAGGAGAAAAAATATAATAATGATAATTAATTAGTATTAATAATTTGACTAAGATTCACAATTTAAATGTAATATATGAGATATAATATGTATTGGTCTACTCCTATACATATTGTCCATATTGTGTAAAAGAAAACGACTCTATTTTAGAAGGAAATTTGGCAGGCCGGATTATGACCCTTCCGAGCCAGAATTGGCCTGCGAATGGCCATACTTTTCCCAGCTGTGTTATATTTTTTCAAGAAACTTTTTGTTGTACTGAATTTACTAGTTAACCGTCCCTGTTTATAAGTCCTAATAAAAGATATGCAAGAGTTTTGATCAAATCTAATAATATTATCTAGGAATGGACTACCTTTAAACTGTGCCTCTCGCGTTTTGGCTAGACAAAATACTTTTCTAAAACAGTTTTTCACCATTTTAATAACAAAACTAGTACACAAATATTTAATCATCATATATCGCAAACAGGTTATGTGATAACTTGATAAGGCTTGGAAAAATGATAATTAGTCAAAATAAAATTTTATCATTATAGTGATTATCTTGTTTTTAAATTGGTTATAGGCCAGTAATGCCCTGAAATTTAGTTTAATCTAAGAGTCTTCCCAATACAGAGCTACGATTGCAGGCCCCCTCGGCTAAGCCTACGAATAGATAATATGAGGATATGTTAGTACGTCCAAAAAATTACCCAAACTTAAATCGTGTCCAAGTACGCGGGGCTTAAAAATCGTGTCCAGCGCTTCATAAGCGGTAATTTTTCTTGCAAGCACAGGTCAAATCTTTACCTACCTTTTTCGTTTTTATTATTGTGAAATACAGCTGTGAATTTAATCCAATCAGTTATTGTTTGGCGAATTAAAGCACGTTTAATTTTAATGTATCCCCGCAAATTTTAAAGTGTGTGATCTACCTAAGTTGCTCAATAAAACAAATACAGTCGAGTCCATAAACCACAAAAAAGTTTTCTCATTTGTAATGGAAAAAAACCTGGTTTGGATCATACGTCGTTCTGGTTTGAAGTAGGGCCACTTTTTGTGTAGAATATGTTCTGAATTAGGTTTCCTCATATTATTTGTTCATAGGGCTAAGCCACGTTTTGCTCAGACTGTGGAGTGGATATGGGGCGTTTACACACTCCATTTGTGCTTGAGATAATCTGCCTGCTTGTCGATGGCAGCGGAGAAGTTAATGAGAGCAATAAATCTAAACATAAATAGTTTATGTTAAAATTTTGTTGGCCAGCCACGGTAATAATCTTCGTCATATCCCTACCCATTTATTTTAAAATTCTAAGGATTACTATTGACCGCTCAATGTGAACTAAAATACTACTCTAGTTGGGTGATGTGAAAATATATAGATTTTCCATTTTGCTAGAGTCACAGAATTATCCTTTCTATATCAGTTCGACTAAGGATACAATAAACATATGAGCAATTTTTTTTTAGTTCCAATACTATCGCCAGTTTTGTGCATAATTATTATCTGAGATCTGGCTAGGACTCATGTGATAGTTGCTGACTCAGTTGCTGCCCGCCGCCTGACACGATCATAACTCCCAGATGAAGACTGTGGAATCACGGGAGATAATAATAATCTAAAGTTTTATAATATACTTACTCATTGACTCTAGATTAATAGTATCTGCAATATTCACTTCTTTTTGTGTCACTGAAATAGCTTTTTCAAATGCTATTTTCTTTACTATTTTATTGCATTCGTTATACTTCATTTTGGCATCTTGATCATTTGGCCTTGCTTTGGTTACCTAGAAATATAAAAAGGTTTTATTTAGCAGTGATGGAATAATTTGCATGGCCTCCTGACCAGAGTTCTGACCGAATATGGCCTTAAGGCTAAGCCTGAAAAGATTAGGTATATTGTCAAATCAGGAGTACAGCTTAACAATAAATCTGGAAAAGCTGTCGGAAAGAACGACGCGAAAATAGTCAATTCAGCAACATCTTTTTGTATTTTTTTGTAAAGAAATTCATATTTCAATTTTGGTTAAGTGTTATTAAAACTGATATGGTTTTGACACATTATGAATGTATAAAACACCGGAATTACTCATGCAATAAGTCAGAGAGTTCCGACTATAGTTTCAATCACATTCGGTGGTCTTTTTCAAGGAGAGTACTAGGTTAACTGTGACCACGTCCGCGAGAGCCTCATATTCTCCTCGAAAAGATGTGATTTAAACTATAGTCGGAACCCTCTGAGTTATTACATGAGTTTTTCAGTATGCTCGAGTTTTATTCATTCATAATTTGGTTAAGTGGTTATATTTACCTATATCTGAAGATTATAAATAAGCCTTGCAATTTGTATTATTCTTATGTATTGTTAGTTTTTCTTACTTATTATTGTTGATTATTTAAAAAGGGTATATATCCCCAGCAATCCTTCAAAGAAATTTCATAGAGAGGCATCAAACACCAAAAAATGTGTTTTGCAAAAACTTAATTTTTGCATAACCAGTAATAGTTAGATAAACAAAAACAGATACTGAAGCTATATAAATGATTGAACTAAATATATTACAAGCATAATCCATGTCAATATACTTGGTATTAAAATAGTGTAGCTCTTACGGAAACTGGAGCATCATATCCCTGTTTTATCCTATAGGATCAGATCATTGTCCATTTGTGGGTTTCATTATTTCCTAATGGGATAATGTAACACTAAAAAACATTGTATTTAAAAGCATTATGTCTTTTTACTATTTTAGTCTTACTTTTATAAAGCTGGCTTTGTATTTGTTACTAATATAGTGCATCGCACAATAATCACAATTTTCACCATTCATATTAACTTAGTCATCAATAATGCATTCTTGCATTGTATTGTAAAAATAACAATAATATTTATGTCTTCATGTGTATGTGATTAAGAGAACATCATTCGGAAACAAACTCTCCTAATGTTCTCTTTTTAGACCATAGATATTTATTAAGAGAAACTATTTGACCTGCCTGTTTAGTTAATTTCATTTCTTATAAACCATTCATTTAATGCATGAATAATACAAATACTTGAACTCCTACTTCAAGCTATACATACATAGAACATTTCCACTAAGATACAATCTAAGTATCTGTAAGTCTGTCTTCTAGTCATGAGTGAATAGGCGGATTCGTTTAGGCAAGTGTGATCCACCAAGTCTATATAATCATTACATTATTCATAATCTTCATCCATCCTTCCCATCCTTCATGAACAAAGTTAGCTGTACTAACTTTGTTCATATGAAGATTATGAATCACACTAATATTATAAAGGCGAATCTTTGTCTGTTGTTTGTTTGTTTGTTACTCCTTCCTCCATAAGTCCATAAGTCCTCCATACCATGGACACATTTACCACATCTGATGTTAAGGCAGTTTCTAACTGAACAAATGCTCGATTTGGGAATATGGCATTATTGGCTAAAATGATTTTATTCGAAATTTACATAAGCTGTCAAATATGAAGATTTGTATATGGTAGGCTTATAAATGTTTAAATACCTTTAATATGGAAGTGAAACTGAATAAGAATTAGGTACATTTACATAATGAAAGTAGAAAGAGAACATTATTTTTCAATGTTTGTTTACATACTCACATTTTGCTATATGAATGTTTTGAATTACACCTTCATAGCACTCTTTAACTCTCGAATTATACCTCTATACTAAATATGTACATACCTAAGTGTCTCAAAGAAAATATATAATAGCAGTATCTATGACAACTTTCAAATACTTCATACTGTTTATGAGTGACTCTTATGTATAGTCAATATTACATTTGACAATGGTTTTGGCTACTTCCGGAAGCCTTCATAAGGATCTAAAGTGGTGAGTATGTTTTAAAGTACCAGATTAAATAGTTTTTTAAATTTTTTATACTTTCTGTGGCATTATGAAAATACACTTGTATTGTTTCTATATGGGAAATTTCCCATGAGTCTGAGATATTGTTGGGTTATGTAATTTAATTAGACCATTGTTTAATTTAACCATTGCTCAGACTATTGTTTTAACACCATGCATTATTTCAGACCAGAAACTTTTGATATATTGTTTCACAATTAAGCTCTTTTAAGCTGACTTCATAAAAATAGGTTTACAGTGGTATTATGTGTGTACCCTCAGAATTCATATATACAAAAATAGTTTAAAACATTTCTAAATTTTACTTTCACTTTGCATGAAAATTTCATAAGAATTTGTGCAGAATATCGCTCCAATTATAAGAAAATATTTAAACATCTTCTACGCATACAGGTATTAGGTTTTTATAGTATCTAAACTGCAAAATTATTATGTTACATGTTTATGTTATGGTATTATTTGCCAATAAGCATGAGTGCCTTAGATAATAGTTTTCCATGTTAATTGTGATCAGAAACTAGTAATGAACATTAAATTTGAGAAATCTTCCTATGGCATTTTTACAACATAGAAGAATGAATAAGTATTACTATTCTTCAAATGTGTTTTAATTTATTTATATTGTTGGTGGTCAATTTTTCTTTTGTTTTTAACAACAGTCAGTAAAGATGTCCTAGTAGGATCCCCTAGAACTGTGATGTACATAGAGATACAGGGCATGATTTAATAATTATTTACATGGGTTTGCACTTGGCACTTACATGTTCAAAGTCCTTGAGGGCTAATTTGTATTTTCCAAGAGACATGTGAGCCGCCGCGCGTCTATAATATGCCTTTGCGTAAGTCCTGTCCAGCTCAATAGACTTTGAAGCATCAGTCAAGGCATAACCAAAATTTTCTAACCTGAGGTTAGATATACTTCTATTTGCATAATAAACAGCACTCGTAGGATTTTTCTCTATCGCTGCAGTGTACAGTTCTATCGCCTTATCATAGTGCTGCCCTGTAACATTTAGGTTATGTCAATTACTTTGGAACATATCGACTTGTAGGTGACTGTAATAGAAACTCACGTTTAAAGTAATCATTGGCTTCGTTTTTGAATTTCTCCGCAGCATCGATATCAGCTTGCGAGGGCAAAGCGCTTTCCGCAGGAGGAATGTCTTTAAGAACAGCTGCAGTTGCCGTAACTTCTTCGGTTTCAGCCATCGTTCTCTGTTATATATAGTTTGGATAACGCTGTTCTCCGAAGTATCTTAGCGGTGGAACAAATTCTCTCACTTTATACATAAAACAAAGTAACTGATAATTAACATGCAACAACCGCAACTCATGACATGAATGAAAATTAAATTTTAAAAGAATACTTCGCACGACAGTGACATTGATAATTTATATAATAGTTTGACAGCTAATTGACAATTAAGAAAATGACAAACGTTTTGGCTACGCATCTCTTTTGCATATAGTCATATGGTTAGTTGGCGTCAAGTTTATATTAAAATAAGGTCGGTTTTTTATTTTAAAAACTATAAGCTTGTGTTTTGCTACTGTTCACCTGATGTTAAGTGAGGACGCGGTCTAAGATGGAGCACGCAAGCTGAGAACTCATGACTTCAAGACTCCAGGATCGTATTTAACTTGCAACACAGACTCAGACAATGAGTTTCATTCTTTGGCAGTACGCACAAAGAAAATTGAAGAAAAACGTATATATTTTTTTAACTTATTACGTAGGTATAGGTGGTATGCCTACCTATAGTGATGGCTATTTATCAAAAAGCAAAGTGCCAGTTTTCTCGTGACCACAACCGGTAATTTCTACTTTTTGTTTCTTATTTACAATAGCGTTTGACACTATCTCACCCTTTGTTAAATGATGATGCGGTCTGTGATGGATCACTGCCTGCCTGCCTGATACGTGTGCACTCGTGACTTGAAAACGTCGACGTAAATCAAATATTTAATGTGTTTCACACGATTAAGTCCCAATTGATTTATTAACAATGTGTTCAAATCGCGAATATCTAAACATGAAAGAAACATGACACATCCTAAGCCTATCCTTTTCCCCATAGATATTTAATTAAACAATTTTAAACATGTCCTGTATAAATATTTCTTTTTTTATGGCAATAAATGATTTATTATTATTATTAATAACTGCGAGTAAATGCTATAAGAAAAAATGCATTAACCAAATCGACTTATCCATTTTGAATATTTTTTTCAATTCGGCTGCGCACGTTTCTTGCACTTTATTAATGTCCTTATTTATGTTTACACTCTTGAATAAAACCTTAAAACTTGCACCAACCGAATTATGAATTATCCGAGATTCAATCAATCGAATCAAAATAGAATTTTTGCCTGCAAATATGTCATTTAATCCAAGATTAGGGCGAAAATCTGAGATAATTTAGTTGGCGCAAGTTGGCCTTATAAAATAACGTTTAATGGTTAAAAAATAAAATGGTTATACATATATGAAAATATGCATTTATTTCCACATATCCTCAACCAGATGGTACAAGTTGCGTAAGCACTTTAACCACTGTCTTCTTGTCGAGCTTGCACTTGGGGTACAATTGTTGGCAGTCGGCATCAGACGTACCACCTGCTGTGACCGCTTCGTATAAGGCCGTGCCTGACAGCATTCTATGGACGAGCGAGTTACTGAAAACATAAAAGTTAAAACATCAAAATCTTAATAGGTAACTAGGCCCTTGACAGCCCTGAATTCTCCTACGTAAAACATTATATATTTACAGGAAGTTTGTGTTACATAGCTTGAAGAACTGATGGACATTGGGGTCGAAAGGTTCTTGAATGGAGACCACGAACTAGCAAGCACAGCATAGGTCAGCCACCTACTAGATAGATGGACGACCTGACTAAAATCGCAGGTTAGGGCTCGATGCGGGCCGCTTCCATCCGGTCCTCGTGGAAATCAATGGGGCGTACCTATATTCAGCAGTGGACGTCCTATGGCTGAGATAACATCCCACTTTTCTTTGACAGAATAACAGACATGACGTGACGCTACGTAACTACACAAAAAAAAAACTTAGCCTACACAGCTCAGTTCCTACCAGCATGGCTGTAAAAATTTATAACAAAATTGCGGGCAGCTTGAAGGCAGAAGAGAATGACAGGAACTTCTTTTTCTTTCTTCTTTTCTTATAGTATGGCCTCTGAAGCAACTTGCCACAATTCTGCCAATGTCCGATCATGCTAATGACAGGGACTTTGAAACTAAGTTAAAATATTTTTTTAAAACTGGCAGATGCCTTTATTAAAATAAAACACTAATACGTAACTAATTACAATACTGCAGCTACTACAATAACATTTGATAAAAAAAGAGAGATATTTATAAATATATATATATGATTTTTTTAAGGATAATTATGATTATAAATCATTTGTTATGATTATATTTCCAAAATTCCAGGGTCATTATATGAACTGTTAATTTATTCTATATTTTATTATCCTAAATACCTATATGATGCAATAAATGATTGAAACTGAATCTGTAACTGAGATGATGGTGATTAGGTTAGTTTGCAGATACTTTTTTCTTCGTATTAGGCCTCATAATAACAAGCTATGACATTCAACTGTTTAAGCAGCAGTCCAAGCGATCATTCTTTGTTTAGACTGTGATTAAGTTTTGTTTTTATTTTTAGCTAAAGTTAATACATATTTATGTATGAAAAATTATGAAGCCTAGGAAAGGGTGCCTACCCTGGGATGCTTACGCTCGCTCAGTTCATCCACCACAAATTGTTCTACTATGGCTTTATCAGGTAAACCTTGTAGAACCCAATTCAATCTAACAAGTTGGCGTAAACGGGTATGATCAAATCTTGGGCGATGCAAATAAACATAGGTGTTATGGAGTGCATTAAGCAATGAACTTCTAAGAATGAAATCTCAAATGTGTAGTCAGAACAAAATATTATGGTGGGTGATGGTGTGAGTAAAGCATTTATGGAAGCGATGGCCCTTTTCATGAAATAGGTGGCAAACAAGCCGGCGTGCCGCCTGATGGTAAGCGATCACTGGGCACTGGGGGCATTACGAATCGTTGCCAGTCCTAATAAAGACTCTGTTAACTCTCCTTTCGAATAATACCATATTGTAGCTACTCGGAATTACCGAGAGAAGAAGCTCGTCTCACATTTTGCAGGTGTGTGGCATAAATAATCGGTTAATTACACGTGGATGTCAATTGCCTTGTTCATTTGTCGCAGAAAGTCTAAACGAAAAGTCTAAAACTGTTCATTTTTCTTTTTTTATTATTATTTTTTTTTTATTTACATTCACACAAGGTCTTCAGGTCCCAAACTATGCAGAGCCTGTACTATGGTAACCTGATGACTGATATATATACTTAAATACATTTCGCGCGTCAATATTTCCAAAAATATTATATCAAAACGTACCCACAGATTTTAATAAAAAAATAAGTTTATTTTCTAATTGGAACTATTTGTCATTGTAAGTATGTATTTTTACTGACCTAGATAACGAAGAGAGCATGGAATCAAAGTCGGTAGCGTTCCCAGTAATGACGTTCTCGTTGGCCAGCTGCACGTAAGAACAGGTGAGGCGCTGCATACAGGATCCTGAGTCCACGTTGTACTTGTTCAGGGTCTCATCTAACTTGGCAAACCAGTCGGACACTTGGCTGAAGTCGGTTTCTAGACCTGTAAAAAGAAGGTCAGCCAAAATAGTACCTTTTGTTTGTCGACGCCCTCGAAGGGTCGACATGCGAAATTTTTTTATTTTTTTATATTTATAACATTCACACAAGGTCTTCAGGTCCCAAACTAGGCAGGGCCTGTACTATGGTAACCTGATGACTGATATATATACACATACACACCCAGACACAGGTCAAACAGACATGTTCATACACACAAATGTTTGACCTGTCCGGGAATCGAACCCGGGACCAGCGGCTCAGAAGGCAGAGTGCTACCAACTGCGCCAACCGGCCAGACATTATGTCGCCTGCGGTGTTCGACACGTACAAGTCGGACTACACATAAGTCGGATAACACACAATTTATCGGCCGACAAGGTCGCGGGACAAATGCCCCCTAATGAAAACGGAGCTTTACTTACTTCGTCCATAACCTCCTCCATAGCTATACGTGAGTGCGTGGATAATCTTCGGAAGGATAATGACCGCTCCAAAGCCAATGATTGAGCCGATAAGTACACCCCCAAGGTCGATTTTCACTGGCCCATAGAGCCCTGGAGCTGTACTGCCGTAAGCACCCTATAACAGACCAAAATAAGTTCACACGAAATTATTTTTTATACTTTTTTAATCTACCGTTTGACCAGTATCTCACTTTATGGTCAGTGACGATCTGATCGAAAATGTTATCACGCTAGAACCAGAGAAAACTTGCTGTCAAGAACTGCTGCCTGAGCACACTATGTGTTTGGTGACAGTTTTAGCTAGTCAGGCGGGTACTCGAAAGTAACTTACCACCAAGCTGAGAATTTGATAACGGTGTTACCTTTACCGGAGGCTCAAACCGTTGGTGGGGATCGAACTAGCGTCGTTGAAGCTATGATTGCTCAACGGTGGTAGCGTCGACTGTTAAACTGACGTATACTGGTTCGATTCCCACCAACGGCTTGAGCTTCCGGTGAAGGTAAAACCATTATCAAATTCCCAGCATGATGGTAGGGAACTGTCGAGTACCCCTCTGGCTAGCTACTACCCTGATATATATCCTATAGTACTACATATAATTAATATTTAATATTTATTTATTCATTCTTTGTATGGTTATCTATCACATAGAGGAACGTGATGGTGGTGAAACCACCACTTTACTCTATCCGACAGATAACGTTTCCATCCAAAGGTTGCCTGGAAGAGATCGCTTGCTAGCGATAAGACCGCCCATTGTTCGTAGCATAATTTAAGTTAGATAATCTGTAATTGTCTTTTGTATGGTGCAATAAAGTATTTTGTATTGTACAAAAGATTTTTACATACGACGTTAAAACTAGCTTGACAAATAGGTATAGTTTCTTACTTGTCCACTACCACCATAAGTTGATATCCCAAACCGTTCTGTTCTCTGCGGTTGACTGTCTCTCTCATCCCGGACCTTCTCCACCCTGGCTGATGGTTCAGCCAGCTGATCTTCCGTGCGTTGGTAGCTCGGCATGAACCCTCTGAAATCGAAGCTGTAATCGGTTAATCCTTAAGAGACATGTTTTTTTTAATCTTTAAATCGATAGACGTGCATGCGAATTGCCGAAATGTAAATTGTTTTTTTTATATGTATGCTTAAAGGTTTTTTTTTATTTATCATTTAAAAAAACACAAGGATAATCTGCAGATGTATAAGAATAAATACAGTTAGTATTTAAAAATGCAGTTACTGTAAAAATATATCTCCAATTATGTCAAAGGCTGTAACCATAAGGATGAAAGTTGGTACATGGATAAAACGTTGTCTCTCGATTAGCAAGTTATCAATATAGGTGCCTTGCCTAAGTAAATGGCGAAGCTACCGAGCGAAGGTCGTTCACCTAGTTATTAATTTCGAATAAACCCTACGCTAAAGGTGTTAAATATGTTTTATTTATTTTTAAATGTTTATGTTGATAGATATTGATTGAAATATTTAGGGGTTCAGCGGAAGGGAATTGCATTTTTTTCTAATTACTGAGCATTACGGCTTAACGAGGTAATATGTAAAAAAAAAAGTTAAGTAAAAATCAACTGTGTATGCTCTTTTAGCGGCAGGGGTTAAAAATATAAAATTAAAAACGGATAAACCGATTTTGATAAAACATGTCAAAGAACCACCGCTAGGAAACCCGCTTTAGACAGACACATGGTCATGGTCATAATTATCCACCCCTTTTGAGTTAAAAAATTAGGCTCTGAATACTTACCCATCATTCCTGTACTCGCCCTGAGCGCACGCAACGACCACCAAAACGAAGAGTAATTCCCATACACCCATCTTGGAAGACCAGCTACCACTGCCGGCTTCCTCGCCGGCATATAGCTTTATACGACGCGTTCCGAAGCCTGCGTCAAAACAATGACGTGTGGAAACTCCATTGTAAAGAATTATGATCACAGAGTACCATATAGTTTGTTATTATGCAATGCTGTGACAAGCGACACGGTGCTGGACAAGGTGTCTTCAAAATTTAATGTTTTATGTTTGTGTTTTCTATATGTGGTACCAAAATGACACACTTTGAATAGTATTATCTGATAGGTACTAATATTACCATGTTACTCTACTATATTATATTTAAAGCAAATAAACTTTTATTGCTTCATTCATTACTTCATTCAAAATGGTAAACGGTAGAACCCTCTGTCCTCCGCTAATTGCTTGACATTGGTGGTAATTGTGTACTTCAATCCAACAAAATAAAGTTGTGTTAAATAATAAAATTCTTATATTCCTTGTATTTTAATTAATAATTTATATGAAACTTAAATAAGATAATCTTAAATAAAATAATTAGAAAAACCACACCACACACACGCTTTTGTAGTTGGCCGAACTAAAAGATTCCGAACTAGAAGATCTCCATACCAAATTACATCGAAATCGGTACGAAGCCGTTTGAGCGTGAAGAATTAAGAAACATACACACAAACACACTTACATACATACACACAAACTTTCGCATTTATAATATTAGTAGGATAGGAAAAGTATATATATAAGTATGTATTTAAGTATATATATCAGTCATCAGGTTACCATAGTACAGGCTCTGCCTAGTTTGGGACCTGAAGACCTTGTGTGAATGTTGTCCCATATTATATTATTATATTGTTTTTGATAGAAAATGGAATATGCCACATTGCAGTTGCGACAAAATAAAAATAAAATACCAATAAATGGAACCGACTTCAACACTCAAAAGTGGATCGATAATAAAGACTGTGACATGAGATTTTTTATATTAGAGAAAGTTATAGATGTTAGCATTGAAAAATGAACACATCGCTTAACATCAGGTGAGATAGTGGTCAAACACTTGCCAATTCCAAATGATAAAAACAAATATTGTTTTAAAAAATTGTATTCTTAAGACTGTTATTATTATTTAGAGCAGAAAATTGAGGCGCGTTGTGTACGCTCATTTAAGTGTCATTGTCGTTTTGGGTCTGACTGCCATGTAACATTATGTTGATAACATTTTCAGTGTCTCAATATTTGTTAGGCCCAAGGTTCTCGAGTGGAGACCACGGACTAGCAAGCGCAGCATAGGACGGCCACCGACCAGGTGGACAGACGACCTGACTTAGATCGCAGGCAAGGGCTGGATGCGGGCCGCTTCCAACAGGTCCTTGTGGAAATCAATGGGGGAGACCTTTGTCCAGCAGTGGATGTCCTATGGCTGACATGATGATGATGATGATGATGATGAATATTTGTTATGCCAGCATATTACCACTGCTGGGCTGGCGTATAGGCTAGTCCAGTGTGGGAGTTATTAGACCGCCCAAGGGCCTCCGACATGGCCCAATGACTGCCTGTCGGCGCAATTTATAATTTACTAGCTGCGCCCCGCGGTTTCACACACGTGGATTACGGTTTTCCCGCTACCTTAATTATCCCACGGGACTCTACTTTTTCTGGGATAAAAGTAGCTTATGTGTTAATCCAGGGTTTAAACTATCCATACCAAATTTCATCACAATCGGTGTAGCCGAGCGTGTGTAGAAGTAAAAAACATACACACAAACTTTCGCATCACTATCACTACATAGTATAAAACAAAGTCGCTTTTTCCGTCCCTATATCCCTATGTATGCTTAAATCTTTACCTCCTACCTTAATTATCTGGGATAAAAGTAACCTATGTGTTATTCCACGATCTAACCTATCTCCATACCAAATTTCATCGAATTGTAGAGCCCGCGTGAAGGGTAACAGAAGTTTTTGAGTTTTTTTGCTTATCCCACGGGAACAGCAATTATTTTCGGGATGCAAAGTGGCTGTGTTATTCCAGGGTCTAACCTATCTCCATACCTTATTTTATCGAAATCTGTGTACCCGTTTGAGCGTGAAGAAGTAACAAGCATACACACAAACTTTCGCCTTTATCATATTTGGAAAAGAGATTTAAAAGGAGAGTTATGGTCGTAGTGAAAATTACTACAATTGACTTAATTTTGCCGCCTCAGTTTCCGCGCGCTTGTGCGACATCTACCTCATATAAACATATAATATCATTGACTTTTCATCATAATTTCATCATCAATCATCACCACGCGGGTAAAACGGCGCCCGCGAGGCGCAGCCTTGGGCGCAAGTATTTCATTGATTATATTAAGCACCTTGGCCACCGGTGGTTACTAGGAAAGTAGATGTACCATAAGATTTGAATGAGAAGTTTTCCTACTAAACATACGTATGTATGTTTAGTAGGAAAACTTCTCATTCAAATCTTTAGAGACGTTGCAGAAATACTTACTTACACCTGCTGGCTGAGCGACCCTTCCAATACATAAACTATATAGAGACACGTAAACTCTAAGGCTTTCACGGCCGGCGTTGCATGTTGTATGTATTGCTTCCGGGCTGTTTGGCCGTGGTCTAAGTGAAACTTGTGTTCCAGACGTTTCGTCGATCACTGCGGTCGACATCTTCAGTGGTTCAGGTCCGAGGGGCGACAAGAGCTGGAACACAAGTTTCACTTAGACCACGACCAAATAGCCCGTAAGCAATACATACAACATATATAGAGACACCTTCTAATAAGGATCTTGGGCTTTGACAAGAGCAAGCGCTTCTTCAGACCTTTCCCATAGTGGGTGCGTTTCCGCCATTCTTCCACCTAATGATGATGTTTGTATAAGCCGGTTCATTAAATAAATTAATCTCAAAGGCGGGTTGTACTGCCGTTAACAGAGAGTCAGCAAACAAAATGTCTGAGTCCAGATTAATATGAACAAACAAGACCGAGTCCTTTTTCTTTCAAATATTAAAGCTTCAAAATTATGTGTTTGGTACAATGAAAAATACTACCAAGTAGGAAAAGGGCAAGAGAATGATGATTGGAACATAAAACGTTACAAATCCATCAACTAGTTATTGCTCGGCGAGCCTACCTGCAATGCAAAGTACAATGGATTACGTTAGTGACGACTTCGTTTGAAACGGCGGCGTTTTGGTTATAATGACGTAACATTTAAGAAAAAATACATCAGTATTGTACCACCACCATCTTTAATTTTCGATCACAGATGGTCAGCAGTAAGTTGTTATAATGCACTTTTTTACAATCAGGTAAATAAGTAGGTAAAGTTAAAAGTAAGGACTATATTATTATTGTAAAATACTATACATAAACCCCCTTACTTATAAACGTTGAATAAGCTGCGAATAGTAATTCAGTGTTTTGTTCCGTTCTTTCAACGTCAAACTGTCATATAAGCGACAAAGACAAAACACTGAATAACTATTCAGAGGTTATTCAACGTTTATAAGTAAGAGGGTATATGTGTATACATAGTATTATTAATCAGATATAAGACACTATGCGCTTAATAAAACAAGCAAAATTGGATTTGATTTATTTTTACATTTTTTTGTAAACGAACGTCTAGTCAAACTTGTCAGTAATACCATATCAAAAATCATTTTTTCATTATTTTAATTATACCGCACGATAACTTCAACTCCTTTGGCTTCGCTACGCAACACGAAATATTTATGTTGTACGGCGGTCATAGCCGCCCCGTCCCGCCGCCGCCGCCCCGTCTGTGACGCGTTAGCATCTTTTACTATTCAAATAAAACATAGGTACCTAACCTATGTTTTATTTGAATATTCCTTGAACATTTACCAAAATGCTCTAAGTGAATTCGAGCATGTTATAAATGCCTTAACTAAATATAACATTTTACTAAGGATAAATCTATGCCAATATTATAAAGCTAAAGAGTTTGTTTGGTTGAACGCGAATCTCAGGAACACTGGTTGGAATTTAAAAAATATGTTTGTGTTGGAGAATCCATTTATTGAGAAAGACTTTGGGTTTTATAATATCACGCTACGACATATAACGGAGTTAAGGAGAAAGCCGTAGTACACGCTGGTGAAAACGCGGCGCGCAGCTAATAAGTAACAAATAAATTAAAAAATGTTATGTCAATGAAAGCACAATAGCTCTTATTAATTAGTAACAACATTTCAAGACAACTGAACAAGAACATTACTGTGTTCATGGGGTGTGTAACACACTACAAATAAGGTAGAGCTATGAAATATTACAACTGTCACGTAGTGATTTGTTTTGTGTATTCCAAGCCCACAGTAGCGCTGGGGAATCCCCGCTTCAAGAGTTGGTCCAATTCATAACTTGTTATATGTTATACTTATACATGTTTCAACATCACTATGCCATTTGCCATTGCCATTGTTTTAAAGACCTGTATATATGTTAATTTAAGTTAATTTAAAATATATATTTTTTTTATTTCAATATGCTTATTTAATTTAATGAAATAGTATTATTATGTTATAAAAGTCAGTTAAATAAGTCAATGTTATATTATTTTCTCTCTAACTGTTTGTTAAGCTGAGTCATTTATTACGGGCAAGCGCAGATGCCTATAACATAGGCTAGCGCCTAGCGTAGGTATCTGATGTTCTTATTTATTGTGGAAACTATAATTGTAATATATTTGTAAACAAAACATGTCCAGTAATTGAAAATTTTGTGCCAATAAAGAGTAATATTATTATTTCCCATGATAAGTATGATGCATGTTTGAAATCAGTAAGGTGCTCAATACTATTTGGTCAAGGATGAACATAGGTAAAGTGGTGCATAATCCGATCATCCCTGGCTGAAAACCTCAAGCGCTTTTTATTCTTTTTAAATTTCAGTGATTTTTATAACCATTTAATTGAGCTCACAAAAGAGCATTTTATGGATGGGTATAATATTATCTTCTTCTACATGGGCTTAGATTTTCTTTTATTGTTCTAATTTTATTGATGTTGATCCAAATTGTTGATTGACAGCTGAAGCTCCCATTGCTATGTAGGCCATATAAAATATCATCGCTTCAATTTTCAGGACCTTATGAGACCTATATTTCGTATATCTCAATCCTCACTCATACAAAAGTTAATATCGGTTCTAAATTTTTTTTTAAATCTAATTAAAAAAAAACTTTTTGGCATATTTCGTTTAATTCTCTTATGTCCTTGACAATTTAAGGTATTAATATTGCTGTTTAAATAGCAGTCTCGAAAATGGTGACTATGGTGATAAAAACCAGAAAAACTACTGCGCTGCTGTAGCAGCCAAGTTTTGTCTCTCAGAGGCTACATGTCGTTCAACAGTTCAAACGACCTGGAATTACAATGAAGAGACCGGTTGCATCAATAAAAGGCCTGGTTCTGGAAGAAAGCCACTTACTGAACCACTGGGTGATCGTTTTCTAGTACCTAAGCCAAAGAGTCTATTTTAAAGTCATATTTTAGAAAGAATCTAGAACTTACCGACATTCCAAAAGAGATACATTTAGTTTTGTTGCGTGGTATTATTCTGGTATTATGGTAAACTGTCATGTCTGTTCCGTGTTTATGTCTATCTATCCACTCCATCCGGTACTGGCGTTTTAACTCGCCATTCACCACAGTAATATGGAGACAATACGCGGAAAATCTGTCGGTTATGCACAATGACTTCCGTACATATTTTGTGCTAACATTATATAAAAATGGATCCAAACGTCTGCCGTTTTTCGAGAGGACACCATCTTAGTTAATTACCTCCATTTTGCGAAGAGTGCTACTTACTTACTACTCTCGCACCGAAGCCCAGTGTTGCTGTCGCAAACAAAACATTTCGTCGAGAAATATTAGCTATACGTGTATGAATTTGTTTCGCCAATACCGTTTAAATCGTCTATGACGGTTGTGTCGATCGGCTTAAAATATTACCTAGAAATGTCTAGTTTTTAATGGTTCTAAGGCTCTTTCTTTAATTAAATTTAAGAGAGCCTCTTGGAGTAGCATAACACTTAAATATTTGCATTTAATAAAGATTTAAGGTAATATAGTTTCGAAAATGTTAGTGAAAAGTTTAGTGATGTGTTGCGGGTTCGTGATAGTGGTTGGCTACAAAGGGAGAGATGGGAGGTTTTTCTCATTCAATTTCGAAGATCGGGACATAACTGTAAGTATCTACTGAATTTAAAAAAAAGTATATGTATTACCTATGTTTCACATTATTTAGAAAACACGGATGCTTCTAATCCACACTACTTCTGCCAAGCCTTAATAAGATGACGAATAGATGGCTTTATTCGTCACCTTTATTGTCTGTAGCTTTAAATAATTTTACTCATTAACAACAAAATAAACCATCTGAAAAAACTTATAAATCTTTTATCTATAATAAATATTTATTTCCAATGTTACTGAGTGTTCGCGTGCTTATAGATTGCTTAATTACTTAATAAGTTTCTATCTATGTATTCAACATTTAAAATAATGCTGTCAAAAGATTATGTGAGAAATGTTTATTCAAATAATATCGTTTTTTGACATACAATTTGATTGGACTCACTACCTATATTAATTTCAAACATGAAACTTCGTAGATTCACATACAGTACATGTAATTTTTTAAAGTAATGTTTTTTCAGGCAACAGTTCATATATTTGCTTCTTATACTGAGAATTAGCGGGTCCATGCACAGTTTCTCTCATCTGAGGTTATCGAGTCTTATAAGCGCCTTAATGTGTAAACGCCCCAATAGTTTCGCGTCGATAGTAGTGTAATTGGGAACGCGGCGTCATTCTGTCTAATATTAATATGTTTTGATGACGTACATCAGTGCGACCTGGATTCCTACACAAACGATTAATGTTATTTAATTATCTGCTCGAGCCTATTTAATGAAGACTCTTCTACATTTGAAGCGATGATAGCTCAGCAGTGAGAGCGTCGGCTGTCAAACTGATGAACGCTGCATTCGATCACCACCAACGGCTTGAGCTTCCGGTGGCTGTTATCGAATACCCTACCAAAGTTTGAACCTACCCTAAAGTTTGAAAAAGTGTCACTTAACACATCGTCTCCCTTACTAATAAACATTGCATAACCTCTGAATAGTTATTCAGTGTTTTGTCTTTATCGCTTATATGACAGTTTGACGTTGAAAGAACGAAACAAAACACTGAATTACTATTCGCAGCTTAATCAATGTTTATTAGAAAGGCGGAGTGTGATTCAAGACTGAGAGACGATTTGGATAGAAGTTTATTTATTTATTTATTCTTAGCACTGTGGAGGGCTTAACGCTATGTTGAATTTTTTACCAATCATCCATAAGGTGAAAGAAAAGTCATAGCAGTGTTTCAGTAAAATAAAATAATATTGATACAAAAGTCAAAACAAGTGAAAATTTGGTATTAGAAATAATTTCTTAACTCGTTTCCTCTGAGAATGTGAAACGTGATACTTTTCTAACACACCTGCATGTTTTTATATGTGTATGACTTTGTTGTTCTTTTTTTAAGGTCGACTTGGACTTTTCAATCCCGTTTTTATCAATACCCATAAAGAAGACCGTAGACTCTTTTGGAATGTCGGTAAGTTCTAGATTCTTTCTAAAATATGACTTTAAAATAGACTCTTTGGCTTAGGTACTAGAAAACGATCACCCAGTGGTTCGGTAAGTGGCTTTCTTCCAGAATCAGGCCTTTTATTGATGCAACCGGTCTCTTCATTGTAATTCCAGGTCCTTTGAACTGTTGAACGACAGCCTCTGAGACACAAAACTTGGCTGCTACAGCAGCGCAGTAGTCTTTCTGGTTATTATCTATCATCATAGCCACCATTTTCGAGACTGCTATTTAAACAGCAATAATAATACCTTAAATTGTCAGGGACATGAGATAATTAAATGAAATCTGCCAAAAAGTTATTTAAATTAGATTTTTTTTTTTAATTTAGAACCGATATTAACTTTTGGAAATTCGCGCCATAAAATGTGGTAAAGAGTTGTTTTCTTCATAAACAAGCCTCTGTCAAAAATTTAAATTCGGGACATACTTTTATAACTTTTCACTTAACACTTAACTAACCCTTTTATAGCTGGCCAGTAACAATGTGTTCAAATGATATGATTAAAACCTTTTATTGTGTAGTATTTTGTTAAAAATCAAAACCGTTGGTTATTTGCAAATGAGTTTATAGTAATGTGTGTACTACTCGGTGACCTGGCAAAGGTACCATATACTCATAAATTATTAATATTTTAAAGTGACACAACTCTCCTTTTAAATTACTCCACGTCAATTAGGGTAAAAATGTCGGGTAATTGTTCATAGAAAAATATTAATACCGTGATAAATAAATTTATAGAAATAAAATACAGCCTTTTAACAAAGTTACCTACATAATGATCTATGTGAAATTTCATTGTAATCATTATAGTACTTTCGGAAACTTCCCGGACAAACATCGAGTCACGAGATTTGTATATCGATCATATATATGTAGATTTATACACTATGCCACTATAAACAACGAATAGGTACGAAACAATAATTCGAACGTCATAAAACTCTTACAGATAAGTAGCAAAAGTATAAATTTTCCAAAATTTATCCGAGCGTTTGATTGATGCGACGCGTGACCAAAATGCTGTCACATATTTGGCTCAACGAATCGACGCTTTACACATAATGTGTATCATTATTAGAAGGTCGAGAACCCATATCTGTCTGGATAAATCTAACTTAGATTTTAAGGCAGTATTTAAGTATTAATAATGTAAATGTGTTATTATGATAATAAATTAAAAAAAAAAAGTCAGCATAGCAATTCAACGTGGCAATGGTGCTAGCATTCTGGGCACGCTGCCAGCCGGTAGCGGGTTAGAACATTTGAATTATCTATAGGCTACCAATAGCTAGTGGATTGCTTAAATGTTATTGAAGTAAATGCAGTATTGTAATTAGTTATTAGTGTTTTATTTTAATAAAGGCATTTGCCCCAAGAAAAAAGTATAGCATTATTTATAACATTATGTCTTGACTGAATTGCATCATATTCTTGGGGATTGAATTATATCATCACTTTACAGGAACTACCCTCGGTGAACATCAACCCTGCATCTCTGGTCCTGGGGGGTGCTGTTGTCATCGGCACCACAGTAATTCTGCCGCTGGTCATGAAGAACTATATATCCAACTCTAATCCTGATTATAGAATATCAAGATGTTAGTATGAGATTCCTTTCCATTTTAATGCTATGAACTTCTCGGCGCTGTATCATCCGCGCCCCCGGCTTGAGATACATTTGGTACTGAGTATCGGTAATATCATTATATAACGCTGTTCCGTATATCTCTACTGGAAGGAAAAAAAAATTAACTCCTACTTATCGCTCGAACGGGGGGAAGGGGGTAATTTTCCGTTCATCTCATGAAAAACTTGTAGTGGCTTATTGAAGTGTTTATTTTGTATAAAAAAATTTTAAGAACAACCTCGTTCATCGGTGCTTCACTGTGGAATACCTAAGTGTGACGGCAGTGTTAAAGTGACAGTTGATGTCATATTGTTCATTTTTTATTCTAAATTTGGGCTATTATAGTGTGGGCCTAAACATGACCGTCAAATACGATTTCTTGGGACAGCTGTCAAGGTGACAGTCGATGTCGTTCTTTGTCAATTTCGCATAATTTTTTTTTTTTTTTTTTAAGATTATAAGCTTGCGTTTGACCACTGTCTCACCTGATGTTAAGCGACGACGCGGTCTAAGGTGGAGCACGCAAACTTAGAAGGAACCTATTCACTCGCGACTTGAAGACTCCGGGGTTGTACATATCGGGAAACACAGACTCAGGCAGTGAGTTCCACTCTCTGGCAGTACGCATTATAAAAGTGGAAGCAAAACGCTTCGTGCGTAACGGTCTCCTTCTCGTTATCTGAAAACCTACTACTTTCATGCTTGAAATACAGTAGCAGTAGTCTCACTAATCCGACACTATTAAAAACTAGGGGGTGCCGGATTATTGGAACGTTCGGATTGTTGAATTATATATTAAAAATCATAGGTTTTATATTTCAAGAAGATACGAGATGATAGCGTTATACTTGAAATTTTTAGGTAATTATTTTCAACTTAAAAACAATAGATAGCACACAATGTACCAACGTGTAACTGTGACATTTTTTGAGGTTAAACTGATACCGCGCAGGGTTGAGACTGTGGAACGAGAGTAAGAAGTGCAGGGTGCCGGATTATTGGACGTAATTATTGAAGCACTGGCTTAGTGTGACTCCACTGTACCCCATACCATACCATAGACAAAGTAACATTCTACAAGCGTTAACGCCGAGAGAAAACAAATGTATGAGATTGACACTTCACATATCACGTGATCTACGAGAACTAATACTCATCGTTAGCGGTTAGAGAAAGGGAAGCGATGCACCTTGTCTAGGCCCCCTGTACTTAGTTGTATTGGGTCTCTATTTTTCATTAGGTATGTCTACACGACTGTGGTATTCGTATATCGAGGAGGTTAACATGCTAGACCTAGAATGCTTATTTGCTTTCAAGGACTGCTGCCTGAAGAAAATATTTGTTTGGTGACAGTTTTTCAAACTTGAGGATGGTAGCTAGGCGGGTATTTGAAAGCACCCTACCACCCTGCTAGGAATTTGATAACGATGTTACCTTCACCGGAAGCTCAAGCCGTTGGTGGATCGAATAAGCGTTAGTCAGTTGCACATCCGACTCTGAGCTATCATCGTTTCACGGTCAGTAAGTTGGTAGTTTGAAGTTTTGTTACGTACCTATTTTTCAAGTGACGTTAGAGCAAAACGCTTGAGCTTTAATACATTTCGAGCAAAGCCTTATTTAATTGGGGCTTATTCGTTCCCACGTTGATAATGTTGCATTTTTTTATCACGCATTCATTTAACACAATCTACGAAGGAGTAAATATGTACGTAATAAACCTTCGACCAAAGGTTTGATTTCAAACGTAATATCGACCGAAGAAAGTTTCGAACTAGCTATCTTTCCTTAAGAATCCATAATTTTCTTCGTCCGTCTGTAAGTAAGTAGATTCGCAACAGGCGTAGGGACACATAGTTATACTCTGTCATAATCATGATGGAACAAAATACACAGAGATCACACATATGATTTTACTATACAACTTTTAATTCTGGAAGCACTTAATATTTTTCCAAATATTGAATATATATCTATAATGAGACACAAGAATTTCAAATATCCCCATTCATTTGAATTAGCGACATGGACCACAACACCTACTTCTCACAGATTTCTTGCCCAATGTTGAGCTGCAGGTCTTCTTTACCTTACATGGCTTTGGTGGTTCAACAATACCGGCATCTGTTTTATTATACTGAGTTTCCACATGAATGAAGTTCTTTTTTTTCCTAGGAGCTAGGTCGAAGCAACCGAAGGGTGGGGTGTATTCAATGTCCCAAGTTGCATTGCTTGATAAAGAGCTTAAAGATTCCTCGTGACACACGCATTCAGGCTCTTTGAAAGTTGGACAGGCGTTAATAACTTTATCTATAGCCGACAGGTCGTTACAATAGACATCCATGTATGCACACTTGCAAATATCCTCAGCAGCTTCTGCCAAAGCTTTCCTGATTTCGGCATCCCTCTGTTTTTTTAACTTGACCATCTTACGAGCTTCGACTTTGGCTTGTTCTTCGGGACTACGCTTTTTGATGATTTTAAAGACGAGAGGATCGCAGTCCACGTAGGGGTCTTCGTTATGGGCGATCTCTGTGAGGTCCTTTAGTGGATTAACCTGAAATATCCATACATTTAATCAGCATACCCATCAATTGTTAAATTTTACCACGGAGGTCACATTTTTGGTAACAGAAAATAAGGTAGATAATACAGAAGATTTTAATGAATATTAAAATACTGAAGACACGACCCCATAGCGAAAATTTGCTGTTTCATCTTATAAGAGTACCCATTACGAACAAAACGTGAAAACGGCACATTTGAGCACATAACTATCTATATAATAGAATTAAAACACTTTAAGTAACCCTTGACACAAAAATCTTTCAAAAGTAAAAAAATATTGAAAGGAAGGAAAGGAAGAACCATGTCGACTACATCAGCAATCAAACAAACAAAACTGCATCAAAAGCGGTCCATTCGGTTAGGAGATACGTTTCCACTGACAGGCACTTAAAATGCCCCTCTTTTTGCATCGGGGAGTAAGAAATCAATACGTAGTGAAAAATAAGCTTAATAAGCATACAATAATAGAACATAAAATGTGTCAGGGTATTGAGGAATCTCTTCTTCATGAACAAAGAGCGTACATCCAGGTTATAGAACAGCATGAAATATTAATCATGTGGTCATCATTGTGTTGGTTATATTTCTTTTCACCTGAATAGTAAATGTGTCTCCCTTTCTTTGTACTTTGAGTGCTGGTTTTGGCACAAGAGGCTCCTCAGGTTCAGAGTCTCCAGCACCAAGGTCGGCTCCTGGTTTTGCTCCTTTTTTCTTCTTCTTTTTATTTTTGTCTCGATCGGGACCTCCTCTTGCGCACTTGAATGTCATCCTTGCCGCAACACTTTTCCCGATCAGACCCGGTGCCCATCCACGACGGGGCTGGAAAATATTTATATGGAAAAAAATAGGCTTTTGTGTCTGAAGCCATATGTCGCTTTAGTTTTAGTTTCGATGTAGTCGAATACGTTAGAATAACTAAGCCTGGTTTAATTTCTGACACTCAAGGGGCAGCTACCAAATCCTGGATTATATTCAAATATTTCGCTTGAATGCTGCATTATTTCGGCATTTGCATTATAATAAATCATATATTTGCATTATATCATCACGGTAGCTAACTACGGATAGTCAAAAGGTAGGTAGGCTTTTGACTATCCGTAGTAAGCTTCATACTTCATACTTGTGGTATTTCGTTTTTACAGCATGGTTAATGGCGGTTTCTCACGACTACTCTTACCATAAGATTAATTGACTAGCCGGTTGGCGCAGTTGGTAGCACTCTGCCTTCTGAGCCGCTGGTCCCGGGTCCGATTCCCGGACAAGTCAAACATTTGTGTGCATGAACATGTCTGTTTGACCTGTGTCTGGGTGTGTATATGTATATAAGTATATATATCAGTCATCAGGTTACCATAGGACAGGCTCTGCCTAGTTTGGGACCTGAAGACCTTGTGTGAATGTTAATAAATAAATAAAAAAATAAATAAATAAAAATAAATTTAGAATAAAATTTAGAATAATTCCCGAAGTATTTTTTTTACTGTGTAGATCTAGCGTTTGACCACTATCTCACCTGAAGGTCAGTGACGATGTGTTCGAAGATGCTATCACTCTAGACCTAGAATGCTCACTGGCTCTCAAGGACTGCTGCCTGAACACACTATCTGTTTGGTGACAGTTTTTCAAACTTGAGGGTGGCAGCTAGCCAGGCGGGTATTCGAAAGTACCCTACCACCATGCAAAAAATTTGTCAAAGTCAATCAAAGTAAAATACAATCTGCCTACCTACTAATATTATTGTAGTAGCTGTAGTAATGTAATTCGTTTTTATGATCACTAATAATCAATAGTAACTAATAAAAATAAATGGTAAATAGTTCTGTCTGAGTGTTGAATAGTCAGACAGCTGATAGCTGTGACTGATAACCATGATGCGGGTAAATAATGTACCTTAGTAGTAGAGAAAATTTACCTTAATTCCCGGGATATCTGGAGCATTCCACAGCCAACCCATGTTCGAAGGTACGGCGTAACCCGGCGTTAAATACATGCATTGTTTATGCCCGATATTTATACCTGAAAATTATTGTTGTTATTTTTGTACAAAATTGTTTCGGAAGCATATTTTTATGATTTATTTAATCCTACTTATATTATAAATGCGAAAGTTTGTGTATATGTGTATGTGTGTGTGTATATTTGTTACCCCTTCACGCTCACACGGCTATACCGGTTTCGATGAAATTTGGTATGGATATAGCTTATACCCTGGATTGACATATAGGTTTATTTTCATCATCACCATCATCACCGTTTTTTATCACCACGCGGGTACAATAAAGGGGCGCAGCTAGTTATATATATAAAAAATATGTCCTCAGCAGGAGTCTGTTATATAAAATATGAAAGTTTGTATGTTTAGATGTATGTTTTTTAATATATATTTTATAAGTCTAGATTTCGATCACTATCTCAATTGATAGTCAGTGACGATATAGTCGAAAATGTAATCACGTTCGACGTAGAATGTTGTTGTATGTGTTGTTTTAGGACGCCAAAAACGGCTTAACGGATTTGAATGAATTTCAACAAAGACATAGATAGTCTGGAATAGTAGGCTTCTTATCCGAAACAATCTACTACTAGCTGCATGCGCCCTGCAGTTTCACCCGCACGGATTACGGTATTCTGCTACTTCAGTTATCCCGCAAAACCATACCTTTTTTTCCGGGATTAAAAGTAGCTTATGTGCCACGCTATCTTTAACTTATCTCTCGGGCAAATTTCATTCAGATCCGTTTAGCCTAAGAGAAATATATCTAGGGAGGTTCCGTACGTATGGCATATAACTCAGATAAATATGTGCTGCAAACTCAAAGACTTACAAGGATAGCGAGTTGAGCGGTCTAGCGTGACGATAGGGACATTGGGTACAATTCAGAGTACGAATTAACCTTACCTGGATAAATATCGCCAAATGTGTAATTGTACTTTGATGACGCACTCTTCTTTTTTTTCTTTTTTTCGTCGACTTCGTCGTCACCCATCTTGTATCAACGACGACTGATACAAGACGCTACGGAAATTCGATTGATTATAGGATTAATTTTCAAGTTTTTCAATAAAGTAGTAAAACTTTTATCTTATTGCGTTACTATTAAACGTTTACTTTACATTTTACATTTAAAAAAATATCAAAAAAACCTAAGTTTGACGCTAAACTTTTGATAAAAAAATAACACTTTTTCAAGGTTATTTTAAACCAATAGCTTGTAATAATTCTCTTTATACTTGGCTAACGCAGTTGTCTACATAAATAAATAAAAAAAACAATAAAATAAGAAATCACAAAACTCTATTCTCACTTATACTCTACCTACAATCACAAACACTTTCTACGATTTAAATCCACGGCACGAACAACGCTTGTTTGCTGGTCTTTTGGTCTTCTCTTGACTAGGAGTTTTCTTACTTTTAAGCTTTGGTGGATCAACAATGCCCGCATCTGCTTTAATGTACTGAGTATCAACATGTATAAAGTCCTTCCTTTTTCTCGGAGCCAAATCAAAGCAACCGAAAGGTGGTGTGTATTCAATATCCCAAGATGCATTGCTAGAAAGAGAGCTCAGAGATTCTTCTTGACATATGCATTCAGGTTCTTTGAAAGCTGGACAGGCGTCAATAACTTTATCTATCGCCGTCAAATCATTGCAAAAGACGTCCATATAAGCACACATGCATATATCTTCAGAAGCTTCTTTCAGCGCTAACCTGATTTCTTCATCCCTCTGCTTTTTTAATTTGACCATCTTGCGAGCTTCTACTTTAGCCTCTTCCTCTGGACTCCGCTTTTTAATAATTTTGAACACAATAGGATCACAGTCAACGTAAGGATCTTCGTTAGGGTTTATTTCTTCGAGATCCTTTAATGGGTTCACCTGAGAGATAAAACAAAGTGTTTTTATTACAATTTTGCGTTATATTTTGCCTGGCTCAAATAGACAGTTATGTACCAAAGTTAGCGTAGGTACGGTGCGTCAAATCTGGTAGTTCTGATTTTTGCCGACTTGTTTATGATGTTGGCCCAATGTATAATCCAAGACTTCGAGCGCTGAACGCAACCTCGTCATAAATCGAAAAATCTGCGAAATTTTCGCCTTTATTTCAGGTATTGGCAATTTTAAGCCAAAAGGTCTAGTTTTTTCCAACGCTATGTTACGTTTTAATATAGAAGAAATTTGCTACAAAATAATACTGTCTTGTAACTGTAATACTACATTGAATCCATATTTAATCTATACTCAGCCTATGCAGACTCAGTAGAATTTGAAATATTACGTGTGCTAACAGACTACGGTAAATAACGTGATGAATCTTTGAATCAATATTGAAGAAAATCGGTTTTTGTGAGCTGAGCATATTGCCATAGTGAATAGTAAGCTAAGGCCCCAGATTACACGTTTATAATAGAATCTTTCCACACAATACCCCAATAAGTCTACGCGTGACATAATATTGGTTAGTGGATAGCTACAATTTCTAAATAAAAAATACCTGAATAGTAAAAACGTCACCCTTCCTCTGGACCTTTAGAGCTGGCTTTGCCACAAGTGGTTCTTCTGGCTCTGAATCTGCACCGGCCTCTTGACCTGGTTTTCTCTTTTTCTTCTTTTTATCCTTTTCTGGTGTACCTTTTGCGCATTTGAAAGTCATCAGTTTTGCAACGCTTTTACCAATCGCGCCTGGGTGCCAGCCGCGACGAGGCTAAAAATTGAAGGTTTTTTTTACCATAGAAACTTGTGTAATATTTGATTAACGTTCGTGGTGGCTCAGCGATCAGTGACACTGATTTTAAAACCTCGACCCCAGATTGGATACACAGGTGGGGCAAAAAGTTTGTTCTCGGGCCTTGGATGTTTCAGACTACCACCAGCACTAGTCTTCCGTTGGGACCGGCAAGTGACGTCACGCACGAATATAATAAATAGCTTTCTACGTGGTAAGGGACTTTGTCATCAGTCACCAGTTTCATAAACCTGTACCTCGTAAATTTCTATCAGCCGTTTGAATTCCTTGTAATATATATCGAGTGGATATAGATAGGTACCTTCTAAGCTTCACAATTAATCTAATGATAAAGTTTTCAAATAAAATATCTGTTCGTAGCGGTTGTCCCCTGAGTCTTTTATATAGGTTTATTATGTAACTACTTATATGCATATTATGCATCTAATATAAATTTCTGATTACCTTCATTCCATAATCGTTTTTTGCGTTCCACAGCCATCCCATACGGCCAGGAACAGGCAATCCAGTTGGTAAATATAGGCATCTCTTATGTCCGTAATTCACACCTGAAAATATGAGAATTCTTATTTATACAAAATGTTTTTTTGGTCAACAAAAAAGCATAATGGAAATGAAAGCAGCATGAATATAGCTACCCAAAGAATGTGCTGGTTGCGAATTCTGCCCGTAAACTTTTAACTATGACATGTGATCATTGAACTCCTGATACCTATTTTTTTAAATTCTTTGTTGGTTGCTATTTTTTCGCATTTCGTTTTATGGATTTGCAAATTTTACAACCTCTTAATACTCTGTAGTAGTTTTCGTTTAAAACTTGCAAAAATATTTATAAATACTAGCTGAGACTTACCTGGGTAGTCATCGCCGAATGTGTAATTGTACTTTGAAGGAGGAGTCTTCTTTTTTTTCTTCTTGCCGGTACTATCAAATTCACCCATCTTGTTGCAAAGATGTAAGATATAAATAAATCTCTCGAAAGACTATTTTCGCTCTCGCAATCGGTGTGAGTGGACACTTATATTTTCAATTCGGAGTAGGAAATGGATACTGTTTAATTCGTCTGTAATTCAACGACGTAGAAAGCCATGTAAACAGTACAATTAACAAAACTTTCACTGTCGAATAAATAGTATAAAAAGTTGGATTAGTTCACACTTTAGAAACCTAAATATGGCAAAATTGTTTACCCAATTGGTGCCTCTAAATATTTAAAATAGTGGCATAATAATTTTATTGATTATATTTAAACATTTTTTTCTTTTTTTCATGGATGTATTAAGATGTTTAATACAATGTAAGATGTTAAATACAATGGGTTACAAAATAAAATATCAATGTAATCACAAGTGAGTTTTTACTTCTTGTCTTCTTTGAACTTTTCTTGTATTGCCATTTTATGAGATCCACAGCAGTTTTTACCCATTAAAGCAAACAATCTTTGTTCCTTGTCGCAGCATCTTCTTTCAGTGTCCACGTTAAACCGATTGATACATCTAAAGTCATTATCTTTTTCGTATTTCATGTATTCTTTTAAAGCTTTCTTTATTCTCTCAAACTCTTTGGAGCAACAAACTTTGCCAGCATTATCGTAACTTGGAGGTAATGTAGGCAAAACTGCATTTTTATACATCCTTGCAAAGCCATCGGGAACTGTGCAAGGTCTACCCATTATAGGACATGGGCCAAGTCGTATTGGAGGCAATCCGTATGGCAGAGCTTCTGTTTCATCTTCGTCGTCAACTAACTTCATTTCTTCATCTTCATTCATAAAAGTAACCGGGCATCCACTTTTATGCTTGTAAGATGGACAGTAAGGTTTGTGAGCCTTTCTTGCTGCTATGTTGCCCATTTCAGTGATACATTCACAGTCGAACGTTTTGCATGGAGGTGTAGGCTTTGGAGGGTCACATTTACAGTCTTTGTCTTCCGGAATATCTGTGCAATTGCTGTAAGCTTTGTCTTTTGTACTTTTTACATCTACGTTATAAACTGTGGGGTTGTTCGTCCCCATACTTCGAGTAGTCTCTGTAGGTTGTGTGGGCCAGATATCTGAACCACTAATGTTGTCACTAAAATTAGCCTTTACTGAAGTCGGATGAGAATTTCGACAGCCACATCCACCAGATCTACTAGCACCAGATTTAGGTATCTCAGGTAAATTGTTGTAATTTGGAGTAACATTCTGAACAACAAAATTTTTACCATATATAGATTCACTCGGATTCGGTACTTGAACGTCAAATACATAAGTCACTTGTGTTTTACTTCCTCTCGGGGTACAACCAGTGCCATACATTTTTTTCTGCCTATCTTCACAAGTCTCTCCTGTATGCACGGCTCCTCCACAGCCTGTACACGTGACCATAGGTTTGTTTTGAGTTTCTGGACACTCTTCTCGATGATGTCGATCATCTTTACAGCTACAAGCTCCACAAACCTTACCCGTAGCGTTATCTTTTGTTCCGGATATCTTCCCAGCAGCTTCTTTCTTATATGTATCTAACGCTCTTATGTAATTTCTCACTTTATGTGCCAGTGGACAGTTAGTGTTCCCACATGGACCGGTGATATCTCCCATTCTGATTTTATTAATTGGATACTTCTTTTTCTTAGGTTCATCCTTGTCCAATTCACTATGTAGGCAACTAGGATCACCAACTTTTCCATCCATACCACAACTCTCCAACGCAGTGCAGACTTCAATTTTCTGTTGTGCATGATTTACTATATCAGGATCTTCAAGTGTTGTAGTTTCATAAAGAGAACCCACCATACAAAAGTTGGGGTCATCGCCTTCAATACGTTTACATTGAAACATGCTCGGTGATCTGTTCGTTCTAAACACAAAAGCATTAGGGTCGTTCATAAGTTGCTGAAACTCTGTTATTATACTCTCTCCTAAAGCACTTATCCGCAAAATAAAACTTATTTCTCCAGCCTGTTTACAACAGCATTCTGCATACAAGGTAGTAGTAGTCTTGATACTCAATGGTTCGTGTAGTTTACCTGAATCTGCTGTCTCTTTTAACATGTGGAAGAATTGTGTGTCCCATAGCATAGTACCAAGGCCAACAAATATATCAATTTCATTCTCATCATCGTTCCACACTTCTATTTCTAAAGGAAACTTCTCCAAGATCATTAGTACAGTGTCGGAGTAAGACGGAAAGAGATACGACTTTCCTACTCTGATGGTTCTATTATACTTTCTGCGCCCCTGCTCGTCGCATTCAATGATGTCATCTTGCTTTGCGTTACGCGCTAACTGACCTTCTTTGACAATGAATTGTACTTTCGGGCCAAATTTTATTTTGATGATGAGACTCTTGTTGGCACCGCTTTTGTCGTTTTCGTCAGATACAAATATGCTCACTTTGTCAATGAATATCTCGATCAGGTACATTTGCTCCATGACCTGCCGAGATTAATAGTGTTTGTCAGAATACACTTCACTTGACGCGTCGTCTGTCTTTCCATATTACGCTCCGTGATGTTATATTTTATCTGCCCTCTTTGAAACCATGACGAAAAATTGAGGTATTGAGATTTATTTAATTGAAGTTATTTAAAAAAACAATGCTTCTCTAGATGTGGTACCTTAAAAATTGCTAACGGATACCTAGTGTTTCTGAACCATCTAGAATTCTAGAATTAATTGAATCGAAACGTCGAGTGCTAGATTTTTTAAACCATATATTATATCATTATTTAATCAACTAAGTTTATTGTTTATAATATAGGATTGAACACATATGAGTTCTATAAGGGAACGGTCAGGTAATATAAACAGTAGTAAAGGAGTATGTGTAGCATTATTTAAAAAGTGTATTTGAACAAAATATGGATACTTACGGAAATGTATAAAGTCTCGGTCCAAACCAATTGGAGTTATTTATACTATGGACACTGAAAATTTTATTTTGTAACCCCAAAGTTATTATTTTTCCATGATCTTTATACTGTCATATATAACTGTCATTTGTGATGTAAATGCCGTTCAAATAAAGAACGACATAATTTCTGGTGATATTGATATGAGAACTTCTTTAGTAGATGTAAACAGTTCTACTTATAATAATTATTTATAATATTTATTTTTATTTGTTGATACTGTATCTAGATCTAGCGCTTGGCCAATATCTTACTTGATGGTCAGAGACGATGTAGTCCAAGATGCCAACATGCTAGACCTAGAATACTTACTGGCTCTTAAGGACTGCTTCCTGAAATCACTATGTGTTTGGTGACCATTTTTCAAATTTGAGGGTGGAAGCTAGCTAGGCTGATATAGCATAGACCAGTAAGGAATCAATATCGCCGTCGTTTGAATCAACGAACCATGGTTAATAAGAATGTATTCTACTAAGAATGAAAGTTAGAATAACAAAGCCAATTTTTTTTTTTTTTCATCACACTCAGACCCCCGCACTAGGATTCCCTGTATCGCGGGAGGCATGGACACACACAATCACAGAAAACAAACATCCAAGACCCGGGACAAACATCTACACTGATCACACAAATGTTTGCCCCTGCCGGGATTCGAACCCAGCGTCCCGGAGACACAGAATTCATGTCGATGACACAAACCACTGCGCCACGGTACCGTCAAATACCGTCAATTACATACTACTTGAAGATTCTAAGACGATGATGATGATTTAATAGATTCTATTCGGATTCCTGATGTCCTATTGAAATTAATTATACCCTACCTGGAAATCCTAATGATAACGAATATTACCATCAATATAATTGCCGTCATTCTGTTAATTACTCCAACACTCCAGATATATTTATTAATAGTCTTCTAAAAAGGCGAGGTTTTAAATACATCTGTTTCTTATGTAGGTACGTACTAGCTGCGCCCGCGGTTTTAGCCGCGTGGTGATGATTGATGATGAAAATAAGCCTATGTGTTCATCCAGGGCTTAAACTATTTCCATACTAAATTCCGTCGAAATCGGTGCAGCCGTTTGAGCGTGAAGAAGTAACAAACACACACACAAACTTACGCATTTATAATATTAGTAGAAGCAGGCTTATTCAAATATTGTTATGCTCCTATCGTTAAACATTTATTAAATGATATTGTTGGGTATAAGGTCTCACTCATAACTTGTATGTAACTTTGAGGCAATAAACTAATGCCTTATTTTTTTTTAATATTCTGCGAAAAAGTACTTAATGGAAGTTTGTTATTATAGTTTATATAATCTGTGAGGCGTGTAATAAAATGGGGGAGGCGTATGTCCAGCAGTGGACGTCCTATGGATGAGATGATGATGATCTAATCTGTAATTATTTTTATGTTTATCCTACAGTACTGGATCATACGGAGTTTGGCGCAGATGCTGTCATAAACTTCGCTAATCAGATGATCTCCAACGGAAACAGCATCCGTGGCTGCACCATGAGAATCGTCTGCTGGACTGCGCAGAGACAGGACGACGATTTGACGAGAACTGTAGTTCATATAACTAAGTAAGCATTAAGATATCTGTGTAAATACTTACACATTACTTTTACTTATTTACTACATTGAAATTAAAGAACTTTATAAATGACTACCCACGCTCCGCGGTTTTACCCGCGTACTGATGAAAAACAGTGATGATGGTGATGATTAAAATAAGCCTATGTGCTATTCCAGACTATAATCTATCTCAGTGCCAAATTTCATCTAGATCCGTTAAGCCGTTCTGTCGTGATTGAGTAACAAACATCCATCCATCCATCCATCACATTTATAATATTAGTGGGATGGGATTTAACTGCAATACATAATATCTTAGACTTACATTTAGTTAATATCATAATATCTTAGACTTAGACTTAGTTCTGAACATGAACGTGAATGGATTTAGAGGTAGAGGAAGGCCGAAGGAGGTTTGGATGGACGGCATCCAATCTATGCGGGAGGGATGGCGATGCTTACTGCATGCTATCCTGGAATAATTGTATCTCACGGAACTAACACTACATAACATTGTGTGTAAACATAATTTTGACATTAAAATACTTAAACATTTTTTTAAATGTATTTTTGATGTATTTTAAACGCATAATTTTCGGAATTTAATTGCTTATTCATCACACTTCGTCACAACAAACCAATATTGGTCCCGTTGAAATTTACAAGCACCGGTTCGTAGCGACCAGTATACACTATTTTCCTGCGATCCTGGTCTAGGCGTCTGTTCACCTTATCGGTTGTCTTCGGATGCTGAACGGCTATGCTATGCTTTTCTCTCGAGATCCTTTCCACCGATCGGCCACCGGCTATATAAAATATGTTCCCTGCCAACTGCCACTTCAACTTGCCAATCCATGAGCTATATATTAAAGACTTTTCTATTCTTTTGGTGTCCATTTCTGATTCTATTGAACGGTCTTTGTAGAGATTCCCTGGGTATAACCTACCCCGTAGCTTATTTTGCAACGTACAGCTTATAAAAGCAGCTGTATGAATCGAGCATTAGACCATTGCTTCACTTTGATGGTCAGTGACGATGTGATCGAACATATTATCACGCTAGACCTAGAATGCTTACTGGCTCTCAAGGTGCATGAACATACTATGTGTTTGGAGACAGGTTTTTGAAACTAGAGGGTTGTAGCGGAAATATGGTGAAAAATAATAACGGTGTTAGCTTCACCGGAAGCAAAAGTCTGTCGGTGGACATCGAACCAGCGTCCGTCAGTTTGATAGCTGACGCTCCCACTGCCGACATATCATCGCTTCAAAAACGTTTTACAAACTAAACTCTTTTATTGTTCCTGAAATTACAATAAGACATGAATTAACATTGTTTTAAATATGGTTTTATAACCACAATGTTAATAATTTAATTAGTTAACTGTCAGGAAATACAGAATATTTAAATTTGTCTTTTTGGTTTCAGTAACAAACTTGTTTCCACCTTCATCAATTCAACAGCTGTTGAAGACGCTATGATATCAGGAAGAAGTGGCAGAGATTGCTCAAGATACACGCCGTGTCCTGTTCAGGAGCAATATATTCCTATTCTATTAAAAAACCTCGCTGTATTAACTAGATATTAAAAAAATAAAACCTTGTTCACACTTACTGACTTTTAGTTCTAGACCAAAGAATATACTTTTAGTAAAAGATACAAAAGAAAACTTAAGCGTCGGTTAAAAACCGACGATGACGACAATAAGACGGGGTTTCTCAATTCAACTGTATATATAATCCCTTTTACTAATAAACGTTGCATAACCTCTGAATAGTTATTCAGTGTTTTGTCTTTGTCGCTAATGAGACAGTTTGACGTAGAGAGAACGGAACAAAACACTGAATTACTATTCACAGCGTAATCAATGTTTATTAGTAAAGGGGGAATATGTTTATGTGTGTTCGCGGATAACTTCATCGTTTCGATTTTTTTTGTTTGATAGAATATACCTACTTTCGAGGTGGTCCCATATAAATTATATCGAAATCGGTCAAGCGGCTTTTGAGTTACATTCAAATAACTGAAAAGCGTATATCTGGATGACATTCCTTATTGAGGGTGAAGAAAACGGTGAACATGCATAACGACAATTGGTTCTGTGAGTAGCAAAGGTCACTGAAAAGGCTTCAACACACAAAAGTGTGAAATAACTTTTCGATGCGGTACCATGCGGAACAATATTTTGATAATAGTTATTCTTGAACTATCACGGTACCGACTTCAACAAGTTATTTCTCACTTTTGAGTGAGTTCGTTCATTCGTTCAAAACGACATACGCTCACGATATCTTATTATTATCTATATTTCTATACTAATATTACAAACCTGTTTAAAGCAGTTTGTTGGCTCAAATTGAAAAAATACTTTTGGGATAGGAAGGCTTGAAGGAAGGAAGGTGGCTGAAAGGCTTTAGACTATGACATCCTGCTACGACATTTAAATGAGTAAAGGGCAAAACCGTAGTTTCATTCTACCGTATCCAACAGTTTATCCAACCGTAGATCAGACAGAAAGGATCATATTTTTATACTTTATAGATCTAGCCTTTGACTAGTATCTCACTCGATGGCCACTGACATTGTCGAAGATGTAATCACGCTAGACCTAGAATGCTTACAGGCTCTCCAAACCTACTACTACTACTTGAACACACTTTGTGTTTGGTGACAGTGTTTCAAACTTGAGGGTGGTAGATTGCTAGGCGGGTACTTGAAATTACTCGACTAACATGCTGGGAATTTGATAACGGTTTTACCTTCACTGGAAGCTCAAGCCGTTGGTAGAGATTAAACCAGAGTCCGCCAGTTTGACAGCCAACGCTCCCACCACAGAGCTATGATCGCTTCAAACGATAGTATCGACGTAGAAAAGAAGAAATAGGTACATGGTACATAGGCTCAAGGAACGTGAAAAAATACCAAACAACCCATAAGGTGAACAATAGGCATTGTTGATACAACGTTGGGATTTACAATTAAATTAGGTTAAATAAATAATAATGATTGAAAATGAGGTAAATATGTACAAATTTCGAGTTATTTTATCCTAAAATTGTCTCCAGCACTTCTCTCTTTAGTCTGACAGCATAGTCCAATGGAGTAAAGTTGAGAAGGTCTTTTCTTTCTTTCACTGCACCATTGTCTACTAAATATTGTACTATTTCTGGAGTGTTGTAGAGCACAGCCTGCGAAAGACGAATAGTTGACTAAGAATTATTTTCCAGCGGAAAGGAAAGTGTGCATTAAATTTTCACCTCATCTAAAGAAATCTAAAAAAGAAAAATTTCCCGTCTCTCGACAATTACGAAAATTGCTTAGAAAGACTTGCCTTGCCTAAAAGTCACTGCTTGCTGGTTAGAATACCTGTATTTAAGACAATGCTATGGCAGGCATATCAGTAGGAAATTTACGAGAGTTTCTTTGTAATTATAATAAATATAGACTCGTGTAGATTCAAGTTGACGACGAAATTACTTCTAATACAAGGAGTTTACATTAGAGTGCCAAGCAGTGACTTTTAGGCCAATTTTGACATTGACACACACTCGCCGCTTTATGCGCCAAGTAACAAAGGGCGCTACAAAATCAAATATAAATAAATCAAAATAGAAAAATTTTCATGATTATTTTAATTTTGATGACCTTTTTCATGTATAAAAAGTTGAAAATGCTATTCGAGACTGTATTCTTCCTTTGCCAAGTTCTATTCAGAATCTGATAATTTAAGCTGTTCTAAAGTTTATTGCTGTGTCTATGCTAAAAAAAATTAACATTAAAAATCATATTACTTAATGCGATTGATGATTGTTTCAAAACACACCTTGTGTAGAGGTGTCTGTAGAAGCTCATCAGGGGTATCTAGATCAACGCCAGCTATCTTCAACGACTCCAGTCTCCTTAACGATCCATTCTTAATGGCCAGGGTAAGCATATCTCCAACAGGTGTAGAATCGCCATTCGCTATATGAGCTCCACATTTCAAAAGGAGAGATATCATGTTCGTATCGTCCTTGTGTACCGCTGTTATTAGAGGAGTTTCACCGGAGCTGGAAATGTTATAAAATATTGTATTTTTCGATGAGGCATTTTCTTAAAAAACACTAGTTCGAAAATACATAATAGATGGCGTAATAGTCATAGATACGTATCTGTTATTGAGAAAATAATTTAAGAAAAAAAAGACAACTGAGAGAAGCATGTAACACGAGAATATTCCAGGATCGATAAACAAATCATTATTAATCATTATCACCAGAGTCACAGACTAGTAAGCAAGAGAAAACAGTTGCCATTTATATCTTGACAGTGGCAGAACTTTTCCAAAATTATATAGCGCCATCTATTGGGTACTTTTATTATTACTAGTATCTTTTTGTGAGAAATCCTCTCATTGATTTAAATGTGTTACGTTAATTCGTAACACATTTAATTAATTTAAATACGAGAATTAAAAATGTTCCCAATGGAATATTTTAGTTTTTTAAGCAGTAATAAAGCCAGCGTAATCTGTGTTGTCTCGACCGAAGATCACATTTTACTACTTTTGTCAAGTTTCGAATGAGGGTTTACGGAGAAAAAACACAGAAATTACAAAAATCTTGAACGTATGCAAACATTTCCAATCCACGTCTGAATGTAAAAAAATATGCCGTGTGCATAGGCCCTTAGTCGAACAATCTCGTATTAAATCTGTTTACACTGATTTCAAGTTGTAGGTATAAATTTTTATCGGCAGATCTCTCTAAGGTTCAATATAATGATTACAATGAAAGGAAATGCGGGTCATATAACAATCAAACTAAAAATAAATATTACAAAAACATGTTCAGATACCTCCTCTTAATATGAACATTAGCGCCATTTACGAGCAGGTACTCAACAATAGGCAGGTTTCCTTTGAGAATTGCCTCATGTAACGGCGTTTTGCCGTCAGAGTTTTGAGAATTGACATCTGCTCCCATTTCTAAAAATACAAATGTTTCATATTATATTTCACATATTTTCTTAAACTTAGGCTGTGTCCAGACCTCACGAATGCGCACCTCCGCGAGCAGCTCGCCAGCGCACGCGAACGGCTCGCGAGCGCACGCGAGCTGCGCATTCGTCAGGTCTGGACACAGCCTTATGAAAAGCACCTTTGTAGGTATATGTGTTTATTTTGCTAGCTCTGGTTTAGAACACTTAATTTTATTTTGTTTAAGATTCGCTTGAAAACTATAATAACACATAAATCTTCAATTTTGGTAAAGACCTTATAAATTCCATTTCATTTGTGTATCAAATCTAACAATAAATACATAGACAACGTAAGGTTCAATGAATTTAATTTCTCAGGAACCGACTATTTTCTTTCATATTTCATTGTAACCGAAACTGTCCCAACACACATCATACACAGGCTACTGTTTTTCAGAGCCAGGTAACATTGTAGGTTCAGCGTGATTCCACCTTTGACCGCATTGTTACTGACCATCAATTGAGGTAGTGGTCAAACGCCAGGGTGCCAATTCTCTTATTTATTAAGACAAGCAATCCATAAACATTGCAATAGCAATTCAAATGTTATCGTAACAGAACTTGGTATGCCGCTAAAATAACAGTTGCATCTCGATTGCATTGTAGGTATGTAATTGTATTGCGGTAGGATTATAATCTGTGTAGCCATCTAATTTATGCTCCAAGTAGAATATAAAAACTAGCAAAAACGACAATTCATTAACAAGCTATAAGAAATGTGATAGTAAAATTGATACCCAGAGCAGTATTGGTAGAAAAAGGCGTTTAGAGCTTTTAAGTTTACGACGACAGAATTTCTACTGAGAATGTCTACTTACCCAGCAGCTTTTTGACAACACCCAAATCGTCGTGGTCAATGCCGTATAGAAGCAGAGAAGTGATAACTTTTTCTGTCACTTCCGATAGCTTTTTTGGAGACTGTATATTAAGACTTCTGGCAAGGGCTTCTTTGAGAGTTTGATCCTAAACGCAACAGAGATTTTGGTATTAGCAAATATGAAAATATATTATATTAATTATGAATTTATGATACCCAGATTCAAAATGTTATTTTGTATCTATTATTGATCTAGTATCGTGAAAGACTGTGTCTTGTAGTGAGGATCACGATCTTCAGTAATGAAGATAAACGACGCAAGGAGGATTTTGATGAAAGTTAAATGGGCTACCATGGAAGTATCCTCTATCTAACAAAAAAAAGAATCATCAAATTCGGTTCATAAACGACGAAGTTATCCGCGAACACACATAAAAAAAAAACATATATATACGGTTGAATTGAGTAGCCTCCTTTTTTTGAAGTCGTTTAAAAATGACTTCTGAACAGATTTAGTTTCAGATTTATTTATTGAATTATAATCATAATATTTATTGAACACATACCCATACACACATTTCAGTATTAAGTAGGTATTACACATTTTTATTACACATTCTTTGTGGCACTTAGTGTATTAGGTACTCAGTCTGTTATAATTCTTTTTTTATACCGTATCGATCTAGCGTTTGACAACTAACTCACTTGATGGTTACTGACGATGTGGTCGAAGATGTTATCATGCAAGACCTATAGTGCTTACTGGCTCTCAAGGACTGCTGTTTGCACACTATGTGTTTGGTGACAGTTATTGAAACATGATGTGGTGTCTAATCAGGCAGGTACTCCAATTACCCTACCACCATGCTGGGATATCCATTATTCGATGGTTTTACCTTCACCGGAAGCTCAAGCCATTGGTGGGGATCGGATCAGCGTCTGCCGTTTTGACAGTCGACGCTACAACGGCTGAGCTATCATGGCTTTAAAATATTGTATCAAAATGTAATATTTCTAAAGTTACATTACATACCTCTATCTCAATGGACGACATGTTTGTCAATTCCCCTCTGATATTCGTTGCCATCATCTGGAAGTTTTTCTTATTAATTAGTTTGTTATCAATATGTTTAACAAACCTAAAATATAGGACTAGAAAAAAGGATTTAAAAGGATTTAAATGTATGGTTTCCGGTGAAATTACAAGCAAATGAGACTTTTAAACTTTACGTCTCAGTGTGACGGGCGCAGTGCAGTTCTCTACGAATTGCATCTGTCTATTGGCAGAACCTACCACTTAACATCCTGTGGGCCTTTTGCTTGTTCCGTCAACTTATCCCAAAAAATAAAGAAAAAGAAACTACTCTTCGATATTTTAAGATTCCTAGAGCTATCGAGTAATAGTTTTGGGCGAGGACGTAATGCATCTGCTAATTACTATATTGGCCATTCAGTCGTGTCAGCATCATGAAAAGACATAAGCACGATTCTTGAAGATTTCAATCGAAGATCCTAAAGTAAAAATTTGCAGTTGTACCAGAAAAATCATCATCATCATCATCATCATCATCTCAGCCATAGGACGTCCACTGCTGGACATAGGCCTCCTCCATTGATTTCCACAAGGACGTGTTGGAAGCGGCCCGCATCCAGCTCTTGCCTGCGATCTTAGTCAGGTCGTCTGTCCACCTGGTCGGTGGCCGTCCTATGCTGCGCTTGCCAGTCCGTGATCTCCATTCTAGGACTTTTCGGCCCCAACGGCCATCAGTTCTTCGAGCTATGTGCCCTGCCCACTGCCACTTCAACTTGCTTGAACCAGAAAAATATCAATTACAAAATGCCCGAGCCTCGTGTTCGGAATTTGTTGAGGTATGCATGATGCTGTTTGTCCACCTATACAAACATATAAAAGTTCTATAACTAAGCAAGGCAGGTGATTAGAAAGAAGAAGGTAGGCTGGTGATTTAGTTTATTTTAGTTAAAGGAGAGAATCACTACCGACTGCTGCATTAGGCCCTGGATATTTGTTTTTATAGTTTTTAAACGAGGTAAGTAATTCTAAACTGAGAATAAAATGGCCTTACGCATGCTGACGCTGCTGGTCTGAACTTATACAAGCAAAGCAAACGTACACAATCAAGCAAGTAACCCTTTTTAATGAATATTTTTTTACCTTGGTTTTCTCTTCATAGCTCAACTCAGTTTTAGTCAGAACATAGGACAGTTTGGTCAGCGCGGCTTCTGGAGTCATGTCCGATCCTGACACTACTCCGTATTTATCCAGCAACTGAAATATATAAACGATATAGACTTTTAAAGATGGAAATGAATACATTTATTTTCTATTTACATTTTTAACTGATGTAAGCGCCATGATGGTACCGGCCGTGGCCGATGGCCGTGGTGGTACCGGCCTAGAATAGTACTCCCCCATCTCTTCACGCGGATGCCGTAGCAGCGTCTTCTGAGGATTGGAAATATTCCTGCGCTCGCTAACCCGCCCGGGTATTGGCAAATCCCCCCTATATGGGGGAGGCATATGTCCAGCAGTGGACGCACATGGCTGAGAGAATGAAGCGCCATGATCATGAGTACAGTCAACATCAAAACCATCCACGGTTTTCGAAACTTACAATATCGACTCTCAATTAGGCGATTTAGGTTAATGGCTTAACAGATTAATCTCAATAGAATAATACCTGCCCAGTTTCATACAAAGCAGCAACAGCGCCAGTGTTGCACTGCGTGATGATGACCATGATGACTCCTCGTTTGACTGCCGCCTCTAGCACGTCGAGCAAGTCTCGACGGTTGGAGGGTATGTTGCCAGCTCCATACGTTTCTAGCACTACGCCTGCAATGTGAGGAAAACCGTCCTATTTTTTTAAACTGAAACGATGACGGCTCAGCGGTGGGAGCGTCCGCTGTCAAACTGACGACCGCTGATTCGATACCCACCAACGGCTTGAGCTTTTGGTCAACACCGTTGTCAAATTCCCAGCATGGTACTATCAAGTACCCGCCTGGATAGCTACCACCCTCAAGTTTGATTAACTTGTCACCAAACACATAGTGTGTTTAGGCCGTAGTCTTTGAAAGCCAGTAGGTATTCTAGGTCTAGCGTGATAACATCTTCTACCACATCGTCACTGACGTGATCATAATTTTTAAGCGATTTGGGCTAGTAAGGTGGTCAATCCTTGATGCTGTAATAAGGTTGAAGAGGTCATCAGAACACTCCCTGTAATCCCATCTAAATCCCATGTTTGCGGAAGCACGCACCGATGGATTCTCTGCCATTTTGCGTAAAAGTGTGGCGTCCCTGATGCGGCGAGTGCGCGACAGCCGCAACACTTACCTGAGAGTAGTGGCAGACAGAGTAGACGGTCCTATCCTCAACCATTTAATAAAAATGCATGTGCTGCCATCACAACGTCATGCAAAATAATAGGTCAAGTTTTATACCTTAATGTTAGAAATTCTTTGTTCTTTTCATTTTTGTTTTTAATTTATAATAAGACTAATTTGTATTACCTACTTGACTTAATTTTGTTAAATTTTATTTAATTCTGTGTATTTTTTATATAATAATGTGAATTGAAAACCCACGATGGATTTATTGTAATCTGAAATAAAAATTTGATTGATTGATTGATTGATTGTAATATATACGGTAGGAAATACATAGAGATCCAACGTCTCGGCGGATACTGAGTGGCTCTAGGTCTCCAGTGGCTTTGGGGCCGTTGACAATTCTGATACCAAAATTAACTGTTCATTGTCAATCAAACAACATCACTCACCTTCTATTGGAGGCTGGCAAAAGGCTTTGACAACAGCCGTGCTGATGCTGGGGAATATCCTCAGCAGTCCTACATTCTTGGACATGTTTGGATGAACCTGAAACCTCTCGATGACATTTGGCTTGAAGATGGCAGCCTTATTGACCTCGAAACCGATACCGACTTCCACTAAAGGAACGCAGTTGGGCGAGTTGAACGCAAAAAGGTTGTTGGTAGATATTTTTCGTGTCCTGAAGCAATACGAAAGCACTTATTAGTCTCTAGTTTGTGCATAGAGAGTTCCAAATGGGGTGTAACGTCGCTAACAAGGCCGAAGTCCGAGTCCCTAATAGGCAGTATTTTCCACATCTCGAGCTGGTCTCCTAGGCTACTGCTTTTCTTTTTCCCGGGAAAATCCTTTATGGATACCACCGGCCAGGGGAGGCGTGGTGCCAATTGAAGGTTTCGAGATTTCGAAATGTATACAGGAGATATAATTATAAGAGAAACATAAAATCACAACTTTACGTAGGTACTTCATGTTTTGAATAATAATAACTGTGTTCAGCGCAATGAATGCTTTAGTAGTCTACAAAATAGTTGTCTAAAAAAAAAAAATTCTTTTTATCTTTATCTTAAAATCTTTATCTTAAAAATTCCCTTCTCAGCAACCGCCTCGCTGAGTTCACACCTGTGCAAAACAAGTCTTAATGTTTCTTCTCTTTGCATAATTTACTGAATTTTATGCTTACTCTGTTCATGTATGAGTTTTTGCGGTTAGTTTGTATTTGCTTATCTAAGACAAGAGTGGGTTAAATCTGCAAGACTTAGATTGAGCATATAATTTAATTTTACTCACTAAGTCCGGGCTCTCCACTTTGTTGGGTTTTTGAAATATTAAAACCGAATTCAAGTGCCGATGATATAATAAGTTATACATTACACACCACAAGATTATGCTAAGGCATAATCTTGTGGTGTGTAATGTTTACGCACGTGGGAAAACCGTTCAGCTGTTTAGACAATTTGAATTGGCTAATTTAGTATATATTTTTCTACTTATCATATTAATTTACCTGTTTCCCCTGAAGAGCATACTTCCAAAGAATATTGTGACTTCAGGTATATTCAGGCCTCCAGCCACGAGCAGTGAAGATACAAAATTATCCACTCCGTCACTTCGTGGTTCAAAAATTGGTATCTACAACACAAAAATAATGTCAGATTTTTATAGGTTTTAACACACTACAATCTGCCGAGCTATATGTATACAGACCTTCTCAAATATATATGAAAAACGGAAAACTCTCACAATTAAATTAAAATACATTATGTGAGTATTAATTTTCAGAATACACTACATAAATGTGAATTTTAGTTCGTTTGGTTACACATCTAAGTAACTCAACCAATAGACATGAAATGTTCTACAGTACAGTCGTCTAAAAAAGTATTATTGTTGAAGATTATACAAATCGGAAATCGCGCAACGCCATTAGTTTTGTTATAAGTAAACGTGTTTTACCCCCCTCCTCCTCCTCCTCCCTCTAAATTTTCGTAACCAAAAGTTTTATCGCAAATACATATTTAACCGTTCGGCGTCGAGACATTGGGCCCGTGTGGATCGGGAGCTCATCGGATTTTCCAAAACTTATCAGAGCGTTTGATCGATGCGACGCGTGACCAAAATACTGGCACATATTTGGCTCAATGAATCAGCATTGCAATCAAACGTGGCAATGCTGCTAGCATTCTGGGCACGCTGCCAGCCGGTAGCGGGTTAGAGCATTTGAGTTATCTATAGGCTACCAATAGCTAGTGGATTGCTCAAATGTTATTGTAGTAGCTGTAGTATTGTAATTAGTGTTTTATTTTAATAAAGGAAAAAAGAACTAATATTATAAATGTCAAAGTTTGGATGGATGTTTGTTAATGAATCACGCCAGAACAGCTGAACTGATCTGGATGAAATTTGGCACGGAGATAGATTATAGTCTGGAATAGCACATAGGCTAATCCCTTTATAATATAGTTATATATATATATATAACTTATGCAGCAGGAAAACCGTAATCCACGCGGGTGAAACCATGGGGCGCTACTAGTTAATATATAATAGTGATCGTAATATTTATTGTATAGACTATAATAGTAACTAGTTTTTTTTTTTTTTTAAACGTGATAACCTCCCAATCATATACTTTTTACCAACTGGTAAACTTACCTATGTTCATGCCAATAAATATAATGGTTTTTAACCGACTTCAAAAAAAGGAGGAGGTTCTCAATTCGACCCGTATGTTTTTTTTTTTATTTGTATTTGTTACCGCATAACTTCCGACTGGGTGAACCGATTTTGATTGTTCTTTTTTTATTTAAAAGCTGGTGCTTCCCGTGTAGTCCCATTTAAATTTCATCAAAATCGGACGAGCAGTTTTTGAGTTACAAGTCAAACTGAAAAATGCGTGCTTATACTACACGATATTATAGTAGCGGGTGAAGACATCGGTGAACATACCTACACCACAATGACAATTGATCCCATGAGTAACAAAGGTCACTAAAAAGAGTGAAAATAATTTTTTTTTACCAAAAAATGGAACCGACCTCAACACTCAAAAGTATGAAATAACCTGTCGAAGTCGGTACCATGAGCACAATATTTTGATATCAGTTACTTTGAACTATCATGGTACCGACTTCAACAAGTTATTTCATACTTTTGAGTGTTGAAGTCGGTTCCATTTTTTGGTTTTTTCTTTTTTTATTTGATTCATTACCTGAGATCCAGTAAGGACGACGCCCTTCCCGATGTTTTCAAACATGAAAGACAAGGCGGATGCTGTATAGCACAGGGTATCAGTACCATGCAGGACTACAAAGCCATCGTACTGCTCGTAGTACCTCTGGAACAGAATAGAAAGATCTAAAACGATACAAAGATTTCACAAAAACCTTCACACGACAAATCATTACGAATGCAAATAAACAAACAAAGGTTTCCAACATTCCATTCATTGAATTAAATTTACCCAATAGAAGAGGTCACATGAAAAAAAAGAAACATTCAATGAATAATTTGCATGGTGGAAGGGTACTTTTGAGTAATCGCGTGGCTAGCTACCACCCTCAAGTTTGAAAAACTGTCACCAAACATATAGTGTGTTCAGGCAGCAGTCCTTGAGAGCCAGTGAGTATTCTAGGTCTAGCGTGATAACATCTTCGACCACATCGTCACTGACCATCAAGTGAGATAGTGGTCAAACGCCAGATCTATATAGTATTAAAAAAAATCCATCAAACCATGGATGAACTTAATATAACTTAGTATGTGTTTAATACTTTGTATTAAAAACAAATACCGTAATGCACGGAGTATAATATATACTAGCAGCCCGTCCCGGCTTCGCACGGTTACATTATTGAAGTTTTAGTAAGGACCCCTAACTTTTTCGGATGATAAATAAAGTCTATTTTACTCAGGGATAATGTAGAATTGTAATCGTGCAAGAATTTTTGAAATCGGTCCAGTAGTTTATTCCTTACAAACATACAAAAATATATTTCTTTCAATAGTCATTTCCACCCTACACTGATGTCATCATCATGTCAGCGATAAGACTGGACAACCTTCCCCATGGATCTCCACAAGGACCGGTTGTAAGCGGCCCCATCCAGTCTCTTCCTGTTATCAGCTCGTCTCTCCACCATGTCACTGGACGTTCTATACTGCGCTTGCCTGTCCGCGGTCCCCACTCAATAACCTTTCGACCCCATTCTCGTATACTACCGTAATCTCATTGAAAGATTTAGCTACCTGAATATCCTTTGCGATCGTTATCCAGTCCGACTCAGTCATATTTGAAGAGTCCAAGAGATTGTCGTACTCAAGTATTTGGTATAATATTCTCCATTGCATTTTGCCTGCTTCTGAAAATGCAATACTGAAATATTTATTTTATGATGAGAGCCCGTAAAATGGACCTAGCGTTAAAATTTGTATCCAGACATTTATAGTTTAAATAAATAAATATTTACTTTAAAGCATAGATAGATAGAAAACTCCTTATTTGCGTGTGCAAATAATGTGGTTTTGAAATAGTGTTATTTCAAAACCACATTCAACATCATTTCAACACACACACATGAAGAAAACAAACAAGCAAATAAAAATACAGTGATACAAAGGGCGGCCTTATCGATTAAAGCGATTTCTTCCAGGCAACCAAAATACTAAAGGATACAGAATACTTTAACACCTTTAATAATCGGTGGAACGGATTAAAGTAGGGACAATTGATATCATTCTTACACTCTGGTAGAAATGGCAGATTGATGAGTAAAACTACCTCTAATATTAAAGTTTTTAGACTGCCGAACAGTCTCCGACATGACTTGACGATAGGATTCTTCAAAATTCGAATTCATACGATTCAAATTCGGAAGAATCTTAATCTAAAAGTAGTCAGTAGAAAATGCGGTTTATTCCCATCGAGTAACACCTGTCCTCAACTGTCACTCTGTTATTGGATGGAATATATATATTTTTTTTAATCCTATCCAGTCACACTGTTACCTGTCTGTTACACGATGGGACAACTTTTTTATGGTTTGTTCCCATCGAGTAAAACCCTCAACTGACCCTGTTACTGAATGGGATTTTTTTATTTAAAAATTACCAACCTATCTCACTGTTACTCGATGACACAAATTTGTATGTTATTCCTAACGAGTCACAGTCAGGGAATCAGGGGAAAGGAAAACAAGGAATATTGGGGATTTTTTCAAAATTATTCTTCTATTAGCGTATTGTAAGGATTAGCTAAGAGTTTACCAATTTTGGCATTCTTCTTATTAATGATATGTACCCCTATTAACTTTAATTAAAACAATGACATAGCCAGTGGAAGTCGTACAAGTAATTAGAATCTGTTATCGGGCTGTTCGCAAAGAATTATAATGATGGCCAAAAGTTCGGACGTTTAGACATTAATAAAGGGAACAAAAAAGTTAGCGCAGATCTTTCACAAAACACACAAATTAAAATGCCGTCCTCTCATTATTTGCGACTCTAATTTCTAAACGTTAAAGCTTAAATATGAATAAGACACGCTTATTTATTTTGGCAATTATTTGCAATGCGTTTTTGGATGCAGAGTAAAATCGACCATTTCTAGGAATTATTCACAGGTCTGGCAAGCAGAATTTATAATTTTACGTTATTTTAGGAATTACTACAGAGAACCATTTAGTTAAGGAGCTTCACCAAATCACCTTGATGGCTGCAAAATAATGTTAATAAATAAACTTACTTGGTAGAATTAGGAAGGATCTGTTGAATGCGGGATCATCATTGGATCTCTTCTCCCATAGAACGTTGTCGTGAAGCTGAGGAAACTTACGAATCAGTCTCTCGAATACGTTCTTCTGTGGTATAAGAACTGAAAAATAATTAAAACTTAATTTCATTGGTCCACCTGGAGAGGGCCATTATTTCTTGACTAGCAGAAGTTATTATTATTTTTCAAAATGTAAAAGTAAAACTCATTATAGCAAATTAGGTAGGTAAGTTTAAGTTAGGTACATACAAGTATATTACTCATTAACCTTAAAGCTAGATCGTGATTAAATGAGGTACCTTCATGTACACAAATTTACTGATATAATTTTAAAAAATATTAAGTCTAGGTACCGTCTTAGATACACTATATCATACGAGGCGGTCGCCGCTAGAACCAGGCTAGACCTAGAATGTTGACTGACTCTCAAGCAAAGCTCTCTGAAGACATAGTATATTCGGTGATTTTTTTTAAACTAAAGGGATACCTATGTTATTCTGAAAATTGTTTTATAAAGCCACCACAGATAATCGTTTCATAGTCAATGTCAAATCATCACGGACTATTACACTGTTTTTACGGGTATAGCGTGGTACTTACGCGTAGTCGATATCACGATCGACAATTGTTTCGGCTTCTTCCGGAAGCCTTCATCGTGATATCGACTACGCGTAAGTACCACGCTATACCCGTAAAAACAGTGTAAATAAATTATGAACGTGAGTTTTAATATTATCATCACGGACTATTTGAGAACTTCGGGGGTATAAATCTTACCCCACTCTCCGTAAACCCCAGATTTAGTTCCATCTGTTTCTTTTATATATACGTTTAAAAGAATTGGTGGGCGAAAATTCATCACTGCAGAAGAGGTCGTCGAAGAATCTAACCGGTTATTTTTCGTCCTTCCGCAAGATCCGTTTTTCGAATTTTGTGAAAGCTGGTTCACTCGAATGCATAGGGCTCCGCGATATACATATATATAAGGCAATTAACATTTTTTTAATATTTATATATCCCTCGTAGCTCGCCAGGCAGATACTGGAAAGAAGCGTACTACGCACACAAGTTTTACTTTACGTAGTGAAAAGTTTTATTCTACTTAGAACTTATAGAATAACATTCAGGAAACGACCACAGTAAAATGAGACGGATAAGTTGCCCTGATGTAACCGCCACGCATACCCAGGCGCATAAAACAGGTTCAGTTCCACGGTTCGGCTATAGTTATTTTAACCGACTTCAAACAGGAGGAGGTTCTAATATTTTCGACTGTATATTTTTTTTATGTACACGGATTTCCCCCCGGTTTGTGGACGAATTCTAAAAATCCTTTTTTTGATAGAGTATACTAGAGGTTGTCTCATTTAAATTTCATCGAAATCGGTCAAGCGGTTTTTGAGTTGCGTTTTATAGTTTGCTATTAATATGCGTACTCGTGCCGACGACGTGCCTGAAACATCCATATAATTACGCACATATCGCAAAACTTATAAGTAACTGATAACCTTGACTGATACTAATGTACCTTGACATAATTTATATTAATATATTTTTATCTTCACTGTCATTATAATCATACATCTTCTTTAAAAAGATAAAGGAGTTTCACGTATAATATAAATCTTGTATTTTTGTATGTTTGTAACGAATAAACACAAACCAGTACGGTATTATAAAAAAAAATATTAGAATGTTGCATTACCCCTGATCAGAACGAGGTATATTTATTAATAAAACTTCAATAGCTCAAAGTGGAAAAAAGGCCAAAAATTCCTTGCACCTACGCTGAGAACGGTATCGATGATAGAACAAAAAAATATTATAAAATATTAAAGAAAATGTGAGTATGTACAAAAACTATTTACTACGCCATAATTATGTCCAATTAGTGTAGTGAGATAACAGTATTAACATTTTTTTATGTACAAACACTTGATAAGAATTTCGACTGAAATCAGAGAAAATTTCTCATGCGTTAATATTAATCCTTAGATAAATAAATATATTCATAATCAGAGCTGTATCTGTACCCGTAGACTGTTTTTTAAATTATACAAATCGGACATTTCATTCAAAAAATGATGGAATTATTTTTACGTTGATGATATTTTAATATTAAGATAATATTATTAATGTCAAAGTTTGGATGGATGTTTGTTACTCAATCACGCCAGAACGGCTAAACGGATCTGGATCAAATTTAGCACAGATAGATTTTAGTCTGGAATAACACATATTCTACATTTCATCCCGGTAAAATGTATGATTCCCGTGGAATAATCGACGTAGCGGGACAACCGTAATCCACGCGGGTAAACCTCGGGGCGCTACTAGTATCTAAAAAAAAATTTTTACCAAAAAATGGAACCGACTTCAACACTGAAAAGTATGAAATAACTTGTTGAAGTCGGTACCGTGATAGTTCAAAAGTAACTGATATCAAAATATTGTGCTCATGGTACCGACTTCGACAAGTTATTTCATACTTTTGAGTGTTGAAATCGGTTCCATTTATTGGCAAAAATTTTTTTTTTTCAATCTTTTTAGTGACCTTTGTTACTCATAGGATCCATTGTTATTGTGGTGTAGGTATGTTCACCGATGTCTTCACCCGCTAGGTAGGTACTATAATATCGTGTAGTATAAGCACGCATTTTTCAGTTTTTGACTTGTAACTCAAAAAGTGCTCGTCCAATTTTGATGACATTTAAATAGGGCTACACGGAAAGCATCAGTTTTTAAATAAAAACGATCAAAATCGGTTCACCCAGTCGGAAGTTATGCGGTAACAAACACAAATAAAAAAAAGAGTAAAAAAACATACGGGTTGAATCGACAATCTCCTCTTTTTTTGAAGTCGGTTAAAAATAAACGCCGCCGTGTTGCGCGATACCCAAGTTGCACTCGCGTGGTCGGCAGAAGGTAAGTAAGTACTACATAATATTATTATCAGGCCAAGAACGCCCCAACAGTATATAGTTTCTATACATACTTATGGGAACGCTGCTGCATAAAACTATTTGTATTATTTCCGTTCTGTATCAACCTATCCATTATATGTTCTGAGAGTTTTATTATGCATTTGTATGCATTATTTAACAGTGCAATATTGCAGCTTTATGAATTGATTCTTCACGTCTGCATTTCTCGTTGAGCTGTGATGATGCGTGTTGTGGAGACTGACGACATCGATCCGTGTTTGTCATGAGACAATACGACGATAACATGTTATGTACGTACGCAATCATGATTAGAAATTGTATAACAATAAAAACAATTCGATAACACATTAAGAACTATTAATATACAATATGTAGGTACTTAACTAACCAACCCCAGGTCAAGTGTTTGGCAAGAAAGTCAACAGTGCTGCATACGCTATAAGCAAAATTTCTGACACTTTGAATATGCCTTGGCTGAATCCATTTTAGGATACGGAAGCATATTTTGGGGTAATTTTTTTTTTTTTTTAACACACGCAGAGCCCCGCACTAGGATTCCCTGTATCGCGGGAGGCATGGACACACACAGTACACAAACATCCAAGACCCGGGACAAACATCTACACTCGTCGCACAAATGTTTGCCCCAGCCGGGATTCGAACCCAGGGTCCCGGAGACACAGAATTCATGTCGATGACACAAACCACTGCGCCACGGAACCGTCGATTTGATAAAGATGTTATCTTTAAGAGGCAAGAAATGTTGCAGCAGAGCAATATTTAGATTAAAAATGAAAGTTATACATATATAAAGTAGCGCTATTTATTAAATCTAACCAAGATCGATTTCCATCACTGCCAGACTGCGTCATAAGAAATAGACGTGACAAAAATATATGCAGTGCATATATTTAGGGTCAAAACAACTGTAAAGAATAAAAGTGTACAACCTTATTTAAACAAATTGCCGAAAGTTATAAGGGACTTAAAGCTAGCTACTAAAAAATATTTAAAAAGGCTCTAAGAAAAATATCTTGTAGCAAAATCCTCCTAATATTATAAAGGCGAAAATGTATGTGTATGTTTGTTACTTGTTCACGCTCAAACGGCTACACTGATTTCAAGTCCCGGAGTAACAGATAGGCTACTTTACATCATCATCACCAATCATTACCACGGGGGTAAAACCGCGGGGTGTAGCTAGTTTGTTATTAAATTGACGCTTAGTATTGTAAAATAATATTTCATTAATTTTATTGCAAGTGATACTGGCTGTATTGGTGATGACCGAAAACGCAGCCTTGCGCAGATGCAGGTCCGGGCGTTCACAGCTTCATTGCAATTTGCAGCCCTCCATACAATAAAAACAAAACACATTAAACAGTACAAAGGTAAGTGTAGGTACATATGAACCGGTGATCGTGTGCGAGAATGTGTGTATAAAAAAAAAAATATTCCGGTTTTATGTAGTAGGAAGCCAGCAATAATATGTCAACATCTTTAATAGATTATGGACTGGATTTGCATGGCGTTTTAATGAGGTGATAAGGAAAGTGCCATTGTGTTATCGCAACGTCATTATCGCAAGTACAATATGTATTATAAACTGATAACCTATTGCAAAAAATGTTGATAAAATTATGCAAACCGTATAATTGAAAAGATAATATAAAAGCAAGTAACTGTCCGCGTTGCTCATGCCCCTGCAGTGCCACTTGACATGAGTAAACAAACTATTTACGTCATCCGTTTCCTAATTTTCTAATACTTTCATATATTAATCGAAGGCGTCTAGGACGGCTCAACTAAGTATCAACTGCCTCGAGTTAATACTCAATCTAGCCCTTACAGGCGCGAGTTAAAAGGCTCAACAACGACTCTGTAGTCGAGAGGAGACTTCAACCCTGACCTGACGTTAAAGTCGGTAGTTTGTCGGTGTTTTATCGGATTCATTTCCGGGAGTGCGCTTTAGAGTTCCATTATTTCATTTAATCAGGAAGACTAGACGGCATTGCACGACTCTGCGTTTAATTACCTCCAAGGACAGTGAAAGTGACATTCCAAACTCGGTAATTACGGGTAGCGTATATATAAAATTACACTGTTAATAATATACATGGAAATATCATTAATTGGGTTTTATGATTCATTGCATTAACGTCGTGCTAGACGGAAATTATTTTCATATTACTTCAAAGAAAAAATCGGCTGTTCGTGGGACTTGAACCCACGACTACAGAACACTCGTCCGGTCGCTTTGCCATGCAAACTATAGTTACTCCACTAGCAGTCCGAATTCGTTCTTTCATTATACTTATATTTCAGGGGATATTTTTGTTTGCACTATTTTTTGTATTAGTAATTTTATATTCGTATATTCATCTAATGAAGCTAGTTGACAAAGCAACAGGATAGTATTCAATCAAAATCTAAATCATGGTGCGTATCCCGTGTTAAACAACATTTTTAGTATTCTGTGGGTTCAAGAAACGCGAAATCCCGAATTTTTTTCTTAGAAAAAAATAATGGCTATGATAATTTAAAAGTTATCCTATACATTTCGGCGAATCGCCTGTGAAGTCACCCTTAATCCGGCTCCGTCTGCCAAACCAGCACTGCTCTATGTTTACCGTTGTATTGCAGAATTATGCTGAGAGACAATTTTTTTTGGCATGCGCGGACGCGACATAGAGCGCGAGCTTTCTATAAAAAAGTGACTCAGATAGGCACGATACCGGTCAGAATATCTATTTGACTAATATAGGTGTACCCGCCTGGGGAGCTAACACCTTCAAGTTTGAAAAACTGCATGCAAACACATAGTTTGTTCAGTCAGCAGTCTTTCAGAGCCAGTAAGCTTGTAGGTCTAGCGTGATAACAATTTCGACCACATAGTCACTGACCATCAAGTGTTTTAGTGATCAAACACTAGATCTATACAGTACAAAAAAAAGTTAAGACAAATATTGAACTTATGTTGATGGAAGTTTTATAAGACCTTAAGATAGTATATCCTTTCAAGTAAAATAAAAATTGAGTCTATAAATAATGGTGGGGATCGAACTAGCGTCCGTCTGTTTGAGCTCAATAATAATTGGCTGCCAAAAAGTTAAGTATTTTTACTAAGGGTGAGACAGTACTTCACGCCGGGGCAGTTGCTCAATCTGAATCAAGTCCGGTTGTGCATGGATTACTGTTTTCACCTTTGTCAATCGAGAGATAAGCCAAAAGGATCATCGGCAGTCTTTGGTGGAACGTAGGCTTCAGAGCTTTTAAAACCGGCGTAGAGTAGCAAACCTATCGGTTTTCTATCGGATACATTTCGGAGCACACACAATCAATACAATCGGGCATCGGGCAAGTAATTCCAGTGCAATGTGCACTGGAATTACTTGCCCGATGCCCGATTCTGTGTTTTCCGATACGTACAATCCTGGAGTCTTCGAGTCACGAGTGAAAAGGTACCTTCTAGGCTTGAGTGCTACATCCTTAACAACGCCATCACTTATCATCAGGTGAGATGAGAAGTACAAGGGGAAGAAGGTCAAACGCAAGTACAAGTACGCTTAATAAAAAAAAAAAAAGCATTTTGCGATTTCATCACAGAGAAACTACAATCTCTGTGGATTTCACGCACATAGAAAACCGTGGATTTCCCACAGATACTGTATTTTTTTCGAGGTTGAAAGTAGGAAATGTGATTTATTCCATACTATATTTTATCTATAATTATGCTAAATTTTATACAGATCCATTCAGCTGTTTTAACGTCATTAAGTAACAAACATCCATCCAAAATTTTGCATTTATAATATTAGAATATACAAGACTATTTCAAAAGGATACAAAAACAAAGCATGATACGGTCCAATCTAATATATAACCGATATTTCATTACCTTTACTTATCTAATATAGTATTATATAGTGGGATAATATCATTGCATATGGCATGTATAGTTTTACAAACCGAAAATGTATGTACTTACAACCATTAGGATTATCCACCATTCCAATGGTCCCTCCGGTATAAATAACCAGGACTCTTCTCTCATTGCTGCCGTAGTTCAAGAGATGCCCTACTTCCTCATCCATTCTCCCATTCGCGCCTCTTTCCACCGCGTGACGTTTACTATCTCCATTTTCCAGCGCTTTTCCACCGTTGACATGTCGTAAAATAGGCATCTGTCAAATACACTTTTATATTTTACCGATTTAATATTACAATTAGGCACTGGGCTACCGCGTATTCTGCCAACGCGACACTGCGCGGCGAGGTGCGTCCACTACGAGTCTGAAACGTAGACTGAAAGAAAACGCGTGAAGTAAAAATGCCGCATGTTGCGTGTGCTTTTGTGATCTGTCTAGTTGGTCAAGGACAAAGTTGAATGAACTGAAAGCTCGTGTCGTTTTGATCAGTTTTTTTTTAATATTAATTGTAAATAAGTGTTGAATCAAAGGATATAAGACATTGGAGAACTAATGTACCTTTCTTGAAAACATTCCATTCTAATTATATAAGAAAGCAAGCGCCTGAATGATTTAAATAGTAACACATTGCCGATGTTTCCCTTGCAAAAGCTTAAGGTGAAATAAATAACTTGTGTTGAAGAGTTTTTTCTGCATTTTAGTATCAAAATACTGTTTTTTCAATATTAAAACATCATCTTAAATACCGATGAGACTTTTTTATATTGTTGCGGGAAATTGTAACAAAGAAGATTTACAATTTGGTTTATTGTTTAAAATATCTTATTGTGTTTCTTCTGGTCATCTAATAAGCGTTTCTTCTAGTATTCATGTGAAATAATTTTGGAAGCCGTTGTGACCGTGACTGGCTGTAGGAAAGATTATAGCTACCACATAGCTACTTGATTCAAATAAACTTGAAGTAGGAAACCTTGAACCTATATTAAACTTGACACTGACTTAATGCATATAAAATGCGGAGTCAAAATCAAGAACATATACTTTTTGATAATTCATTGTTACGGCTTTTACCACTGTACTACAGCACTTGATGGTCAGTGACGATGTGGTAGAAGGTGGGACCACGATAGACCTAAACAAAAAGAGCTGCTCGAATAAACTCTGTGTATTTTGTGACAGTTTTCTACATTGAAGGCGGTAGCCAGCCGGGTACTAGTAAGTACCCTACCACCTAAAAGTTCTGTGGGATATGATAACGTTATTAGATATATACCAAACGCTATAGCCTGAGGAGGATCGAACCAGTGGCCGTCCGCTGGCCGGCGCTCTTAACAACGGAGCTGTCTTATCTTCACATCGTCATTTTTTATGTAGGTAAGTAATAGGTAAGAAAAAGACCAACCGCCTGATGTTAATCGATCACCGTCGCCTATGGATATCTGTAACACTGGGGTCACCATGATAGACTATCTAACAGTTACAAGGTATCACAATAGATTACTCACAATTATTCCATTGAGCGTCCAACCCTCGTCTCTCATATGAGAGACTCCCCTTTGGATAGTAACACTAAACACTTCACTATTAGCACGTCCTTTCGATACGACTTTCACGTCTAAACTGTTCGTTGGCCTTTTTTTTTTCTAACGGACTAATGCTGTTTGTCTCTACCGGCATGTACAGCTTCACCGGAGAGATTACAGCTTCACCGGAGGGTTTACAGCTTCATCGGAGGGGCTGCTCCTTGGCCACGTTTGCCACAGCTTATGTATTACCTTTTATTTCATACTACCCTCATTTATTGACACAAATCGAATAACACATGCTACCTACCTTCACTTAGTTAACAAATCGAGTGCTAGCAAAACCTACCGTCTATCTATTACATGTAACGCCTTCTTTTTTGTTTGAGTATTTTTAACAAAATGATTAATTTTAATAAATCATCATCAAACTAAATATAAACTACAATAAACCATAAAAATTTATATACCTTCTACATTTTACTCTAACAACCCGCTACCAGTGGGCGAAGATCCCCAAATGCTTGCGGCATTGCCACGTTGAATTGGAATGCTTATTCTTTGTGCAAAATAGAGACCAGTATTTTGGTCATGTGTCGCTTCGACCTCGACCTTTCGATTCAGCCTCAGCCCTCTACTAATTTTTTATATTATTTATTTAAATTTTTTTGTAATCAAAGAGCAATATTAATACATTTTTTTTTACTTATAAATAAATGTGCTTCCATTTTTGATCGTCACATTACATTTATCATTACAATCTAGCCTTAAGCCAATAAGTAATTCGATTTTATTTTAAACTGCTAATTATAGTATAATACCAATTTTGATCATTTTTTTGGGACCAATCCAAAAGTATATGTAATGTACACTTTTTTTTCATATCGGTTCCTAAATGACGGAGTTCTTAGGTACAACATATAAAATATTAGAACTGAAGAAGCATTCTGGGTCTAGCGTGATAATACCTTCGACCACATCATCACTGACCATAAAGTCAGATAATGGATCAAACCAAACACTAGATCTATAGAGTACAAAAAAGTGAGAACTTAGGCGGGTTTTGGAAGTCGTGTGAAAAGACAGATGCGCTAACAATTATGTTACGAAATATTTATGCAATAATAAACGATAATGACCCATTAACAAAGTAACATTACAGTTTTCTAGATAAGTTTATACTACTAATATAGTTATCTAGTTACATTTTGATATTACGTAGTTCTAGCAGAAACTTGTCATTCACAAAAAGACCTTAACGTGGACACATAAGGTTGAATATAGTTAATCTTAGATTCTATATTGGTCTAATTACTTGTGGTCATTTGGTCGGTTATAATATTAATACTTGTCATTGAATTACCATCAGTTTTCTCCTGGCTCTCTACCTTAGAACTTGTGTTAATCAAATTTTAAAAGAATGGTAAGTTTTTTTTAAAAATTTTATCAGTGTTATGTGTTATAATTTCATCTATGTTACTTTTTTAATCTCTTCTTATATTATATTATTATTTAATATACCTATATAAAAAATGCCAAACAATGGAACCGACTTCAATACTACTCAAAAGTGTGAAATAACTTGTCGAAGTCGATAAAAATATTTTCCCATCCAAAATGTTCATGAGTTTCGTAACTGTCAAACATTTAAATTTCACCCGTCGATACGTTTAGCTTTAATTTCAAATTAAAGAACGTATTAAGGTTTCGAATCGACAAAATATATGCACAATATTCAGATAATGGCGTATTTTAGATTACAAAAATGTAAAAAAGATTCAGTGATAAAATACAATGGTTGTGAAATATTTATGAAACATTTCAGAAACTTATTTTGTGTAATCTAAGAAAAATACAAGCAAATTAAATATCGAACAAATGACAAAAATGAGCGTTGATCTCTTTTGTGGTTGTCACTTGGTTGTCAAATATTTATAGGTGCGGGCCGAAATTTGTCTGTTTCATACAGAAAGGTGACCTTCCTGGTTTCATACTCAGATGAATGATTCGCCGTCCTAGGTTTCATATCTGTAGTATGAGGCTCGTAGAGGAAAAATGAGGCCCGATATCTTTGGTCTATTTTTTTCAAAACAGTTATGTATCAATCAAAAATATTAAAATTGTAAAAGTACAAAAACAAAGAGAAGACATGAACTTAAATTATACAATTGTAATTTTTAGACTTTCGCGATTCGAACACATTGTTATTAAATCAAACGGGGCTTAATCGCGAGAAAAACATTTAGTAATTTATTTACCTCGACGTTTCGACCAAGTTGCATTGGTCGTGGTCACTAAACTTTAACACTAAAGATACTGTCAGTGTTGTGTGTCGTGACAACCCTGTGCTTTTGCAGGGCTGTGACAGCCCTACAGTTTAATAATATCAAAAGTGGGTAGTTGGCGAAACTACGCCCTCTCGCCGACATTGCCACCCGCATTTCTCCAGTCTTCTCGTGACCACGACGAATGCAACTTGGTCGAAACGTCGTAACGTAAATGTTTTTCTCGCGATTAAGCCCCGTTTGATTTAATAACAATTAAATTATACAAATCCATGGGAGAAGACGACCTGACTTGGGTCGTACAAGTCAATTAAATGCATGGCTTTGTATCTATAGATACCTTATCTGTATCCTTATCATATCGTCGCATATTTTTCGCTACCTACGGCAAACCGCAATGAGGACCAAATAGAGACAGATAATGATGACATTCATATTGGTATTGCAGAATTGTGTTCTACAGTGAATAATAATGAGGTAGATAGACTAATAATAGAATGACGACACAGTGAAACACAGCGACGCCGCGGACGCAGTGTTCCTGTAAACCAGGAAAGAGTAACATTGCACTACGACTAGAAATATTAATTTATGAAACTGTATCGTAATAAGGGTTCTTAAAACACGTGTACGTAAACGAACGATTGTAAGTTAAAAAAATTGGTTGTCTGTAAAGTCGGTTTACGGACGATAGATTTACGTGATAACGTCATAATCATTTATGACTTTGACTTTGACTTTGACTTTGACTTTGACTTTGACTTTGACTTTGACTTTGACTTTGACTTTGACTTTGACTTTGACTTTGACTTTGACTTTGACTTGACTTTGACTTTGACTTTGACTTTGACTTTGACTTTGACTTTGACTTTGATTATTTTATGTAATACAAAACTCAAGTGGAACGTTACGCGGAACGTTACTATTTTTCATGAGTGTTGCTGGTATTCATCAATTTATAAAACGTTATCACGTCAAAAACGAGCCGTAGGCAAGTTTTTTTATAGCATTACACAAGTGTTTTAAGACCAAATGATGTGTAGTTTCATACACTACTTCATCTAATCCCATAAAATAGATAATTAAATTTACATAAAATCACAGCATATGTTTGCATTTATTTGTAAACGTTTAGCGCCAAAATTAATTTGCACGTCGCGCATGCGTGTTGCGCCGCGTCCACAAACTATGTCATTGTGTAGAAAAACTGTATTGCAACCTCCTTGGTCCAGCTGAAGCTGTATCATAATGGTAAAAAAGTTAACATCTCGATACAGTTGTCATAGAAGAGCTGTATCGAAATGTTTACTTTTTTAATTTATTTCGATATATTGTCTATAAAGACTGTCATTAAAGTTCTGTTTTGGATTTTTTCAATCTTTATATTTCAGTATGAGATAAGATAAATAGATCATTGTGCCGACCGATCCCTAACTTTTGGGGAAATGAAAACCATTTCTCATTATTGTAAACAGTTCACTCTTTCTCATCTGCAGGTATTCGAAATAAAGGGTGTTTTAGCGCCGGTATTCACCCCGATGGACGATGCTGGACAATTGAAGTTGGAGGTCATTCCTAATTATATGAACTATCTGAAAAGCCACCAAGTGCAGGTTATATTGGGTAAGTTCCACAACTTATCTGGGACACACCTACCTCGCATGGCTTACATCATTTATTTTGAATGAAGAAACGTCAAAGAGATTTTGTTCTATCACACAACAAATTATGTTAGAAGCTTCGAAATATATAAACAGGAAAAATATTTATGTTTTTCCTTCCTTAAGTTAAAGATTCTAAAATCATTTACAGTGGGAGGGACCACAGGAGAAGCAGCTTTGCTGAATGTATCCGAGAGGAAAGAGCTTTTGAATGCTTGGGTGCAGGCAGGGAAACCAAATGGTATTAAAATTATCTCCCAAGTAGGGGGTGCTCCGATTCCAGACGTCATCGAGCTGGTAAGAATTAGACTTATTAAATAATTTTACTAAAAAAAATCGAACCGACTTCAACACTCAAAAGTGTCAAATAACTTTTTGAATTCGGTACAATGATATTTCAAAAGTAACTTTTATCAAATATTGTGCGCGTGTTAGCGACTTCAACAAGATATTTGACTCTTTTGAGTGTTGATGTCGGTTTCATTTCTATAGGGTAAAAAATTTTTTTCACCCTTTTCAGTGACCATTGCTACTTACGGAATCCATTGTGATTGTGTATGTTCACAGATGTCTTCACCCGCAATTATAATGTCGTCCAAGTAAACGTAACACTTTTCAGTTATTGGAGTGTAACTCAAAAACCACTTGTTTGATTTTGATGAAATTTAAATGGGACCACCTCGGAGGTATACTATATCAATCAAAAAACAATATTGAAAATCGATCGAAAAATGGAGAAGAAATCGGTGAACATACATAAAAAAAAGGAAAAGAGTACAAAATATAACCCGCTCCTTTTTTGACTTAGTTGGACTATCTTATGTAGCTTTTTTGTTTTTTATATATTTATTACACTCAGACCTCGCACTAGGATTCCCTGTGTCGCGGGAGGCATGGACACACATAATCATGACACACAAATAACCAAGACCCGGGACAAACACCTACACTCATCGCACAAATGTTTGCCTGTGCCGGGATTCGAACCCAGGGTCCCGGAGACACAGAAATCATGTCACTGACACTAACCACTGCGCCACGGCGACCGTCAGCTTAGCTGGCATAGCTTGCGGTGGACGCACAATGCAACATGTTCATGCGAGCTAAGCCAAGCTAACTTGGTTTAATTAGAAACTTAGTTGTCACTTGACACACTTGAACACAAGTACTCATTCTTATTTAATTAATGACTTCGAGAGTAGGTAAATTTAACTAATATTTACAGGCAAAATATTCGCAAGAAATAGGAGCACATGCAGTAATGACTCTACCGGAGCTGTACTACAAACCAAGAACTGTTGAACAGCTCGTGGACTATCTAGAGACGGTGTCAAAAGCAGCACCATCATTACCACTAATTTATTACCACTTTCCAATGATGAGTGGAGTGGACGGTAAGCACGTGGTCTTCAGCCCTCCAAATTAAGAAGTGTTCGATATCTGAACGAATCCATTCTGTTATGGATGAATCCCGTATTACACACTTTCTAGCTATTTAAAACATGTTTAAAACGTTGTCTCCGACTATGGGCCTCGTGAGAAGACTCAAAGTCGCATGGTGAGCTATGGAGAGGGCTAGGCTCGAGATTTCTCTACGCGATCGAATCAGAAATGAGAAGATCTGTAGAAGAACAAAAGTCACCGATATAGCCCTACGGATTAGCAAGTTGAAGTGCCTGTAGGCAAGGCACATAGCTCGAAGAACCGATGGCCGTTGGAATCGATAGGTTCTCGAATGGAGACCACGGAATGTCAAGCGCAGCATAGGACGACCACCTACCAGGTGGACAGACAACCTGACTAAGATTGCAGGCAATGGATGGATGCAGGCCGCTTCAAACCGATCCTTGTAGAAATCAATGGGGGAAGCATATATCCAGCTGTGGACGTCCTATGGCTGAGATGATAATGATGATTTAAAACATTCGTTACACAATTTCGTTAAAAGCTGCCGATGCTGATTGGAATATCCATTGCATTTACGAAGTATGTGTGAATTATTAAGCTTCTAAATATGAAATATACGAATAATATCGAATTAAATCGATTCGTTTAGTTATCGATCATTTTGAATCAGGGAGCCCGTCTCTTTGTGTATCTATTTTTGTGTACGGTATGTATTTATTTATTTCTCTTGCTTACAGTTAACATGAAGACGTTTTTCTCACTAGCTACTAAAACGATCCCTACGTTCAAAGGCATGAAGGCTGACCTCAGCGTGGCTACGCAAGTAACTGACCAGCTCGCCCCTGACCAAAGAGTATTCATAGCTAATCACGTAAGTATACTGTTCTTGTGAACCACGTGATAATGTTGAAATTCGCAGCAAAAAACAGATCTGCTAAATCTATTCACATTTACCAACATGAGTACCACTACGTCCGATAGGTCCGGAATTCACCCACTTTGCCGTTGTCTTGCCGCGAGCATTTAATTTCGTAGAAACATTGTATTTTTTTTTTTAAAATAATTTATCTCAAACTCGGAAAACTTGAGTAGATTGTAGATGTAAGCAATGTGCATCATTTTAGGTCGTCATGCTTTACCCTGTTGGCATGCAAAAAGTAGCCTATGCCCCGTTCCAAGATCCCGTCTACCTGTATACCAAATTTTATCCAAATTAGTCAAGCCTCACACGCGTGATGCCGTGACCAAGGGAAATAGCGATTCATTTTTAAATATCTATATAATATATATAGATTACAACAGTTTCCAAATTCTACCACCGTTTTCCATAATAAATACAGCTACTAACGAGAAAGACTCAAGGAAATAAAATGAATGATAAAAGAAATAAACCACCTTTTCAGTACTTAGCACCCTCAGCTCTGATGGGTTATGACTCCAGCATTGCCACTGTCACCAACCTGTTCCCGGAGCTAGTCCGAGACATAGTTGATGCGGTCAAGCGTGGGGACGTGGACTCGGCCAGAACGAATCAGGAAAAGATGAACAGACTCGTTGACTGCATCGCTGGTCATGGTGAGTTAATGAGGTTATATAATTCAAAGCAAATTTGCTTGCACCACACGCACGAATCACATAAGATGCTAACTTTATCAGCTAAATATCAAGCATATAAATCCATTTCATCAAAATCGGTCAAGCTGTTTTCGAGTTAGGTACACTCCAATAACTGAAAAGTGTTACGTCTATAGATGATTTTCTTATTGAGGGTGAAGAAATCGGTGAACATACCTAATGACAATTGATCCCGTGAGTAGCAAAGATCACTGAAAACGGTGAAAAAAAACTTTTACCAAAAAATGGAATGGAACCGACTTCAACATTCAAAAGTGTGAAATAACTTGTCAAAATCGGTACTATGCGCACAATATTTTGATAATAGTTACTTTTGAACTATCATGGACTTCAATAAGTTATATCACACTTTTGAGTGTTGAAGTCGGTTCCATTTTCGGTAAAAAGTTTTTGACTCGTGCGAAGTCTTCATTTATTATTCGAGTTCACATCGTACCAAATAGTTTCACATGGCACCACAATGCCAGATATTCCTTTATGGTAGAAACTGTTGAAATTTGCTTTCTTTTTAGGTGATTTTGTACCAGCAATGAAAGCAGCTATGGAGATCATATCCAAGGTGAAGGTTGGACCTCCAAGACACCCTCTGACAAGACTTCAAGCGTCTCAAATTCAAAAACTTGAAGATCATCTCAGAGCTATGAACTTAATATTTTAGAAGACCTTAATGTTGAGAACGATAGGGTCGGTAATACATAAATACACTTTGTAAAATCTTGATCAAAATATTTATTATATGTTTTCTTACTGTATTCCTAGTGTCACTATAAATGAATATGTAACAAGTTGAAGTGTTTCATAATGGAGAATACCATGTGAATTAGTGCTGAGAAATTTGCGATTTCTAACCACAAGTTGCCAATCTTATTACGACACCTACACCTTTTAACCTATCTTTTCTCATTCTAGATTTGTGTAAACACCCATTAGTATGTTTTTGTATAAATATTTTTTCTACACATGAATATCTACAAAAGCTGTAGGTATATTCTAATCATCCATATCGTCAATTCTCTCTTCCAAAATGTTTCTTTGTTTTTCCGATACGCGCGTGATGGGCGCCCTTGTGCTACCCACTTTGATCCCGGAGATATATTCCATTGCTGCTTTCACAAACGGGACGTATTCGCCTGTAACATATAATGAACTAAAATAATTAACAACATATAAAAGAAAAAGATGGTCTACAGGAAGAAACAGACGGCCGTCAATACAAATCTAACCTCAGAATGGCGCATTTCTTGAATCTAATTTTGGTTAAGTAGGTGGAGAGAAATTCCTCAAAAGCAAATTATGCGAGCATTTGGCTACTTTTTTTTATAATTTTCGAAACTTGTTTAATTTAAAAAAGGAATGCTTGTTTTATGTGACAGTGGAATCATTCAGGTATTGCCACAAGTGTAGATTTGTTGATTGTCAAAATGAAGTTCACTAAAATTATATCAATGATCTTGAATTTAGTATCACCTTGTTCAGTGATGGCAGCCACTCGTTTATTCAACTCCAGCTGCAATTCTTTCGCCTTCCTCACATCGCTTTCCAGCACAGCTCGTCCGATATCCACCATTAGTCCAGGGAAGAGGTTCGATATTGTCGTCATGCTAGAGTTATAACCCATCACGTCAGCTGCGGCTGTAGTTGCCTAAAATAATTTACCAGTGAAATAATGAGAAACATTTTTATTTTTTTTAATCATCGTTATGAAAATAAAATGCTAATAGCTGATTACAGTACTCCAGCTACTACAATAGCATTTGAGCAATCAACAAACCGTTGCGAGCATATAGATAACTCAAATGCTCTAATCCACTACCAGTTGGCAGCGTGCTCAGAATGCTAGCAGCATTGACCCGTTGAATTTTTTTTTATGTATGGGACAACATTCACACAAGGTCTTCAGGTCCCAAACTAGGTAGAGCTGCACTATGGTGACCTGATGACTGATATATATATACTTATATACTACACACATTGCAATACTGAGTCGTTCAGCCAAATACCGGCCGGCGCGGGCGCAAGAGTGTCAACGTATGTAGCGTCCCACACTGAAGGCCGCCCTAGCTTCCAGGCAATAAGTGGCATCCCGTCATGTATTTTCCCATTGTAACGCATGAGACCATTCGGTTCAAGAATGGCTGTAATACTGGAGCTGGTAAAAGTCCGACGAATTATATCGTAAATTTCTTTTATTTTATTTTTTTATAATTTTTTTCTAGTATATATTTAACGTCAAATTGACGTCAAGTGTGCTCTGAGATATGGAGATCACGCCTATACGAAAACGTGATCTGAATAGTCATGAATGGGAAATACATAAAAGAGTAAAAATATTATGATTAATGACAAAAGAACTCACGTGGCTAGCCATAAAAATTCTTTGATCTTCATTGAGTTCGTTGTTAGCAGATATGTCAACGGCTGTTATAAAATTACATTTGATCCCTTTAAAGTTTGGAATGGATTTTGTTGCCAATCTGAAGAACTTAGCCATGTTTACTGAAATAAAAAAATAATAAAAAATAATAGGTATACCTAAATTCTCACCATAATCATCAACTTCACCTGCTGGACATACGCCTCCAAAATTATTTTTAAAAGGACCGGTTATAAGCGTCCTAAATGAGAGCAATGATATCCTTATAGGTCGGCTGTGAATCTGGGTCCAGGTGCCGTCAGATTGACATAGATTGGGGATAAATCCCCACCAATGGTTTGAGGTGAAGGCAACATCGTTATCAATCCACAGCAGGTCTTTATAACTGTAAAAATATGGCTCTAAAAAAAAGAGTATTAGTAGTTTCAGTCTTATTCGTGTTCTTCTCCATATGGTGGTAATGCATAATATAAATTGTCCGCCATCTTGGATTGTCCCCGAATATTTTGGATTTAATGGGATGTTGTATATGTTTTCGGCCGTGGTGGTACCGGCCTAGAATAGTACTCCCCCATCTCATCCCGTGGGTGCCGTAAGAGTCGGCTAAGGGATAACGTACCAGGAGGTGGGCAGCAGCGCCTTCTGAGGATCGAAAATCATACTGCGCTCGCCAACCCGCCTGCCAAGCGTGGCGAGTATTGGCAAATCCCCCCTATATGGGGGAGGCATACGTCCAGCAGTGGACGCACATGGCTGAGAGAAGAAGATATGTTTTCGTGTTCTCCTTAGCAAGCCCTTTTATTTGATACCCCTACTGTGGTAGTGGAGAAAAAATAACTAGTCCGCCATCTTGAATTATCCGCCATATTAGAATTAGAATGTCGTCACATAGCTAAGCATGCATTGTCATCAAAATAACCGCGTATGCCAAATTTCAGGTCAATCGGTTAAAGATAACTGATTTAAAATTCAGTTGCAAGATTCCATCCGGACAAACAAAAAATATATCTAAAAAGCTTGTAAAAAGGGATAAAAGCCAGCCAATTTTTAATCAGGTTATAAGGCATTTCACATTCCAAATTTCATTCAAATGTATCAAGCCGTTGAGGCATGTACATTTAACAAACATACACACAAACTTTCGCAATTATATTATTTCGCAATATTAGTCTGATTATATTTATCTGGCACTAACTGCGCCCTGCTTCTTCACCCACGGGGACTTTTATAGGTACCTCTTTACGACCTTTATAATATTTTCATTTACATTGTTCATGGATCACATGATAGTTACTACTGTATATGCCACTTTTGACAGCCGACCAAAAGATTTGATCGATTCTAGAGGTAGAAAGATTATGGTCTCGTCGAGCATAATTTGCTCTGACAGATTGACGTGAACGGTCATGATCAAATATTGGGTGGAGCAAATAATGCTCTAGTTGAGTTCGTGAACGCCGCACATCCGCTGTCAGAGCAACATATGGCTTGGCCGATGGAACTGCTGCACGCAGGCCAGGTGAAACCGCGGGGTGCTACTAATAACATTTTCATTTTTATTGTACAAAATGTAAACTTACATTTGACGCCACTCAACGATGGGTGGTCATAATAAAGGATTGGCAGCGACGGCGCAGCATCAGAGACCTCCTTGACGTACCGCACCAGAGCTTCTACATTAGCCGGCTTGTAGTACAGCTCGGGCAAAGTCAGGATTGCGTCTGGACCAGCTGCTTCTGAGTATCTTGCCTTTAACATTTACAATTATCTTTATTTCAGTCTTAATATAATAGGGTTGGAAGCGGCCCGCGTCCAGCCCTTGCCCGCGATCCTAGTCAGGTCGTCCGTCCACCTGGTCGGCGGCCGTCCTATGCCGCGCTTGCCAGTCCGTGGTCTCCATTCTAGGACTTTTCGGCCCCAACAGCCAACAGGTCCTTGTGGAAATCAATAGGGGAGGCCTATGTCCAGCAGTGGACGTCCTATGGCTGAGATGATGATGATGATAATAGGGTTCGATTCCCGCACAGGTCAAACATTTTTGTGCTCATGCACACAAATGTTTGACCTGTCTGGGAATCGAACATGTCTGTTTGATCTGAACATGTCTGGGTGTGTATATGTATATAAGTCATCAGGTTACCATAGTACAGACTCTGCCTAGTTTGGGACCTGAAGACTTGTGTGAATTTTAAAAAAAAGTAATAAAGTATATATAAACGATTTTCATGTAACCTTGTTCCGCTCCTATATCAAAATGTTAAGTGGAAATCTTACATAACCCAGCTACATAGGGGCACTGCAGTTGGGTATCATTGAAAGATGCCTCCTCATCTAGCACCCCAGGGCCTCTCAGCGGAGACGGAGTGCGGTTGCGAGCGAAACAGAAAGAGGATCCCTATCTCTTTCCCGCCCTGCGGCCTCCCTCTGTGACATAAAGGTTTCAGAAGGAGGCGACCGCCCCCCACGACCACTGGACGATATTTCGTAGTTGACGGTCGAAGTTCCACTGGACTATAAATGTTGCTAATGTTCGCAAAGTTAATGCTTCGTCAAATTTAATGTATTCCATTTCACCATGTTTCTAATACAATAACCAATAAATTCATATTGCTAGGTGTCTAATACTTTGACTTCGTTTGTCGTAACATTCTCGTGTTATGTTCTATATAAAATTTGAAATAATCGTATTTACCAACTCCAGAACCTCGGGCATTGGTAAGCCACCAACGTGCATCACAACCTTCAGACCTAGGGGCTTAGCCGCCTTCAGCCAGGCGTCTAACAAGGCTTTCCTTTCATCCACGCTCAGACTTGGTCCTTCACTCGCAGTTCCAGCCACTAGAAAATGTATTATAAACCAATGATGTTTTACTAAAGATGACGTATATTCATACTGCGCGGTGCTCAGATTTTGTTCCTTTACGACATAAACATGCTTACTGCGACAGATAATACGGTACAAATAATATAGAATAAGATAGCTATATGTTTAGACTTGCGCTTGAATACGCGTCATAATGAAAATTACTACAATTGACTTAATTTTGCCGCCTCAGTTTCCGCGCGCTTGTGCGACATCTACCTCATATAAACATATAATATCATTGATTATAAGCCATAATAATAAAATATGTGTGTATGTATGTGTGTTAGTATGGTTGTTACCAATCAATGCTAGAAGGGCTGAACGTATTTGAGTGAAATTTTATTTAGTTAACTTTAGTTGTTGCTTACCAAGTGCTCCATCAACATTGTTGTCATTAAGATACTCAGCATATTTAGGTATTACGTCTACATTCAGTAGTCCCTTGTCATCGAATGGAGTGAAGACAGATGGGACTAGTCCTTTTACATTTAACGCCTGAAAATTTATGTGATATATATAATTAGTATATTATGATTTTATGATACAAGTGAGCTAAGTTGCTCATCACACACGGAGGATGTAGGTTGCAGTGGGAGCAGGCGAGAGCGTTATTCAGCCGAGTATGTTATGAGCCTCTGCTCATAACATACTCGGCTGAATAACGCTCTCGCCTGTAACACGTGTCACGAGTTTCATACGACGACGTTTAAGAAAGATTTGCAAGGTAAAAACAAACATGTACAATTACCTAGATATATTTAGCAATATCTTAATCATTCGAGTCTAAAGAATTGTTGGTGGCTCAGTTAAATGAACCAACCGTTGGTGGAATCAAGCCATCTACAATACATGGAATTTAACATTTATATACATGGAAATCGCAAGCTCATTCAGAGTGGAGACAAAAAGTGGGTACACAAAAAAATGTAAGTACGCATTTGATTTCCCGCTTAAAATCGTACAAATGAAGGCGCGATCTTGATTTGAAACGGGAACAACTCAAAAGCAAACCGCCATCTAATAGTTAACATAGCATATAACGATGTAAATGTTCCCTTTACATTAAGCAAGCGTTAGAGAACGTTTACAGCTTAGAGTGAATATTTAAGCCATGTGAGCTTCGATCAAGAATACATGATCGAAGCATGTGAGGGCACACTAGACATAGCCGTGACCTAAAAATTAAAGAAAGGTCGCCGTTGTTGAAAACGTCATAGAAGATATTTTTTTTTTTTTTTTTTTGTTTTGTTTATTTAATATTGTCATTATCTCTTTATTTCACTTTTCCGAAGTTGATTTTCTTATAATATAGAAATCAAAACCAATAGTTATTTAATAAATTTTTTTTTTTTAAAACTTGAGAGGTGTCAAGGGACACCCGGATGGAACGAAGTTCTTAATAATGAATAATAAAATAATAAAATAAACACCACACTGTTCAATGCGTCATATACATTTTGTGTGCAGCTGTCAGTGCATTTTGGAATTATTTTAAGCACGCTCTCTGTGCTCAAACCGCTCAAAGCTCTATTTGAAACACACCCCTGGAATAATCGCTATGGCTTCTCCCTCCAGACGCGTCGGTCGGTTGCTCTATGATTGCAGTAGGTACTAGGTACTCGCATCGCTTAACCTTTCTCTGCAGAACGTAGTGGCGGGTATGCTCGCAGATGAAAATGTGTGGCAGGCCGTGGTCTCTTTTTGTGAGAGCGTCATGACGCAAAAAGAGGCTTCCGAGCGAGACCGGGAGTGAGCTGATCCTTCTCGAAGGCGACGACGGAGAAGACGAACCGAAACAAGTGCGAATAGGGCACCGGCGCGTTCCATGAGAGATCCCGGAGCCCTCAGAAATAGCACTGAGGCAGGCCACCGAGGGGTTTTTAGTGAGTGGAAATCTTACATAACCCGGCTACATCCCCATTGCAGTCGGGTATCTTTTGAAGATTTTCCCCTCGAAAAAAAAAAAAAAAAAAAGGTACTCGCATCGCTTGCAGCAGGTTCCAGGGAGACTATATACTAATTGTCTTACGCCTGGCGCGAGCATGCAGCAATGCCGCGCGAGCGCGCGTCCGTCTATAATTTTATTTAGAAATGTCACATATTTGTTTTTTTTATTACTCAAAGCAAGTAAGTAAATATAATCAGGATTATGGTAAATTGTTTATTGACGTTTAATTAAATTGTTTAAACAAACTTTTTGACGTGACAACGTCTTATAAATTGGTTTGCCGGGTGACACTTCAAGAAACTGCGTTACGCTCCGCTCACGTTATGCGCTCACAATGAGAGCGAGTGAGAGGCACGCGTCCCTTCCACTCGGGCATGGTTAGCCCGCCTAAGAGCGAGAGAGACAGACATAAAAAGTGAAAGGCACTCAAAGTCGTTGTCACGTAAAACTTTCGCCCGTATACCGACTTTACAGGCAACCAATTTTTTATTTTGATTCCATTTGTACTTATATTTTGACTCATGAATATATTTTCCTCATTGTCATAATCTAAAGTATATCATTATAAATATAATTTATATTCATTATCATTATATATAATTCACCTTTTGCATAATTATATTTTAGAAATACTCAATTTCGTTACTTATTAGTTAGTTAAGCTAGACTAAGGTGTCAGTAAATTGTTAAATTTAAATAGGAAATCGTATCTAGATCTCCACGTTACAGGCTTGCCTAGTGTGAAGATCACAAAATCATTCGGTTTAAGTGTTAAGGCTTTCCCAGCATTAGATAATACACCATTTTGTTTGTTAGATACAGCTTGAGTGTGACTTATACAAATTCAATTGTATTTTTACATTTGTATTTTTATTGTATTGTCTAAAGGCTGAAATAAATATTTTTTCACTTTCATTTTCCAAATGAACTTAAGATCTATATTTACTATTTATAGTTACTAGTTAGTATAAATAATTAATGAATTATTTTTAATTTATTTTAATATAAGTATTTAATTCGTTAGGTATTAAACTTTATATGTACATAGTAAATTATGTTCTTTTTAATTTTCTTAAATTTTTCATAAAGCGTAAAAATGTTACGAAAGTAAATTAAGTAAATCTAAGTAAAACATTACAAGTAAGTATTTACGCGAATCAAATGCAAAGCATCCTAATGAGACTAATAGAACAATATCCCCTCATGTAGGTCATTGATGTATTTCTTATTTTATACCAGAAGCGAAATGAAACGGCAGCTGTATTACCGCTCACATCTCCCAAGCAATATTATATCGAGCATTGTCTATTACCCATAATACATATATATCAAATGCTTATAAAAATACATTCTGCATTGAAAAAACACACGTATAGCTCAAGCACGAAAGTCCATATCGGTATAGTTTTCAAAAGTTCCGCAAGAGCTCTATCAAGAGCTCCTATGAATACAAGCTATGAAAGTCGGTCAGGGATTATTGCAAATTACAAAAACCTGCATACTTACATTTCCATAAGCTGTTAAATAAATAACAACAAAGCTAATCAATTTGTATGCATCCATAGTCACTTTGTTTAACATCACAGAACAAATATAACTAGGTATATTATTTCAAATTAAGAACACTCAATATAACGAAAAGACTTCACACTTAAGTTTCGAAGCGTAGAAATCTCAACTACTATCACTTATTCTGTGCTATATGTATACTTTCACACTATGACAGTTCACGTTTAATATTCTGTGGCGCTATACTAATTATTCCTTAATCTGTGCAGCCCCCCTAGATATAGTAACATTCCACAAGCGTTAACGGGAGAGGTGTTCTTAACTTTTACAAAATATAATTTTGATTCGCGTTGATGTCTTGTATGGACCGAGGTTTCTCAATGACTTAACATTTATTAACCTTGTTCGGTGCAACGTAGTGGCAACTCTATTGAATATAGGTACCTGATGTAGGTAGGTACAGCGTCCTGGTACACTGAGAGAATACAGAAAATACCGCTTCTTCTTTTGTCAAAGTTTATGGGTTTAAATAAAGTGCGAGCAGGACTGATATCTATCAAAGAAGATAAAATAATATTTTTTGTTAAAGATACCAGTGGAATATGAACCCATGACTATATAATACCTTCCTGTCGCTTTACTAACTACGCTATTAGTACCGCTTAGATACCCCCAAAACCTAGTATTTTTTTTTAGGATGCTTAAGTCCAGAGACCAAGGAAATGATCTTATAATGCTTATTGGTTATGGGTACTTGATTGATTTCCGTAACGCCTGCTAAATTTCTTAACACAATTTACTAGCATGATAGTTTATTGTCAGGCGCCTACGCAATTTTAGTTTCTAAATCATGATACCGCCAAACCCTCTGTTTATTTCTCTAAGGGATATCGTGTTTCAGTAGTTTTTTAAATTAAGACTTGTTATTATTGTAATTGGCGTAAAGCCGTTTGAATACAAAGTGAATTAAGCAAGAAATTACTCAATTTACAGATTGAATATGTTGTTGGTATGAAATAAAAAAAGACATAAAATAGGGAAAACAATTTAATATCTTCATAACACAATAATATTGAAACATTCACAGACACATATTCGTAGATAGTTATATTTATTAAATATTGACATCGTTATTTTTAACATAACTATTTTCATTATAATTAAGGAATTACTTGGCTAGACCAAGGGTCCTGAGGCTTGTTTGAATTCGCTGCTTGGCTTCGGAAGATATGGCCCTTTGCGGTAAAGAGGGGGGACCCACCTTGATGCCAGTTACTATTTCCATACCAGCCTTCATTATTGGCACCCAAGGCCCTATAAAATAAAAAATAATGTGTCACTACTTATATAATAACTAACGGACCTGACAGACGTTGTCCTGCATGCACCGCCAGGTGGAATTGTTTTTTTCGTGAAATTAATCAGTAAATCCTTGATACTGGAAATTGCGAAAGCCGCGCGACACCTTGAATACAGAAAAGGAAAAACGCCACTTGCGACTACATGTATGCTATTTTTATCTCAGATCTCTAGGTTAATCTGTGTTATTAATAATTATAATATTAGCTTTATTGTCTCGAATGTCTAATAAAAAGGTATCAGAAGTAGATTATTTCGCTGTTAATAGGCTGTCTTCGTCTTAGACGAGCTCAAATTCCTACCTGCCCTTAGGATTTTAGCCAATAAGTCATTATGTCTCTAATCCTTAATTACGCTCAAGAATAAATCACTCGTAACGTAATTTGTCTGGATGAAATCGCTATAGGCGTTAAGACCGCTCTTTGTACATATCGCCTTAGTAAATATGTAAATAAAAATATATATGTTAAAGTGCATAATGCATTGCATTGTATTGTAAGACTTCTCTTTATCCCCTTGCTGCATAATGTTTTATGTTGCTTACCTTCAACAGCATGAGCTTCGATCGCCAAGCAAAGCTTCTCCTGCAAAACCCTGGCTTTACTTATGTCGTTATTCTCAACAGCGTCCAATATATCTTGAGCCAGTCGCGGGAATAGATTGAAGGTCGTGCCAATACTGGATTTTATGCCGAGAAGTGCAGCCGGAGCTATTAGCTGGACAGAATAACTTTAGTTAGGTACTACGGCTCTCCTCAATAATAATTATAATAAAGAAACTTTGAGCTCTCCAAACATCGTTTTATGTAAAGCTCTCTACGAGGTATGTGACTTCAAAACTTAAAGCATTCTACAACAACTTCTACAATTGAAATCCCAATGGAATGCATCGTATAAATATTACACAAACAGTGCAGCAGTGATTGCAGTATCAAATCTTATGTCGCGAAAACCAATTGAAGTGTCATTTTATGTAACACACAGATAAATGCTAGTTACTGCGTGCAATACGAGCGCTCTCATTGGTGTTCCAATATCATGGCGGGCTTGTGTATTTTTTAGATTTATTATATAGCGAAATAATAATAATTATAGATCTCACTGTTAATAAAAAATCCGTGTCTCGTATTCCATGGCTCAAGTTTGATTAAATAAATAATTACAGTGTTTTTAATTTCTGTTGTCATGCCTATTATGTTCTCAATATACAAACATTTTGGGCCAACCTTTTAATATGTTATAAGCTTGCGTTATCTAACACCTTGTCTGTGGCATCGTGCACTACTATATGTATAAATGGAACTTAGAAGGCCTCCTATCTATCAGGAAATACTCAGGCAACGAGTTCCACTCCTTGGGATGGCAGTAGGATTATAAAAATGGCAAGAAAACGCTTCGTGCGTAAGGGTGGTACATTACCATATATAGCTATGGCGCATTGCCGTACGTGTGATCATTCAAAGATAGGATAGGGATGATCGAATTTAATTATGTGACTCACATAATTAAATTCGAACATTCGCCGTATCGTATTCGATATAAAACCGATAGGTAAGCAATGAAGCAACTCTGAGCAAGTTTTAAGGCTCTGAGTCTACTTTCTATGAGAAAGTCACTGTTATTGTCACTTTTTTTTGGCCCGTCTTCCGATTAACTCTATAACTTCAATTTGGCACTGGGCTGACATATCCCGATGATGCATGATGCACTATTCCATGCATGACCAAGCTTGTCGTGTGATGGATAAAAAATAAGTTATTCATAATATACTTATGGCTCTAAATTGCTACTCGTATTAGTTTCTTCAACCAAATCAACTGAGCGGTTAAAAAAATAAAAAAGCTTGACAATGAAACGGTTTCAATTTAAATATTTTGATGAAATAAAATAGTACACTCACAGTGTCAGCGCCAAGGAACATCTCTTGGTCAGGCCGAAGCGCTCTCAAAACCTGCGCACCTTCGCTCAGGTCATTGGATGTGAACTTAAGGCCTTTGAAGTTAGGGATTCTTTCCGTGGCTGCCTTTACGAAAGCTGGCATGTTAACTGAAAAGTGTACATTTAAAGAGTTTTATGTTTTATTAACAACATGCTAGGCGGAACTTACGATCAATTTTTGAAGCAAAATATTCGCCTATTTGTGCTATTAGAACCCACCGAAGCTAGTAGTAGCACTCCACTAGTCGTCCGAATTTATTCCTACCAACCAAGCCTACCAACTTAAAAAAGTAGTTACATACGAATTTAAATTAAGAACCATTGAATGAGTGACATTGTTGTTTTCACTTACTCGTTTTTTCATAGAAAATGTATGGGAATGGTTTTATTTAATTATTGCCAAAACTTACGATTTGATTTGGTATGTTACTTTGTGAAAAGTGTTCCTAGTTGGAAATAGAGTCGATTAAGACCAACTTGATTTTTTTGACAAATGTCAAAATTATTGGGCGAACTTTACTTATTATCAAAAAACTAAAAACCGCAATATATTTTTCGTCGAAATAAAATAGAAGGTTCCTAAGAACAAAACCTTCTGACTACAAAAGAAAAGGTTCTAGACAACGTCATCACTTAACATCAGGTTGTCAGACAGTTGTCAAACGCAAACTGCAAACTTTATAATATGTAAAAAAAAAAAGGTATCTACCCTGAAGGGGCCAAAAATTTGCCCCAACCTGTATATTCTAAGACAAGCGGTCCGCCTGCGCACGAGGAAAAAATATCAAAATTAAAATTATTAGAATCACTAATATTTTTGAATATAATGTATATTATAGCCTATGTCACTCGGGAATAGTGTAGCTTCCCAACAGTGACAGTAAGTTTTAATTCGCTTCAGTAGTTTCGTAGCAAACAATCCAATCTTTCCTCTTTATAATTTAAGTATAGATAAAGATATCTCATAGAAAAAAAATCTAATTTCGTCGCTATACATACACAGTTCAAATGCATTCGATGATTACTTTAGGTTACCTATGGATACTTATTAGAGATGGGCATTTAAATAATCGTATTTCGTACAACCATATCATTATCTTCAATATCAATATATTATTATATCATATCATTTAACGCCCATAGGGCTGGAGTATCTAGCTTCTAGATAGGTATTTGAAAACTTCAAGAAGTATTTTTCTGTCCTATTGTTATTATTCTGTTTTACACAGCAATCTCAGTGTTTACATCTTTCGGAACCATATCATTCTTCACCAGACCACCTTCTTAGCCCTTCCTCTATATCTATATCCATCCACACTCATGCTTAGAAGGTATACTCTTTTCTATATATGTGTTGTATCCTTCCTCATGACATACAGTATGAGCATTTCATGAGGAAAGATTTAGAACTGTGATTTTAAATTTTGATTTATGACTCATAATACCACAACAGTCTAGAGTGGTCTAAAAATTCAGAATAAAGTCACTGAATCGACTTTTATATTAACTTACTTTCAACCTTGCTCATGTTAGGAATGTGGTAGTAGAGAACGGGCAGCTTTGGAGCTGCATTGGCGACCAGCTCCACGTAGGAAACCAAGTCATCCACCGTCGCTGGCCTGAAGTACAGCTCAGGCAGGGTCAGAAGGGAATCAACGCCGACTGATTGGCAGTATGCGGCCTGAAACATAGCTATACCGCTTATTTACATCTTCAATGATGCACATTCAGATACCTAAGGAGAAAGTGTTGTTCCCATTGTGTGTGGGAGTGTGTCGGTGGCTGGCTATTGTTCATATATTGGTATATTGATTCGAAGTACATTTCATTTCAATGCCAAGGTTTGTGTTGCCCTTCTATAAAAAGTCACGAATTTAAAAAATGGTACTCATATAGGGTATCATGATTTCACCGAAGCTATTTACAATATATTGGAATTTATGTTCAAAGATTTACATACACTAATTTTATAAATGCGAAAGTTTGTGTAATTATGTGTGTATATTTGTATGTGTTGGTTAACTATCTCTCTCTCACCCTCTTCACGCCTGAACAGCTTGATAGATTTGAATGAAATTTAGGATGTACGTTACAACATGGATTAAAACGAAAGCAATTTTTTATCCCGAAAAAATTAAGGATTCCTCTTGGATACAACATAAATCGAATAAATAAATTCGAAAGTAACTTTGCCTGTTTTAACTCCTAAACCGCTGAACCAAGTTTGTATATAGATAGACGAGACCTTGGAGTAGGACATAGGCTACTTTTTATCTTGTAAAGTATACGGTTCCCGTGGGATAACTGGGGTAGCGCGAAAACCGAAGTTCATCCGGGTGAAACCGCTGGGTGCAGCCAGTGGTAAAATAAGGGGATAATTATTTATTGGGAACAAGTTTCGAGACTCTTTTCGGGTGATTTGGTCTTATTATCCTGATACGTCACAGAAATTATGTCTTTATTCGACGACATAAAGACAGAGTCGAGAGGTTTAATAAAAAACTTGCCATGACAAAAATTGTGACCATCATCACAAACAAGTTTATCAGCCGTTGGTGTGCTAACAGACTGTTTATTACAAGTATATTATTAGGTATCTTGGTTATACAATTAGGTACTTTAGGGTAAGAAAATCAACAGCTGAAGCGAAGAAGAAGAAATACATTTGTTTACGACATAGTATAAAACAATGTCGCTCTCTCTGTCCCTATATCCCTATGTATGCTTAAATCTTTAAAACTACACAACGGATTTCGATGCGGTTTTTTTAAATAGATAGAGTGATTGAAGAGCAAGGTTTATATGTATAATAACATCCATTAATGACATAGGCTATATATTTTATACCCGCGCGAAGCCGGAGCGGGCCGCTAGTAACACATACATTGGTATAGGAAAACATAGAAAGTAAAACAATGCAAACATGCCAGTGCATGTCGTAAACTAAGTCCCCAACTCGACATATGCTAGTTTTTAAACCAGCACTGGTCTTCCGTTGGGTCTTAGAACAGTCAAGTGACGTCACAGCACGATTAAAAAAAAAATTCACTTGGAAAGACTCCAAAGCGTAAAATAATATTAACTTGATAATGAAACTTTTACTAATGAACAACAAAAACATCATACGTATTGAAAACGTCATCATTTTCAATTCAGATAATAAATCTCGGGTATAATTTTTTAATTTTTTATTTACATTCATAGTGCGTACAGCTAACGAGTGGAACTCATTGCCTAAGTCTGTGTTTCCACATGCATACAATCTGGGCATCTTCAAGTCACGAGTGAACAGGTATCTTCTAGGCAGGCGTGAATCATCGTAGACCACATCACCACTTAACATCAGGTGAGATAGTGGTCAAACGCCTGCCTATTGTGAATAAAAAAAAAAAAAAAAAAAAAAAAATCAATATGCAAGTACCTAACATATATCTGAGTGTGTAGAAATTCACCTTTTTTTATCCTGTATAGATCCAGCGTTTGACCACTATCTCACTTGATGGTCAGTGAAGACTGGTCTAAGATGGTATCACGCTAGACCTAGAATGCTCACTGGCTCTCAAGGACAGCTGCCTGAACACACTGTGTGTTTGGTGAAAGTTTTTCAAACTTGAGGGTAGCAACTAGCCAGGCGGGTGCTCGAAATTCCCTCACCACCACGCTGGGGAATTGATAACGGAGTTACTTTCACTGGAATCTCAAGCCGTTGTTGGGGATTGAACCAATATCTGTGACTTTGACAGTCGACGCTCCCCCCCGCTGAGCTATCATCGCTTCATCTATCAACCCTTCTCAAGGTAAAGTATCGAATAACGAACGTAGGCCACGCGAGGGACATTTTTTTTGTGAGAATAGGCAAGCGTTTGACCACTATCTCACATGATGTTAAGTGATGATGCGGTCTACGGTGGAGCACGAATGTATAATTATATACATGTACACATGAATCCACGAGCCGGTCATATAGTTTAAAATAAAGTTAGTAGTTTCGACTATTTGTTTCTTTCCATATTGTTATCATCAGTAGAGATATAATATAACCCCAATGTTAAAATAGTGACATGTAACTAAGTTTATCTTAAATTTAGTTACACAACGATAATATGCATTGTATTTTATGAAAATATGTGATGTTGTAAACAAAGATAAATTTTAGTTTTAACCGATTTTCAAAAAGAAGGAGGTTCTCAATTCGTCTGTTTTTTATGTGTGTTACCTCAGAACTTTCGACTGGGTAAACCTATTTTGAGGATTTTTTTTTATTTGAAAGCTAGTAGCTTCCCATGTGTCCCATATAAATTTGATCAAAATAGGTCAAGCGGGTTTTGAGTAACGCTCCAACAACTGAAAAGTGTTACGTCTATTTGGTCGACTTTCTAATTGAGGGTGAAGAAATCGGTGTACATACACAATGACAAATGATCCCGTAAAAAAAAATGAACAACTTCAACACTCAAAAGTGTGAAATAACTTGTCGAAGTCGGTAGATACTATGCGCACCTGATAATAGTTACTTTTGTAGTCATGCTACCGTCTTTAACAGGATATTTCACACTTTTGAATGTTGGAGTCGGTTCCATTTTTTTGGTATTTTTTTTATGTTGTTTAACTTAAAACATATTTTTATATTAATTAAGTAAATAGTATGTTACCGTGGACGTAACTGTTGAGAACGTGAATAGAACTTTATATAAGTATGAGTAGTAGATACTAGCTGACCTGTCAAACGTTGCTCTGCCAGATAAATGATTAAAATGACACGATACACTTCATATAAATTACTTCACGTCAATTAACAAAGGTATAATTTTTTTTTAAGACTAAAAATTGTATAATGACACCATACATATTTATATAAATAATATTAGTGGGATGCAGAGGCTGAAAACAGGGAGACGTAATCGCTCCGAAAGCTTTAGTGATGCAATCATGTACCGTAATTTGCTCGAAAATGAACAATTTCCTATTTGTCAAGCAATTGAAACTTATAGGAGTTGAAACTATAGGTACCTATTTCAATAATATGCCTGTCTGAAAATTATACACTTAATATGCTTTCCTTTGTTTCAGAAACAAATCAATAATAACTTGAGTAACGGGGAATCTTTGTGTGTAATAAATAGTTTTCTCACCGGACGATGTGGTCTCACAGCGACAAAGTCCATAAAAAAAATTAAAAATGAAAAAAAAGACGTGTTGCACTCGGGAACTGCCGCGGTAAAGCTATTGCATAGCATTTTTTATCAACCAATGCAATTAATATATAAATAACTTATGCAGTAACGCCGATACAACCAATGCCACCTAGAGGCGAGTTGCTGAACTAAACAGACAAGCTTAATATTTCAAAAAAGTTATTAAAAGTTCTGCTATTCATCGATAGATGGCAAAATTAAAAAGTATCACCGCTGTGCCGGTCGGAGTGGAGGGTGTTAGGATATTTACGTTACGGAATTTCTGGATTCGGTCTCCACGCTCAAGGCCCGCGATAGAAGCTATGCAATAGCTTAAAAATCTTAAGTTTCTTACTCACCAAGTCAACAACATCAGCGAGTGGTGCTCCACCGACCTGAACTTGTATGTGAAGCTTGGTAGTCTTTGCTGTGCGTACCCATGAGTCTATCACTTTCTTCCTCTCGGTCACAGAAAGTGTCATGTGTTCTCCAGTTGTACCACCAACTGTATGAAAAACCATGTATGCATCATGTTAAGTAGATAGCAGACGGAGGCGGAGCAAGACTGGCAGAAGAAACCATGGCTGACGGAGACATCGCAGATTTTTCGTAATTACATAGTTCCAATCAATGATGTAAACATATAATATCATTGGTTCCAATAAGCTTACAGATTAAATCATCATAAATTCCTTCCCAACCAATTTATGTATCCTTGGATGTAAGGATATGCTTAATCAATTTAACTTAAAAAATATTCAAACTAAAACTTAAAAATAATTCATACTAAAACTTAATCTAAAAGTAATAGGTATTATAAGAGCGAAAGTTTTTCTGTAGGTATGTATGTTTATTACCTCTTCACCACGTAACACTGATAGCTTTGAATGCAATTCCGAGTGTAGGCTGGAACTCTGCCTTCTGAGCCGCTGGTAACGGGTTCGATTCCCGGACAGATCAAACATTTGTGTGTATGAACATGTCTGTTTGACCTGTGTTTGGGTGTGTATGTGTATATAAGTATATATATATCAGTCATCAGGTTACCATAGTACAGGCTCTGCCTAGTTTGGGACCTGAAGACCTTGTGTGAATGTTAATTAAAAAATAAAAATATGTAGGTACCTGGATTAATACATAGGCTACTTTTATACCGATAAAATTGATGTTTCCTCTGGGATACATCAAAAATCTAATCAGACTAATAATACAAAATTTATAATAATGTGAGAGTAACTCACTTTCTGTCTGTTACGTTTTCGCGCCTAAGGCGCTGTACTAACTTTGATGAATTGGTTTAGATATAGATGGGACTAAAAAAAGAACACATTTTAATATTTGTCCCGGAAAAAGTATGGTTCCTATGGGATAACTGAGATTGCAAGGATCCACGGGTGAAACCGCGCGGCGCAGCTATTACTTAGGTAGGGTTCGCTTAGCAAACTTTTTGGCTACACCTATCGCGTGTTGTGCACTGTTCTGCTATTAGACTTACCCAAAACAGACTTGATTCCATTGTCCGTCAAGAACTTGGCATACGCTGGAATAGCTGCATAGTTGACAGTGAGATCATCGTTAAGGGGTGTGAATACTGGAGGCATCAGGCCATGCGCTGTGAAGGACACCTATTAAAGACAGAGGAAATATTTAAAACACACGCAACAAGGAGTTGATGCAGGTATTTTTGTCTTTTTTTGTTTTTTGAAGGTAACATTCCCATGCCCACTACTTCTTGTCCCCTATGAATCCTTCTGGATTCAAGGGGAACGGCATTGGTGTGGGCTAGTGCACCCTGAGTATCGGTTGATATCTTATCTAGGGGTTAGGGATAATGAGTTCTTGTTATCCGATAGCTAATGAGAAGAGCACGCGGATGGGATATATGGGCGGGGTTTGGAAGAGGAAAGCCATTATCAAGGTGGATCTAGACCCTAGAGGGGATGTGAAGGCCACTCTCTTCTTTCTCGATTGGGCGGAAACGGAAGAGGGTGACCATGCCATCTGGCTGCGGAGAAGCAGCGGCGCTGAAAGCGGCGAGCAGCGATGATAGGTTGTTTGATGGCGCATACTATCTATCCTAGTCGCTAGGGGCCTAGAGGCGGAAGCGAGAGATTGCGTCGAGGCCTGGGATATGGCGCGCGCGGGGTACGGAAAACGGACCACCGCCGCCGCTGACGTGGAAGAATGTAAAGGGGAACCCGTGACCCCGGTTTTAGGCACTGGAACGGAACACCGGGACATTTAAGTGATGCAACTCCAACATAACCACTCCTTGTTCTCCTGGGAAGAAGGGTGTATCCACACAAAAAAGAGATGTCTTGCTATAGAAAACCATATCAGACTTCAGACTTCAGCCCATAATCAGGTTAACTATTTGTCTATTAATATGATTTTTTATTGATGGAGATGGACAGGACACATGCTAAGGGAACCAATAGAGAAATGGACAAGACTAGTAACAGAATGTTACCCACGTGATAGCAAAAGGAACAAAGGTAGGCAAACTAAACGTTGGGAAGACGACATAAAACAGATTGTTGGACCAGAATGGACACGCATTGCAAAGGAAAGAATGAAATGGAAAGCTTTAGAGGAGGCCTTTGTCGAAGGACAAGTTGTAAAAGAAAAACCGGTTGCCGATACAAATACATAATTATGCATAATTTATGTACCTACTTGGTTACGAAATGGTATACCATTTCGTAACCAAGTAGGTACAAATTTTGGAATTCCAAAGTGTTCTACAGCCAAAACGATTTCGTGGAGGTAAGCCATAGTACATGTTTAACTGGCATAATCCACAATCAGGTACTTAGCTACTAAACTAAACTACACTAAATACTGCAATTGATGAGCTGGCAACTTGCCATACCAACAAGATAGTATATGAAGAAAGTATTACGATATTATTTTACACGGCTTGATACTGTCGAAGCCATAGGTTTATACAAATATGTCAATAACTGATAAGTGATAAGCTACCCGCTCTCCCGCTGCAAGCAAAACACAACAACGTATTATCGTATAGTGTCAATCGACACCCGTAATAATAAATAAATTCACAAAACTGTTATGTCATAACTTCCTTCAAAGAGAAAGTAGTTCAATCATAACATAACATGGTCTGAAAATTTGCAATTCTATAGGGATAGGCTTCTAAGGCTAAGAGCACAGAAACCGAAATTATTAGATGGTGCACAGGGACCTACCCTTTACTACACACCTACAGTTTACTTACTAATTTTTACTAATACTAATTAATTTTTACCATTTTTATAATATATAACTAATAATCTATTCACACGAGCCAACTATGAGCGGAGACAGAACGCGGCGTACTAACAAAATATTCTTGACAACAAGTAAGTTATTTATTTACATATTACTTATCTACACTAATTTCAATGTCAATGGTTCGTTTCATATCATTAGTAGATACGTAGATGTAGGTATGTATATATTTGTAAACAAAGTGTCTCTTTGTACATTTTTGTTTAAGTTTACAAAAACCTCTTATTTTACCTTTTGCACAGTTTTTTCACTAGAAAAATAATTCATACGATTACCTACCTAAACGCTACGCACCTGCTAGGGTTGGCTCAGCGCGCGGCACATTACATATATGGGTGATTTCTTTTTCAGTAATTATTGTGCTTACATAGCAAGCTGATTAGATACGTACATAATGTTTTGGCCTATTCATTTTGTTTAAAATAAATTATGTACGGTCAGCATCTAAAATTAATTACAAATTGGCACAAGATACAGATTACGGGATAGTAACAATACATACTTCATACCATTCATAAATCATCTCAATACAAATCATTATTATATAGATGTAATTATTACCAGTCTTTATCCGAATACATCTGAGTATAATATAATGTGTCAAACTCACGAGAATGTTCAATCAATAAAATCATTCTTAATTAAGCCTAATTAATACCATTACCTACATCAATAAAGCTCATTAAGAAAAACTTAATAGTAAACGAACTAAAAATCAGCCAATTGCGAGTCTAACTAGCGCTACGAATTTGGAACAGAATCAACGCACTGTAGTCCTTCTCGGCCGCGCCGGTGCTAGCCACACTGACGCGTCACCGTAATCGCCTTATTAACCGACTTAAAAAAAAGGAGGAGTTTCTCGATTCGACCCGTATGTTTTTTTTATTTGTGTTTGTTACCGCATAACTTCCGACTGGGTGAACTGATTTTGATTGTCCTTTTTTATTTAAAAGCTGGAGCTTCCCGTGTGGTCCCATTTAAATTTCATCAAAATCGGACGAGCACTTTTTGAGTTACAAGTTAAAAACTGATAAATGCGTGCTAATACCTACACGATATTATACCGCATAACTTCCGACTGGGTAAACCGATTTTGATTGTCCCTTTTTTATTTAAAAGCTGGAGCTTCTCGTGTTTAATTTTTTATTTAAACCCCATTTAAATTTCATCAAAATCGGAAGAGCACTTTTTGAGTTACAAGTCAAAAACTGGAAAATGCGTGCTTATACTACACGATATTATAGTAGCGGGTAAAGACATCGGTGAATGTACCTACACCACAATGACTCACTCTTTTTTTTTTTGGAGATATCGTATAGAAATCTATGTTGTACGAGACGCAATTATAAGGCGGCCGTGACTATGGAGTGAGCTAGCTGTCTTTTGAGCTGTGACATCGTGCACCCAAGTGTCAGCTTGAACCTCTGCTGTATGCATTGCATCTTCGAGCTATGAGAATTGTCAGCGACCCCAAACTCACCGAAGACCTAAGACCATTCAGTACCTATCCTACCTTGGGTAGTTATTTGTGTTTTCTACCGTATGAATTGTTCAGAAGAGCTCTTCATCCTTTATTCCGGCATCAAGGTTTTAAACACATTACATTCGCCTATACCTCGCTTGAAAGATTAAAGATAACATAATTATCTACCTACTGTGTCATAAAATATTATATATACTGTGTTAAATATTGACTGGTAAATAAAGGTCCCTAAGTACCTACCTATAGAAGTAATTTATATTTGTATAGGTAATAGTTTTCCTAATATGATAAACTGCATTAATTATGCCCAATAGGGAAAATACAATATTCGTAAGGGTCGGTGTCGAAATAAAACCTTTTGTTATTACTAAATAATAGGATTGTCGGTAGTATCACGTGCTAAGTAGGTACCTACATAATCATCGAATTATTATTATAAATATATATATATATATATATAATAATATATAATATTTATACAATGGGCCCCAATATCCCAAACCAAACTAGGCAGTAGGCTGTACTGTATGTAAGTGGAGGCAGAGAGCATAAGAATGTTCGAAGTCAGTGTTAGGATTGCCGTCATAGACGAATATACTACAAGACTGCTAATCGCATAAAGAAAATCGTACGCCGGAAAAAGTCCATAATTTCGTATTCAATCTAGATGGCGCTAACTCATAGCCTGCGAATATTTGTATTTGAGCTTGAAGGCGATAAATTTAGATAAATTAGATTATTATTCCGCTCAAACGTTTCTGTAGTATATTCGTCTATGATTGCCATACATTATTATTTTTTTAAAATAGCTGTATTTTGAACTGCATTGGGAGCGGCTTCGGCCAAGCCATATCTTGCTCTGACAGCGGATATGCGGCGTTCACGAACTCAATTACAGCATTATTTGCTCCACCCAATATTTGATCATGACCGTTCACGTCAACCTCTTCAATTCAATCGATTAAATCTTGGTCGCCTGGCAAAAGTGACGTATGCAGTAGTAACTATCACGTGATCTATGATCAATGTAAGTGATTTCTTCCTCTTCTTCTGTAACTTGCTATGTAGTAGACGTTCGTGAGACATGGATCAAATATTGATGGATAAATATTTGGCCACCGAAGCTCCTGAACGCAGCCTTGAAGGTAAAGTCAACAAACGGCCGTATATGAAAAAACATTTTTATATTATTAATATTTTTATTACTAGCACTAAAAATAAAATTATTTCTTAAAACTCATCTACGTCTTCACGAGTTTTGAATTATATTTATGATATCTAAGTCAGATATCATAAATATAATTCAAAACTCAAAAATTTAGTGATCAAATCAAATCAAATAGTTTATTGCGAATATAGGTATTACAGAGATGTTTACATTAAAGATATATTGGACCGCTATATTCTACCTTATAGGCATGCAACGTTGAGTCTCTTTTTTCTCGTCATCGCATCGGTATCAGTACTCATCGTTCATAACAGTTTAAAAATCTCCTGTTTTAAACACACATGGCAGTAATCACGGAGAACTTGTCAGAAGTGGTTTGTACTGCAACTTACTAGAAAACAATTCAAATCTTCAATCAATTATAGATACAGTCTCTATGAAAATCAAACCTCAAAAGTGTCCTATCGCCAGTGTTTACTTATACCTCTCCAACTAATATAAAATTAGTCCACAAGCGGATATTGTTTCGTTTTAATAATGAACCTTAGCAGCCTAGCATTAGCGTGGTAACAAATTTGTAAGAGTTTTTCAGCTATTGCTTTTTGCATTCTCACTTCGGCATTGCAACATGTTACACGATTGGCGAGGCACACGCGACTGAGAGAAAAACAAGGCATTTGCCTCATTTTAACGGTGCCGTTTTCGAGCGGGCCATCGGGTGTCTATCCTATTTTAAACCGCTCGCTGATTTAAATAATAAATAAGTGAGTAAATACATACTAAACGGTGAGTTCCGTTACACGAAGAAATTAGTATTTGTTGGCGGATACGATTTCGGCCGTTTAATTTCATACAAATAATATATTGCTTTGAAATGTATGCCACATATTTAATCTAATGCCAAAAAGCTGTATTATACGGCTGTCGGTACTTCGTTAAAAGGTTGCAATAGCTTGAATCAACATGTAATTTTTTGCAACCTTTTAATAACATATTTTTATGGTAAGAACATCAACAAGTCAGCAGAGATTTCAAACTCTGCTTTTCTTTATGCTTTCTGAGGTTCTGAACAAAGCTTTAAATTTCGAGTGCATAACCGAGGTCCCGAACATACGCCATTCATTGATCCTTTTCTTTCGTTCAATCATTTCGGTTTTCGATGATTTGTTGTTATAATTACATCAAAACAAAGTAAAATACATGAAAATGACTACAATAAAAAGTGAACTTAGCATGAACGATTTAAATATAAAATTTTTTGAAATTATGCAAGATGACGGTAGAGCAGAGGAAGCAGCAAATTTTATTTTCGACAACTTATGTGATGATGTGACATTGGGCGTTGCTTTTGAGTTCCATCATGGGATGAAGACTGGCCTGACAGAGCTAATGGAAGGCGAAAAGGAAGACGAAGATATGTACAAGATAGTAAATTCACCGGAGTGCGATGTGTTTGGTTTTTCGATGATGAAAAAGACACCTGATTGTAACTGTTCTTGTCCCAACTGTGAAAGGCCTGTTTCAGCTACTAGGTTTGCTCCTCACCTTGAGAAGTGTATGGGTAAGTGGACATAAGAACTCTCTATATCATTGTCAAAAATATTCCTATTTGGACACATCATAACATGACTAGACTCCATCAAAATTTGCGCCCCTAATTAAGCTTACCTACTCTGAATCTATAGTGTCATACATTTCCTTACCATTTAAACAAATCTAAGTCTAAATCTAATCTATCTAAAATTATAGAAAGATAAACATTCTGTCCTTGAAAAATAAAATCAATAATCAGGTATGCAGATTGGTGTAGGTTACTTTAAAAACATTGAACAGCTGATTCATTAAAATAGAAAAGGTTAGGTTTGTAAATATATTAAATAAAGATTAAATATTATGTGTAAATGAGAGTGTTGCATTTATCACACTCAACCTGAAATAGAGTATCCATTTGCAATAATTTTCAAATATTTATTGTGTTAATTTTGCACACAAATTCCCTCCGACAACTATAAAACGAAAATACGATTTGTGTGCGAATTTTATGAAAATTATTATGAATGCTATGCACCCTTGGTGGGAGCTTGCTAATTGTAAATATTATGTAAATAACCTCAATCCTGATGACATATTGGATTAACAATCATTTCGTTCTTGCATAATAACTGTCACCATTATCCTTAGTTCTATAATTTTTCAGGGATGGGCCGTAACAGTTCCCGCATTGCGTCACGTCGCATTGCCTCCAACAGCAGAGAGCCAACATCATATGCTGGACTACTCAGTGATGATGAAGATGATGCAGACTGGGCAGGCGGCCCACTGCCTTCAGAGCAAAGAAGAAAAAGAAAGATCAAGAATAACAATAGGAAACCTAGCAAAATTCACAAGTATGTCATTTTACCGTTTATGTTAGGTTATTTAGTATCAGTGATTAAAGTATGTTGTATAAAAACATATTTCTAAGTATAAAAAGTACAGCATAATAATTATATAATATAAACACACATACATTACATATATAAATACATGCTTTTAAAAGAAAATATAATAAATAAAAATAATATAAAACAATAATAATATCTTCAAATTATTTTAATTTTGTTTTGAAATTGTTATTACATGTAACATGTGGGTTTGAAATTGAACATAACAAAAACGAAACTGATGACCTACTCAGAAATGGAACCCATTGAAATTGAAGGACAACAAATAGAATATGTTGATGAACATTGCTACTTGGGCCAGATCATCTCCCCTAAAGACCAAACAACCAAGGAAATAAATAAGAGGATTGCTAATGGGTGGAAAAGATACTGGTCTCTCAAGGAAATTGTAAAATCTAAAGACCACAATATGGCAACAAAAAGAAAAGTATTCAACGCTTGCATACTTCCATGCATCACCTACGGCTGTGAAACATGGTGCCTTACAAAATACCATAGAGACAAACTAGGAAAGTGTCAGAGAGGTATGGAATGAAGCATGATAGGAACAAGAAGGCAAGATAGGATTAGCAATGTGCAATTAAGAGCAAAAACTAAATTAAACGATATCCTGGAAAAAATAGACATCCAAAAATGAAGATGGACTGGCCACATGTTGAGATCTGTACAAGAAAAGTGGAGCCAAATCACAACAAATTGGTATGAGAGATGGCAAGAGATGTCGAGGACGACAACAAATGCGCGGAGAAGATGAGCTGAAACTTACTGAGGGCCCCAAATGGAGGAGAGTTGCCCGAGACAGGAAGCAATGGAAACTACTGGAGGAGACCTTTGCCAAAAGGCACACTGAGTTGAGAGACATCCTATAGGCAAACAAACCAAACAATACAGTCATAATGATTAATCTCACCCAGTTTAATAGGCTAAATAAATAATATAATAAATTAGTGTATTAATTACCTAAACTGTCAGGAACACCTTGCATTATTTTGAGACTATTTTTAATGATTACTAGCAGTACCCCGCGGTTTCATTTTGCAGTTTTACTCGAGTGGCCTACAAATTTTCAATTATTTCTTGTGTGCATCTGGTGACTTGTAACTGTTCAGTTTTTTAATCAAAAGTATCCTTAATGTGGTATTCTAGGGTTTAAATTAAAAAATCAAACTAGATTTAATGCAAATGCCAGAAATAAGTTCTTGGTCAATGGCAACAAACCAACTACCACAGAAACTTTTGCATTTATAATATTATTAAATTGGATTAGGACTACATAAAACATATAAATTTTATTTTTGTAGCTTCAACATGTTTTAATATATATTTGCCCTAATTCTGTAATCACTTCAACTAGCTAAAATTTACGAAAACCCATATAAATAGCTTGTATTCTATTCATGATAAAATTTAAATCTGTATAAATTCACATAACACCATCTCTAATATGTCTTATATTTTATTCAATTGCTGGCCAATTGCCGGTAGTTTTAGTCTGCACCCGATAAGTGGCAAGCTGTTTTACTATAAAACTACCCATAATATTAATAAAAAAAACTTATTTTAGTGTTGTAATTGAAAATCTCATACTGATTTTGACTTTATCGTAACAAGAATAATAACTTATCTTATTATCCAGAATTTTAGTGTAATTGAGTTGAACAAAAGAATCCCTATCGTTATTGCTGACTGCATGTTTAAAAACAAGCTTTTTGTTGTTAAAAATTTCAATGTATCTTGAGTGTGTTTGCCACATTGCGAATTATCTTATTCAGACTCAACAAATACCTTACATATAATACTCGTACAATAATCACTGTACACACTTATTTAATGTCACAGATCGACATAATAATTAATATCTCAATTATCTATATTTTAATGAATTCCTTTAGAACATATATAATAAATAATAATATAATAAATTTAAAAAATCAAAATATATTATATTAGTCCTATATTGTCCGTTCTATATTATTTTACAACTGTTTTATGACGAGTAACAAAGTACCCATATAACCAGAATTCACTATTGTGGTCTCTGTTGCAATGCGAGTAAACACAGATACAGAAAAAAAATGTATATTTAAGGTTTTGATAATGGTATGCTGGCTCGTCAGTGGTCACTTTTCCATTTTTGGCCGTGACATTTTATATGCTAAGTTGTAAGAAAACGAACGGGTATCGCACTTCAGAAATGCTATTATGGCGCCCCTACCAATATAGCCTACAGAGATCGTGCGACATGTGCGCTCCGCGACGCGACAACTTGCGCTCGGTCGCTATTATGGCATTGTTGCGTAGTACATATAACGCAGAGTGAGAGCTGTCTTCACGTTCAACATGCGTTTAGTAAAATTAGCATGCTGAAATATTGCCAGCACTAATTAACATTAATAGCTTATTGTGCGTTCTGTGTCATGCCTGAAAAAAGCTAACGGTGCAAATGAGAACTAACATCACAGGAAAAAATATTTATTCACGCTATTACGCTAATACCATATTTCGAATGGCATGGACAGGATGGATGTACTCCATGTCTCGAGTCGTTTGGTGGCTTCAACCGCAGAATAAATCATAGTATAACGTACAAATGCTGTCATTCGAGATTCTAACTGTAGAGCGAAATGCAGACTACGTGGGTTGGAAAGATCCAGAGTCCAGCAACATTCTGGATCTTTCTACTAACTCTTCAAGCAAACATATAAATTCAACTCCTTGTTATCTTAAAATGTTTCACACGACACATAGAACACACTCACTTACACTACTCAGACAGTCACAACCATGTATATTTATATCACAGTGGAAACAGGAACAACAACGGGACGCAGAATTCAGACGCAAACGACGGCAGCGGCACCTACGAGACGATGTCTGCGAATGAGAAGAAAAATCTGCTGATGCAGATGTGCGGCGTAGTGTCCGAACATACTAAGAAATTTTGCACTAGGTGAGCTATTTAACATTAAAGGCATTGCCCACCTCCATGTCAGAGTCTTCAAACTGAGCGAGGGTCTGTCTTCTAACGACCTTTGCCCAGAATAAAAACCAGCATCAAAGACTTAATGTACCCTCCAAAACACAAAAGCGCGATTCAAAAATTCCAGTAGCGGAAACACATGTCATTAAAATTGTGACTGCAGAATAGGTATTTTGCTATACTACTAAAAGCTTTTTACGCTGTAGTTGCATCTCTACAAATCAGTTATTTTATGGTCACAGTGGCGCCATCTGTGAGCGAGATCAGGACATATAAAACAATCTACAGCTGTTGGAGATTTATTACGACCAAATTATAGATTTATGACGACAAGTCAAATATATATCATTTTTAAAATTTGTATCACAGATATCGTTTGTATAATTCTAGGTCAACTCGCTGTCCCCAACATACAGAAGAGCAACGTCGAGTTCTGCGCAACGCAGTCCTGGACCCAGAATCACAAACCATCGGTCTCACTGCTGAGGAAGCCGGCTCACCCCCCGACTCCAGCCCATCGTCATCCTGCTCCTCATCAAGTAGAAAACGGGATCGGCATCGCGCTCCTCCCAAATCTAAAAGCAAACGGGACAGGAATATATCGCCTAACGGGAGGGACTAGGTATTTCTTACTTAGGTAAGGGCAGTCAATTTAACTTCACTAAGAAGTAAGCAGGACAGGACTATTTTATCCTAATCGTATATGTTTCTTTGTTATTTTACCAGTTTTATTTTAAATTGTTTTAATGATATTTCTAACTGCCAATGATTTCGATTATGATAAACTGTAACGTAGAGGGCGCTATATGTGCTTGTTCAAAATCTTAGGAAGAAGCTTCATGCTTAAAAACAAAAGGTTTCGCTATTTTCCCTTTATACAATACTTCTGTCTAGCGTTAGATATAAATTATCTATCGTATAGCACAATCAACACACAATCTCTCAAAATCAAATCACAATCCTAATGTGGCATTATAACTAAATCGCAAGGCAGTGTATGATTTTCTATTTCTTCACATAGAGAAGCTACAAAAACATCAGGTTACTGGCAGACATTTTATAAATAACTTTAACAATGAACATTCTAAAATTAGTTTCATAACTGTTGCTTTGTAACAAACATATAGCCCAATTCAAGTGAAGTAAAGAAAACAATATTTTATTTATCCAGCTGCCTGTCCCATTTGAGTGACTTATTTTTTTACCTATTATTGGTAAGGTATATTTTATTGAGATTATATATTATTCCGTTTATTTGATTTTGTATAAACAAAGACAGGATAATGATTATTTTATATATTGACCATTTGTTTGATATTTGGACATGAAAAAAAATTTTAATCCGTTAACAATAGATAGTGTCAAAGTACATATAATCTTGAAACTTTTTGGAAAGCAAGACGTCCGATGTTTTTTTAGTCTTACGCTGCATTTCTTTCTTTCACTGATGATGACCAAGCTATAGCCAAAACAAGTTATTGTTTTGGCGTAGGAAAATAATTTTAAGCTGATTATCAGTGATTATTAGTATCCAAAGTAAATAAAAATCGTCTCAATCGTTATTATAATTGTATGACTCAGAATTAAATAAACTGTAAAATTTATTTAATATTGCTAGTGAAATCGATTTTTAATCATTTAATGTGGCACGCAGGGATTCTACGCACGTAGAATGTTTATTTTCGCTGGTAGTTCAAATAATAATATTATTAATATGCAAACCGTAATGGAGCAATATATATGAACTGCTTGTGGATTGCTATTATGTCTTAGCAGCCAGTGGCCAGTGGGAAAAATGGCCTGTTTTGTGCTTTAACACAAACCACCAATCAGGTCAACGGACATTTAGTGACATTTCAGTGAACGAATGAAATTATTTTGTTATTAAAGCTGACGTGGTTTTGAAACATTATGAATGTTAAAACACGGGAATTACTCACGTAATAAGTCAGAGGGTTCCGACTATATTTTTAACTACATTCGGTGGTCTTTTTCAAGGAGAATACGGGGCGCTCGCGGACGCGGTCAATTTCGTTGTTCGCCTAGTACTGACTCAGTACTAGGCGAACCACGACCGCGTATTTGTATGCCTTACGGCGTACAAATATTGTATCACTATGTATAAAGATAGCCGGTAAGCCTGAGGGTTCCCTATTCGGGTTTAGATCTTAATTTGAATGGAATAAGAACTGTAGAATTTTAAGTAAGGGTAAGGATGATTTTAGCTTTCACGCGTGATCTTATGGTATGGTGGATAATTTTTTTAAAAGGTAGGTAGAGAAAGATTGTAAATTCGAAATTTACTGTATTGATAAAGTAACAGCAAATTGTAAGTTATAGCAACAAGTGGACGCTGTCTCCAAATAATGAAATATTTTAATTAGTATATATATGAGTAAACTGCTTCAAATTAAGCTATAAAATTCAGGTAAGAGGCGTTTTCTATAATAAAAAAAATCTAGTTCCATAAAAATTACTAGATGGCGCAATACTCATAGAAATTGGCCTGTCATTGTTAATTGACAGCATAATTTAAGAAGACGAAGATAATTGAAAGAACAAGTAACACTATAATATTCCAGGATCGAAAACGAAATCATAATGAAAAATAAACACTTGCCTTACAGACTAGTAAGAGGAAACAATTGTCATTGATATCCTGACAGTTACAGAACCATTACAAAAACTATATAGCGCCATCTATTGGGTACTTTTATTATTGCTCGTTTCTTATTTTAGAAAACGCCTGATTAGGATTAGAACTCGAATAGAAAGAGATGAGTATTCGATTTCCAACTGTTCTTGATAATTTGAATAAATCAAATGTATTATAAATTTCGATCAGAACCATAGTGGTTGTGGGTGCCGGATTACTGCATTACCGGTTTAGTGAGACTCTATTGCACATTCTGCACTTCTCTGTGTGCTGGAGACTTAAAAGGATGTATACGATAGAAATGGGTAATTTCTTTGGAATAAGCGTTTAACTTAATAAAATGGTGTTAGTTCTGAATAGGTGTGGAATTCATCCTTTAAATGTGTATAGCTTAGATTTTCAATATATTATATTAAATTTTGTATATAAAGAATAGAATCACTGATAAATATTTTACTGTCGAATCCATTTCACATTTCTTTGACAAAAAGAATTTCTTTTCAAATTTTTAACCGATTTCAAAAAAGGAGGTTACCTTGATCGATATACAAACTAGAGCTTAATATTTAATTTTTAAATATTTTATGTAGCTTTTGTTAATGGATTCGAATTATATATGTTTATAAGAAGTTGTTTCTCATCAGTGTTTTATCTAGATTAATTTTGTTCTAGTATCAAAGTCGGCTCAGCTATTTAAGAGTGACGGCGTCTGAGATCTGAGAATCAATTTTCCGCCGAAGCTATAATGGTATTTGTTATATCTGGTTTCAGCGTTAATTATATTTTATCAAATATGTTTCACTATATTGAAATATTTGATTGCTGTGATTTTTTCGTTAAACGTACAAATACATAGAAACGGCGGTTTACACCGCAGCTATTAATAAAACATCATTCATCATCTTATCCTTTGGGCTTACAAACAGTAAGATTTTAGGAAAACTTTTATCTAAATGTGTGTCTATGCATTGTTTTTTCTTTGAATAGCAAAATGCCATTTTATCTAAAGAAGACATAAGAAGTAATATTATTTATCCAATGACATTTTACTTGTAGATAGCAACATATTTACTTTAAGAAAATCAACTTATTATTATAGAAACGCTTTCGTAATGATACAATTTTATGTAAGTGACAGTGACAGTTTAAAACGAATTCTAAAGTCTGTATCCTAGCATGTGTTTTATATATATATTTATGGAGAATGCACCGCCTTGGTGTATGAAGAATTATCCGTTGAAATGCGTCAAACTAGGGTAGCCCCTTTCACCCGGCCCTGCTGTAGTTGCTACATATTATAATAATAAATAAAACCGTAGTATGAAATATATAATATCAATTTATTAATTTACGAATTTACTTTTAATTTCGAAAGTTATAGATTCAGGCGTTACTTGTATATGGCCGAGTGTATATCTCTGTAGGTGTTAATTTCTTTTTAATTTCGAAATTGTATAGATTCAGGCGTTACTTTGCGGAAATCCATAACAAAAGGATATCGATAAACGGTATTTAGTTTTCTCGTTGACCGCTGAGTCTACAGCTCCTGAGGATGCCTCGTGAAGAGGCGAAACACGTGTCGAAGAGTTTTCCGGTTACGTAAGAATGCTGGAATAATTAAAAGTCGCAAAATAAAAACTAAATATCGTTTATTAATATCTTTTAATATTTTTAATTTCATTGTATATAGCGTGTTATATTGTTTTAGATAATTAACTGACTGATAGATAGATGTATAAAAAATATTAAGTAAATGAATTATTCATGTCACTTTTTTGCTTTTTATTCACACCCCTGGACTTAATACTTATATAAATACTACGGATCAGTCATATGACAGGCCGGTTGGCGCAGTTGGTAGCACTCTGCCTTCTGAGCCGCTGGCCCCGGGTTCGATTCCCGGACAGGTCAAACATTTGTGTGTATGAACATGTCTGTTTGACCTGTGTCTGGGTGTGTATATGCATATAAGTATATATATAAATATGTATTTAAGTATATAGATCAGTCATCAGGTTACCATAGTACAGGCTCTGCCTAGTTTGGGACCTAAAGACCTTGTGTGAATGTTGTCCCATATTATTATTATTATATGGCAATGCGCCATCTATACTTGGTAGATGTTCCAACTTGTCGCACGAAGTGATTTGCTTTCACATTCATGCTGCGTACAGCTAGAGTAGAATTTAAAAATTGCCAAGTTTGTGTTTCCACTTAGATACAATCTGGGTGACTTAGTTACGAGTGAGGTTAGTGTTTATTATTATTAGTAATCTACGCAGGCGTTTCGAATCATCACTTAACATAGGTGAGATAGGTAAAACGCATGTCTATTCTGTAAAAACAATCGTACCTTAAAATTAGTGACCGTTCTTTAAGCAAGTCCACACCTCGAGTGCGTAACTATTTTTGCAAAAAATGGAACCGACTTCAATACTCCAAAGTGTGAATTAACTTGTTGAAGTCGGTACCATGATATAGTTAACAAAAGTAACTACCATGACAATATTGTGCTCGACTTCGACACAAGTTATTTTACACTTTTGAGTGTTGAGCCGGTTCCATTTTTTGGTTTTTTCACCCTTTTCAGTGACCTTTGCTACTCACGGGATCAATTGTCATTGTGTATGTTCTCCAATGTCTTCACCCGCAACTATAATATCGTCGAGGCATGCGTAGCACTTGTCAGTTATTGTAGTGTAACTCAAAAACCGCTTGTCTGATTTTGATGAAATTTAAATGGGACCACTACGGATCAAACAAAAAAGAATCATCAAAATCGGTTCACAAACGACAAAGCTATCCGCGAACATAATTATATACATAAAAAAATATACGGCTAACTTGAGTAACCTTTTTTGGAGTCGGTTAAAAAAACAAAAATACTGTACTTACTGCAATACACGCTTCTACAAGTTCTTGCGAGCCCAATGCGTTCCCACAGCTGGGAAACGGGCTCCATCTCAGTATAGTGCTATCCGTAATCTACCACGCTGACCGTGACTGGCGTAGTTAACGTCTTTTATTAACCGACTCAAAAAAGGAGGTTACTCAATTCGACCGTATATGTTTTTTTTATGTGTGTTCGCGGGTAACTTCGTCGTTTATGAACCGATCTTGATGATTCTTTTTTGTTAGAGTATACTTTCGTGGTGTATCGGACAAGCGGTTTTTAACCAATCGTTTGTGAACCGATATTGATGATCTTTTTGTTTGATTGAGTATACTTCCATAGTGGTCCCATTTAAATTTCATCAAAATCAGACAAGCGGTTTTTTAGTTACACTACAATAACTGAAAAGTGCTACACATATCTTGACGATATTATTGTCGCGGTTAAAGACATCGGAGAGCAAGACACAATGACAATTGATCCCGTGAGCAGCAAAGGTCAATGAAAAGGGTGAGAATTTTTTTTTAACAAAAACCATGAGTTCAATATTGTGATGATAGTTACTTTTGTGAACTGTCATGGTACCGACTTCAACAAGTTATTTCACACTTTTAAGTGTAGAAGTCGGTTCCATTTTTTGTTAAAAATTTTTTTCTAAAACATTTGTGATTTTGTGGGCTTGACTAGCCGTCTGAAGCGTAATGTTGAAAATAATACTAGCGGTCATCCGTCTAAGTTATGACCGAGAACTACGTTCCACGGCCACGTGGATAAACTGCGTTATGTACGCTTCAGCACTATATATTAAAGCTAGTAGTACGAGATACGGCTTAAGAAATATATCCCCTCGTTATTTACTTGTCACTGATTATATGTAGAATGATACATTGCACATGGGTTACCTAGCGAAATCCCGTACGTATATGGTTTAATAATATTAACTTTAATATTTGTGTTATATGACTGGATTTATTTTTAAATTAAAGCTTATTTTATTGCCTGTCCAACAGTATGAAGTTGCCTATTTAAAACTGTGACATGTTATGTATGCATGTTATGTATTTTCTTAAAGTTTAGATTGAAGCGCGAGTACGGAGAGTGACAGAGTAGCGTTGCGCGCGCTACTCCATGTGAGAGACAAGGACGCAGAGATTTTATATAATTATTGGGTTATTTGACAGTATAGGCCCGGGCTGAGCTCGGCAACCCATGTGCACTTTATCCTTCTACATATTATCTAACATTTAAGCCTTTTCATAATTAAATAACAGATCAGGGGATATATTTCTTAAGCCGTATCTTAGACCATAGGAATTGTACAATAAAAAAAATCAAGAGCGCATACGTACTGTGTGGGGGATTGGGAGTGTTGCCCTTGGTTATATTGAATACGACGTAGACGAGGGGGTTGCGGAGAATGCGCGAGCGGCTCGCGCCCTCCGTCCACATTCCTCTGTTCTTGGCTCCTTGTACCATTTTGAACTTGCTTACAAGGCAAGTTAGACTATGTTACATCTACATAAAAGAAAATAAAAACATAAAAGAATAAACCATCATTTTATTGGCATAATAATAGTAACTGTATTGAAATATTTACATTTAATAATAAGATAATTATCACATAAACACACACCTCACAGTTTGTAAAAAGCGCAATGATCCGTCTAATTGTAAGTACATACATATCTTTGGAATGAGACAAAACAACAGTTTGCTAATCCGCAGTTAGAAACAAGTGTTAATAGTATCATTAAATCAAGTGTGACCATAGATAACCCCCTCATAGATACCGCATAGAAGGCAATAGACACGTACAACGCATACTTGCCAAAACATGCAAATTCGACCTAGGAGTCACGGGGTTAGAGATTGAAACCCTACAGACCCTTTGAAGTATGCTATCTTATAGCTTTTTTATGTGATGAGCTGCAAACAAGCATCCCCATTATAGACAACGTCGATAAGCTATTTCAATGCAGACGTTCAGAATCAGAATCAGACACATGAACACCAGAACATGGAAGGTCGTCACATTTTAATTGTGTGTGGTCTTGATTTAAAATATTTTTGCAATATTATTCGATATTTTATATCAGTCCTATTTAGTGTGTAACGTGTCCCGCAACGTTTTCTTGCCGCCATAATCAGTGAACACGAATCCGTGCAATTCAATGACGCGGTATTTTAGGTTATCTGTGGTCGTGATGAAAACATCTGGCACTTGTAAACAAAACCTCGCCATATTCCAGAATGATGAGCTGTTGTAAATCTCTATAACGGGTATAACTTTCATGGGCGAAAAATGTATTACCTTCTGATACTCACTAACTTACAATTTGTAAAAGGAATTAATATTCAGTCAAAGTTAAAATTGGTTCAAATACATATCAAATATCAAAATAATTTTATTGAATAATTCCCACTTCGCCGGTGTTTTTAGACAGAACTTATAACGAATGTTACAAAAACCACACATTCAAAAAGAAAAAAAAAATGGTTGTCTGTAAAGTCGGTTTACGGACGATAGATTTACGTGATAACGTCATAATCATTTATGACTTTGACTTTGATTATTTTATGTAATACAAAACTCAGGTGGAACGTTACGCGGAACGTTACTATTTTTCATGAGTGTTGCTGGTATTGATCAATTTATAAAACGTTATCACGTCAAAATATAAGTTTATAAAAATAATTCTAGTAAAATATACTCTGATAATGAGATGGCCCTAATTTGGATAATCACTTGAACAAGCTAAAAAAATTCACTAAAATTCTTCATGATCAAATAGTTTGTATTACATTTGCGCTAAAATTCAAATTCGTATAACTCCGTACAGCGTTATCTTAAATATTAGACGAGTTTCATTCAATGGCTGGCCAATTCACGGTCCCGTGGCGCAGTGGTTTGTGTCATCGACATGACTTCTGTGTCACCGCGACCCTGGGTTCGAATCCCGGCAGGGTCAAACATTTGTGCGATGAATGTAGATGTTTGTCCCCGGTCTTGGATGATTGTGTGCTGTTATTGTGTGTGTCCATGCCTCCCGCGACGCAGGGAATCCTAGTGCGGGGGTTTGAGTGTGATAAAAAAAAATGATTAAAAAAAATCGTAATAAGTCACCCGCAATTTTAATAAAAGGATCTAATTTTAGTGTTATTGTTAATAAGTGTCATACAAATTTGGACTTAACGTCGAAAACATCGTAACCATTTAAGAACTTATCATATTTTCATATAGCGAAATAACACTAGATCCAATCAAGAAAAAAATCCAGCCATCATTCTGAAATACAGGTCTTGGTTATCTTATCACACATGATTTCTGAAAGTTCGCCATCAAATAGATAAGTAACATACAAATAAAAAATGTTAACAAAACGGTCAATGTTAAAAATATATTAAAACTACAAATAGGGTCTTTATTCATAAGTCAAGTTTTGTGCCGTTTGAAGTCATTGAAACTATTTTGAAATCGTAAAAGTTAATTAGTAAAATGCATATTTTATATAAGTAACTTTTGCCTTTGTTTTAAGCTTGGGTTAGGACGCTCTGTGTTTGTAACCAGTGCCAAAGGATACAATCTTTGAATACCGCTGCATCAAATAAATGGACATAACGTATTAGTATAAGGAGCGTCAAGTAAAATAATCAAAGTTTCGATGCTTATAGTCAGTGGGCATAATTTAAAGGATCAGCCGAAACTGGGCAATTTAGGGCAGTGTTCGAAAAATATTAATTATTAAACATGTACTCTATTGACACTATTTCGTTTATATTCGTAAAATTAACACTCAATGGCCAAAATATACTCAGATCTACGCAGCATAAATAAGTCATTCACTCAAGCCAAAAATTGTTGCCGACTGTACTTAGTATCTCTTAAATTACCAGACCTAGTCAAACTTAGACTATTGATGTATGCTTGTCAATTCAATGTCGGATGATAATTTTTAGTAATATAATACTGCTGTTGGTTCAAATTTATGTCTTTTATAATCGTGAATCAATAAAATGTGCTCCGTTATTGATAAATATTTATTTACCATACCATACTGTTACATTAGGGCAAAATTATAATACAAACCATTGTAGTCTTGGAAAAAATTTAAAGTGAAAAAAACATGTTTATATGTGAGATTTGTTGGTGTATTATCTATGACAACTTGCTTCTTACAACTTCCATAGACATTCTATGTTATTAGAGAGTGATTACTAAACTAATGTAAGAAGAGAGTATTTTATTTTATTTACGATTAATACATTCATTAGAAAAAAACAGTAGGTCATTTATGTTAATGACAGAAAATGCATTGAGAGTCCTCAATATATCTAATTTATAAAAATCTCGTTTTTTTATCGAACTCCTCTGAAAAGGATTGTCTTATTTTTATGATTATTTTGTGTATATTTGGTGAGTCTGAGAATAGGTCGTAGTGTTTTTAACCGAAATTTCGTATCGCGTTTTTACTATTTTTAAATAACTAACTAAATAATTCAAACGTCGAACAAAACGTTAGCCAGGTAATAGTATTATAGTATATAATATACGCTAGAGATATTTAAAATTAGTTTAGAGGGAATACATCATTTTCCTCAGAATATCCAGAATAAATTAACAAACTAAAAACATGATTATTTATTTATCCAAAATTTGACTACTATCAGCTGTCACTTAACAGGATGATGTTTAGCAGTCTGGGTATGCTGCCAACTGGAAGCTGGTTTGAGTATTTGTGAAATCTATAAGGCTGGCAACAGCCAGTGGATAACTCAAATGTTTATGTAATAGATTTAGTATTGTAATCAGTTATTAGTATTTTATCTAAATAAAGGCATCGGCCCGTTTGATTGCTGTCAATTTAACAGCTGTAACCATATGACATCTAAAATATTTCCATTAAGGAATTTGAGCCATTTTTTTTTTTTTCACCCGTATAAAGCAGTGGGAGCACAAGAAGTATCTCACGTGGACAGTCAGTTTAGTCATTGTCATAAATAAGCTGATTATTATTAACCGGACATAGCGTCATAGTCCGAAACAGACTTCAAAGGCATCTATTTAATATTATTTACATGATTATAGAAGCAATAACACTGCTAAGTGGAAATACTTGATGGTTTTAGAACACTATTTCAACAGGACTCGAATACGTTTTCTGACTACCGGTGTCAGGAGCCATGAACTCAGAGGATCGCAGTCGATGCATCAAACATTTCTGTTTCTTATTTGTCTTACACATGAAACAATATCTCTAAATAACTTGTCCTGAAGACGTGGAATCAAGCTTTTGAACGACTAATACCAAAAGCTTATACTAAGAACATTTTGAGTACCATATATCTTGAATATTCACAGCATTGTTACTCTGAGGAAAGAGACGGGAATCAACGGTAAAATTTCAAGGCCCTTTTTTCGTTTTGTCATTTTGAAAGTCCGAATCAATTCTGAGCATAAGCTTCTAGACTAAACTCCTAATTTTTCTCTCTAAAACCATAAAGTGTGACCACTGAATAGTTTCAAATGACAGCACCATATGTATAGTTGGATTTAGAGATCCTAAATAAAGAACACTATGTTATTTCGATTAAAATTGTTCACTAATAATGCGCGGATGGCTGTCAAATTGATTCGTTTTATCTGTTCTACTCTGTGTAGCTCTAGATTTCTCTTGAAGAGATTATTTAGGCCCCTCGTATGCTGAGGTTAGGATTAAGATAAGCAATCAGTTTGCCAGTAAACCGCGTATAAATAGACTAAGTAACATTAAATTCAACATATGGTGGGATCCCGGCTAATGATGCACTCTCTGCCTTGCCCCACTCCGATGTATTTCACTGAAATAGATAAAAAACACACATAAAAAACACCATTAAAATTTTAGTTTCACTTGTCTCCTACAAACAAAAACACATTCAAGTTTTTTGGGGTTTTATGTAGGGTTGCCTTCTCTAAAATCTGCCTACCAGGACAAGAGAAATGAAAACCCCGGATTTCGAAGCTTAAAACCCTGACAATTCAGCTAGTTTAGCTTGTGACAGGACAACTAAAACTAAAAATAAAACCCCGCACGGATGCTCCCCGGACGCCCTGTAAGCAAGAACAAATCCGGGGAAACCCGGACGAATGGCAAGTCTAGTTTTATGGTATATAAGCTCGGGCTAGCATGTTGTTAATGCAATGAACCTCCTGAAAACTCCTAGGATCAAGGTATGGTGCCTCCGCCCGATACGTTACCAACTGCAATGTTGGTCATGAGTCTTATTTATGCTTTGTACAATTGAAGGTAGATGGCGTTAAGAAAAACATTCCCTCAGATGTGGATGAAATTCGGACGGTTAGTGGAGGGCTACAATAGCATAGATGGCAAAGTGACAAGATGGTGACGGTATTCTGTATTCGTGGGTTCAAAATCTGACAGAAGTCGAATTTTTTCCTTTCAAAAATGTGAACGTAAATTTAAATTTGTTCCTGATTTAAATAATAGGAAAAAATGTATGCATATTTCCGTTATCAAATTAAGATAAACTGACCCGGTATCTGTAGAAAGTCTTCGATGGCCCGCACATACCCGCGCGCCGCGTCGGGTAGACCATCCAGTTCCCTCACCGCCTCGATGCTGCAGCACCATCCCGGTAATGTCACATACTCTACCTGGGGCAAAACGATAATTATTTATCAATAAATAAAATATAATAAACAGCCTTCAACCTTTTCCACCTTGGTTCAACGCGATACGTGATGACAAATATCTACGAGATTACACTGTAATTATTTTATAAAGTTTTGTCAACTTTCTTGAAGAACATAAGCACACTTCTATTCAATACCTCTGCCGTTGACTCTCTGTTCTAGGAAAACAGAGTTAAACAGCTTCTGACTGAACTACTTGGTGGTCTTGGTGAGCTTTTAAACTTTCAAAAGCTCTTATGTAATTCTGTACTCACCCTCCTTTTTTTAAAGATATTTAAAGCCGTCCTAATTTCATATAGGCTTGATATCGTTAGTGTAGTTTCGGGTTAGCTTGGCTATTGGGTCTTAGACAAGGCTCTTAAAACTTATTCGCTTTTATAAGCACACATTTGTCTTATTTACATCATATTATAAAATTACCTCAACATTGCTGAGCTCCGATATCGAAGATGGGAAGTAGTCGATTTTCTTCCCGTTCAGCTTGTAACCGACACCAATCTTGATCTCCTTCAGTGTATCGAGAATGTCCAGCTTTGTCAGGCACAATCTGTAAATAGATATAATTTAATGAATGTCTGAATTCTAGGCTATAATCGAACTCTGTACCATTTTGAATTTAGTTTCATTGAGCCGTTCTAGCGAGTTTGAGTCAAACATTATCACATTTATAATATTTGTAGGATGAATTATTCTGCGTACTATTAAATATATAAGATCAAAGTATATTACCATTTAGTACCAAACTATACATTTCAATTATATGAAAATAATAAAATACATAATTTAATTGAAAAAATTGGTATTATATATCAGGTCACCTTCTTCAATCAAATATACTATAGACACACAGTCTCTAGAAAAATCAAACCTCAAAAGTGTCCCTTCGCCAGTGTTTACTTATACAGTATATACCTCTCTGGCTATTATAAAACTAGTCCACAAGTTGATAATGAATCTAATAATAAACCTTAACACCTTAGCGTTACAAACTCACTTCGGCATCGCAACACGTCAGACTATTGGCGCGGTCACACGCGACTGAGAAGAAAAACAAGGCATATGTCTTGTTTTGACGGTGCCGTTCTCGAGCGGGCGATCGGGTATGTACCCCATTTTATATCGCTAGTTACATAAGAGCTTTTGAGAGTGGTAGGTATAAATGTAATAGACAGAAAAATTCCGATCCTATTATGATATTGCATGGGATGGGACACTCTTTTTGAGGATATTGTAGTATGGTCAGTGAAATTGTATCCTTACAAAGAACTTTTAATAACTCATGACAACAAACTGAATTCTAATCAAAACCTATACATGTAGGTATATAAGTTAATACTCTTTGAGGATATTGTAATGGTCAATGAAATTGTATCTTTACAAAGAACTTTTAATAATTTTGTTATTAATATAATATAATAAACTTTTAATAACTCATGTTACAACTAATATCCTCAATAGGTAAATCGCGATTAACATGTTTGCCATACATCGATACTTATAAAAGATACCGCTTGCCCCCTGCTGTTTTGTTTTGTAATGTTTAACGAGAGCGAATGTGGGTATTTTATTTACTATGCCGTCCGAAAACTCTTTAAAAAACATGCTACTTTTATTGTAATTGATGTTGAACTTTCCATATTTAGTGTTCATTTCTATATATATATATATATATATATATATATATATATATATATATATATATATATATATATATATATATAACTCTGTAGGTTTGGGTGCCCAAGATACAGGCTATGCCTAGTTTGAGGCTCGTTGCATAACAATTAAATTTATTAGGTTACTTTAATTTTATAGAATATGTTTATGTTATTTGTATAATTTGTGTTTCTGGGAATAAATGACTACTGATTACTGATATGGGTACTATGACCATTTTTGTATAGGTACGTATATATCCATATTATATAGCAAAATGTAAATATACCTAGGTACCTTCAAAAACCATTTGTTACTTATAGAAGTATTATTAAGTAAAGTGAATATCGTAGCTTATAATGCTCACTGTACAAAGTGTGCATACATTTTTATCTGTTTTCTAGTAAATGAGACAAAAAATGCATTTAAAAAGTTCTAAAATAACATAAATTTGTAATTTTGGTCACAAGACTATAAAAGGCGCGTTAGCCTGAGTAGTCATCATATAATTTAAGTTTATACATAATATCTTGACTGTGTCTTGTTTTATATATATATATAAGATCTTTTAAAACAAACAATAACTCATGAGAACAAACTGAATCCTAATCGAAAACTATACATAGGAATATAAATTAATATACTTACGATGTGTATCCGTTGACAATGGCAGTGTACTTGACTACGACCAGGTCAAGCCAGCCGCAGCGACGCACTCGCTTCGTGGTCACGCCGACCTCGTGACCTCGATCTTGCAGCAACTGGCCCGTCTCCTATAAAAAATAATATTCCAGGAAAATGTACTCACAGTTGTTAATTAATAAGACCTATTATTGCATTTAGCGAAAGCACAGGAAGGGACTATTTCTGCTTACTTATAAAAAATATTCAGTGAGATCCATACATGTTGCACAACTGTCAGCCCGATTTAGACAAAAACAAATTAGGTACTTCAACCTAATTTATAAGCTCCACGCTCGAGGAGCTAGTTGATGATTCACATGTCTTGCACTAACTAACCATTCTACGTCAACATTCATAGCATTCCACTTCACAGCTGTAGGAGCTGTGAAGTGGAATTTATGTATCCGCAGAGTTTGTGTATCCGCACAGATACAATCTGATGTTGAGTGAATAGGTATTCTCAAGGCAGCCCGCGGGCGTGAATCGGCGCGATCGTAGCTCAGACCGCATCATCACTTGACATCAGGCAAGATAAGAATAATATATAGAATATTTATTCCATAGTCAAGGAAAGTTACAATCACATATAGTTTCAATGTCGTACAAGTTACAGGAATGTTAAATAATAGGTATGTGTTTGCATGAATGTAAAAAATAATATGCCATAAACCAGGCAACGCGTGAACTTTGGTGGCGAAAAAAAGTGAGCGAACTGTGCAACTCACTTCTAGTTTGCATTGTAATTACACATTAGCATAGAAGCTGATAATTTCGCAGCGAGTTTACACAAATTGCTGCATAGACAATAAAATTTATTCTTTCATTTAATTTTTGTGACACCATATTGTTACGCAAAATCCTATATTTTAAATACAAAAGTTTGTGAGTGAGTCACACACAAACTTTTGTACTTGTTAAACTGTTTGTTACATCAGCGCTGAAACGCGTGAACGGATTTTCATTAAACCTTGCAAGATTCTTTAGATTCTGGCAATACACGCTGCTATATTTTTCTTCCAGATAACCAAGCAGTACCGGTGGAATGAACAGATTCCTATTGGGCAACAGGAAAATAAATTTTAATCTCCGCAGGTGAAGCTGCAGGGCGCAGCTAGTCATTTATTAAACCAAGACATTGGAACCATCCCAAAGTCTTTGCATCCACCGCGCATAATTGACATTTACGACACATATTCAACTTCTAAAGTGTCATCAACGGGGAGCGCCTGACACCTTGTCGGCAAGACTAAGAATATACACGTTATTACGTCACAACCATAAAAAACAAGCTCATTGTAGTATAAGAGGCGACCTCGATAAAAAGGGATCAATCGCCAAAAATTTTTTTTTTTTTTTTTTTTTTAAAGATTATAAGCTTGCGTTTGACCACTGTCTCACCTGATGTTAAGCGACGACGCGGTCTAAGGTGGAGCACGCAAACTTAGAAGGAACCAATTCACTCGCGACTTGAAGACTCCGGGGTTGTACACATCGGGAAACACAGACTCAGGCAGTGAGTTCCACTCCAAAAATACTTCAGTGGCAACGTCACTCTTATTTTTTGAGAGAATAACTTCTTCTAATTCACTTCTAATATAGTACTCAGTACAATATCACACAAATCTTGTGTCAACTCTGTGTGATTTTGCATTCATCACACGCTTGACGCTTACTAAAAGATATTAAGCGAACCGACCGTGACGTCACTGGTGTAAAAAAAAAAACCCAAGGTAATAAAATTACTTTTAGCTACGTAGAGGGCTGACGTGTACGTAGTCTTTGCAAGATGTTATGATACTCCTAGTACAGTTGCTTTTGCAAACTATTTTTAAGTGGCTAGGGACTAGGCGCAATTACTTATCTCGCTCACTCGCTTACGTTTTCGTATCTTCCTATCTTACTTTCACTGCTCGATGACAAACTGTTCACCGGCACATGCGCACATATTCACAGAGCCCAACGTCAAAACGACAAAGGTGACATAGCTTTACTGGACCAGCCTGACTCAGGAACACCGCCAGTGTCCCAGCAGATGTCCCTGGGACTTTTTAGGTCTAGTCTGATACCACTTTCAACCACGGCCCTATCAAGACCCTCAAAAATTTATATATATATATATATACATATTATATACATTTGCGTGCCGTGGTGGTACCGGCCTAGAATAGTACTCCCCCATCTCTTCCCGCGGGTGCCGTAAGAGTCGGCTAAGGGATAACGTACCAGGAGGTGGGCAGCAGCGCCTTCTGAGGATCGGAAATCATACTGCGCTCGCCAACCCGCCTGCCAAGCGTGGCGAGTATTGGCAAATCCCCCCTATATGGGGGAGGCATACGTCCAACAGTGGACGCACATAGCTGAGAAAAGAATATACATTTATTCAATTTTACACGAAACACAAAGGAATTCCTGCACTTCACTTGGCACTGAATTATTTATTTTATTTATTATTCATAACATTCGGATCAGATTAAGGACATTCCGTGAAAGACCAGGTCAAGAGTACTCGATGAAGCGAAGGAAGTGTGTCAGGATCATACCAATTGGAAGGATGTGGTCTCTTCATACCTGTACGGGAAAGAGGCATAAATGTATTTATGTATGTATGATGTCACTCACCTTTGGATTATAAACAATGCATAACTTTAAAATTGTTAACTTATTTTCTTGTTTTGTAAAGTGTGTAGATATTGTATGCGGAAAGACTAAGCATATCGGACGTGCATGTTCAAGAAATATCTTGAACTATGCCTGTGTTTGCAATAAACGACATTTTATCTGATTGGATATTTTCTAGTGGTTAATCGGGAGCGGTAAGTGATGAATCGATGGTAAACGATGAGTACTCACATCGTTGAGCTCGGTAGGGAATGGTCCATCTCCGACTCTCGTCGTATACGCCTTCACCACACCGAGGACTTCGCCGATCACGTTTGGAGGGAGGCCCAGTCCGGTGCAAACACCTCCTATACTGCAGTTAGATGACGTCACGTATGGGTATGTGCCTGAAAGCAAAGCCAATAATAACTTTAAATGACAACATTCTTGTCCATGACGGTGATTCTGACGACTAAAAATTCCATTGTTATAAATGAAAAAGATGATCGCCGTGGCTCAGTCGTCAGTCGCATGACTTCTGGTCCCTGGGTTCGATTCCCGACGGGGGCAAACATTTGGGTGATCAGCATGGATTTTTGTCCCGGGTCTTGAATGTATGTTGTGATTGTGTGTGTCCATGCCTCACTCGACACAGAGTCTGCAATCGATATCTGCATCTACAAGAAGTATTTTATTGGCCGGTTATAAAAATGGTGCGAAAATAAAACAAAGAAGAACGCGCGAATGGGGGCTGTTCTAGGCAGCCAAATAAAAGTTAACGTATAATTCCTAAAGCAAATTACTTCATAAAAATTGAGTTCATCAATTAGGGAAAGTATTATGTTTTCACCTTAAAATATGAGAATATACAATATGATTTATTTTTCAGTGGGATTAAAATAAGGTTGTATCACACGCTGCGCTTAGGTTTCTACTATAGAATCCTTCGTTCCGCGATGGTTTATCGCTTTAATAATATTATTTTGACACCTTATGGTACAATCTACTATTTATTGTTTTCAAGTTTTCGGCGTACTTATTGATTTTAGATGGCGCTTATTATTGGCCACGGTTTGTAAAATTATGAATATCATCATGGTCAGTATAAAATACAATGTCAAAAAATATCTTACCAAAGTCAATATCCAACATGGCGGCGTTAGCGCCCTCTACAAGCACCTTCTTCCCGCTTCGGATCTCTTTGTGTAGATACGAGACCGTATCTTTGACTAACGGACGTATCTTGTCGGCGTATTGCCTATACCGGTTGAGTTCGCCCTCGATGTCGGCTTCAAGAGATGGGAACATTCTCTTGTAGTTTGCTGCCAAAGTTCTGAACCTGAAAAGATTTATTTATCTAGTCATATTAGGGGTAAAAACTCTGAATTATTTTATTGGCAGGCGATAGACCACTATCTCACTTAATGTTAAGTGACGATGCAGTCTACGATGGACCACACTTGCCTAGAAGACATCTATTCACTCTTGACTTAAAGACATCCAGACTTATTTCAATTAAAAATAGTGAGCTGTAAATGCGTACAAAGACTTATATTTTCGAATTCTACCCGCAGCCTCACAAAAGTAACAAGATTATAACTATTAACTCTTCTACGAAATTCGGCACCACTCACCTCTTTTGCTACATAGATCTAGCGTTTGACCACAATCCTACTTGATGGTCAGTGACGATATAGTCAAAAGTGGAATCACGCTAGACCTAGAATATTAACTGGCTCTCAAGGACAGCAACCTGAATGCAGTATGTGTTTGATGACAGTTTTTCTTAAAGGTGGTAGCTAGTCAGGCGAGTACCATCTCAATGTTATCTTCACAGGATGCTCAGCCCAGCGGATGAAAATCGAACCAGCAACCGTCAGGATGACAGTCGACGCGACGCTCCCATCGCTAGGCTATCAATATTAATAAAGCCAGTTAAATTGTTATAAAAATAAATAATGTGTAACACTAAAGGCGTTGTATAAAACATAATTGTAGTATTAACATAGTTAAAACTTTTCTAAGGTATTTCTGATAAATCCAAAAACTTGGATTTTGTGGTCGCAATTTGAAGATCAAGAAGTTCCATAACTCATATTGATTCATCACCACGATTCCTATCATAATACTTCAACGGATTCGTCCATTGATGGTGTTCCATGTCATCACACATAGATAGTATGCTGTCGATCACCACAAGGTAGAGTTAGAAGCCACTACAAGGTCATGCTCGTAGAGTCAGTTAACCAGAATCAGACTAGTTCAATCCACAACCTAGAGCTTAGCTAGCTATGTTTATCTGTTTACTGTGTATCTTAAATGTCAATAAACATTACTTCTTATCAAATTCACAGGATAGTGGTATAGTACTTTCTACTGCCCTCTGGCTAGATACTAGCAAATATACTCATAGTAGCAGACAGAAAACATGTCACCTACAGCTTTTTTAAGACCCAATGTAGTCCTAACTATAGCGTGAAACCACCTTCGATCATATCATCAATGACCATAAAGTGAAATAGTTGTTAAAAAGTAGATCTTCTTCTTGTCCTTATCCTTATTCCATACTAGGTGGGGTTGGCACAGCACATTTTTCTTTCCCACTCTTTTCTGCCGCCAGGCAGTAGTAGCTTTTAGCTTGTTGTCACCTTATCCCATAAAAAATCTCATTCCGCCTTCGTCTACTTTTATAATTATCCACATTCAAGTTAAATACTAGGACTACATAAAAGCTAGACATTTTTATAAAAAAGATAGCGCTACATACTTCTCCTCAAAGACACTGAAGTCGCCGAGCAGGTCTCCTATCCGGATGCCGTTCCTCGTCGCCTTTGACGAGTAAGTCGGGCCGATCCCCTTCTTGGTCGTACCGAGGGAGTTCTTGCCCTTCTCCGCTTCTTGTAAGCCGTCAACCTGGAAATGGTTTAGAAACATTATTAAAAATATACGCTGCAATTATTTGAAGGAAAATATTCGGTTACTAGTGGGACTTCAGCCCACGACTACAGAATACCGTCCTGTCGCTTTGTCCAACTAAGCTATAGCAGCTAACACTAGCGTCCGAATTTCCTCCTTCCTTTAACATCTGAGGGGATGTTGTTTTTAGCGCCATCTACCTTTAATTGTATGAACAATTAACAGGACTGATAGACCAACATTACAGGTTGATATCGTATCAAGCGAAGGCACCATCCCGTTATTCTAAAAGTTTTGTGGTTTTTTGCATTAGCCGACTCTTACGGCACCCACGTGTAGAGATTGGAGGGGTGTAATTGTAGGACGGTACCCCACAGCTACGGTATCTTTATGCTTACGTAAAATTTTATGAAAAGCTGTCAGGTATTTCTCTTTGTTATTGAGAAAATATTAAAAACGTTTAGTAGAGGTCTATAAGTAGTCTTTAAACTACGTAATTATGCTCTGAAAAATTCTCTTCTATTAGAACCGGCTCTAAGCTGAACACAACGCGTCTATAAGTATGGATTTGTAACATGCCCTTGAATTTCATTACATTACAACCAATAGCATAACAATCAATCGTGACTAATAGCCGAACCAGATATATTCGGTACAATGCTAGTAGATATTATCCACACTATGAAGTCATCTCTTCTCGATTTCGTGAAACATCTCACACACACATTTAAAGGCTTGACCATTTTCTAAATAGATAATTGGAGTCTTTTCATCATACGTCTTCTTCTTCTTCTCTCAGCCATGTGCTTCCACTGCTGGACATATGCCTCCCTCATATAGGGGGGATTTGCCAATACTCGCCACGCTTGTCAGGCGGGTTGGCGAGCGCAGTATGATTTCCGATCCTCAGAAGGCGCTGCTGCCCACCTCCTGGTACGTGATCCCTTAGCCGACTCTTACGGCACCCGCGGGAAGAGATGGGGGAGTACTATTCTAGACCGGTACCCCACGGCCAAATAACGGTTCATCATATGTAACAAACTTTTAAAAAATACCTTATGAGAACAGTTTATGAAGGTTAATTCCGATTGAATCAAATATGATTTAACTAGCCAATTTATTAGAGAAAAAATATTTTCGTGCGACCATATGTTTCCTTTATCGAAAATTCTCCCGTAAACGTCAAATGCGCTTGAACTGTATTTTACACCAGTCTCATTCCGCCTCTTCGGCCTGTAAACGACCGCGAGCCTCTGTAATGTCATCGGCATCTGTTGAGCCCTTAAATTCTCTAGACATTGGTGGAGATTCTGAAGTGACTAAATCTAGACTTACTCTTAAAGACACGATACGAACATAAACTTATATTTTAGCATCCTATCAGCAGCCTCACAAAAGTAATAAGATTATAACTTCTAACTCATCCACAAAATTCCACACCGCTCACCTATTTTTAACCGACTTCAAAAAAGGAGACGTTTCTCAATTCGTCTGTTTTTTACCTTAAACGAGACGAGACTCGATATCAGACACATAAGCACACCAAATATGAGCTTATAACTCAAAACGTTAATGGAGAACCCTATTTCACGGGGACCTTTTTTTAACATTATTGATACTAATATTATAAAGAAGAAAGATTTGATTGTTTGTTTGTTTGCATCGAATAGGCACAGAAACTAGTGAACAGATTTGAAAAATTTCTTTCACTGTTGGGAAGCTACACTATCCCTGGGTAACATAGGCTATATTATATTTTCAAAAATAAGGGATCCTTATCATTTTTCCTTTTGATTTTTTTTACCCACACGAAGCCGGGGTGGATCGCTAGTATAATATATACACATGTAGCTTGTGTTCGAGCAATATCATAATATGATGTTAATTGATGATAATATGGTGGCCTGAGATCTAGCAAGCGAACATAAAACGTACGTCATTAATCACTTGAAACCTAATAGGTTTCTAACGAATTAACGAAAAGGCACAGAATCGGCCAACGCGTTTTATTCTTTGCCGTACGCGTTCTAAAAAGTGGAAGGAAATTAATTAATGCGTGAACGTAGAATGAAATATATTATTAAAGTCTACCATATAGCGACGACGCCATATTTCTATCATCGACCAGACATACATAGAATATGTATGTCTGGTCGACTGATGACAGAAATAAGTAATCACTATAGACTTTCAAATCTATGCATTATCGGCATACGAAAGGAAAAAGAAAACATTTAAGACATTAATTACTCTTAACTATAATAATAAAAAAATAAAAAATAATAAAGCTTTATTTAATTCCATGCATAATACATATAAAACGATAATAATTGGTAACTTATTAACCTATACTATTCAATTACAATTATTACACTTATATAAATTTGAATTGTAATTATGAGTTCTATGTTTATATTTGCATTAAATTGTTATTTGATGCATGGACCCCGTTCGGGTAAAAGCCTCCTCGAAGGAATGCCATCCTTCTCTGTCATTAGCTCTGTCTAGCCAACTTCCACCCGCACACGCTACAATTTCGTCTGCCCATCTGGCCCTTGGTCGACCTCTTGATCTGGTGCCTTTTGGCCCAGACCACTTTACTGACCGTAGAGTCCATCTATCGTCCTCTTAACTATACTGACACCGAAATGTTACTGACACCAATTTCTTAACATGCATCGACACTAACACAAGAACCGCATATCATTTCTTACAGTATACAATTTGCAAACCCATAAGATGTAACATTACACACACACACACACATACACAAAAACACACACGCACGCACGCAACAACTACATTCATTATTGTATAGACACACAACATGATCAAATTAGTTGATGATATTAGTTGCTGGTCACTTTGTCTGCTGTAACTACTACATTATTTAGGCGGTACTTCTGTAATTTAGACATATGACGCCTGGATCCCATGCCACAGGTTACGAGCGTATTTCGATGAACTAATTGTTATCGTATCCATATGCCTTATTCATTTAAATAAACCAATTTGAATTTGAAGTAAATTTAATTCGATATAGTAAGTCCAAGTAGGCATGCCACGAGCCCACAATTATAAATATGAATTTTCTAATCATTCGTTCGGCGGCGGGTCAATGCACTACTGCCTATTGTAGGTCTACTATTACAATCGTTTTATTGCAAATTGACAATATCAGATTGACCAATAGCAAGTCAAGGCTAAATCAATATAAGTTATATAGAAATCTGGCGAGAGCCTGTAGCTATAGGATTACTTTGTGAGTTGGTATCGAGGTTTCTGTTCAATACATTGTAGGTAACTAATCACTATTTCCTACGGAAAGCAATATCTTTATCAAAATCACAGACTGGTGGCAGGGTGTAAAGGAAAAGCGAAGATATAGTACTGACTAAGATTCAGAAAAGTATGTTAATATGGTTTGATCAAAATGAATGAAAGAACATTGAGTCAGCAAGTTCAAATGGGTGAAGTTAATGGTAGTGTTGGAAGAGGAAGCTTTTCAATGGAAATTCTCGTGAGTTTGACACATTATTATACATAAGTGGTATCCGGCTTTACTCACGTTTATAGTCGAAGTTTCGACCTAGGTTTCGAGCATGTCCGATGCTCATCCTCAGGTGAGTTTACGCTGCCAGATCGCGGCTAACGAAACTTCGACTATAAACGTGAGTAAAGCCGGATACCACATATATATAATAATGGTAGAGGAACAGATTGAGGAAATTCTAAGAAAGGTCAAGAATAATCTAAGCCGATGCTCTTGAATGAAAGTTCTGATAAGCATTTATTAAAAGGCTGCGGTAATGAATGCCTACACCCACAGGAAAAAGGCGTATACGTGTGTGTATGTATGTGGTAGGATGCTTTCCACAACCAGCTTAGCTACCGCCTTCAAGTTTAAAAAACTGCCACCAAACATATACTGAGGCAGGTGACCTTAAAAGCCTGTCTACATTCTAGGTCTAGCTCGATTTCAACTTCGACCACATCGTCTTGGACTATCAAGTGATATATAATTATTTAAACACTGCGTCGGGTTATAAATAAGAAAAGCGATGATCTTCAACAACTGAGCAGTTGTTTATGAAACACAGCTAAGAAAACTCCATATTAAGACACTTATCAAATGAAAACAACTTAATCAAAATTGGTTCATCCGTTCAAGGGAATAATTGTTTTATTAACAATTAATCAATTGGTGTAGTTGGAACAGACGGAAAGAAAGTCGAAAACTATAGCAACAGTCAAAGCAATATTTTTAGGCGGATGACCCCCAGGAGTTATAACGCCACGTGTATAGATACACTAGAAACTTATAAAACAGTACTTTTTCGTCACATTGCACGTGCATTTTTCCTAACTTTTTCGTAAAGTTTGACCCTGAGGAGGCTCAACTTGTTACCTGCTGATGTAAGTCGAACACAAGATGCGCTCTGTCAGAGATAATCAGCCGCCCGTGCCAGTCCTTCATGCCTTTCATCTCGTTCTTCTTCAGCTCCTCGAAGAGACCAGGTAGGTGGATCACCACTCCGTTCCCTGGGAAACAACCGAGGTTTGTTGTAAACATGAAAACTTTTTGACGTGATAACGTTTTATAAATTGATGAACGCCAGCAACACAAATGAAAAATAGTAACGTTCCGCGTAACGTTCCACCTGAGTTTTGTATTACATAAAATAATCAAAGTCAAAGTCAAAGTCGAAGTCAAAGTGGAAGTGGAAGTCGAAGTCGAAATCAAAGTCAAAGTCAAAGTCATAAATCTATCGTCCGTAAACCGACTTTACAGACAACCAATTTTTTTTATATTTTCTCGACGAGACGATTGCGTCGGGATTGTGAGCAACAACCGTAACAGTCGCTGGTTACACCCAAACACATAGTGTGTTCAGGCAGCAGTCCTTGAGAGCCAGTATGCATACTAGGTCTAGCGTGATAACATCTTCGACTATATCGTCACTGACCATCAAGTAAGATAGTGGTCGAACGCTAGATAGGTATGTCGAGTATACAACAATCTCTTAGATGACGAATCGGCGTGAAATCAAATAAAATTGTTCACCTCATAACTCGAATAATTAAATTACCAGAAACAGAAACAAATCCTGTACCTCAGAGGTATACAATATTATGTGATAAAACGAAAATTTTACAGGAGAGACAAAAATGCGCGGAATGAATCTTTGAAAGCAATTTTGACATAGTTGCTTTAGAGATATTGCAACAAACTCAACAGTATTTTTTATTATTTTTAAATCCAATTTTTATGTTTTACAGTTTATTACAATAAAGTTAATACTTATCTGATTTTATGGACTTGAGACTATTTACCTTGTTACATAAATTAACTTAGGGGTTTTAAGAAAGCATTATGATATCATACTTTTGTTTACCTCTAAATTAAACATGTGGTTGTTATTGGAATTCGGTACCTAGAAACATTATGTTTCTTGTCATCGTGTAGCGTTATGCAATTATTTAAGAATTTGGGAGGAGTTTACTTACAAAATGAAACAAAAGTTACTTCACAAAGATGGAAATCAAAATTCTTTTTTAAAAAAAATAATCAATACAGTTACTACTCGCATGCTTCACGTAAGTCAGGGACATCTGCACATGGATGACTCCTATAATAATCTTGGAACGTGGATGGAAACCACTGCAACGATTTTTGTAAATCGTTGTATTAGAGTCTCGAAATAGGCTTTTGAGTTTCTCGAATAGGCGTCGGCGTGGGCACAGAAAATCCTCTCCGTTTATTTCGTATGAAACTAACTTCTTCGAAAGTTTCCTGATCAAAAGAGGTTTTGTAGAACATTGAATCTATTTCATTTTTTCGGAATTGCATCCATACTATAGCAGAATATGGTGCAGACTCTCCCGCAATAGATTTTTTTCTGTGCACAAAAGGAGCTGATGATCCGTTGCAAAAGCCAGATACCCTCTTCAGCACAGAACTCTATATACAAGGAATATAATTTGTCAATTTGCAGGTGGCTTCCAAGATACTGTCTTTTTGTTCTGTTTCGACTATAATGGCTCTCATATCTCGGTACCTTGCCAATGTGTTTTCGTACTGTTTCTTTAATTATCTCTGCTGTTTTATTAGGTGGTAGATGTCTTCCTCTTAAGACACTGAGACACAAGACTGACACTTAAAGAGAATCTACTTGTAGTTTATCCGCAGAGCGTTTTACTCCAATATTTTTTTATTAACTAATGGGAAAATACTATTTATAACAACACCCTAATATGAGTTAAAACTGATATCACAAGAATCATAGAAGTCTAATATTCACAACATTGTACACCTACTTACTAAGAATTTTCGACATTGAAAAAAGTATCTTAACACCAAGAAATAGAGATCAATGGTATAAGACGTTTACAGGAGATACTTTCGTTTACCTCTCTAAGAATATTAACTCCAATGAACAACATTAACTTCGCGCAAAGCTTTGAGGTAAATAATCTTATCGTCATTTGAGGTCCTATACCCATCAGACGTTAGTGGATGTAATGTCCTATACGATTGGATATTTCTTTTCATAGATGTTATAGGACTTAATGTCGTATACCATTATGTAGAACTGGTTCTTGCGATTTTAATGGTGCAAGAAACATATTTTCGAAAAAATTGGAGTTACTATTGTATACCTCCGAGGTACAGAATCTAAGTCCCAAGATTTATAATAATGTTATAAATTCGGAAAATCGTACACGTGGGAACTAACGGAATCGAATGAAGGAATTCAATATATATTTGATGAATATTTCGAAATATTCCCGTCTGTCCCCATGATCTGTGCCCCAATGGGGACAATCGGTAAGAAAAATTACCGTCTGTCCCCCGACGAGCGATTGGGGGGACAGACGGTACATGTTAAAATTAAAACCTTACCGTCTGTCCCCCCGGGGATAAATGGTACCTTATTAGTACCGCTTGTCCCCTTTTAGGTTTGAGTTGTTGGAGAGTTGTAAGCTAGGTTAGAAATAATAGAAGCAGTATTGTTATTAAATCAAGCGGGGCTTAATCGCGAGAAAAACATTTAGTAATTTATTTACCGAGAGAGAGTCTTCTCGTGACCACGACCAATGCAACTTGGTCGAAACGTCGAGGTAAATAAATTACTAAATGTTTTTCTCGCGATTAAGCTCCATTTGATTTAATAACAATCTGTTCGAATCGCGAAAGTCTAAAAATTACAATAAAAGCAGTACACTGAAGTTAGTATCAATATCTGCTATCCCTTGAAGGCTCACCCACATAATAATAGATTCATGGTAGTCACATACTGTGCGATTCAACCGATCGTTTTTCCCATACATCTACTAAATGTGGCATGTGCGTCCTTTCTATGTATTCCCGAGCAGCTACAATGTGGGATTCTTCAACAGTTGAGTCAACGTGGAGTTAAAAGGATGGCAATGTTTCATGGTGCCCCTAGTATCACAGACATTCGTAGTCGTTGTCGTTAGCCGCTTACAATTAGGCGGCCCGTCTGCTTGTTTGCCACCTATTGCGTAAATACACTTCCAATTTATCATCATCATCTCAGCCATATGACATCCACTGCTGGACAAAGGCCTCCTCCATTAATGACCGGACCGTTTGAAAGCGGCCCGCATACGGCCCGTACCGGCGATCTTAGTCAAGCCGTCTGTCCACATTGTTGGTGGCCGTCCTATGGTAGCTTCGCTAATGCTGGCTCCGTTCTATCTAATCTCCGATTTAATGTAACTAAATACAATGTTACTACATATAGTATCGATAAAATAAAACAACTTTGCGATAACGATAAATGATGTCGCTAACATAGGAAATGACACGAAGACGATTACGCTGTAAAGACAACTGAATCGGTGTTATTTATCATGTAGCTTTACTTAAGCAGGTCGAACGTAATGGATGAATGTTATTTTTGTGACTAATAGTACGATAAAGTAGATTGACAGTGGAATAATAAACGGGAAAGTACTCAGTATGTCGCTGACGTAACGAATATGACAGTCCGATAGCATTTGTTATGCCTTCACAGTCGATTCGTATTGTACGTGAAAATATTTTTTTTTAACATCACTATTATTCCAACACTCTCGGAAGTCACCGTCCTTATTCAAGGTACTCGTACCCATTGTAAAGATGTGAAACTACCATATTGCGTTGCCTCTACGAGAATCTGGATACAACACAAGGAATAATACCAAAACGCGCTAATTATGCTAACCTTGAAACCAATTTTCACACAAAATCTGTACACAGGCGATATTTGGGAGCTATTATTACGTGGAATTTGCGAAAGTCGCAAGAAATTGGGAAAGTTGCCAATATGAAAAATTAATTGCAGCGAGTTTCCCACATGTTGATTGTATAATGACTTGGCGGCGCGGTCTGGATACCGGATCGATATATCTAATAGATAATACAGATTGCTCACTCTTTATGGTGAGACGAAGCATAAGGACTCTTAGATACTTAAGCATTGACAGCCTTGTGATGTCAACAGCGCGGCGGCTGTCAAATCAAATCTTAAAGCCACATATAACGGGCAATAATAAGTATGAAAATACACACCAATTACAGGCAGCACTCAACCACTTTTCAAAACTACTTTTTAACATAGGGCTAAAAATATCCTCATCTAAAAGTAAAATATGTGTTTTTCAACGTGGTCATAAAAATGAATGCATCAATCTTGCTATCAATGACATTTCAATGCAAACTGTTGAGGTCGTTAAGTATTTAGGTTTATGGCTAGATAGATCCCTACGTTGGGCAAACCATATAAATGAGTTAGTTTCCAGGACATGTAAGTTTATAAACATTTTTAAGATTTTAGCAGGCTCGGGCTGGGGCATGCACCCTACACATTTAAGACGCATATATATCTCAATTATTCGCAGCAGGCTGGACTATGGTAGTTTTTTATACGGTAGTAGTTGCAAAACACACTTGGGCAAATTAGATAAGGTACAAAATAAGTGTATGCGAGTAATAGGCGGCTTCATAAATAGTACACCCATCCACGTTATGGAGTCTGAACTTTTTCTTCCACCTCTGCATGTAAGAAGACATTACCTTGGCGGAAAATATTGGTTAAAAGCAAAATCTTTAAATATTAATAATAACATCATTGCAGTTCTAGATGAACTACACGATTCATCACAGAGTCCGTACTGGAGACGCAAAAACAAACCTACGTTAGTTTTAGTGCATGAGATTACCTTAGATTGTTACCTATACACACTAGCGACAGATTAGAAATGTTCTCCATGGATACTTGGGTCGGCAATGTGGATCTATCTCAAATTATAAAACCTGACATTGAATGCGTATCTAAAGCTAAAAACTCTTATAATCCTTGTATTTTGAGACAGTTGTGTGATAATTTCATAAATTTTAAATACAAAGATTTTTATAAAGTTTATACGGACGGTTCAAAGGAGAAAAACGGTGCAGCCGGATTTGCTTTCTTTGATCCACAAACGAACAATTCTATCAAATTGCGAATTGATGTAAATATTTCTATAATGTGCATTGAACTCTTCGCTATAGCTGAGGCGATTTCTTATATTGACTCGTTCCAGTCAGGCTCATATGTGATATTCACGGATTCCAGAAGCGCTATCCAACATCTGGCTCGGTGCACCTCGTGCAGTCGAGGCACACCGACCGCCTACGGCATTCTGGACTCCGTTCGAAAAATGGCACTGCGTAACAAGAAGATCACTATACAATGGGTGCCATCACATGCTGGCCTGACTGGAAACGAAAATGCAGACATACTTGCAAAAGATGCTGCGAAGAATGGGGAGCCATACTTTTGTGTGCCCTTCTTCACTGACCTCTTGCATAATGTAAAAGAAAAATGTACGCAAACATGGAAAGAACATTTTGACGAGAGGTCACTGACTAAGGGCATTTGGTATAAAACCATCCAACCGTGTATGACGCGCTCACTGTGGTTCTCCTTTTCCGAATTATCAAGATCCGAAATTGTGACTGCTCTAAGACTTAGATCTGGACACATTCCACTAAATTCGTTTGCATACCTTATGAAAAAAGTAGATTCACCAAATTGTGCGGAGTGCGGGGTGATTGAGGATGTATACCATGTCATCGTGGAATGTGTCCGGAACGAAGCCGAGAGAAGAGCACTGATGATACTCCATAATATAGATTTTAAGCAACTTGGTATATGTAACAGCTTTCTCGCCTTTCCTTTATCAGATGGGGCAAGAAGGCTGTACCACCTTGTTAACATAGCTATAAGACGCCGTGATTAGTCCTAGTGTTTGTATACTATGGGAGTGGCATGATCATGATTGATCAAACTCCTTTTAATAAATAAAGAGTTTAAAAAAAAAAGCCCTTTACCAAATAGACAATTTTGAGTATATTATTAGTTCGCGTTAACGACAAATGCGCTTGTCGTACACCAGAAGAAAGGATAATTTCCTGCACAAAACTTAGCAAATTTGGATAACTAGATTAGTTTTTTTTTCACAAGAGTTAAGGGAATTTGAATTTGAAATTTGGAAAAATCGTAGTCCAAACGAGAGTAACCGCAGGGCATAGGTAACGAAGCGATAACGCTTAAATAGCTGAGCGGATTTCACTTGATTTACATGAAGTTTGAAAAAAGATTCCTTCGTCTCTTAAACACCCTGGAATAACAAATACCCAGGACATAAGTACATTCCTAAAACTGGACAGCTCTTGTGAGAAAACTAGATTGTCATGACAGGTAACAGGAAAGTCGATAACCATTACATGCCAGTGAAACCACTCTGGACGGAGCTAGCACGTTGTATGTATTATGTACCAGTCTCTGTCCAAACAAGACTGATGCAATCACATCCCTACAACTGGAGCAAAGCGGAACGATCAGGTTTGCCATAATCGATATAACTATTACATGCCAGTGAAACCACTCTGGTCGGAGCTAGCACGTTATATGTACCAGTCTCTGTCCAAACAAGACTGATACAATCACATCCCTACAACTGAAGCAAAGCGGAACGATCAGGATCACCATAATCGAACAGACCTTGAGAATAAATTGCTAATTTCGACTGACATTACCAGTCACGGTGCACGTGAAGGTCACCATCTGCCACGGTACAGCGCGTCAGTGCCTGGCATTTAACGGTACAGCTTAATGTCTCAAAGAAAATTATGGATTTTTCCATAATTTCAAGGTTGAAGTGCAATGGCTAAACATTGGGAATTCTGCAAGTATTGTAATGTTCGAGAGAGGTTTTATTTTGATCACTCTAAAGTTTATAAGAAGGTTGAGAGTCGCGTAGTAAGCTATAGAGAAGTTTATGCTTGAGGTTTCTTTATGTAGTCACTGTATATCGTATTATACAGTGAATTCACGCCGCGATATCAGTCGCACGGACTACGATTTTCCATTCTGGGATCCAGAGAAAACAAACATTACAACTTTCGCATTTAAAGTGGGTAGCGCTCGTACCGGGCATTTATGTGAGTGATTTTAAATCTTGACCACTTGCTAAATAGATAATATTGAGTCTTTTCATTATTATGAAAGTCCTACGTCTCTAATAAACTTAAAGAATACCACTCATGAAAACGTTTCATGCAGGTTAATTCTGATTGAACAAATTGTGATTTCATTTACATTATGTAAATAAATATATTTTCGAATGATCATTTATTTTTCTCTTATTAAAATTTTCGCGGTAATGATTATGTTACTTGAACTGTAATGTGTCTTATACCAGATGAAAGGAATATAAAAGTTTATAAAAGTACAAATTTGTAATATTTTAAATCAACACGCATTAGGATTTGAGAAGGCAGCACAAAAACTGATGCGTGGTGAATTAAAATATTACAAATATGTACTTTACAGCTACGGGCTCAAATAAAAACCTTCTCTACCTGTAAACACCCCGCAAGCATCTGTAATATCATGAGCACCTGTTAAGCCCTTAACTGGTAAATTGCTTTAAGAAATCTACTGCTCGGCTGCTACCTTAGATAGATGACAGCTAGCTGTCAAAGACAGACGCTGGTTCTATCTCTACCTTTGGTGAAGGTAAAACCGTTATCAAATCCCTAGATTAAGTTAACGTATTTTCGAATACCTGCCCGGCTAGCTACCACCCTCAAGTTTGAAAAACTGTCACTAAACACATAATGTGCAGGCGGCAGTCCTTGAGAGCCAGTAAACATTCTAGGCCTATAGTGTGATAGCATCTTCGACCGAATCATCACTGACCATCAAGTGGTCAAACGCTAGATCGATAAAGTATAAAAAGGGAACGTATAGGTACTACGCTGATTATGTTATCAATATTGCATCACACTAATATTATAAAGGCAAAAGTGTGTGTCTATGTGTGTTACTTCTTTACGCTCGGTTACACCGATTTCAATGAAATTTGGTATGGAGATAATTTCAATCAATCAATCAATCAATATTCTTTATTTCGAAAAAATGGTAACAATGTTGTCCTCATTTATAGTTACATCTACATACGTAAATTTACATTGCTTCCGTTACATATACATTATGTATTCGTACTTGTCTGCAGCCATTGTCCAGCCACCGAGCCATCAAAAGAAAATCCTGTTTCCGAACTAAGTTAATAACTTGTATCTCGTATAACAGAGGCCTCCCCAGATAGATAGCGGCTAGAATTTAGACCCTGGATTAACAGATAGCCTTATTTTCATCATCACCATTATCACCGTTTTTCATCACCACGCGGGTAAAACCGTGGGGCGCAGCTGGTTGACGATAATTTGTTTGTTGTTTAAAATAAAGATTCATTCATATCAACACTGGACTAACCGGTGAAATGGAAAAAAACATAAGCGTAATTCGAAACAATTCCGAGATCTGTTTAATGTACAGTCAGAAACAGTCACACCTACATAGTTACAATGTAAATGTATATGTAAATGTATGTTTATTTAACATGTATACAATTCAGGGATAGATGGAGCACAGTTTGGCATCGCTTCAAGGATAAGCGCATGCATGTTATCGGTCAATAATCGCGCTATATTTACACGAATCATTGCTCTTCTTTTACACTAGGATTCCCTGAGTCGCGCGAGACATGGACACACACAATTACAGCGCATGACCCGGGATGAACACCTATGTACACTCATCGCATAAATGTTTGCGCCTGCCGCGGGATTCGAACTCAGGGTCCCGGAGAGCCAGAAGTCATGTCACTGACCACTAAGCCACAGCGATCGTCATATTTGAGCAAATAAAGCAAAGAGGAAATTTGATGTTTTTATAGATATGTGACCGCGATGTCAAAAGTTTCATGTATCGAGTGCCTTAACGAACATTACGGTAGCGGCGCCACGGATACCGGATTATATCGGGTTACTGGGGCCTTACCATCAGCTTTGTAAAAACCATGCAAGTTCCGGTCCAGGTCAGGTCCAGTTCTCAAATCTGGCTAAAACATGCCAGAGACAATAATAACCGTTCACCTTTGAGGATATCAATAAGGAGCGTGATGCCGTGGAGATGGTTATGATTTCAGACTAAGCGATTTTAGCCAGGTTTTAGACCTGCTCGGAACTTGCATAGTTTTTACACAGCTGATAGTAAAGCCCCTGGTCCTGGTCACATGCTAAACACTAATACCTGTTGTTATGTTCGTAGGAATTACATATACAACTGATTAATACGTATGACTTGACTGATGGCCACGTGACACGATGGCCTCAATGTCTTGAGTCATGACTTTAGATAATACTTGATACACGGTGGTGTCGCGTGAAAAAATCTAAACACTCTCGGTTTATGTTATGAATTACTAGCTGCGCCCCGCTGTTTTACCCGCGTGGTGATGAAAAACGGTGATCATGGTGATGATGAAAATAAACCTATGTGTCAATCCTGGGTATAAGCTATCTCCAAAACAAATTTCGTCGAAATCGGTGAAGCCGTTTGAGCGTGGAGAAGTAACAAATATTGTGAAAACAACAATGATATTTATTAAGAACAGTTTCTATAAGTGAAAAGGGTGAACTTGTTACTTATTTCTGTTTCGCCAATTTTAGAACAATTCGCTGTGTAATCCACTTTTTTGGAAGTGATGGATGAATTCACTGAATAATTACAAAAGTTATGAGCTGGTTACAAAGTAGCCTCATGGCATTCTGCGCCATATAACCATATATTAAATGTACATAGTTAAATATAAATCAAAAAAATGTGACTCCAGGTAGGCTCGACTATTCAACAAACCTCAAACTAAAGCAGCTGGGCAATCTAAAGCCATAATCCATTGTATAAAATATTATCTACAATACTCACCAAGAGAGAAATAAGTGCAGGACTTATCGCTGCCAGAAGAGTATGAAAATTTCGAGTCATTGAGCATAAAATCAATTACAAACAGGCATAAAATCAGCTCATTGTTAATAAATCGATCGGAAAACATCTCAATGTTTTTAAATGTTTTTCACGTGGTTGAATTTGTCATGGTTACGAAATAAATCAAATAAGCTTACCGATAACAGATTTGCATTTCGGGTTGATAATGCCGCTGGGCAGCAAATGGAAGTCGAACTCTTGTCCGCTGACCACCACAGTGTGACCTGCGTTGTTACCGCCCTGAAACAGGACGAAAGTTATTACATAGGGAAAAATCAAATCGTCACATCTTCCCGAGACGCATGTTAGAGCTGGCGCCGCGTCTTACTCGGCGGAGCAACAATTGAAGCGGCGAAAATATGCTAACCTAGGTAGTGGTTACATATTTGAACCGTTTGGGGACGAGTCTTTGGGCCCGTGGGGACCGAGAGCTCGTCAGGTTTTGTACAACTTATCAGGGCGTTTGATCAATGTGACGCGTGACCAAAATGCTGGCACATATTTGGCCAACGGATCAGCATTGCAATTCAACGTGGCAATGTTGCTATAGTATTTTAATTAGGTATTAGTATTTTATTTTAATAAAGGCGTACATAGGGTAATAGTAAGCTCACCAAGACCTCCAATCTGATACAACCGGCTGACAAAAGACGATGTTCGAGTTAACTTTTAAAAAAGTTTTTAAGCAACAAATAAAAAAATAGACTAGCGTTTGACCATCAAAGTTTATCTATTAGAGATAGCCCTAGGCTAAGTAGTCAAGTGGAGAGTGGAAAATCCTTGATCTCAGTTCAAGGTCAATGACGAAGTGATTGAAGGTACACATTATGTCTACAGTGTCGGATGGCACTAGAAAACTGCAGGTACACAGGAAGTGCTAGGTTAGAGGTTGAAGTAAATAAACGGGCAGCAGTATACCACCATGTTGTTTTTTTTATTTATTTTTTTTATTTATCTATTTACAAAATCCACGAATGTTATTCACGAATGTTAGGTACCTATACCTAACGCACAGAACTACATTTATCTTGGGTAACCATAGACAGATTGTACGCTCTCTTTTTACTTTAATGTAAGATACCAGTATTAATAATCAAAGGAGTTGTGTTAGGCGGTGTCCAGACCTGACGAATGCGCTGTACGCGCGCCAACAGCCCGCGTACGGCGAATTCGTCATGACATTCCCTAAGAGAGATTTATCCTATATATAATTATTAAAGTAGACAACTGTATACTGTTTTATCATGTACGTAACCGGAAACATACAAAGTACCTATACAAATAGGGGACATTCGCAGAGAAAAAATACCTATCAAGATAACAAAATGTTACCCTGAGATGCCGTCACGCTGCTTGTGAAATAGTTTCATTACAATAGAGTTAGCAAAGTAACTTATCAGTATATTGTGCAACGATAAATATACTTTCATTGTAAAACGATCATGATTATTTGTGAAACCAGACCTTGGAAATAAAATAGATTTCACTGCAAGTTATCGTGAATTATTATGTAAGCACGTGTTATACATTAGATTGCCATGTAGGCTAATAAGAAGAATCAAAACTCTCCATCGCCTCCCGTAGGTTCCGTATAAGTCGGCTAAGATGGGCGCAACAGCGCAAACTCCGATCATCACCACGTCTTCAAATCTCAGTTAATATCGGGAATCATAAAATAAACAAATTGGAACAAACTGGTATCCTTCCGGATACAGCTAATTATCTAGGTAATTTCAAATGTAGATTTTTCTTGTCGAAAAGATTAGTAAGTTTTAGTTTGAGTTTGAGGGTAATAACGGCGATTAAACTGAAGGCTTCCGTTGTTAGAAATTAATTTTAAAAAATCTTACTAATATTATAAATAGGAATGTTTGTGTGTGTGTTTATTACTTCTTCACGCTCAAATGGCAACACTGATTTCGATGGAATTTGGTATGGAGATAGTTTAAGCCCAAGATTAACACATAGGCGACTTTTATCCCGGAAAAGAAATAGTTCCCGTGGGATAATTGGCGTAACGGGAAAACCGTAATCCACGCAGGTGAAAGCGGGGGGCGCGAATAGTTAGAAGTGAGAGACACGGACAGGGAATCCTTTGACGAAAATCAAGATGATTGAATATTGGGTGAGTTTTCAAAATAGTTCTCTTTAGACCATAGGCGAGAGAGACAAGTGAATCAGTAGAGATGTATGAAAATATTTACTCGAACATGCCAATATTTACTCCAGGATGTAGCGACTCAGATCATATTCATTATCACCTTCTTAAGTACCATACTATAAAGGAGCTGGATGAAAGAAAGACGAAGCACACAAACTACTACTTAAGTATATGACACGCTGTTTATGCCATGTATATAATACAGGTGCACAAGGTAAACATGCCCACAACTGCTATATGAATCCAATGACATCACATTCTTGGAATAGCATTGTATATCTTCCTACAGGGCCAAGTCATGGGTTGGCTATCATTAAGAAATCCAGGAAGAAAAATATTGTAATATAAACAAAGAAAGAGATCATGCTTAAAACATAACCATTGATTAAATGAAACTGTGGCCTAAAAAGTATCGAGAATCCCACTAATATTATAAATGTCAAAGTTTGGATGGAGGGATGTTTTTAACTCAATCACGTCAGAACCGCTGAACGAATCTGGATAAATATTTGGCACAGAGATGGATTATAGTCTGGAATAGCACATAGGCTACTTTTTACCCCGATGAAATGTTTGATTACCATGGAATAATTGATGTAGCAGGAAAACTGCAATCCACGCTATACTTTTTAAGCTGGAAGAAGCATATTTCACATAGATAATTAAAATAGCGGTAAAACTGTAGTCCACACAGGTGCAACTATGGGAAGCAGCTAGTGTCTAAATAAATAAACACATGAAAACTATGCCATATCAGTGAACCTCCATAAGCCCTGGCCTCAAGTGATAAATGATAATAATATTGTGAAGTGGTACTCATATCAGGCAGAGTATTTAGTCAATAGACATGCATGTGAATTGCCATATAAATAAGGTTCAATAAGACCATTATTTGAAATTTTTAAGTCATTAGATAACATACTATTTCATTTAGAAATTGGTATAACTAAATTCTTATCCAAATTTTAAAATGCCTTGCATTACGCAAGTTGCTTACTTAAGAATATGCATAACATAGTCATTGAATTTTTTCCCAATTCGGCATTTGATCTTTGGTTTCGGGAATCACTGCTTTCACTGACCATTCTGATAGAAGAATAAGAGTTCCTTGATTTTTTTCTATGTGGATTTTCTTGTTTGTTTGGTTCTTTCCATATTTATATCTGGGAGTTTCTCTGTAAACTGGGCAACTCGTTGTCCCAGGCTAATTTTGTTTAAAAAATAAAAGATTGCAAGCATTTCATAGGTCATTTAAAAAATTAATACCTTAGTCTACCGCTGGTCTATATTAAAAATCCATTAAAATAAACTTGATTGTATTAAAAACATTTTTATCTTCTACCTCTTCTCTCAGGCATGTGCGTCCACTGCTGGACATCTGCCTGCCCCATTATAGGGGGGATTTGCCAATACACTTGGCAGGCGGGTTGGTGAGCACAGTATAATTTTCAATTCTCAGGAGCTGCTACCCACCTTCTGGTACTAGTTCCCTTAGCCGACTCTTACGGCACCCGCGGGAAGAGACTGGGGAGTACTATTCTAGGCCGATACCACCACAGCCAGAGAAACCAGTCCCCTCGCATGTCATCAAAGCAGTATAGTTACTTCAGACTAAATCAACCGAGACAGGTTCTATAAGAATTAATCCAATTTTTATATTATTAAACTAATATTGTTTGATTGTTAATGAGACCTATTTATTTTAGATAAATATTATTTAACAATTTAAAAAAAGGCAATGAAACTTTGTCTTCGCATTAGGTGAACAGTCCCCCTGGCTATATTTTTAATTACGTGTCAAATGCACGGTAGCACGGTGGGGGAAGGGCCTATGATAGAATGATGTCCTAGAATGAAGAAATTTTGTTATCTTGAATAGCTACACTTGTGATAAAATTTACTGCTATTTTAATTAATTTTAGTTGGGGGAGGAAAATAAATTCAACATTTATAGTAGCAGCAGTAAGTAATGTTCACTACAACAAAGCCCAAATCTTCAAAATGTAATTGTTTTGTTAATTGTGCATAATGGAAATAGGTAAGAAAATTTTCCTTATTTTACAAGGAGATTAATTGAATACAGTAAAACCAGCATGAAGCTGCTTTCTGCAATGTTATCATATCATCAGAAATGGCAGTACTTGTTTAAATAGTGCAAGGAAGGCAAGTATTGCTCACCCTCTTCCCCTATGGAGTAGTTTCCATGTAGATACTAACAATTTTACAAAAAAAAAAAAACAATCCATAGCAGACAGGCACACAGAGTATATTAACATTCCAAAACAAACATATCAATACGCAATGCATAACTGAAATTCTGTCATACAAGATTCAGCCTCAATTGCATAGTCACATGACTCCACATGTCATCAAATATATAAAAATATATGAAATATAAGGTAGTTATATAATTGACCCTGGCATTATTTGTGCAACATTGAACAATCGTGGATAATTTCCTTCCCGTTAATTCTTGGCACGAAGTGTGTAATTTCAAATGTGTAGTAAAACATTGTCTTCACATGTTTTCAAACAAATTTTGGCTAAGCGCCAACAGCAGACAAAATATAGCGCAATCTGTATTCTGTCTAAAAACGCTATAAAAACTGACTATTATTATTATAAGGACAATAGGTTCAGGGCCGCGTACCATTGCCATGCTAATTTATAACCTCAAATTTTCCTAATACGCTTTTGGGAATATAAATTTTCAAGCAATTGAATAAATTGTAAAACATTATCATTGTCACAACAATAGCAATAATTGTAATAATAACAAACCTGGCAGCGACAGACGATGTCAGAATTCACAGCTAAAAGATCTACCACTTTTCCTTTGCCCTCATCACCCCACTGAGCACCCAATACAACAGTAACTTTATTCGTTTCCATTCTATATTTTTTGCACGGCCCCGATGAACAGTCTCCGTTAAGGGTTTGCTTCGAATTCGCTGTCGAAGCCATTATTTATATAAAAATTACACTTTTGGATTTGTACGCGATTGATCGAACATGCGCGCGCCGGATTTGATTCGAGACTGACAGACAAGAGTTGCCAACCTCAGAAAAGGAAAAAGCACCAAATGGAACTTATAAAAACAGCAGAAAACAGTAAAATCTTACGTGACATACTTGTTCATAATAGTATAACTATTTATCGTTTCTGCTACAGTTAGGTTTATCGCCAATTGCCATTATGTAGGAAATTTCTGTAAATTGTGTTTTACAGAACTTTTATGTCGCAGTAGCTCATCAGCATTCAAGTCGCGAGTGAATAGGTACCTTCTAGGTTTGCGTACTAAATCCTAGACATTTTCATCACTTATCATCAGATGAGACAGTCGTTAAACGCAAACTTATAACATTAAAAAAGAAAAAAAAAACCCACATTTCTGTCACAATTTACAAGTGGAACAAAAAAAATAAGTATTACTATGTGCACTTTACAACAGCCAATCTGTCGTCATTTAACGACGAATCAATAAATTTATATTCTTGTTTTAAACTCATTTCTACCCATCAGAATCTGTATCACTGCTCTTTGGCGTATAATTTATTTTCAGAATAATAAAGCGAAATGATACTACGAACTTTGACCATATGCTAACGAAATGAGATATAAATACGAGGAATCCCTTACACTGCAGTATGTAACGGCCCGCTAGTAGATGAATTAGTGATACCAAAGGCGCGTGACCGTCGCTTACAATAACTATCTTTATTGCTATTTTTTAAGTTTATTTCGGACATATTGGTTGTGACCTATAGCAATTGTTTTTTTACCAGTTCAAATTAATGCCAAAAACAGTAGAAATACGTACTAAAACAGAAAACAGGGATGTTATGGCAAAAACAGTTATTCTGCTGTTAAAACAGTAGGGTATCACTGTGACAGTCTGACACACACAGCACTGATAAGATAAAATAACAGTACGTTCGAGATGGGCTATGGAACAGGAAAAAACACCCAAAATGATCACTAGCGTTCGTTTTGGTGGCAGGTGGCAATTTGAAATTGCTACATACTAGTACTCTGTGGTTTTGAGCTGGTTTCGCTCACAGTTCGAGATGCATGAATATTTACTTTCTCTGTCTAAGAAGAAAAGTGTTAAAAACGCCGTCTGGGGCCTTACTATCAGCTTTGTAAAATCCATTCAAGTTCCGAGCAGTTCTAAAACCTGGCTTGAACATGCCAGAGACAACAATAACCGTTCACCTTTGAGAATATCAATGTTCGAACCGTTCACATTATAGGAGCGTAATGCCGTGGTGATGGTATAACTTTACACTAAGCGGTTTAAGCCAGGTTTTAGAACTGCTCGGAACTTGAATGGATTTTACAAAGCTGATAGTAAGGCCCCTGATCTGCCACTTTTGATCCACCTGTGAGATGGGCTATGGAACAGTTAGAAACGGCGAAAACGATTACAGTTCACGTTCATCTTGGCACAGGTGGCGTTTTGAACTATTTTCGTTCACCGTTCGAGATGCATGAAAAGTATAACAACGCCACCGTCATCGGCCATTAAAGTAAATGTGAATATATAAACAAACATAAAAAAGACGCCAGTATAATGGTTTCTTTCTATTTCCATTACGAAAACGTAATTCTTGATAAGATTCAAGCTAATATTTGAGGTATTGACACATTTTTAAGTCATGAATAATCAAATGAATCGTCGTACTTGACAGGACTCGTGTAAATGACGTGTATGCGTCGTTCGAGTTGGGAAAGATCGTTGTTGCCACAAATGCCACATTCCCAAATCGAACGTTAGTTCAGTTGTACACTGCTAAAAACGCCACTGGTCGATTTCGAACACGCCTAAAGCGTACAATTTGCGGCTTATTAAACGCAATATAATAAGGTAGTAATTAAACACGGTAGCGTGTATAAAACTTTCTGTCGGTGAATACAATTTTAAGCCGGGCGTACTCACTGTAAGCACTGTATTCGAATACTCCAAAAATGATACCACACTTTAAAAACTTCTTAGTTCGTTACTTTCGCCAGCATTGCCAACTCTACGTCTTTGTACGTAGATCTGCGTATTTTAGGCCATTCTAGCGAGTCTACGTATTTTTCATAAAATTTTACATATAAGCGAAATAAGATAATTAGATAATAAATCATTACATTTACCTGTGACTCATGTGTGTGTCAAATGAAATGTCTCGTCACGGGATAAATCATTTGACTATATTTTTAAAGGGGTTTTTACACAGATTATTTTGTGTTTTGTTTTATTTGGTTCATAAGTAATAAAATTACCGTTAAGTGACCGTTAAAGCAAGGAAAAAGGCATAAATGGCAAATGTGCACCTCTTTATTGCTATCACAATATCCTCCATATCGATATCATATCCATCCCGACAAAAATAATTTAGTTGCGGTAAACTTCCTACAACTCTATTGAATTGTAGTGAAAGCGGCGAGCTGCTTTCGTGCTAAGCTTCTAGCTCTTATACGCGCAACTTGATCCAACTGAATTAGAAGGAGTATTAAACTTGACGCACTCAAAACGTGGAGCCAAAACAATTAACAAAATAAAAGTATCCAAATATATCAAGCTCATTTCGACTGAATGAGTGGCGATGTTTAATTTCATAGTTAAATTCGTCACTTTATTTTTGAGCTTAGTGCTCGAATTAGTTGACTTCAATGATGCTATTTGATGATGATTTGATGATTATGCAGGTAATTATGTTACATAGCGACAGCATTTATCTATAACGATATAGTACTTATTACAAATGTTATTGTTGGATAATTAATAATAATAATACAGGTAGGTAATAATATTGTTGTCTGATGTAGGTAATAAGACAATGTTTTAGAGAACTGCTCTGTCCAGACAAACCTAACTTTGGTTTTTGGGCTGTGCCTGCCAATGCACTTGAATGTTTTGTATTAAGAATAAATAAATAATAAAAATAAAAATATTATTATTTAAGTCATGTAACCCAGTTCAAGAACACACTGTCTGTTAATTATAATCGTCAGTCGGTACCAAGATCAGGTAAAAGAGGAAAGTAGTAAATAGTTATATTTGTGTATTACCTAAAACGATTCTTATACTTAGAAATATAGTACACAAAGCCGATTATTTACATTACATTTGTGTTTAACATAACCTTTTAAATTGAATTAATTCATTCTCTATTGTGGAGGTTCCTTTCTGTGAAAGTGCTAAATTATGAAAGTCAAGAAAAAAAGTACTAAGATCTACGTACTTTTCACATGCAAATACAATTCTACGTATTTTTCAAACCTGACCTACGTCTTTTAAAATCTGAGTTGGCAACTCTGTCTATTGCAACTACTGTCACTCACCAGTTAAATCACAGTTAAATAATACTTGGTCACCGGCCGCCCCTGCGCGCTGCATGTTTGGTGGTCGTGATTGTCCCTACGTAGTATTGTAATCTCTTTGGGTGGTTGTTCTGGGTAGTTCTTGTTTGTTTGACTCTATTTGTTTTAGTAAATTCCGCCTAACAGATAAACAAAATGAAATTAATCAGTTATAGATAATATATAATAATACATTATTTATAGTATTTTTATTTAAAGGCCTGCGTTGGTCATTCTGTTTGGGACGTATCTACAAGGTAGGCAAAGTTGACGAAATGAAGGCTCATTTGCACCTGCTGCTTTATTATTTGTGCACGATCCTGATTAGCGGAGACAAAGAAGCCGAGGAGGAAGGAAACAGGAAGCGGATCATTGATCAGTTGACGAGAACTCGGACAGTGATTCTTGATGACTACCATTTGGTGACCAGACAGATAGCCACTGATGTATATATGTACAGAAGTTATCGCACGGTTTCAGTTGTATTTTATCCTGTTATGAGGGATGTAACGGACGCCCGATTCACCTTCCAGTCTGAGGAGCTGCACCTGAATAACATTGGTAGGTTGTTATTACCAGGCTATGTTTAAATTTCCGAGATTTATTAGGTAGATTGACATTTGTAATTTTTATTTTTATAATAACCGCCTGGTTATAAAAATAAAAAGGACAAGTTCCAAACCCTCCAGCAGAGGAGGGTTTGGAACTTGTCCTCTTCCTTCCTTCTACCCTCCTGTCCTCACCAGCGTCATCTTCCTGCATCCGGTAATTACAAGGCCAACATGTTTAAGTAATGTATTTTTTCTAAAATTTGTCAGATGTTAAAAGCTTTTCTGGAGCTTTTAACGTCTGATGTCAAGATATAGACTTAGGTTGTGTGCTATTGGACTTACATATAGATATTTAATACTATTTACATAATCAAATTGATATTGGCCCGTAATGTATATTTTCTTCATTTAATCTGATAATAGTAATAGCAGAAATAGCTAAACTAAGAGCTGCCCACATGACTTAATTTTCCAGATCATTCTCTTACAGAAAAGATACAAATGATAATTCAAAATAGTTGATGTTCCAAAACATAGCCTACTGCAATTTTTATATATCTGCACCAAAAATGAAGCTGTTTATATCTCTAGTATTCACATTAGTCATTCATTACTTTTTACACTTACAAACAATACTAAATTAATTTGCAACAGCTTTATTGATTGTAATTGAACACAATTATATTCCTAGTCTCATATACAATTAATTTTACCTTACCCTCTCTACTAGTTTGAAAACTGTATCAAACATAAGCTTAAAAAAAATCTCATGATATAGCAGATCGAAAACTGTTTGGTTTTGGGTAATTTCATTCCAAACTGTCTTAACTTTGGCTTAATTCATATGCAATTACATGTGCATAATCAGACCATTATGTTTTTTTCTGTTGCTAGGACATGATTCTTCTTCACATAGATGAGTATTGGTGTTAATCCTGCTGGCTAATATTATTAAGTAATAATAATAATAATATTATTAATTAATGTTAATAAGGGTTTGAAGATTGCCTAGCAGCCATCTCTGTTTGGACTTTTAAACTGCTAAAGGGACATGAGACGTGACGTTTGAGAGTGAAGAAGTAACAAACATACACACAAACTTTCATATTTATAATATTAGTAGGATATTATGCAAACTGGATAAGTTTTAGAATAGTCCAAGTCCAAGGTGTCCATTTAGAATTTGTATTTTTTTATCATGAGCTCTCAGCCAACTTGGTGAAGCTGTAAGCAGGTCAGCTAGTTATCTGTACAAATACTCTTTTCCTCCTTCTCTAGCATTGCATCCATTTCTATTAACAGACTATTTTGTAAACATGTTCAATCTAAATGTCTGGCTATTTTCATAGAAACAAAACATTAGTCAGGAACTTAAGGTTAAACTGTAAATATATTTGAGTATTTCAATTTGCAGCAAACATTATATCTACCATGTTTGTACTACTAAGTGATGTGATGCACATGAAATTATTCTGATTGGAAGCACCAACACTTGCATGCAACAGTTATAATGCCACACACTTGCTGAGAGAATTAATTGGACAGTTATTATTTTTACAGTTTTTTATCACAAGCTTTTTATTTTACCATGCAAGCATTTGACCACTATCTCATCTGATGTTAAGTGATGATGCAGTCTACGATGGAGCACGCCTGCCCAGAAGATACCTATTCACTTATGACTTGAAGATACCCAGAATAGCATCAAAGTATTAAGTATTGACAGTGTGATTTCATATTTCCATAATATACCATGGCATAATTCTAAAAAAATCATGTATAATGAAGAATAGGGGACAAAAAGAGGCTTCAAATAAACTTCTAATTAGTACGAGTTATGTATGACAATCCTAGTTGATTTGCAGGTAAGTACTTTAACTGTCTGTCGGCAACTAAAACCAGTTGCATTGGTTAGTTATTCGAATTAGAATTTTAACATAATCGGAATAAGGGCTATAAAGCCTTAATTTTTTTAATTTATTTATTGATTATCTACAATCAGTGGAAGCACTTTAAGCAGATTGTCCCACTTGGGGTGTATTGAGCATTCCCCCCGCCAGCCATTACCCAAGCCATCCTAGCTTCTTAATATAGCAGAGCATGGCCCTGAGTCGCTGGCAAAGTTGCTCCAGTGGTACTGTCGGTTGTTCGTGAGACAATGACGAGTCAGCCTTACGCAGTCCGTTTGTGATTCTTATACTTTCTGTGGCCTTACAGTGCAGTAGCACGTGTTCCACAGTCTCGTCTTCCTGCATACATCCCCGACATAGGGGACTGTCTGTAGCTCCCGTCTTGTGTAGATGGTAGTTAAGGTTGCAGTGACCTGTGACTAGTCCTACCAGTAGACGAAGATCCTGTCATTGTAGTTTTAGTAAGTTATTCGTGACATTTGGAATTGGAAACATGGGCTTTGCTTGTTTGCAATCGGTTTTCATATCCCACAGGCGTTGCTGTTCTTTCTCAGTATAGCGGAGTAGTAGGTCTCGTACCTGTGTCGCTGATGGTTTGCAGAGAGTCTTATTGTCTTTGCTTACTTGTTTCTTTGTTTCTTCTTTGGCTAGGGTGTCAGCCATAGTGTTACCATGACAAGAACTATGTCCTTTAGTCCACCTTATTATCACCTTGCACTTGGTTGACAAGTCTTGTAAAACTGCATGACACTCAGCTAAAACTCTCGATCTAGTTACTGGTCTTCTGAGGGCATGGATGACGGAGATAACCTTCATCTTAGGACACGTTCCAAAACCCAACTGCAAATTCACATTGACAGTTGTGACAGGTTTTGGAAATGCCACAATTTTATCTGGTAGTTGAATTCATCACCTGGAAAAGTTGTAAGTAGGTAATAATGTCATAGTCAAGAAACGGTCAGCATTTTCATTATAATATCTATAATTGTTGATTTGAAACAAATTTAATTTTGTAATCCTCTGACATTGGCCCAGTAACGGGTGGCATAAGTTGGCTAGTCTGCACCTCTCTCCACCTGCTTATTCTGACCGTGGCCACTGTCAACGTCAGAACTATGATCCCTCTGCCCTTTCCCTTACATTCCTAGCTTATTTTAAATAGTCCAGTAATTGTATTAGTGTAAAAATTACTAAAATAGATCATGAAATCGAAGCACACAAAAGATTTCATGTAATTTTAATTTAATATTTCTTCCAGGTTCTTGCAGTCCACAAGAAGTCATAATAAACATCAAACATGGATCTTACCCGGCGGTCAATCCCGATGGGTACAATTTTCCCAAGACCTTTGTAGACCCCGACACGAGAGAGTCTATCCATACCATAGAACTACTGTCTGATGGCAAGAACCGAAGTTACTCTATACAGAACCCGAAGCCAGGGAATTGGTATGCTTTGGTGTATATCAAATGGGAAGATCCTAGGACCCAAAAAGTAGAGCAACAAGGTATGTACTATGGACTGCTATATAATATATTTTGCTATTTTGCTGTTTTTGTAGGTCATATGGGAAACAGGATAAATCCTACTAGTAAAGGCTTAGTGTTATTTATTATAATTAATTGCGCTTTAATTAAAACAAGGATAAAACAGCTAATAACAGGAAAAAATAAAATAATACACTACAAATGATTTTATTTTTTCCTTGTATATAGTATAGTCGCATGAAGACGCATAGCCATATGTTTGGTTGACCAATGATTAGTGTAATATAGAAAGAAAGAAAGAAATACGTTTATTTGTGACATAAGCAACACCACAACAATAAAAAATATAAAAACACAGTAATACTAAGAACATATAAATACATACAAGTAATAACATATAGTACACCGGATTCGAGCAAAGTAGTACGCTGAAAACCAGCCCTCTGTAATCTTCAAGGTTACGCAGATTAGTGCTGAGCGTAGCCCTATTGCCAAAAAGAGCAATGTGTACGTACTATGTATTAATTTACCTTTTTTTGTGTTATATGTTTACGAATTGTGTTTTTATTGGAAATAAAGCAGTTTTTTTTTTTATTATTGTATTAGCTATATTTAAATCTTTGTTGTAGTGTTGCGCGATGCCAGAAATGAGTTCCCACTCAGCATTATGCTGAGGTTGGATCACCGTCGCGCTGATTTTCAGTAGGAACTCAGACTGGCATCACGAATGTACATGTAACTAATAGTTTATTTACCATTAGGTGATTATATCGACTACGACTACATTGTTGAAACAAATTTTGTGTAAGATTTAAGTAAGGAGGTACAATTTACTATTATATAATTTATGTTTTAGTATTGGTAGGTATTTATTTAAGTATTAATAATAATATAATAATATGGGACAACATTCACACAAGGTCTTCAGATCCCAAACTAGGCAGAGCCTGTATTATGGTAACCTGATGACTGATATATATACTTATATACATATACACACCCAGACACAGGTCAAACAGATATATTCATACGCACAAATGTTTGACCTGTCCGGGAATCGAACCCGGGACCAGCGGCTCAGAAGTCAGAGTGCTACCAACTGCGCCAACCGGCCAGTCGAAGTAGTTAGTCTAGTAAAAATTAATATATGTATAAAAGCACTGGTTTTTAAATACAAGCATAACATATTGTGCAACATGGGATTAAAAAAAATGAACAACAAATAAAAAGCATCAAATATAACGTAACATACATAAACTGACCCCCTTTCCCTTAGGGGTAGGCAAAACCCAAATCCTCCAATCGCTACGATCCCGCAACAAAGTATGTATTTAAATATCGTAAAAATCTCAAAGAGAATAATGTTTCTATTTAAAATACGCCAAAAGTCAATGTTCGCCCACTAAGTAGTATTGAGTTGTAATAATAAACAGTCCAAACTCTCCATGTACTTACTATCATCACAGCACAACGGCCTCGGTCGACCTGATTGTCCGCCCCCGGCTTCCGTCGCATCGCATTATGTGCAGCATTATCTAATCTGTGATCATTCTAGGCTGGCCGGTTGGCGCAGTTGGTAGCACTCTGCCTTCTGAGCCGCTGGTCCCGGGTTCGATTTCCGGACAGGTCAAACATTTGTGTGTATGAACATGTCTGTTTGACCTGTGTCTGGGTGTGTATACGTGTATAAGTATGTATAAAAGTATATATCAGTCATCAGGTTACTATAGTACAGGTTCTGCCTAGTTTGGGACCTGAAGACCTTGTGTAAATGTTGTCCCATATTATTATTATATTCTGTCACAATATAGGGTCGTCAGCCACTTTTTCCAGTAAACGTTTTGTATCGATTTGGTTGGCGCTTGACGTTTCTAACGGGACTCACATATGCGAATATTTCAATAGATTAATTGGACAATTTGAATGCGCCAAAAAAAACTAGCGCTACCAGACTATTCATCTGCATGTTTTTGAATTATGTTATTAAAACTGACGTGGTTTTGACACGTTATGAGGTATACATTTTTTTTACCAAAAATTGGAACCGACTTCAACACTCAAAAGTATGAAATAACTTGTCGAAGTCGGTACAATGAGCACAATATTTTGATATCAGTTACTTTTCGAACTGTTCGAAGAACACTCTTCGAACAGTGTGTGTTACCAGTGATGACTTACGGAACCGAAACGTGGTCTCTGACTATGGGCCTTCTGAGCAGGCTCAGAGTCACACAACGAGCTATGGAGAGGGCTATGCTCGGGGTTTCTCTACGTGATCGAATCACAAATGAGGAGATCCGTAGAAGAACGCAAGTCACCGATATAGCCCAGCGGATTAGCAAGTTGAAGTGGCAATGGGCAGGGCACATAGCTCGAAGAACTGATGGCCGTTGGGGCCGAAAAGTTCTAGAATGGAGACGGACTGGCAAGCGCAGCATAGGACGGCCACCGACCAGGTGAACAAACGACCTGACTAAGATCGCAGGCAAGGGCTGGATGCGGGCCGCTTCCAACAGGTCCTTGTGGAAATCAATGGGGGAGGCATATGTCCAGCAGTGGACGTCCTATGGCTGAGATGATGATGATGACTTTTGAACTATCATGGTACCGACTTCAACAAGTTATTTCATACTTTTGAGTGTTGAAGTCGGTTCCATTTTTTGGTAAAAAATTTTTTTTTCAAGAAGAATACGGCGCGCTCGCGGTCGGAGTCGCGGTTCGCCTTGTACTACTAATAATTAAGGAATTCGTATTCGCGAAAGTTTAAAACGTTCTATTAATCAAGACATCATTATAATATTTGTATGGGTTATAACTTGTACACTATCACACTAACGCAATTGCATTACTTAATGAAATTCATTATACAGTATGTTTAATAATAAATGATTGTAAATGTAGTAATTTTAATATATGAGAGTTGTTAATTTAATCTGGTTTTAGTAAGGTTTTTTTTTTCACACACACACACACACACACACACACACACACACACCCGCACTAGATTACCCTGTGTCGCGGGAGGTATAGACTCACACAATCACAATACACAAACATCCAAGACCCGAGAACAAACATCTTTGCTCATCACAGAAATGTTTGCCTCGGCCGGCGTTCGAACCCGGGGTCGCGGTTCCAAAGTCAGTGTCGCTGATCACTGAGCCACGACAACCGTCTTGACCGGTTGGGTTGGTTGTGAATACGCATTGTTAATATGTTGAATGTGCCAGCTCTAGTTAACCGACATGTATGTTCCGATGGATTCCTGGGGGCGGACCGGGTCTAAAAATAATCAAGGTTATGTCAGCTTTTCTGTTATCTGTTAGGCAATATGATGACGCGTGTCGGACGCTCCCTGCTCTTCTATATTATATCTATATGCCCACTACTTTACTTATTAGTTCGTTCTGAACTGTAGCCGCGAGGAACTTATTTTCTTGTAACAGCGTTTAAAAATGCTGAAAACGGTTGTACTCTTTATTGTTTGTTGTCGTTATTCATAAACCGAACAACTACGTAGTTTATAATACGACACTCGCCGTGGCTCGTGGTCGGTGACATTACTTCTGGGTCTCCAGGATGCTGGGTTCGAATCCCAGCAGGGGCAAATATTTATGCCATGAGTGTAAATATTTTTTTTTCACACAAGGTCTTAGGGTCCCAAACTAGGCAGAGCCTGTACTATGGTAACCTGATGACTGATATCTGTACTTATATACATATACATACCCAGACACAGGTCAAACAGGCATGTTCATACACACAAATGTTTGACCTGTCCGGGAATCGAACCCGGGACCAGCGGCTCAGAAGGCAGAGCGCTACCAACTGCGCCAACCGGCCAGTCAATTGTCATTTGTCACGGGTATGGGATGTTTGTGTGGGCCCGTGCCTCAGATAATCAGATAATAATTATATATATATATATATATATATATATATATATATAATATCAATATTTTTGTTGAGCATTAGTGCAGAGTGTACTTATTATTTCAAAGTTTTTAACCGGTCGAAACAATAGTTGGGACCCTCTGACTTACTACTTGAATAATTCCCGTGTTTTATACATTCATAAATAGCCTATGTCGTTCAGGTATAATGTTATTTTACTGGTGAAAGAATTTTCAAAATCGTCTACGCAATGTTGATGAGTTGTGACTTTTGGTCCCTGGGTTTGAATCCCGGCAGGGGCAAACATTTAGGTGATGAGCCTGGATTTTGTATGTTTGCTCTGATGTCATTGTGTGTCCAAGTGTCCATACCTCCCGCGACACGGAATCCTAGTGCGGTATGAGTGTGATACACAAAAAAAACTTGTAACCGCCATCAGAAAAAGGTGAAGGTTTTTAATACAGTTACTACACATTTATGTACAAAATTGTTTCATATTCAAGAAAATGACGAAAATGTCGAACTAGTAGAATTCGGTTATTTATAATTTTTATATAGCATAATTGTTTTTGATATTATGTATTTTGGTTTAGGCATTTATATCGCAGTTTTAAACTGGTGTAAATGCCAAATTGATTTCTAAATTGCACGGCTTTTATCTAATCTAGCTTGATTGGAAGTCTCATGCTATCTTCTTCTTCTCTCAGCCATGTGCGTCCACTGCTGGACATATGCCTCCCCCATATAGGGGGGATTTGCCAATACTCGCCACGCTTGGCAGGCGGGTTGGCGAGCGCAGTATGATTTCCAATCCTCAGAAGGCGCTGCTGCCCACCTTCTGGTACGTGATCCCTTAGCCGACTCTTACGGCACCCGCGGGAAGAGATGGAGGAGTACTATTCTAGGCCGGTACCACCACGACCTCATGCTATCAATAATGATTAAATAATTAAACACTTATTTTGCAGTTATAGTATCTGTTCAAAAAGTGCTGTATACTGTGTCTTATCTATAGTATTGACCGTCAATAAGCAGGGTCGCCGGATTGAATCCCATCCGATTTTTCCGGGGTATTAGTTTTCAAATGACAGTTACAAAACCTCACCGCTGACAACGTAAATTTTCCACAATGAATTTTAGAATGGGTCATAGATTTTTGAAACGCAACCTTAGATATAGACTTAAAGTTAAGTTTGAAAGGGGGTAAACTATGACTTGTTAATCTCTACTGATTAAGCTTATCCCCAAACTCGGAAACTGAACCGGAACTCTGGAAATTCCAAAAAATCCTTTTCCAGAATCCAGAATTGAGAGCTGAATAAAATATTCAGCTCTCAATTCTTCTTTGAATCTCATGTCACGTAACTTAAGCATGAGGATAGATTCATTCTCAGTTGCTTACGTGTAATCATTTTTTTTGACAAATCATCGCAGTATTTTCATTTATGTGGATATCGAATATATCGAATTTGCCGTGGTGGTACCGGCCTAGAATAGTACTCCCCCATCTCTTCTCGTGGGTGCCGTAAGAGTCGGCTAAGGGATCACGTACCAGAAGCTGGGCAGCAGCGCCTTCTGAGGATTGTAAATCATACTGCGCTCGCCAACCCGCATGCCAAGCGTGGCGAGTATTGGCAAATCCCCCCTATATGGGGGAGGCATATGTCCAGCAGTGGACGCACATGGCTGAGAGAAGAAGAAGAATATCGAAAGCTCATGCCACGAACCCATGGATCCCAGTTTATAAAACTTTTCTCTATATCCAGATAAATTCAATAACAGTTCAATGCCATTTGCAAAAAATCCTAATGTTTTTTTTTAATTTCAGGTCTAGTCGCAGATTGCCAAACTATATTATACACAGATTTGCAAGTACAAAGACAAGACGACATCAAGCTTATAGACTGCTATAGTGGAATCACTATAGACTACAAAAAAGTACCGGCATATTTCAAATGTATGTCGATTGACAGTATTCAACCAATTAGTCTCAGTCTCACGGTGGTCAACCGTACTTCAATCAACACGGAAATATTATTCAAAGTTCAATCACTGGCAATACCGACGGAAGAACAGCATTTAGTGCAATGTGCATTCAATCCAAAAGTTGAGGGTATTCAGATCATAAATTTCACTCCTCATCCAAACGCATGGCATTACATCTCCCTAGATAATGTAAGAGGAAATGTATCAAGATACGCAGACTGCGAGTCATATCTTAGATCAGAGATAGAATATGATGATGCAGTAGAAAATCAGACGCTTTTAGACCTTATGCGGGATGATAAAGGTCGATTTTTCACATTCGATTACGGTCTTCCCACGACGGACTTGCAAGACGCCACATCTCTAGTCAATATCACCTCAGGCGAAATCAAGTCTCTACGTTTCAAAGTGAATCAGTTTTTAGATATCGGTGGGAGCTTGGCAATCGAAGCTAGCTTGCTGATGAGCTTGAAATATTATATGGGATACAAGAGAGAGCTAACTAAAGGTGCATTGTTAGCGTTCACTGAAGACAACCAGTTTTTGAGAGCCGTGATTTGCTTGGATATAGGTCACGCGAGTATACCTTTGAAGAATGGTCATTGTAAATACAATGATAGAGAAAAGCCTGCTTTATTCGTTTTGAACAGCACCGACTCTGAATCTATTCACAATAAAATTGTCATACCCTTTCCTGACAGTGGGACTTGGTATTTATCTTTGAGGCTGTTCTGTGATGATGTAGTCTGTCCTTGTCGCACTTCCGACAACGGCACTAAGTACTACGTAGACTCAGACGGGTTGGACAAGGACGGCGAAGAGTCTAACGCGTCTTGGAACCAGACGAGGGTAGGGACATCTGAGTGCAACGCTACAGTAGTGCTGTCTGTGTCTTCCACGTCGTGTGTGAGCGGGAGGTGCAGTAACCATGGCAACTGTTTGCTGAATACGTTTGGAGGGCTGGTGATGTCCTTCTGTTCATGTTCTACTGGGTACGGAGGTAAGTTCAAACACAATTATTTTACTTACAACGATTATAATATAATATGTATGGTAGGAGGCAGGTGGCTAGTCATATAATATAACCTTATAGAGAGGACAATCAAGAATTTGAACCTTACGTGAATGCAATTAGGTAATTAAATTATAGCGAATATTTTGTAAAACTTATTCAATATTCCTATATATGGAAATAACCAAGAATATAAAATAAATTTGATATGTAAATGTAAAATATTTGTAATAAAGCAGTTTGTATAAATAGTTTCCCAGAAGAATAATTTCCTAAAGAACATATGCTCCGTTATGTTGCATGTTTATTTTAGAAAATCAGTCTTGATTAATTTCTATATTTGGTAATAAACACGCGTGATCATCGAACATTTTGCATAAAAGTTTCATTAGGATTTGGCTTTAAAGAGACCTATTATTGTTTATCTTTTGGGGGTTACCGTTTGATCTTACTAGATGGGCAGTGACAATTTAGTCGAAGTTAATTTCCCAGTAGACTTAGAATGTGGAATGGCACCCTAGTACAGCTGCCTAAAAACGACTACATATTTTCAAACTGAAGAGGATTAGCTGCCTGACGGACATTAAAACAATAAAATTAAAAGTGACTTAACTTTTTCATGTCAATGTGTTTTAGCATAGTCCCGGAGTGGCGAAGAATTTGGTACATTTGCCTAAAATTTGTCTGTCGTTGTCGCTCTTGTATGAGTATAAATATTGTGTCACCTTCGCACAGAGTATGTATTTTTATTTATTTTTTTGTATAAAAGTGAATTTACCCTATTCTGCTGGTAATAAAATGTCTTTTAAAGGCATTATCTATATGGGCACTAATATCAATCGCCGAATTAAAAGTTTAATAGTATTTTTTTTATTGAAACTATCTCCTCGTCCACTTTCCAGGCTGGGATTGCTCCGACGACTCTAGAATGGACAGCCGCGTCTACATGCTGGTCTCTGTGCTCCTGCTGACCCTGAGCAACCTTCTGTTCATCCTCTCCGTTTACGTAGCTTGCATCAGACTCTACTACACCGAAGCCATGATGTACATGTTTACAATGATTTTTTCGACATTCTACCACGCGTGTGACGCCCCATCTCAAGTCGCCTACTGCATACTAAAAGGTAACATACTCCAATTTGGAGACTTCTACTGCGGCCTTATGTCCTTCTGGGTCACATTACTAGCCATGAGCATTATCAGTGAACGCTTAAGGTCTTCTTTGCAATTGATCGGAGCGATTGTTATAGCTTTATTAACAACGTGGAATATGCATTCATTTGTTTCGTTTTTACTCCCCGTAGCGGTCGGCGTGACAGTTTTATTTATATCTTGGTATTTCGACTTTAGGAAGAATAGAAAAATGATATATCCTAGGAGTTACTATGCAAGGTATATGCCAGTGGGTGTAGTATTTGTTAGTGTCGGATTGATTTGTTATGCATTCCTCCAGACTGAGCAGAATTATAAAATAGTGCATTCTTTGTGGCATATGATTATAGCTTTAAGTGTAGTTTTTTTGTTGCCTGACGTTAAAAGGGGGGTAGGCGCACATCCGTTTGTGCCTAGTACGAATTATTGTAGGTTCCCTTTTTGTACAAAATTCAAAAGATCTCAACCGACTGTATCGGCAGACTAAATAAGGTCACTTTGGTGTGGTAATTGATCATGAATTTGTAGGGTTTTATTTGTGCAAGTGTGATATAATGTCAATGCAAAAGCGCCTTAAATGCTTTGTTAGTTGTTAATGTAGTTGCAACGTAAGTTTGTGCCTGGAGTTGCCTGCATATGGTTGCGCAGTAACTGTTTGAGAGCCGCTAAAGATTTGTCTCATCAAATTTGCAATAATCGAAAAGGTCCGAGATAATCGAAAGACTAATCTATGTCAAAGATTGTGTTAAAAGATATGAACACCGTTTTCTATAACTGGATTGGACGTTTTTATTTATATTGCTTGCAAATTCAATTGCACCCAGAAGTAAATAAAAAATTTGAATTAAAAGTAGAAAAAATATTTTTATTACGGTCTTTTTCAAATAGTCAAATACACTTTCGAAATGGCAACTGTAATGATGTACCGCACGTATTCTATTTGCGATTTCTGATTATTATCGATGTCAGGTACTTATCGTATAAATTTTGTATCATAAATTGTTTGTCACAATTTTGTATGTATAAAAGGTTTGGTGCATTATCTAAAAGTCCATTTGATAAGTTTAATATCTTAAGTCATAAAGAAATAACATTATATACATTCAATTCAAAACAACAAGTCCGACTGATAGTTTTAAACGAATCATAAATTAAAATTGTGACTGATAAGTAGAAAAATCATTAATTTGGGAAATAATGTCCATACCACATCGATATCGGATCTATCATCATCATTTTGACGTAATTACGTTCTGTATAACCTGTCATAAGTGACTTGCTATTTGAATAGACTGTAATTACAGACAATTAAGTGTTGAGATTCGAAGACTATCTCGATTACAAATGGTTTTACCCAGCCAACACTTTTAGTTCACGCGTAAAGGCTCTCAAACCCAATTTCAAGGCCACAAAAAATCGTAAAATTCCTTTTTTAAAAAGTAGCATTTAAGAATATACCAAAATACGTTTAAATTTTAATTTTTTTCAATATTTACACTACATTGTTTTGTACCTGTGCCTTTTGCAGGTTATTTAAGAAATCAATTTTTTCAATTATACTCTTTAGGCAGCTATAGCTATATTAAGCTTGTTTACTGTAATTTGTTCCAAGAGTTTTCCTTCAAAAATGTAATGTAATTTGTTAATATATAATGCATAATAAAGGTCGGGTCGAATTCGCTTAAATAGGCACTGAGGCAAGGGCTACTTCAGTATCTCCAAGTCAGTCATAAAAAGCTCTATTTTCTGACGATGCAAAATACCTATTTACGGTTTCCTTATCGGAGTAGAGATTTTATTCATGCATAATGTTAAATGATACTTAACAGAATTTATTTCATTAATGCAGTGTTGATGGCTAACTATACTTGTCAAGCTAATAGAAACCGAGAAGAGAAATTGGCGCCAAAATTTTTGGCGCCTTGACGGCCGCAAGGTTTAAGCAGAGATACTAGATAATTACGATTTAGCGGAGAAATTGTATAGCGATGTTGCCATATTGACTGTTTTTTTTTTTTTTTTTGCAGAGGCAATTTTATTTATATTATCTTGAAGTTTCAGTAGACGTTGGCTAGTTTTAGTAAAGACCAATGTGTGTACTGCTATTTGGTTATTTGTAGCAGTAAGGTCCATTTTTACAGCGCGAACTTGGCCGTTCATTAGCAAATAGAAGAATTTATTAAGCGTTAAGCGTGTAATGTTGATTGTCTCTTGCTGTTATTATTTAAGATGAACTACAAAATAAAAAAAAACAAATAAGTTTTAAGGTGCAAATAGTTAGGAATAAAATGAGTACAATAATAATCATGACATAAAATGTAACATATGTTACAATAAATAATTTATTTTTCATATTTAATTTCATTAATCCTATATAGTTTTATTAATCACCTTTTTCCTATTTAGATTTGCTTTCTTATAGAAACAATTTATACTAAGTACTAATATAACATATTATACGCAAGCCCCAAAATACTTTTAAACTGTTTTGACGTGAGATTTTATACCAAAAAAGTAATGTGATAAAAAAATAAGTAAGGAGGTACCTCTGTTAGCTTAGTACTAATTGAGTTAACGATAAATGAATCGTTATGTTAAACAATATAGTTACTGTAAAAGTGTTGATTGGATTATACTAATGGATGGTAAGGACCTATATGTATAGGGGGCGACATGGGGGCGATACGCCCTACACTGACGTTCCGCTTGGGGTGTATTGTGTATTTCCCCCGCTAACTACCCCAGTCATCCTAGCTCCTTTATATATCGGAGTATGGCTGTCGGTTGATGGGACATCTGCTCCAGTTTTTGATGTTATGATGGGACACTTATATTTTCCGACTCACAAAACAAATGTTGTTTTGAAGTAGGATTTCGTTCCTCCACTTCTTCGGCCAAGCTATAATTTGCTCCTATTATAGTATAACTAGTTGTTCGGTCCGTTTACGCCAATTTGTCAAATCAATTATGCTCGACAAGGCCAACTTGTTTCTACTATTGTTATTTATCTTGTTGATAATTACATACTTCTGCTTATTATTTATCAAATTCAAATATTAATGGCTATTCGGGAGACATTGATCAAATATTGGTCGACCAACATTTGGCCAATGGAGATAGCTCATAATGAAGTGTCACTTCATCTGCGTTCTCATTGGTAGTTTGATGCAATTTCATTTCATTGTATGAAATTAATCTCCATATGTGTGACGTTGTTTATGGATAAAGATTAAGAATTCTACTAGGTCTAGCGTGATACCATCTACGACCTCAAAATCTCTGATCATCAAGTGAGATAGTGGTCAAACGCGAAATCTGTACAGTATAAAAAAACAGTAAGCCTGCTTTTTCTGTACCCTCTGGCCTAGGCCTCTGCACTAGTCTTGGTAATTGGTGCTGCGCAAATGGGTGACATGTATATAGGATATTACTTATTACCGTAAGCGGTATCTATATAAATATATAGTATAATAAAGGGTAGCTGTTTGCTTGTTCATGTTTTTGTACAAAAACATTTATGAAAATAATTGTAATGTAGTCTTGTTAAATGTGAAAAGTTAAAGATAAATTATATATATTAATGATGATTCAATACATGACATTTGGGGTAGTATAAGAAAAACGTAGGTGAATTAGTAATTAATAATTATGGTTTATATAATAATTTTCCGAACCTTAATATTAATGCCTATATGTATACCAGACTTGTATAAGATAATCTTGAATACTCTTACTGTGCCTTATAATTGTCCACAAGTAACAATAAGTAAAAAAATTACAGTTTTGTGCCATTTAATGTACTCTATAAGTAGTTTTGTCAAATTTGTACTTTATAGGCAAAGAAAGATACAATTTAATAAATCTTCTTTAAAGTTTAAGTAACTACACTGGTAGTGATGATCTTGTTCAACTAAACTAAAACGGTTTAAAGTAAAAAAACTCTTATTCTATTTGCGCTAAAATTCAAATTCGTATAACTTTTTATAACGCTATCTTGATGAGTTATATTCAATTGATCGCCAAATGCGGTTAGTTTTAGTCGTCACCAAATAAGAGACGCCTACCTGAAACTACCCGCAATTGTAATGAAACCTAATTTTAGTATTGTTACTGATAAGTATCATACTAATTTGAACTTTATCGTAGCCATTCAAGAGTTTCACATATTCCACGATTTTAGTTTAGTTTATGGCAAGAGAATCTTTACTAGCAAATAAGTAGAGAAGAGAATTTTAGCCTCTTCTTTTAGTTCCTTTCAGTGACGTAAGACATCTTTCGTGGACGGACTTTTCCTTCGTACGTGAAGCATCACAAGTCCAATTTTCAATAGAATATTCGTAATGATATAACATGTTTGTTTCACTTCGAAAATAGGCATTTATTTGATTGGCAGCTATTTTGATTATCTATTTAATAAAAATACATCATTTATATTATTTTCAGTTTCTTATGTTGCCATATTGCTAGTTTTTATTTAGCACTTAATAACATTTTTCTTTAATTTGACATTCCTTTTTGGCACCTCTGTTGCTCAAGTACGAATTTACTTCATATTCTATTTAAAATTTTGTATTGGGACGTTCATAATTTACCGATTTTGACAGATAATGATTGTGTTCTTGTATGTAAGTACATACCGTGTTTTGAAACAATTATTATTTTTGTTTAACAGTGCCTTATTTTAAGCTGTTATTCTTTTTTTATATTGAAGAATTAGCAAAGTTTATTTTCGATTTTCATACATCCTATGGAACTAACAACATACATGAGTTAGCGTCACGTTTACTCCTTTAGCGATACGTATAAAATAAAATTGGTTGTCTGTAAAGTCGGTTTACGGACGATAGATTTACGTGATAACGACATAATCATGTATGACTTTGACTGACTTTGACATTGACTTTTGACCTTGACCTTGACTATATTATCTAGATCTAGATAAAACTCAGGTGGAACGTTACGCGGAATGTTACCGTTACTATTTTTCATTTTGGCATTCATCAATTTATAAAACGTTATCACGTCAAAATGAATTGCCCTTAGCGTCAACCTCGCAACATATTTGGAACCTAGCTCATAAAAAATATTGTTACTTCTAGAGCTATGAGCAATAAGCTTTTCTAATCCTACAGATGAGTAATAGCTAGGATCTTGTGTTGGTCGACTTAACCCATAAATATGTTAAATTGCGACGGAGAGAGCTAATTACTGAAGTTTGAAGCTACTTCTTTAAGTTACGTTACTATAAGCCATGTAGATACTCTCGCCTTGATGTATTATAACTATTATAAGTTAAAGCTATCATTTTATAATATACAATATAGTTCTATTTACAAATCATGATATACCTACACAATTTACGTTGCATTTGTAGTATAGTATTATTGCATTTACACTAATGTACCTATATTATTTGTTGTCAATTTCTAAATGTGATTATTACAATTATAATAATGAAACCAAATCTTTTTATAAACATTTTGTCGTTTTATTTAATCTAGGTATGTACTTAGTATGTCTTTTAGGATGCATGTCTTAAGTGTATTTCAACATAGCAGCGTGAATAAAATCAAATAACGCCGTTGTGTATGTTTTAATTAGTGTCGTCCAAAAACAGCTTTTTTAAGGACGACTTTTGGACATAGACATGGGTCAGCCGAAAAGCCAGAATCGGATTGCCAGCAGGCTTTCAGACGGTAGGATGAAAAAGCTTTTAAATAAAAGTTAATGATTTAATCATACAAAACAAATATAATTAGGTATAATTCTAAATGAATAAGATTTACCTACATAATACATACTCAGATACAAAAAGAGAACACAGCATCCAATTGCGTATTTCACGTAACAGCTGGATACACCCGTCTGCAATGGAAAGGGGCTTGAGAAATTGTAATAACAACTATGAACCCCACTTAGGAGATCTGACAAAACCCTAAAAACAACTCCCTGAACAAAAAAAATATATTGTGAGCTATAAGACGTCCACGGCTGGAGATATGACTCACCACACATCTACAAGGACCGGTTAGAAGAGATTTACATCGAACCTCGAGAAATGCGTAGGTATACACGAAATATGCTGTATGTAGTATCAACTTTTACTATGTGTACAACAACTTGAACAATGTTTTACCTTTTATAAAATACTGCAACTATTTATTGAGGGAATAAATAATGTTATTGGCCTCTAAAATATCTAGGTACTAACAAACAACAAAATGGTGATCTCACATGGTCGAATCATTGGTTGAAACTTCTATATACAAAATATATCTCTTCAAGCAAAACCGTCCTAATTATTGTCATCAGTTCATTATAAGGACAGCTTCAGGGCACTGCAAGAAAATTATATTACCAATAATATAATTCCATACATAATTGATTTATAAAAATGAAATCAAATCTACACTGAGATCACTGGTGAACATAATTAATACAATACAAAATGAATCGTTCAGTTAAATAAAGTGCAAAGTTAAGCAAATAAAACTTTCAGTAATATGTAGTTATGATTGTCAATTGAAAGGAATTCGTCTAAAAACTAAACTATATAATATTGTGTTTTTCTGAAGCCCATGTCGCATCATTATCAGTGAGATCAACACACTTAACAGATGTGAAAAATCAACTACTCCTGCACCCTGATTCAGAATGATGGATAACTTACCAAACAGATTATACATACATTTTATATATTGATTATTTGTAAATTGCACATATTTCTTAATTGTAATGGGATATTAGAATATTCCACATAAATTATATAATATCAAATAAATATAAATTACGTATTGCAGGCTTACTCTAAAGCTATTTAAATGTTTTGTTAGACAAGTCCATTATTGATACAAGTATAGTTTCCAATCTATACTAATACAGAATTTATTAAAAACTTAACCGATTCAGTTACTTAACGAAGAGTCTTAATGAATCAGGGGGCTGGAGCATTGAGCTTAAACAATTGAAACTGAACAACCTAAATAGATCAGTTCATCAGGCTTCAAAAAATATGCTGCAATATACATTGGATGGACTTATAGTAATATAATAATAAAAAATAAATGTATGCTGGTGTAATTATTAAAATAATTAAACACTTCTTGCATTTTCACCTGAATGCTTCCATGTTTGAATGTTAAGCCATCAGTCTCAGTTGTTCTCTAAAGATAACACTAATTAGGTCTGGAATCCATTATAGGGCTGGTCTATTCTTTTACCTCCCATTAACTAGTAGCATGGCCATTTTTACCCTTAAATGTCACTATGTGTTCTTTCTCAGTGGTGGAAGTAAGTTCATCTCCATACTCATTGGTGGTTCCTTAAAACAATGAAGTTATTGACATAGAACCGTCAATGAGGATGGACATCAAGTGACATTTCATATAGGGTAAAGATGGTTGGTTAGCCTACCGGAACTACACCAGTTACGGTTAGCCTACTCATGTAGTGTATAGTGGCAAATTCTCTCTGAGGGAAGGCCTGCATCCTAATAGACTGGTCACACTAAGGGCTACAACATATGGGTATACCCATGAATTTACAGTATAACCTACTTCAATAACCAATTAAAAAGCTTTTATACCGGCAACACCATACAACATCTGTCGCTCAAGCTCTTCAGCTTTTAATGTACCGTCTATACTTTGGCAATTGTCATTAAACACACTATAAGCAGAAACTTCCCCTTTTTTCTTTGGCCCCGTTCTAGTGTTGAAATATATCCCTAAAAGAACTGAGAATGCAAAGAAAACAGCTCCAAATTGTAAAGTGATGAAGTATGCAAACAAGCTAGTCCAGATTATTACATAAAGCGACCACTTGACGATGAAGTATTTCCATGATTCCTTGCTCTTTTCTGCATAAGATTCAACTTCACTGATATCGGAAGTAATGTCGAGGTGGTCTTCAGGCTGGATGAGGGGCTTACGCACTGCAGAGGGAGGAGGTGGTGGTGGAGAGGCTTCCTCTTCTTCCATCTGAAACAGAGAAGTATAAAGTAAAAATTATGTATTCAATTTAAGCAATAATGAAATGACATTCTTTCGAATGTCAATAAAATAATTCATATACAAAGACTAATGCTGTGTTCCAAAACAAAGAGGTGTACACCAAAAGGAAGCGGTCTAATCGGACAATGTTTTAATTACTGTACATAAAACCTGTTATATGTTAATATGGTCGGTTCTAATAAGTCAATGTTTTAATTACTGTACATAAAACCTGTTAAACGTTAATATGGCGATGTTACAGAGGTGGAGTATTCAACCATCTTTGTATTCTTAATAATACCTTACATTGTAACAACAAATGCAGTATCCTAGAAAGGATACATCTTTGCTCTGCATATACATCTTTGCTTATCTAAAACTAGAGATAATTATGTCATTTGTGTACCTCTTCAATCAAAATATACAATAGATATACAGTCTCTATGAAAATCAAACTTCAGAAGTGTCCCCTTGCCAGTGTTTACCAGGTATATACCTCTCCAGGTAATATAAAATTAATCCAAAAGCGGAAGCGGTTGAAAAACATTTGTAAGAGATTTTCAACTATTACTTTTTCACGCAGTCACATGCGACATCAAAGCCAAACATAGAGCAACACCGGACATCAACAGCCTCCGGTCCGTCGCTGGCCTGTGCTGTTTTATGAATGTAATGATATCTAGCGTAGCGTTTGCCAAACCTTCTCAGTGCGCTGAGTTAACTGTAACTCAAGAGCAAATTAACTCGAGTCAAATTTGTTTATTTGAATATGAGTTTAACAAATTCACTAGTCGAGTAAAAAACAGCTGGGCAGCATCACAAAGTTAAATAGAATTTGACTCCATGTTGGCTACAGCTGGTCGCCTGATGTGTGGGTACTAATCTATCGGAGGATTTGACTTAAAAACTTTTCTGTTGTTTAAAAATCTGAAGGTCTAATTTAAAAATCAGAACATACCAATAAGACTTCGTCTTCATTTTTCACCTTACTCATGTTGAATATTTTCGATGAAATGTATGTGAATAATTTCTGCTTAGTGCTTTTCAGTTTGTCTTTTGTGTTATCAATAAGCTCTTTACGGCGACGTTGAGCGCGATATTCTCTTAGTCTTGCCTCCATCCGTATTTGCTGATAGAAGACTGCCCATTAAATTTCGATGATCCTGTAATGACTGTACACGAAGTATTTTTTAATTTGTCAAGGTGTTACTTAATGGAAAACAAAACTTAAAATTTGCAGTAAATAATTACTTTATGCTTTCCTTTGAAAACAATATTTTTAAGTGGTTTCTGAAAGTTGAACCAGTTATTTTGCTACACTATTACCAAATGAATTACTGTAGTCTGAGGAGTTATTTTATTTAATTAAATGAGCTGCACTCAATGATCATATAACCTAAGAATAGCACTGTCGAGTCTGGCAGTGCAAATAAAATTTAAACTGTCGATTCCATGGACAAATTTTATTATAAATGGATTAACGATCCAATTAATAAAGAAATGAACGATATTTTTATTTGCATTTTGTCGTATAGTGTTTTGATTGCGTTGCTTGCTTCTGTCTGTCTGTCATTGTCAACAGTCAACTTCTCAAGATGTCGAGATAATAAAATAAATTTAATATGTCTACATAGAGCCAGTGTTTACAACCTAAAGCCAGGCAGCTGTCTCTTTTTTTTATTGGGAATAGGCAAGCGTTTGACCCCTATCTCACCTGATGTTAAGTGATGATGCGGTCTACGGTGGAGCACGGCTGACTAGAAGATACGTATAAATATATAATTATATCGTACGTAGGGCCGTAAAACTATCGTATATGGAATAATATGGATCAAAATTATCGTATCCACTAGACAAATGACTACAATACATTAAAATAATAATATAAAACGTGACAATAATATGTTGTAATACTTTTAAAGTAGAAATCTTGTAAACTTCTCCTTTTTAATGTAAAAAAGAAACCATTTGTAAATTAAATGTTAAACGTACGGCACAGACTTCAGCTGGGCTGGGCCCCCTTCCACTTTGTTTGTAATAAACGCACAAAAATTTCGAATGTGTGAAGAAGAAAATAATGTTAAAGGATAGAGACTAATGAAAACAAGCAATATAGAAATTTTAACACCATAGATTTTATATTTGCGAGACCAGACAGAATACACAAATATTAATAAAACCTAACAATTTATATACTTGTAAGTATATAAAATATTAAGTTTTATTAGTTTAATTTTGATATCAGTTTTATTTTATCTTTTCGTTAAACAGAAACAAAAATACGGAATACAGACAGTAGTCAACCGCAAACTTATAATACGTAAAAAAAAATACATTCTCTTTGAACGGTATGGTGTTTGAACATGTTCCTAAAAAATGAGCTAATAGATGGCGCTGACAGTAAAAACAACTGTAATTGTTATTGGGCTATTGGATATCAATGTAATTATAACATTTTGCATCATAATGGAATTATCGTACAATCTGCGTACATTAATAGATACCATCGTACATATTTTGTAGTTATGAAATTATCGCATATGCACGATGATTATCGTACGGTTCCAAAGTTCCGGCTGCGTAGAGTAGCCAAATTTAGTTTTCGCAGTTCCTCCTGATATTGTTGCCGCTGGCTATGTTTTAAAAAACCATAAGTACGTACATTAAGTGAATAATTACTGATTTTCTCAATATAGCACCGTAGCTTTGTTGATGAACATTTATACTAAGAAAATTAATTAATTCCACTCTTGCCATTCTTATAAAACTAAGGTATAAACTATAAGACCTAAAAAAATTCAACATTATCCATACTGTTACGTTGAAAGTAAGGTCCAGTTTTATCAGTAACTGAGTAAAAAGAAACCATTAACAAAAACCACCAGCTAAACACCATATCTCACCCATAGGAGGGATATCCAAACCACCGATTTTATTGGCATTGTTCTATGATGTCTGCACTGAGCCTTTTTAGAAATTATGGCGAGAAATTATGACCCTGAAGATTTACATTTTGTAATATTTTACAAAATGAGATTTTCTTCTTATTCTGTTAATGTAAATACTGATTGAGCATTAACTGATAGGAGTTCGTGTAAGTTCATAAGCGTTAGAAAGTGAAAGAAAATGCCTTAAATGGCAAATCTTCACCTCACTATTTATCTCCACAATCTCCAAGTAAAGATCCAACCTAGTAATCCCCATTACTTTACTGCTTTATAGGGGAAACGCGGGTGTATTTTTGGTCTAAGCGTTTGGTCTATGCCCAAAACTACAAATTGATTTAACTAAACCTAATTAATATTAAAGTTGACACTGACTAAATGTATGACCACGGAGAGTTTATGGTTTATTATGTACTTACTATTATGATCAAAAAAGGATCATTACGCAAAGTAAAAAAGTAGTCGATGTAAATATGTATGTATCTGGAACTTGTTATCACATAGGCTAAAATACGCATCGTTTCATTTTAGAGATGAGTCATCTCATGATTAGTACTTTACTGATTTAATGCGTAACATTTATGCGGGATAAGTTTTGTTGCATAGTTGATGCAATCCGATTTAAGAGATGTTTTATAAATAATGCAGGTCATCTACATGCATACTTACTGTTTAATACAATTATGTATAGGTACTATTGCAAAAATTCATCAAAGGCTGCTTGTAAGCAAATTTTTATATTGCGGTATGTTATAAGCTAGTGAGACTTGCTCCTGACATTCAGAACAGGGTAATATTATATAATATATATGATCACAATTATTACTTATTCGCGTCTCCGAGAAACTGTGAACACATTTAATTGTGGACTATTTACTTTATTTGACAATGTATGGAAACATTGGAAACCAAATTTAAGACTGGTGTTGCACAAGCTCAAGGACGCCCTGCGTCCGTGGCTGCGGTGCCTTTATTTCGGTTCGATGGAGGAGATTACTATCAATATAAATAATTCAGAGATTGAGGAAATTAAACACAGTATAATCGTATTGGTCAGTTTTCAAAGAGCGTCTGACATTGACATTTATTACAGACTACAAATATTCTAGAGATGTTACGTTCGGAACCTCAACATCCTCCCAACACAGAAAGAAATAATAATTATATTAAAAATAGTTCAATACAATGAGGCGTAACATCAGTCATATCAATAAAGAAATTCTTAAAATCAAAGTTTATGTAGATTTACAGTATACTCACAAAGCAACCATAGAGGACAATTTTTTTTTTATCAAAAATATATTAGCCTAAGTATAAGAAATCATAAATAACAATATTTACTATTCCTATGCGATAGCCAATATCTGTCGCTTAGAATTTATAACATTATCTGCCTTGTGATTCGTCAAAAGAAACTTACAAAGCAGCAAACAAACAAGTTTCACATAATATTATAAGAGATTAGACCTAGCATAAGAAAACATAAATTCACATTTACTATTCATATGTAGGATCCAATAATATATTATAAAATAACAAATAAAACAATAGCTGCAATGCAATGGTGCAGATAATTACCTAATTACTATAATTATTCAATTACAATAATTAATACATTACAACTATTCTCATGAAAAAATTACAATAATTTTCTAGAGAATCACCTGAAAACATTAAATAGTGTCATAACTTGACTTTATCAAGTTCTTTAGACATATTTAAATAATTAGGTAAATTTTCCTTGTCATTTAATTAATACAAATCTACATAAGCATGTATTTCAGTGCTTAAATGTTAATCATATGTCACATATAAAATAAAAGATTATTTAGTCTACATAATAAATAACACCTGAGTGTGTCTCTCCTAACCTAGAAAGAAAATTGTTAACATATGATGAAATATGCTTTGGTGCCAACAATAATTAAAAGTCAAATATAAGTAAGTATATGTTATTGTTTGCTTATCATCTATAATCTATACTTACTAGGCATCACTACTTTCCTGCCATGGCGAGTGACCTTTTCAGGCTCATTAGGAACTTGTGTGTTCACATCTTTCGCCTGGACTGATACCTTCTTGTTGGCTATAGGTTCTAGTGAATATTTACCTTTTGCATCCTGTTTCTGCTTAAGTAGGACCGGTAGTTCACCTGATGAGATTTCCAATGAGTATAGTCGCTGTATGGGTCTTACCTTAATTCCCATGGCTGTTTTTACTGATGCTGTTCTGCTAACACCATCCTTTCCTGTGTATATCTCAGTAATAATACCCAATGGCCACTTAATTCTCTTTTCCTCGGTTTCTATTAATACTACCTGACCTTTCCTAAGTTCTTCATACTTTCCTTTATCTCTACCTCTTTGTATTAGTTCAGTGAGATACTCTGAATGAAATCTATGACGAAAATCATCGCGTAGCTTTTGTAAGTATTTTAACCGGACATTCAAGCTCTTAGAGTCAAGGAGATCCAGGTCAGTAGTATCAGAACCAGGCAAAGGTTGCAGAAAACAAGCTGGAGTCAGGGGTTCGAGGGAATCAGCATTGTCATCTTGAATATAAGTCAATGGTCGATTATTCATTATTGACTCACATTCACAAAGTATAGTATGGAGTTCGTCATAAGTTACACAAGCCTTACCCAGAATTTTACGTAAAAGCTCTTTCATAGATCTAATGAGGCGTTCGAAAAAACCTCCCCACCAAGCACCAGTAGGTGCATTGAGTTTCCAATGTATTTTTTCAGTACAGGTTTCCCGCTGAACCTTCTCCCAGTCTACACTATCTAGAAGGTTCTTAGTAGCAGCCAGGTTTGTACCATTGTCTGAATACATTACTTTAATACGGCCTCTTCTAGCAATAAATCTTCTCAGTGTTAACAAGAATGCAGAACAAGAAAGAGACTGAGTCAATTCTAAATGGACTGCTCGGTAAACTGCACAGGTGTATAAAACAATCCAGCATTTCTCACCATTTTTCAGGAAGAGGGGCCCAGCCAGATCCACTCCAGAAACCTGAAACGGTAAGGAGCTCTGTATACGATCTACAGGTAGAGGTGCAACTGGTGCCTGCATCCTTTGAGCTCTGTATCTTTTACATATCATACAGTTATTTAGTACTGACCTGACAAGTCTCCGAATGCCAATGACCCAATGTGATTTTCTGATGTCAGTGATTAAGATGTTTGGGCCTGCATGTTGAAGGTTAGCATGCTTCCATTCTACCAACCTACGTACTATTTCATTCCTGGCTGGTAACAAAATAGGGCACCTGGTATTCTCAGGCATGTCAGATAATGAAAGCTTAGTCTTAACTCTCACCAACTGTTCCCGGTCTTGAAAGGTATGTATATTTTTACATTTTAATTCTAAGATATCCTTATTTTCCCGTTGCACTAGCAAGAGTAGCTTTCTCTCAGCTGCATCATATTCCTCTCCTGTGATGTTTCCTAACATGCTTGAAATATAGAAGCCTGTTTGAGAAGTTACTATCTGAGGATACATTTATAACACTGACAGTCTTTTTGAGTTCCTTCTTGACCTCTGCATCATCGACTTTCACTATAGAACTTGGCCATTTATCAAGACTGCACATCAAGAAGTCTGGTCCATCAATCCACCTGCTCTCCAGTAGCTGTTTTGCATCACAGCCTCGCGAAGGCAGATCCGCCCAGTTATAAGAACCTGGAATATGAGACCATTTACCAGTTTTTGTTCCTTCTCTTATTTCTTTAACGCGATTGCCTACAAATACATTCCAAGATAAATTATTGCATATCCAGTACAAGGTGACACTGGAATCGGTCCAATAATACTCATCACAGGCCAAATTTAGGCTTTTCCTAGATTCTGCTAGTAGTCTCACACCTATCACTGCAGACATCAATTCAAGTCTAGGAATGGATATTACTTTTGGTGGTGTTAATCTAGACTTTGCTGCCACCAATCGGACAGTAATCTCATCACCTTTTTCAGCCCGTAGAAATATGCAAGCCGCCATTGCATATTTACTTGCATCACAGAACAGATGCAAGCTCAGTTTGCAGTCAGTCAATTTATTACCTGCTAGTCTCCTAGGTATTTTACATTTTAATAAATATTTTAAACTATCATACCATTTTAGGAATTTATTTGCCAAATCCTGAGGCAGAGATTCATCCCAGGTTAACTCCCGGCTCCATATTTCTCGCAGCAGCAGCCGTGGCGCCAAGGTGACTGGGCATGTAAATCCTATGGGATCAAATACTTTCTGAGTCAACGATAGTACCACTCTTTTAGTCAGCTTACCTAACATCTCTGGAAGAGGCAGATTTACAACACTACATGAAAGCTCATCAGAGGCTATGTCCCATTGTAGACCTAGTACAGATATAATATCCTTACCAGTTTCATTTATCTGAAGTGGTGATGTTGTCCACATTCTCAAGTCGAACTGTGCACTTTTCATGACTTCTTTGGCTTCATGTATAAATCTGCGTGTATCTTCTTCTGATTCTAAGCTTGTAAGACAATTATCTACATAAAATGAGTTCTTAAGATGCTGAGCAGTCTGCTCATACTCACCTGATATATTGTCCAAGTGATGAATTATAGTAGCCGAGAGCAAAAATGGACTTGAAGTCAGTCCAAACACAACTCGACAGTGCCTATATTCTACTACCTTTTTTAGAGACTCATCTTCCCACCACAGAAACTTCAAGTACTCTCTCCCCTCAGGCTTCAGACTTATTTGAAGGAAAGCTTTGGCAATATCGGCAGTTATACCAATAGCTCCTTTCCTAAATCCAATTAGTAGTTTAGGTATATGCTCAATAAAATTAATACCTTTATCTAAGCATGCATTTAGACTCAGCCCATTTCTATCCGGACAGGAGGCATCAAAGACTGGTCTCATCGCACTGGTTAGACTAGATTCCTTTAATACAGCTTTATGTGGCAAATAATGTCCAGAAATATTACCATGATGTATACCAGAAGGCTCAATAATACCCAATCTAAGCCATTCCTGTAAAACAGCATCATAGTCATGGTACTTACCACTTAAAATTAGCTTTTTAGTGTTTGAATCCAACCTCTTTTTTGCCTTATCATAATTAGGCAATAAATCATCAAAACCCACCTTGAATGGAAGCTCCACTTCATATCTGCCATCTGGTAGTCTTCTCACTGATTCCTCGAACAGGCTTACTGCCTCTGCCTCACCTTGTGCTCTGGACTTCATCTCTGCTGAATCATGTATACCAAGAGTCTCAAACGCCCAAAAATCTGTTAAATTATCATTAGGAGACATTGACATACAAAACATGGAGAAAGCATTGCTATCAGGTGAAGTGCTAACTTGTTTACCCTGTATTATCCAACCCAATTTAGTCCTGATGGCCACCAAACCATTTTCCATCATAATGATACTACTCGTTAACATAAACCCTAAAAAATCAGCTCCTATTAATATACTTATTTCTTTGATATCATGCTTCAGGTCAGATAAAGATATCTGATGCCTTTTCAAAATTTTGCATGTATCATGATTTAAGTTCAATTTTGGAATATTTCCACAGATTGTGGCCTGACTAAGAACTTCAATGTTCATTTTAAAATTTGAATCTAAATTTTCTACCATTACATTATAAGTGTTGTGTGATTCTAACTTAGTTTTAATATTACCAAACAAGCAGTGGTTCAAGTCTTCTTGACCTGTAGGAGTTAACCCCAGCTTCTTTGCCACATCCTCCCGGATATAGCTCCGTTGTGACCCACTGTCAAACAGGGCTCGAACAGGCAAAACTTGATCTTCATTTCGCAAGTGAATCACAAGAGTTTGGAGTAGGGTTTCTGTGCTGTTGTTTTGAGTTGATAGACTTGTTGTGTTGGTGTTAAGCTTCTCATATTGTTGATTCTTTTCATGTCCCTTTCCAGTACATAGGGCTGTAGAGTGCCTCTTCTGGCATATGAAACATTTTACATAAGCTCTGCATGCTTTTGGATGATGTCCTATTTTCAGGCATATAGTACATGCCTTTTTCTTTCTTACTATGTCTTGTCTTTGTTCAGTAGTGAGGTTATGCAGCTTGTAACAATCCGAGCTTGAGTGAGACTTTTTATCACACCATAGACAGTGGTTCTCGGGTTGATATTTCCTTTTTTCAATATTATTGTGTGCTATAAGGCAATTTGCAGTGGCCTCATGACCATTAGATTGAGTTTGGGTATTACCTAGTCTCCTAGTAATTTCTACCCTTTGTATACTCTCTATCTCTGCTTTTAAAAAGCCCATCAGGCTGACAAGGACCTCCTCAGGATTTTTTGTCCGTATTTGTCCCTTATTTCGTTCCCATATTTTCAAAGTTTCAAGGGGAAGGGCAGACTCAATCAGAGGCAGAATAAACGCTTGGTATTTGCTAATGCCTAAGCTTTCTAGGGCTCTCAAGTTGGCATTCAGCTTATCATAAAGCTCAACGAGATTGGACTTTCCTTTTAAAACCAAGGCAAGAAGTTCTCTGACATATACTTCAATTAATAGTTCTTCTCGTGCATACCTCTGTTTCAGCTCTTCGATGCATTCCACATAAGCATTTCCAGTGGGTGGGTAGCTAGTTACGAGTGAGTGAACGTCGGTGTCAGGTTCAATATTTTGCCTTAAATAATACATTTTATCGTCATTGTCCAACCCCGGGTCCCCATCTATTTTTTGAAATTGACCCCAAAAACATAACCAATTTCTTATGTTGCCATCAAATTTCTGAATCTTTATTTCAGGGAGCTTAAAATATTTGTTTTGGTGTGTGCGTTCCCCGTTATTAATAGTTTTGTTAGATTTATTGATAATAATGTTATATTTGGTTTGAATACTAATAAATCTACCATTATACTCCTCCGCATTTAAGATCTCTTTCTCGATTTGTGAGTCCGTACCCTTGTCTAGTAAATCTGTTTGAATATTAGAGTTAAGGTCTGTAATACGGGTATGCAAGTTTTCTATTCTATTGTACTCACATGAAAGTTCGGTTAATTTACCTTCACCGGCATTGAATATTTCCTCGATGGCGTTGGCCGCGATGGTAAACAGCCTTCGCAGTATTGTTCTTTGCTTAGTGTATCTATTTGCTTCTTCATTAGACGAGGATGTTGATGGGGCTGAAATTTTACATGCGGCGATGTCGCCCTCCATGTTAGAGTTGTGAGCCGGCGATGGGGTGAAAACAAATCGACTAAAATCTTCTTATTTAAACGTGTCACGGTCGCCAGATGTTGCACAAGCTCAAGGACGCCCTGCGTCCGTGGCTGCGGTGCCTTTATTTCGGTTCGATGGAGGAGATTACTATCAATATAAATAATTCAGAGATTGAGGAAATTAAACACAGTATAATCGTATTGGTCAGTTTTCAAAGAGCGTCTGACATTGACATTTATTACAGACTACAAATATTCTAGAGATGTTACGTTCGGAACCTCAACAACTGGTAACACGCCAATGGCCAAAGTGGGTAAGTTATGAGTTGCGCGCGAAAACCGATCAATAACATGTTGATGCGAAAACTGTAAGTAATTAGTAAAATATATTACACATGGAACATCAGTCAGATATGGGTGCTTATGGAGAAAATCCTAACGTGCAGAACAGTGGAAATTATATTACCATTATACCAGTTGACTATTCTCGGAGAGGATATCCTATTCAAGCCGAATATCAATACAAGTAAGGAGTCCATTGTATCCCATTTTAAGTATCAATTTCCGCAATCAGGCATTCTAGCATTAAATATTTATATTATAGCTTACACAAAAAAGTAATTCATAATTTGAATTAAGAATTATTTTCAGTCACCTAATTACTCCATTTTAAAATTTTATAATCGTTATAACTTGCACTAGTGGCGCTCCGCGGTTAAAACCGCGTTGATTACAGTATTCCCGCTGCCTATATCTACCACGGGAACTATACTTTTTCCGGAATAAGAGTAGTCTTTGTATGATCCCAGAGTTTAAGCTATCTCCACACTAAATTTCTGCGAAATCGGTATCTACACCCATTCGAGCTTAAGGCGAGAGCTATATATATATTTCTTTATTATCCTTAACCCGTGGGCATACAAATATATAAATATTTGTATGCCCACGGGTTAAGCAATTATTTTTGGCATGAAAAGTAGGCTATGTACTAGAGCTATAGGGTCTAAACTATCTCCATACCAAAATTCATCAGTGCAGCCGTTTGTGCGTGAGGGTGTAACAAACATACACACACACAAACTTTCGCATTTATAATAATAGTGGGATTATTGAACTTAGTATATACACATATTTTGGAGTTTCTAAAATCAATTGTTATTAATTGTTCCTTTTAATAACAATAATAATTAACATTAGCTTACGTAGGTACTCTGAATCATATTTGTAGGATATGGTAACATAGTTTTTTTTATTAACTTACGCTGTTTTATTATCAATCTCTAATTTGTAACTAGAGAATCTAGTAACCGAATGTGAAAAAATCTTTTTTCGGACTGGCTGCGCCCTGCAGTTTCACACGCGCGACTATGGTTTTACCTCAACGTCAATTACTCTGTTGTTAAGAAGTATAGTTTTTTTCCGGGATAAAAAGTAGTCTTCTAGGTGTTATTCCAGGGCATAAGCTATCTTCATTTAGAATTTCATGCAAATCCGCTCAGCTTTTTCAGCGTGAAGTAGTAATAAACATTAAAACGACAAATAGATAAACAAACTTTCGCCTTTATAATATTTTTTTATAACATCAAACAAGGTCTTCAGGTCCCAAACTAGGCAGAGCCTGTACTATGGTAACCTGATGACTGATATGTATACTTATATACATATACACACCCAGACACAGGTCAAACAGACATGTTCATACACAGAAATGTTTGACCTGTCCGGGAATCGAACCTGGGACCAGCGACTCAGTAGGCAGAGTACTTACCAACTGCGCCAACCGGCCAGTAATATTAGTGTGGTAGTGTGCTCATATAATAACCGAAAATAAAATAAATACATATAAAGATATAAATAGATAATTAATTAATACTTAGACAGTCCAAAATATTATATAAAGAAATAATAGTAATAAAATGTAACATTGGTCGTGAACAGTCCAAAAAGGACTTGCTGCGGATTGTGGAACTACAATAGCTGGTAGAGAAAATATTTGTAAATCTACAAATTTAATTTTAAGTACGAGGTATAATAGTGAGGTATAATACCTTAATATAAAATAAGTACCTACGCTTATTAGTAACGCTTATATGCAATTATATGCGCAATTAAATAATTATAACACAGGTACATATGCAAAATCTATCTTAGTTAGAATTTTTTCGCCATACCAATTGCGGCCAAGTTGCGAATGTCGTTGCTAGTGGAAACGCATGTAGCGTTTATGTGAAAATGATAGTAAACGCATTCTTTTTTTTTTTTTTTTTTTTTTTTTTTCATTTATTCAGTTTTTACAATATTTAACTTAAGCTAAAAATACTCAAAAAACCTAAAATAGGTTTAACTTGAGTATTACATCCTCTTAATAATAATTATTGCAAGTCGCCAGATCTGACAGATAAGTATAAAGCGAATGCGCTTTATACTTTATACTTTTTACTACACCTTCTTTCTAAGGTGTCTGTAATGTTAACCAAAGAATAAATACAAACTGCTAGTAGAGTGTTACTATAGCTAGCTGACAAAGTGACCGAGACGGTATTCTGTAGCCGTGGGTTTAATTGACAAAATGCGGCCAAAATTTTTCCTTCAAATAATTTTATTATTATGAATACTTTAAACTTAAATATATGACTTATGACTTGTCTAAGATAAAAGTGGATAATAAATATTCTTATCTTCTTTTAGCGAGTTCAGGTCACGTGAAGAGTACTACAGCGTCCAAAGCCAGAAGCTGCAAGCGGAAGTTAACGCACATCTTTACTCAGTGTCGCAGCGTCTGCCCCACTTATCATACAGCCCCCTAGGACGGCACAGTGATTGGGACAAACATGACCCCCACAAACCTTTGCAACCCGATTCCAAAGAGAGCAACAGCTCTGATTCCTTGGAGAAGAGTGTTATGGGTTGGTATTTATTCGAACTTTTTTTTGGTTTTCTATTTATCATCATCCCAATATCGTTTTATTGATCTGTGAAGTATATAGGTAGACATTTTAGCTGTGTAAGTTTAAATCATCATCAGACATTGCACGAGAGTATATCCACAAGAATTTAATCGTGCGACTAAGTACCAAGCACTGATAATTACCCAAAAAGTAATGTATTCGTAACATAGAGAAAAACTATTGAAATTAGTAGCCAGCTCTAATTACTACCGGATTTGTAACGTAAAACAATTGAAGTCGGTATTATTTATATTTTGTAGCAGCTAACTAGGTAGTTATCTTTAATTTAGTACCAATCTGACATAGGATTTAATAGTGAGTGCAATAGAGGCGTTATTAAATTTTTAGACGATACAAATACCTGAGTTTCTAAAAAATATTCATGCGATTGGTCCTATTTAAACTACTATACTACTACTATTGACTTACTATAATATCCTATTTATTATATCATTTGATGTACTTGTAGATACTGTAGAATCAAGACCTAACTCATAATATACTCGTAAAATATTTTTTAGTAATAGATCTCTTTTAGTTTGTCTGGTGAGACACCTAGACTTGAGTAGCTCATAGTCATATCTTACTAAATAAATAAATATAACATCAATTTATTGCCCAAAAATAGTAGTGGATATAGACATAAACGTACCCTCCCTACTTTCTTTATTCAAAATAAATTCACACGAAAACACTTGAATCATTTTAGAGCAATAGAGATAGACGCAGCATGTGTTTCGTTTACATTTTTACTGAACGAAGACCTGAAAACTAGTCCATCATTTTGAGAAAACTTGTGTGATCATAGTTGTTAAATTCATAGACAGCCAAGTGAAGATCGCGCCGTGCCGTGCAGTTTCCATGGAAATTGAAGATCCTCGAATGGACAAGCATAGTCCGCACAAACTTTCACCGCGTGTTGAGTTTATAATCACCTGGTCAAAATTTGGGCACGCTGTGCTTGTTCAATAGCATCCACAAGACATGCAGAGATGTTAGGATCTGGTATAGTATTGCGCTTCTGGATGAGGCAAATTTTTACTTCTGCTATAAATATATACATATTTATATTTTTAATCTGTTTAAACGTAAAAAAATTGGTTTTCTGTAAAGTCGGTTTACGGACGATAGATTTACGTGATAACGTCATAATCATTTATGACTTTGACTTTGATTATTTTATGTAATACAAAACTCAGGTGGAACGTTACGCGGAACGTTACTATTTTTCATGAGTGTTGCTGGTATTCATCAATTTATAAAACGTTATCACGTCAAAATACATATCAAAACACAATTACAAAAACAATATTTATTTAAAATACAGATTTTAATATTACAGTAGACATGTCTCCTTGGGTTATCGAGATGTTGAAAGACTGCGGCAAGCAAATAATGGGCGAAGGAGTTCGATAAAGTCCGGAATTCTTTGGCAATAGAGACTAAATACGCAGTGTGTCTATAATATTTACAACGGCTTTAAACTTACGCGTAGTCGATATCACGATCGACTATTATTGTTTCGGCTTCCTCCGGAACCCTTCATCAGGATCTTGAGTGCGGCGCATTAATCGTACGTCCCGAATCACTCAACTCACCGTGCAGGCTGCCTAGTAGTATCTTTTTCATATTCTTACGCTTTATTATTTTGTTTATCTTAAACAAAATATAACATTATAATATAACGTACGACTTCTCCGTTAGAATATAAGTTTTTGTACATTTTTTGTATGTCAGGTATAACAGTTTGAATTATAAGAATAATGAAATTATTAAAAATGGTAAATGGGTTTTCATAAAAAGCTTATTAACGCTGTTCATTTGGTCAAACGAGCGATTTATCAGAAAAATATTCAGTGACTTGACCAAACCCAAACCGAACATGCTTAGCGCATGTTTGTAGTTTTTAGGAATGACGTTGTATCTCATTACACCCACAAAATGTCCTCGTATTAGGTTGTGCGATTTGCTAAACCTTAATATCGGGAGTTCACCCTCGGCAGTTAATGTATCGTTGACGCCCAAAATATAAATGAAAGCCAACTTGTTATTACTGATTCCAGGATCGAATCTGAGCAGTTGCTCGAATCAGACTGCCTCAAGCAGTCTCGTAGCGAGTTCGTTCAGCACCAATGAACCCATTACGAGTGGTGGCAGTTCTTCTAGTGCTATTTCACCACCACTTCCAGGTATGTTCATGTGCCTCCTGAAAATAGAATATTGGTCTTATGGGACAGGTTATAGAAAGTGAATGGCAGCAAATATATGGATGTAACTTATATACTTAATACTTTTCACCGCACTTTCTGTGAATCGCTAGTTTTACTCATCGATTTCTGATAGGAAAATTTGATTTTAATCGCTAGTGAGTAAAAAGATTCAATGTCAGCCAATCAAAAAATCAGACCAATCAGATACGAGTGCATATGAAAGAATCCTCCCTGGTTAGCTTTTTTTTCTTTTTTTTTATTATCACACTCAGACCCCCGCACTAGGATTCCCTGTATCGCGGGAGGCATGGACACACACAATCACAGCACACAACATCCAAGACCCGGGACAAACATCTATACTCATCGTAGAAATGTTTGCCCCGGCCGGGATTCGAACCCAGGGTCCCGGAGACATAGTAGTCATGTCACTGACATTAACCACTGCGCCACGGCGACCGTCATGCGTCGTCGTTACGAACCGTCAGTTAGTGCTATAGTGTGGTGAAAAATGTTTTATTCACTCATGGTTAAAGTTTTTTAGCGTCTCTTGTTTTGAGACCTTCGCTACGCTCAGCGTTCTTCTTTTGAACCACTAGCTTCGCACGTGATTCAATCCCAGCACACTTCGCTTGCTCAGATGTCAACACAAGCACTCACCAAAAAATCAACTTTACCCGCATGTAATACAAATAACTATTTATAGACGTGCTCAGATCATTTAGACCATGTGCATTGGACAATTTACTGACTTTATTTAAGAAAGCTTGTTCCCTTTGAAATGTATTGGTGTACACCGTGTTGGTGTTCTTTTAAATAAATAAATAAATTACATAATTTACTCGTAATTCTCTATGGCATCGCTATTATGGTAGACATACCACCTATACGTATTAAGTGTTATTTTTAATTTTTCTCAGTTCGTACTGCCAAGGAATGGAACTCGTTACCCGAGTCTGTGTTTCCCGATGGGTACAATCCTGGAGTCTTCAAGTCACGATTGAATAGGTGCTTCTTGGCTTGCGTGCGCCATCTTAGACCACGTCTGGAACAGTGGTCAAAAGCAAGCTCTTTAAAATAGCAGTTCCAGTACAAATAATCAACTAGTTATTTAAATTAAGGGTTGTCAAAGTCTTTTCTGTTATCAAGGCAGTAAAATAGTAAAAACTATTTTTTTATGTATCAATGTATTAAACATTGGAAATACATTTTCTTCAAAAGCCTGAGGAGTTGATTTCAAATTCTTCAGGTTCATCAGGCAGCACGGCATCCTCTTCAACAGTATCTTCAAACCCTGTCACTTGCATCTACCTTATGTCGCGAACAGCTCTCATGATGGAGATGAGCTCTGAAGAAGTACCTTCATGTGTGACAGCATCCAGAATTCTTAATGCTGTTCTGGCGACTGAGGAGTTAGGGCTTACACAACCAACGACGAGGAGTTTAGCTGCAAATGTTTTTGCTTTATGGATGTGCAGTCCTTTGTTAGGTAAGCTACCGGTGTTGTTTCTGTTATTCACGCAAACTAGCTGAAGTTCTTTGAAAGCCGAAAGACCTTATTTTGTTCTTAATAAAATAATTATTGTATATTTGACTAGAACCAATATTACGTTCTCTTTATAAATTAAAAAAATAATGTTTTTATAAAATTACATAATTTTCTATTTTGTTTGCCAGGTTAATAGAGTTCAGGCCACTAACTATTGCCCTTCAAAAATAAATAAAATATAAATAAATTTATAACTCTAAATGTTAAAAATAATATTAATAATAAAATAATATTTGATAAAAAAAAATTAAAATAAAAATTCAATTTTTATAAATTTTCTCTAGCCATAATTATTTCATACACAAATTCAAATTCTTAATATAATTAAACCAAAAGATATAATATCACAAGAATATATATATCTTAAATTAAAAAATCGATTTACTGTTAAACTTAAATTTATAAATAAAATAGGCGAATCGCGACCGCGTCCGCGAGCGCCCCGTATTCTCCTTGAAAAAGACCACCGAATGTGGTTGAAACTATAGTCGGAACCCTCTGACTTATTACGTGAGTAACTCCCGTGTTTTATACATTGATAATAAATAAAATAATTAATAAGAATAATATCATTTGGACCAATCAAAATATATTGTATACTTTACTAAATAAACATTACAGTTTTATTTTGTAGGGCAGGCTGCCAATATAGCTTGCTACATACCCACGTTGACTTACTAAATAAATCATCTGAAAAAGGAATGCGTCAGCCCTATTATCACCAGTGACATCAGCACGGGTGCTATTTTGTTAACATAGATGTTGTATTAGGATTCCATGGTCGGCAATGAAAATATTTAGTTATTCGGTAGAGTTTTATATTTACATTGCTTGGAGTTTTCTGCTGCATTCAATGAGTGAGGCCAAGGTATCATACTAGAATCAGCCATTGCTCCCATACTACATACAGCCTTCGTACCTACTGAGGTCAAGCCGTCGCCGCGTCGGGTCTATTGCCATCATCGCTTGCCACGCCCACTGGTTACATAATACTGAGTATTAGTGACAAGAGCAAGGTTCACGATAAAAACAATTATATTAAAATGCACACATGTAGAACGTTCAATTTTAGTCCTTATATTAGAACGTGTTTTATTCGATTGAGTTTTAAAGTTTAGTCATCAAACTGCACGACCACTTAACTTATACCAAATACACAATTTAAAAAAAAAATGTCTACCAAAAATGTAATATATGTATACATCGACTTTTATTATTGTTTACCAATATGGGCTAAATGGTAAAAACAGGAACTTTCTCATTTAACACAATTTTAGTTTGATTGATTATATGTATTTATATTTTTTCTTTTAGAAATACAATTAAAATCTCATCATTGTCCTTGGCGAATATGGGGCTGCTGGCAAAAGCTATTAGCCAGATACGGACACGCGTCTCCATCTAGAAAGGCACGGGATCAACCCGTGTTAAGACTTCAGAGGAATGTGTTCTTTCCTAAACATCTCGAGGAAGGAATCAAGTAAGTACCTCCATGTACGAGTATAATCCTACTAATATTATAAACGCGAAAGTTTGTATGGATGTTTGTTACCCTTTCACGCTCAAACGGTTCTAGACGGTTATAAACATATACTACTTTTCATCATTATCATCAACATCAATCATCACCACGAGGGTAAAACCGCGGGCCGCAGGTAGTATGGATTAGTCGTTCCAAGTCTGTATTTCTTTAGGATAAATCTTTACACAAACAAATGTACTATCAAAAATAAACTAAAAAGAAATAACTAGACTTGGCATATTTTGTATAACTAGTGAAATTGCTTATAAGGATAGCTAAGATATTCTCACTATATTATTTTGAGCTTTTGAAAGCTTCACTTTGTTTCAGAGATTCCCGCATACAAGAGTTACTTTACGAAGAAGCACGTCACAATGTCGTCACAGGACGATATCCCCTTGAAAGCGCACAAGCAGTGATGCTCGGAGGATTACAAGCAAGAATACAGCTTGGGCCTTACGATCCACATAGACACACAGCTAAATTCTTCAGGTACCTACGGTTTCAGCTAATTTTATATTCTTTGGGTTGGTTGATTTTCATTTTCCAAGCTCTAATGGTTTTCCTTCTGCAAGCGTAGCCCCTGCCCTGGTTCATAACAGATAATAATTTTCAGAGTAACCTTTTGTCTCAGGTAGCAGATAGGTTAACCATACTGCATTTAAAGTATTTGAAGCAATATTTGATACTTTTAAATTACTACAACTGCATTTATTTGCTCTATGTAATATAAGTAAGAATATAGGGCTAAGCTATGATCCTTGAGGCAGCCCATGTGTTTTTTATACAAATATTTAATGTTTATCACATAATGTTAACTGAAACATATTTATAAAATGATAGCAGTAAATTAAGGATTACTTTTAAAAGTGTATTTATTACATTCCTTTATTCACCGCTTATAAAAGTCAAACCAAACCATATAAAAAGCTTCATATAAATATAATTCATAGAATTATATCCCTCCCGTTTATTTTACTGTGCAAAATTGTTGTTAAAACGATATATATGATTTATTGTCTATTATTTTAGAGAAAACCAAGATAAGTACTTACCACAACACGCCCGGTCAGGCCGCTGGGCTCAGTTGTTGCCGGCAGGAAGAAAGAGTAGCCCCGAAGCGAAACTTTTAGAACAAGCACAGAGACCACCAGCAGCGCCACCAAGAAAACTCAGGCATAAGTATCTGGCGCATGTGAGGACATTACCTACTTATGGGTAAGTAGCATGTCTTGTTAACTAACAAAAACTAACTTTAACTATGTCTTCAAGTCGCGAGTGAATAGGTACCTTCTAGGTTTGCGTGCTAAATCCTAGACAACGTCATCACTTAACATCAGGTGAGACAGTTGTCAAACGCAAACTTGTAATATATTATATTAAAAAATAAAAAAAATGTCCTCTTAAGTCTTCAGTTGTCGAACACACTATACAGCAAAATGATATTAAATACTTAGTATTTAAGGGTTCATTCCGAGAGATATCTCGCGGCATTAACAATAAATGGTTTTCTGGAATAACATCTGAAATCTAAGTATATTTAAAATTGTTCTAAGACTATATATTCATTATTTTAGCTAAGTGTAAACAGCAGACGTCAATATATATATACGTACAACACCTTAGACCGCGTCGTCACTTAACATCAGGTGAGACAGTGGTCAAACGTATGTTTATAAAAAGAAACTGTTAAACAAATTGATTTCTAAAGCAAAATGTATTTCTCAGTATGGTGCTGTCTTTAGAGTATAATAATACCTCTTGACATTGAGCGATTACTGCGGGGATAGGAATAATGAATAATACCCAGTTATTTGTTGTACATGTGAGTATAGTTGAGTTTTGGCGTGAGTGCTTGGATGGAAACCTTTTCAGGCGAAGCTTTCAAAACACGAAACGCTAAAAAACTTTAAGCATTAGTGAAACATAACCACACTAACGCTAACTAACGAGGAACTTTCAAGGCGCGCGGCGGGAAGCATTCTCTCACCCTTTTTCACAGGCTTCTTTCAAGTGCACCATTCTCTGATTGGCCGGCCAGTTGCCATTAGCTTGGTCAAGTGCGTCCTCGAATTTAAAAAATCTTTTTATTCACTTCTGAATAAAATTGTCAGAGAGAGTCAGAGTCAGAAATCAATAAGTAAAACTAGCGGTTGACAGTGTGGTGAAGATATTTGTTATGACCTAGATGCTGTTTCTAAGATAATATGTCCTTAAAATTGGTATTGTTTCTATTCCGCTAATCGCAGTGCTGCCTTCTTCCAAGGACAAATAGAACAGCCAGTCCGCAGCCTGACCAGTCTACTAACTCACGAAGACATCCCAGTGCTGGTCGCAGTCAACGCCAATGGTGTTTACGTCATAGACGATACTGAGAGTGTAAGTGATATGAAAACATTGCTGGTAAGCGACAGCTCGATTAGACCTGAGGGGATGTTTTAGCGTCGTCTACCTTTAATTGTTTGTTTGAATAGTTTTACGCCAATAATATAAATAGGTAAAGCTTGTGTATGTTGGTTTGTAGACATGTTAGGAACTACTACTAACTACGAAGCCGATTTAAAAAAATCCTCATTACCCGTAGAAAGCTCCATTATTCTTGAGTGACAGGCATTGTGGCATTTCATTGTGTTATTTTTAACTCATAGAACGACAGGTTTTTGCGTTGTTTTAATCGGCGTGCGCTGATTAAACGGTTTGATATAGGTTTAATATAATGCAATGACAAAATAAATCCCTTTTTTTTCAATCGTTTTTTTGTCAGTAACTAATTTCTATTCAATTAGTGGTAGTTGATTCTCTTGGTCGCAAAAAAAGCATTAAAATATTAGAGACGTTGCCAATCCTCGTTGCTAGTCGTAAAAATAATCAACTTGACATCGGAAGTAATTTAACAAATATTATACTTATATGATACCTTTTTGCAATCGCCTTACACACTAATAAAATAGTGTGTTTAGGAAACATTGGATTGGGCACTCAAAATGTTAACCGTGCCTAGACAACGTCATCAGTTAACTTCAGGTGAGACAGTTGTCAAACGCAAGCTATAATAACTTCGATCAGTTGTATTCCTGTTCGAAGTATGATAAGTAAAAAAAAAAGTTGTGTTTAGTGGGCAGCTCTTTTGTCGTTACAGACTGTGCTACTGGGTCTTCTCTACGAGGAGCTATCTTGGGACATTGGTCTGCCTTCAGATGACAACGAATACTGCCTGCCTTGTCTGTTTCTTCAGTTCATGGTTGTCGAGAATGGCTTAAGAGTCTCCAAGATACTTCAGGTATATCATCTTCACCTACATTATTATGCATTGGTGTTGTAGGAAGTGGATCTGTGTAAAGATAAAAAGAGAGAGAAGTTGATGACAAGAGAAAGCAGTGAGGAAGAGAAGGAGAAAATCTCGGATAATAGTCCGGTAGCGCTTGACCATTTCGGGGAAACTTCAAGTTAAAATTTCTTGTTGCTTATTTTTAGCATATTAACAGTCGTACCTATATAGGTTATTTTAGAGATTTGTACAACTTTTGATTGCATTTTGAGCATTTTCAAAAATTAGTGGCAGATTTATTATATTAAAACAAACCATTGACGATTTGATACAAATTTTTTTTTTTGGTAATTGATTGGTATCTTTTCCTCAAGTTGTTTCTTTTGAAACTTGAGGCACATATTTTCTTAAAGCAATTTAGGTGACATTTTAGGTACTTGTGCCTATTATACAGGTATTAAAGTATATATGATCTAGTATCCCGATGGACAGATATGACAAAACAGGCGTATGCACGGCAAATGGTCCGGAAACTATTTAGAGAAAATTATATACATACCTAGATACTTACTTTAAAATTATCGATAACTCAAAGAGATCTTTACACTGTTTTTACGGGTATAAGGTGGATCAAAGAGATCTGTCGTTTGACCACTGTCTCATTTGATGGTCGTGACGACGTGCAACACTAGACCTAGAATGCTTACTGACGGACTGCTGCCTGAAAAACTATGTATTTGGCGACAAATTTCTAAACTTGAGGACTATCTTGCTAGGCGGCTCGACAGTAAGCTACCATGCTGGTAATTTAAATTTATAACGGTATTACCTTCACCGGAAGCTCAAGCCGTTGGTGTGGATAGAACCAGCGTCTGTCAGTTTGACAGTCGACGCGAGTTTGTAGGTTAGATGATAGACGCTGCTTGATACTGAGTCCTTCGAGGATTCTATTTGAATCAGGTTGAAAGTCAGCAGCGGATTTGCCTTCAATAAAAACTATTTAAACAGTAACAAAAATAAAAATTCTGTGTATTTTCGTTCCTGACAGGGGGTGCAAGAACAGTGCACCCTCTTGCACCCTGCTGCCGGCGCCCATGTGTACGATCTGATTGCAGGAGAACGCACCATTCGGATGAATTTACTAGTTCTTACGATATCTTCCAGGTGTTCTCTAAGCAAGCTATAATGATGGATACTCTCATCGAGCACTTCGCGGGAGAGTATAGGAAGCGTCTCGGACAGGAGACGCCGAGCGATCACGCCAACTATGACTACCATTCTGGTGAGTCATCATCATCATCATCATCATCTCAGCCGTAGGACGTCCACCGCTGGACATAGGCCTCCCCCATTGATTTCCACAAGGACATGTTGAAAGTGGCCCGCATCCGGCCCTTGCCTGCGATCTTAGTCAGGTTGTCTGTCCACCTGGTCGGTGGCCGTCCTATGCTGCGCTTGCCAGTCCGTGGTCTCCATTCGAGAACTTTTAGGCCCCAACGGCCATCAGTTCGTCGAACTATGTGGCCTGCCCCCTGCCACTTTAACTTGCTAATCCACTGGGCTATATCGGTGACTTGCGTTCTTCTACAGATCTCATTTCTGATTCGATTCTGGTGAGTATCACGTCATAATTACGCAGGGTCGATAATCTGTGTGTTCTTTTCTCATACCTGAAGTATGATTATTACCACTTTCGGGAAATAATCATCTTTCAGAGTTCATGTCATTTATACTCTTCACTAAATAAATAAGGCAATGAAATTCCTAAAATTAAAGCATTTGTTGCAAAATTTAAAACAATGTACTGGACATTACCAATTAAATACAACCTTGCATCGATCTAATATAGAATCGTAATTTTTACATGTTGGGGCTTATCTTTTTAATATTGTAAGTTAACGCATTAATGAAAATAGAGATTTCAATTTAATCGATTTTGCTGTGCATATTTGGTCTCATTTTTTGCATTTTGGCGCGAAGTTATGAGTGTTACCAGTGTCAGAAGCTCTTTATTGTACAAGTATAATGTAAAATGTAAAAAAAATATTCTTGGTCTAAAGTGTATCTGAGGGGTCATCATCACTATCATCATCTCAGCCGTAGATTATGTACTATATGGCTATATCCTGCGGTGAAACAAAACAATCCAAAACACATGACGAGCCCTATAGGGCTCCCCATGTGTTTTTTAGTTGGGGTATACCAGTACTCGCAACACTTGGCAGCCGGGTTGGCGAGCGCAGTATATCGATTATATGCGCAGGGGGCGCTGCTGCCCACCTTCTGGTACCTGATCTCTCTGCCGACTCATACGGCTCCCACGGGCGGAATGGGGGGAGGGGTGCTAGGCTACAGTTCTAGGCCGGTACTCCACCGGGGTGAGGCATACCTCACCCCACGACCTAGATGGTAGGGATTTTGGCTTGGGAATATACCAAGCCAAAAAATTGGATTTAATGTAGGGTGTCTATTTGCTTCCAGATTCCGGCAGCATATCCCTTCCACCCTTATCACGACCGGATTCTCCACAAAGAAGACTAGCCAACAAGTTTTCTCGGCTCGCCCTAGCAACGCACGATGGTAGAGGCAATCTACTCGGCGGCGCAGGAGATTGGAACACCAGTTTGAACCACCCACAGCCTTCGTGGATACTTCCTAAACATTGAAACTAGTAATAAAGGACAGTTGGGTGTACCTGAAGATTAGGGGGTTAGGGCTACTTTGTTAGTGTTTTAAAGGAAACATTTTGGGGAGTGTGCTCTGCAGTTACATCATTTGATTCTCTTTCCATCCGTCCCATTCCACCTAAGAACGACCAGACGGATGGCAATGCGACATCCAAACTTGCTAAATGTTAGGGACAACTTGTCCCACAAAGCGGTTTTGCCTACACAATTAAGTCACGTGTGAATCTTCTACGCAAATGTGTTCCATAGAAGACTGCATCATCACTTAACATCAGGTCAAATGCCTGCATATTCTAAAAAACTTCCACCAATCCTGCAACTGGATTTACGTCGTTTACTTGTTTATAATCATACAAAAAATACTACACGAGAACTTTATTGCATTTAATAAATGAAGGGTTGAATGAATGAATGAGTATTGTTTAACGTCTGGATATTCAACAATTCATTCATTCTTAATTTAACTAAAGTATAATCTAGATACATAATTTAAAATATTGTAAATATAAAATAAATGAAGCATAATATCGTTTTATTTCTATTTCCACGATTAGTGATGTTGATAGGAAATTGATTAGATTAATAATTTAGTTTACTGTTGAATTTTTGCGTATTTCTGTCGACTTCTATATATTATTATATAATATATTCTATATATTATATAATAATATATAGAATATATTATATAATAATTATATTAAAAAAACTAAATATTATCTATAACTAATATTATATAATATTAGTTATAGATAATATATAGAATATATTATTATATAATATATTCTATATATTAAGCAGAACGGTTCTAATATCAGAGTAAGATTATAGAGCTTCCTTAAGTCTTCTCTACAGGTTATTTTATTTCGTCTCAACCCTAAGACATTCCACTATAAAATGTTTAGTATCAACTAAATCTTTGCAGATATACTCATCAAAAAATAGTTTACCCAGTCAGCATGAGCTCACCAAAGAGACGAGCTCCTGCCGCTATACAACCTTGCGTTAAAACTACCTTTGCACAGCGTCTCCCAGAGTTCCAATTCCCATTCATATTTAACAAAATTAATAAAATTTGCGATCTCCGAAGGAAAAGAATAAGAGAATGTAAAGATAGTTTAACAAAATACTTACGCACACTCTCTTATGACCAGACAGAGAATTTCTTGAAGATTGTTTCCTAGCTGTAATTCTAAATGTGAAAAACTCCACCATCTACATCGAAACAAATTTTATATCATCTTACACACACTCACCCCATACATCATACATCTAAGGGAATATGTAAAATAAAAAATGCTTCGTTATAGTTGTAGGTATCCAATCTTGTTTTTTCAATGTATAAACCGCACCATACATATACAAAAATAAAAGTTGTTTAAACGCTAAATCGTGGGTCCTGCGATACAGGTTTACCTAGTGCAGGATTCACAAGCCATCACTAAACCGTATTGTCTAGTAACTGTATATTATACATATAGTACACATATACAGGGTGTCCCAAAAGTCAACGTCCAACCGAAAACCCAAGCTAGGCCTAGTTGTGGGGGCTCTCAAAAAAAAAGAAAAAAAAATCTATCTCATGTATAGCCGTGGTGGTACCGGCTTAGAATAGTACTCCCCCATCACTACCCGCGGGTGCCGTAAGAGTCGGCTAAGGGATCACGTACCAGAAGGTGGGCAGCAGCGCCTTCTGAAGGTCGGAAATCATACTGCGCTCGCCAACCCGCCTGCCAAGCGTGGCGAGAATTGGCAAATCCCCCCTATATGGGGGAGGCATATGTCCAGCAGTGGATGTGTAATTGCTGAGAAGAAGAAGACACATATATACATACATTTAAGTAATTACATGTTTAGTTTATTAAGGTTATAATCTTTTGGTGAATAAAAAATATTTCTAAATATTTCTATACAATATCTGGAAATCTTTGCACTTATACCATGTCGGAACTTTAGATGAACAGGCCAGGGTGGTACCGGCCTAGAATAGTACTCCCCCATCTCTTCCCGCGGGTGCCGTAAGAGTCGGCTAAGGGATCACGTACCAGAATGTGGGCAGCAGCGCCTTCTGAGGATTGTAAATCATACTGCGCTCGCCAACCCGCCTGCCAAACGTAGCGAGTATTGGCAAATCCCCCCTATATGGGGGAGCCATATGTCCAGCAGTGGACGCACATGGCTGAGAGAAGAAGAAGATGAACAGTTTTTTAAGTAGGGTGTGATTCAAATCAAAACCTAGGTGGTACATAAAAAATAACGTTTAATTCAAAACAATAAAAATATATTTCATCGACAGCATTGATAACTTTGCCTTTTTAAACTTGGTGAGTGCTGAAGCATGAGTTATCTATAAGCCGGTTACAATCGCCTTGTCAGTAGTAGGTTGCTCTCAGTAAACTGAGAGTCTACTTGTGCTTGTGAGAGGCTCTCAACTTATTGTACTCCTTGAGAAGCGGGTGTTTGTCCAAGTATTCTATTAGAATCTTGAACCGCGGTGTCGAGAGGTCTCTATGCCGCGTCAGCCGAACTTCTAGGGTGTGCACTTTGAAAGATAGCTCAGCACTGAAACATTAAGCAGTTTACATATTAAACATCAGGCGATCGGTAATTATACAGGCTGAGCAACATTTTGGCCCCTTCAGGGTAGCTACCTTTTCTTTTGTAGTTAGAAGGTTTTGTTCTTAGGAACCCTTTAGGAAGCCTTCAAAATTAGCCTACCAACTTAAAGAAGTAGTTACATACGAATTTTAATTAAGAACCATTGAATGAGTGACATTGTTGTTTTCACTTACTCGTTTTTTCATAGAAAATGTATGGGAATGGTATTTTTTAATTATTGTCAAAACTTACGATTTGATTTGGTATGTTACTTTGGGAAAAGTGTTCCTGGTTGGAAATAGAGTCTATTAAGACCACCATTTTTTTCGGTAAATGTCATTTTTTGGCGAACCTTACTTATTTTCAAAAAACTAAAATTGGCAATATGTTTTGCTTCAAAATAAAATAGAAGGTTCCTAGAAACAAAACCTTCTAACTACAAAAGAAAAGGTAGCTACTCTGAAAGGCCAAAAATTTGCCCCATCCTGTATAATATTAGTCCATAAAATACATCACTGCTTAATTCACAGGCATGCCATTCGCCGGGTTCCTGTACCTATAGGTTTAAGACCAATAGTCAATGATGATATGTTCTTAAAAGGTAGATGTCGCACAAGCGCGCGGAAACTGAGGCGGCAAAGTTAAGTCAATTGTAGTAATTTTCATTGCGACGCGTATTTCAAGAGCAAGTCTAAATATATAGCTATCCTATTCTATATTATTTGTACCGTATTATCTGTCGCAGTAAGCATTTTTATGTCGTAAAGTAACAAAATCTGAGCACCGCGCAGTATGAATATACGTCAGCTTTAGTAAAACATCATTGCCAATAGCACTTTATGTGAGAGTTCGCACATCGAAATAGATATGACGGCAGTACTGCTATCTCATCTATTTCTACAGAAGGGTATGATTTCCGGTAAAATTTCAGGCACATGAGACTTACCAACTTTATGCGTTTGTGTCTCACCTTTGCTAGCCTTTGAGTGCTGCCCGAACTTATGATATGGAAGCATGTATTTTCGGAAATATATCTAATAGCAATAACAGCAAACTAGGTATTTTCGCATTTCGCATACGAAAATATGCAAAAACAGCGAAGTAAGAAGAATGATAGAAAATATGTTTATTGAACACAACAAAATATACAGTTGGAAGTATCACACGAGTACACCGAATCAATTTTTAATTTTAATTAATATAATTTTAAATTAATCATATACATAATATATAGAGAAGTAATAAAGAAGTAATTAATATATAAAACATATACCTTGCAACGAAGTACGCGCTTTCCTTCTCGGGAGTAAGTATAAACTGATTTGCAAGATACCACAGCCTCTTGCTTTTGTATTCTGCGTTCAGCTGGAAAAGAGAAAAAGTGAATTAATGCCACAAGTATTTTTCTGTATATACTTATGCTAAGGCGTCCATTTCCATGAAATCTATTATCTAATTGCCGAAAGTCGATTAGATAATATAGGTTATATATGAATAGAAATGATCTCATTTAGGGTTTTCGGCTATACTAACCTAACGTTAGTGATAGACATTTGCTTATGCTGACCTGTGTCACAGGTTGTTATAACCTACTAGCTACGCTTCGCGGTTTTACCCGCGTGATGATGACCGATGATGTTGAAAAGTAGCCTATGTGTTATTCCGGGACCTGAAGTATCCATACACCAAATTCACGAAATCGGTGAAGCCGTTTGAGCGTGCAAAAGTAACAAACATACACACAAACTTTCGCCTTTATAATATTAGTAGGATTTCAGGAACCAGTCCCTCACAAAGCTAGGTTTATTATAAGAGATTAATATTGTGTATCGCATTAACGCTTATGCTAGGCAGAACTTCAGTTCAAATATTTGAAGGAAAAAATTCGGCTGCTAGTGGGACTTGAACCGAAGTTCTGCCTAGCATAGCGTTAATGCGATACACAATATTAATCTCTTAAAATAAGGGTAGGGTGCCTTCGTTTGATACGATATCAACTGTAATGTTGGTCTATCAGTCCTATTAATTAATTGTTCATACAATTAAAGGTAGATGGCGCTAATAACATCACCGCAAGATGTTAATAAGGAAGGAAGTAATTCGGCCCTAGTGGTATGGGCTGCTATAGCTTAGTTGGACAAAGCTACAGGTAGGTTTATTATATTTGTATCCCCTATAATGTACCTACATTAATTATCGAAACCTTTTGTGCGGTGAAAATAAACAATTATTTGATTTGATATTATAACCAATTGCTTACTTCGTCAAATCTCTCATGCACCAAATTTTGCCGAGCCAACTGTTTGGCCTTGAAGTCATTGATACATTGCTCCCTTACTAGTGAAGCTTCTTTCACAGTAAGAAGTTTCCCGGTGCCGTGGCCCGAACCAAACATACGTGCTAAGTATGGAGCTAGAGGGTCGATTTCAGCTTCTATCTCTCTTTCTACTACTTCAGCTCTTTGGGTTTCCTGGTAAATATTATTAATAAATTAATAAATATGTTCGTTTCATTTTTGAAATGTATTGATAGTTTTATTGTTAGTTGTGATGAAACCTATGTCCTGGATTGCCATGTTGAAAAAATCTGGAAGTTACTGATACATAAATATTCACCACATACCAAAATTCATACTTGGTTTTTGGATTCATACATGTTTGGTATTTTTTCAGCTGAATACTTATAGCAATATCGAAAAGCACCATCGTCCATTTCTTACAATAAAGTCTGTAACAGGCTTACTGCAGGGATCAACACTGCTGGGCCAGAAAAAGGAAGGTCGAGACGTTATTATCGAGTATATTTTAATTTAAGACTACGAATTACACATATCGTAATTATTTGTTTCCTTTCGTATACGTATTCTGGTCCGTAATACGTCAATAGCCTTTGATATGCTTGCCTGAACCTAAGATATTGTGAAATTTAAAAAAATTCAAATTTTTTGTAAATATTTTTTCTTCACTATTTTTAGTGACACATGGGATCAATTGTCATTGTGGTGTAGGTATGTTCACCGATGTCTTCACCCGCTACTATAATATCGTGTAGCATTTTTCAGTTTTTGACTTGTAACTCAAAAAGTGCTTCCGATTTTGATGAAATTTAAATGGGACCACACGAAAAGCAACAACTTTCAAATAAAAAAAGAACGATCAAAATCGGTTTACCCAGTCGGAAGTTATGCGGTATAATATCGTGTAGGTATAAGCACGCATTTTACAGTTTTTGACTTGTAACTCAAAAAGTGATGTTCCGATTTTGATGAAATCTAAATGGGAGAACACGGGAAGCACCAGCTTTTAAATAAAAAACAACGATCAAAATCGGTTCACCCAGTCGGAAGTTATGCGGTAACAAACACAAATAAAAAAATAAATAACAACATACGGGTCGAATTGAGAACCTCCTCTTTTTTTGAAGTCGGTTAAAAAGAAATAGGATTTTTGGAAGCTCTAACCTGTTCTTTCCATCCCTTCTTCGCTGCATCATTCCTTTCTGTATCAAACAACGCAACATGTAGCATAGGCTCTATAAGTTCTTTGTGCCTTTGTCTCAGGTAGCCATTGATATCCGTCTCGCGGTCTCGTATGTGTTTATTCGTTTTATATTCCAAATCCATATTGTCACAAAGAGCGTAGTATATGTCTAGGGGTCGAGGTGGCTTCGCGCAAGCATCAGCCTGAAAAGGAATGGAGATTATGTTAAAAAGCATCATTATCGCATTACGTAAGTATACGTAAGTACGATAAGTTACACATCACGATACTAGCACAGGAAGCGATGATAGCTCAGCGGGAGGCGCGTCGGCTGTCAAACTGACGGACACTGGTTCGATCCCCAACAACAGCTTGAGCTTCCGGTGAAGGTAACACCGTTATCAAATCCCCAGCATGGTGGTAGGGTACTTTTGAGTACCCGCCTGGCTAGCTACCACCCTCATGTTTGAAAAACTGTCATCAAACACATAGTTTGTTCAGGCAGCAGTCTTTGCGAGAGCCAGTGAGCATTCTAGTTCTAGCGTCATAACATCTTCGACCACATAGTTACTGACCATCAAGTGAGCTAGTGGTCAAACGCTAGATCTATACGGTATAAAAGAAATAGGAGAGAAACCAACACATCAGCCTTATCATTCCATCTTTAGATTTCTATTTCCTATCCTTATCATATTAGCCATAGGAGCTTTGATGTCCACTAGGACCGATTAGCAGCTGTCTATGTTCAGCTCCCTTTGGGATCTGTATCATATTCTCGGTATGTCTTGTCGATCCGCGTTGTACACTCAAAAACTCTCATTTATTTACTTGTCTCCTCTGAGATCAGCCCTGCATAATATGTTGCCTGCTCATTGCCATTTCAAATTGCCAAATAGCTGAACTATATTCGCAACTTTCGTCTTCTACAGATCTTATTTCTTAATCAAAGAAAAACGCTGAGCATAGCCTGGTCCAACCTCATTGTGAGATTTTGAGCTTATGTACTTTCTTATGTAGCCTATATATAATTAGAATTGTTGTTACAGTTAATTTGTAATCACAGGGTGCCAATTCTCTTAATTATTAAGACAATCCATTCATAAACAATGCAATAGTCGCTCAAATGATATCATAAATAAACATGAAATTCCGTTAAAATAACAATTGCATTGTAGACAATTGAATTGCGGTAGAAATTAGATCTGTGTAGCCGTTACAACTATACTCCAAGTGGAATACCATAACTAGAAAAAAACGACGATTCATTGAAAATCTATGAGCAACGTATTAGTAGAATTGATACCCTGGTAATACTGACTGATTGAACATTAAATGGTATATAAAAAAACTTGAGGTATTTTCAATGTAAAGCCATAGTGGTGTTTCGCGAACACTACCATTCGAAGTTTAATTTGACAATTGACCTCTTTCTCGAATACTGGTCCTGTCGAAATCTTCCAGTGCAACAAAGTTATAAATATACTAACAATATATCCAGAAGTTTTATCCGGGTAATACAGAATTTTGCCTCCTGTTTCAGCCAAATTTGGCTTTATAAAGCTCCTTGTGTCATTTGTCACAAAATTATACGCGTAATGGTATAGCAGTTCTATGGTGTTTTCTTGGATATGAAAGATTTTCTTCCAGATGTCCAACTTCGCTGGTATGTCTTCATTGCGACTGAAGGTTTCTATTATGTCTTCAACTGACCGCTTTGGTTCGGCTTTGGTTCCCTCTGTGTACGTTATCATTCGGGATTCCAACCTGCAATTATACGAGTACCATTGCTTTTTTTTTGCGCAGGGTATTGGCCGTGCGAGGCAACATGTTGACTCGCAGATTTTCCCGCTGTACAGACCAAGTCAACATTACGTTATTTAAGGCTTATTGTCAAGGGTAACATTTATTTATTGATCTTTTATTTATTTATTTATCACACTCAGACCCCCGCACTAGGATTCCCTGTATCGCGGGAGGCATGGACACACACAATAACAGCACACAAACATCCAAGACCCGGGACAAACATCTACACTCATCGCACAAATGTTTGCCCCTGCCGGGATTCGAACCCAGGGTTGCGGTGACACAGAAGTCATGTCGATGACACAAACCACTGCGCCACGGGACCGTCATTGCTTGTACTAAAGGTTCGTTTGTTTAGAAGTAATTTTTAATGCTAGTTAATTCAGAACTGCGTAATATACAAAACGATATCAAGAATATTCGTATATTACATACAATATGTAATCATATATACAGCAAGTACCGATCTTTTACTTATTAACGGTATACTTACGAATAAGCCAATTAATCAAATTATAGTCATTTTATCGAAATAGCTTTGTTCGTTCGTCCTGTTAATGAACATTGATGGCCTAGGGACATAACCCAAACAAATCTACAAAAGCATTGTCAGCAGTCTTTAGCGGAAGACAAGTTTAGTTTCAGTGAAAAGTGAGGTGCAGACTTTTTTTTCAGTCTTAGGACGTCCATTGCTGCGAATAGGCTTCGCATAGGTACCTGTTTACGCCAGCTTATCAGACCAAACTATGCTTGAAAAGGCCATAATCTTTCTACCTCCACATTTAGCCAAATCTTTCTCGGCTGCCAAAAGTGACATACAGTAGTAACTATAAAGTAATCCATCATCGTTGTAAGTGACTCCTGCTTCTATGTCAAACTTAGATGTTGACAACGAGGCCGTTAGTGCCTGTAATACCTGGTCGAGCAATATTCGATGGGGTTGGCGATCGCAGCGCGGAACTTATAGAATTATTGCTTCTTTGTTCGTGTCAGAACCTCACCTGTCATCTCTGTCCGTATAATATTCGTTGAAGGTGAGTGGCGTGCATTCAAGTTTGGTGAGGTGGTCTAAGCGCGCGTAATAGTTGAACTCCAGGACTCGCACGCCCTCCACTGAGGTCACTGGAGCATCTATTGCGTATGTGTGTTCTGCAAGTAGAATATAAAAAAAAAATGTACCAAAAAATGGAACCGACTTCAACACTCAAAAGTATGAAATAACTTGTTGAAGTTGGTACCATGATAGTTCAAAGTAACTGATATCAAAATATTGTGCTCATGGTACCGACTTCGACAAGTTATTTCATACTTTTGAGTGTTGAAGTCGGTTCCATTGTTTGGTATTTTTTTTTTTCATTCATTTTAGTGACCTTTGTTACTCATGGGATCAATTGTTATTGTGGTGTAGGTATGTTCACCGATGTCTTCACCCGCTACTATAATATCGTGTAGTATAAGCACGCATTTTTCAGTTTTTTTACTTGAAACTCAAAAAGTGCTCGTCCGATTTTGATGAAATTTAGATGGGACTACACGGAAAGCACCAGCTTTTAAATAAAAAAAGAACGATCAAAATCGGTTCACCCACTAGGAAGTTATGCGGTAACAAACACAAATAAAAAATAAATAAATAAAAAGCATACGGGTCGAATGAGAACCTCCTCCTTTTTTTGAAGTCGGTTAAAAAACACATAGCATCACGCCTTCATATTCACAGTTCTATTTGATACGATATGTTTTACATACCTATATTACAGATATGGACCTGCCGAGAAAAAACCAAAATGGACCATTGAGCCTACTGAGCCTATTGAGACATACTGGGTTTTTTTTAAAAATTTAAATTATTAAAATTATTTTTTTTTAAATTTTATTTAAATATAAACCATCAAAGAAACAATATAAACAGATGAAAAAACTAATCCCTGTGATCCCAGCCGTTTATGAGTACCTGGTGCAGTGACAAACGTGTAGGAACAAAAAATAATATATACCCATAAATATAGAGCTGCCTAGGCTACATATATTGTTGGCTCACAGATGCTGGTATAGCGAGTGTCAAGTCTATTAATGTGGAGATTCATTCCGGTGAGAGTCCGTTAAGAGCCATAATTTGAAGAAGAAGAAGAAGAAGAGGCCGACTCGATGCTAATAAAACAGCCACGTCAAAAATCCGTAATCTGTTTAACGGCCTGAATCTATGTTCTTATTCAGCTTACAGACTACAAAAAAGCACGCTATGTCATTAAATCTAGAATTGAATCAAGATTGATTCAATATTGACGAGTTAAAAATAGTAGACTACCAAAGCTGTCAAAATCGGCCATTGTGAGGCGAGCACGTTGCCATATTCAACAGTAGACTTAGGCCCAAAGTTACAGTTTCATACTACTAATCATTAATATTTATAATAATTAGATATATTAAAGCCCATAATTTTAAATTGCATGGGATAGGTATTTTTTCTGATTTTTCTCGTGATGGTTACGATCAATTCTGTCACCCCGTTTCGGCTTGACGTTGAGTTCTGGGACACCTGTGTACCCTGTATACTCGGGAACACCGATAGAGGACGCTCGTTCCACATTTTGTAAGTGTATCTCGGATTAAATCACAAGTTTGCAAATTATGATTTGAACTGAGAATCCCAGATAATTTGGTTGATGCAAGTGGGCCGGCTGTCGTACGGCGTTTGGCGTGACGTCCCGGCTAGCACAGGCGAGACGGGACGTCACGTCTTGACGTGCTGGACTGTCAAACGCACCGCACCCAATAAAGGCATCAGAAGCCGACAGAATTTATCGATCGTGATATCGACTACGCGTAAATGCCACGTTATACCCGTAGAAACAGTATGAGTAATTATGAGCGCAAGTGGGCCTAATTCTAATATTCTCTGTGGAAAAGTATCTCAGAATCGGGATCGTCACAAAACCGGTCCGGTTTCTTACTAGATTATAATACAAATAATACGTATATGAGTACTTACTGAGAAGATGATCCTTCCGGCCAATCCCGAATATTTCTCGTACTTCCTTCTTAACGTGATCCACTTTCACTGATTCCATCTTGTCTACCCTATGTTCGTACCACTCGTAGCTGAAATTAATTATGTACTTTATGAAACAGGTTTTAATTTTGGTTTCAGTCACAAATAGCACAATAGGATGGCAAAGTAACAAGAACGGGCTATTTTCTGTCACCAAACTCAAGCCCCAATTGCTCCGTAAAGTTTCTAACTTTTTTCTTATAAGCATAAACGGGTACGAGGAAAATGAATAACAATGCTCTTCTTTATGGTCGACTAAACTTTGGTTTCTCATATACAACATTAACATAATTAACAGGTATTATCCTAGAATAGATTATGATCAATACTCATGTTGGTCACCGATCAGCTAGACAGACGACCTGACTAAGATGGCAGGAAAGGGATGGATTCGGGCCGCGACCGGTTGGATGCGGTTCTCGTGGAAAGCAATGAGGGATATCTATGTTCAGCAGTGGACGTCCTCTAGCGGAGATGATAATGATGATGTAGTACTTACGTCAATAGCGGTATAGTAAGTGCGTAGTCTTCAAAAATCCGAATCCTCTTCACGATGCCATCCCGTTCAGAATATGGCGCAAACTTTTCCATCAGAACTTTCTTATAGTGAATCACTTTGTGGCTGCCGGGGTATCGTTGTTCGTATTCTAAAAGTACCAGAGAGTTTGAACTGCTACATTATACAAGTACAATACTCAATTTTGCTAAATTGTGGTACAATCTACTATTTTCTTACCATCAGCTGAAATGTCCAGCTTCTCGACCCAACTAGCAGGAACATCCAAGTGTTTTTCACTATCGACAGCTGTCCTTTTCTCTGATAAGTCAATGCCAACTATATTCCTTCTGTGGAATGGTTCGCCTGCAAGTAGATGTTCCCAGCAAGAGAGGTCAGTCAGATCGTAGCTAAGGCTGCCGAGGCCTTCATCATTCTTTTGTAGGTTTGCCTATGAAAAGTTATAGAATGAATACAGTGTATGTTGGGCAGATAAGTAGTTAAAGTGAACTGAGGTAAAGCTTCATACAACGAGCATGTGTGCGTGATCACTGGCCGCTTGTCATTGACGCGGCGAGACTGGATAAATCCGGTTTACACTGGCACAGCCAGTGGACAATCTAAGTGTTAGTGCGACGCGCGTTTTTTGTTTTGCTAGTTGTCAATTTTGCACGTTCTTAAGAAGCTTTGCCACTGTTCCGTTTATCTACTCATGTGGTGTTGGGTAAAACTGCTGTGAACAAAATGCACTGACAAAGAATGCTCTAAATTAAAAAAAATAACACAATTCAGTTTGCATTCACTTGAGAAATGCATACAGTTGCGAAGTCGGTTGTCAAAGTGAAATCAATTCATGTCCGTATTCGCTATTGGCGTAAAATTAGTAAATTTAGATTTTTATAGCTTACTGAGGACGATCTCGTCGAAATCGAAAATCGAATTCTATGCCTAGCTTGATTATATCTTCAATCACACGTCACTGACCATCACTATTAGGCTGCGTTTCAATTTGGGCTCACAGTGCACACGTTCGTACGTAAGTATTTGGCAGTTCCGAGATGAATTTAGTGCTCAAAGCGCTCAGAGCTCAATTTGAAACACACCCTTAGCCACCACTTATTTATTGAAGTTTATAGCTTTTATATCTTTTTGTCTATATCTGTCTTGTCAGCATGTTGCCTTTCCTTTAATTATAATATATTAATGTTTATTAATCATTTCCTTAAACATAACAAGGATGGTGAATGACTTCAACACCCTGCCCGTCTGGAGCATTCATGGAATCATAATATTAATAATTTCAGTGGATGCGTGAAAAAATTTCAGCCTCATTCCCAATTAATTTGTCACTGTCATTCGGTAATCTTCTGTGTTAGGTCTAACATTAATTGTTCGTAAAGTTAAATATGGAAAAATAATGATAATAATGATCGGAATAAACTTTATTAAATTTATTACGAGGATTTTTTTTCGCATTTTGGCTGAAATTTTCCCCGAATCCGCTGAAATTATTAATATTATGATTCGATGAATGCTCCAGCTTGGCAGGCTGTTGGAATCATGAATAATAATACAATCATTATTATGTACCTAGACAGTGGATGCATCAAATCTAAAGTGAACTTACATAATAATTTTCATGGTTATAAATGCTTTCGATGTGATGATACTTCTTTGAATCTAGAGGGTATTCATTTCCCTCACTCGGCTCTACGAAGAAAGGTGTCTCCACGTGCATGAACCCTGGCAGGATCAAAACCCATGCGTGGGTACGCCAACCGTCGATTTTGTCCTCGGGCGGCTGCTCCAATTCCTGAGAATTGACAGCAAAAATAATTTGTTAAAATAAAAGGATTATCACATATGTTTGCAGCACTTGTGACGAATGTGGCTCGGTGCATGCAGTTGCCCCAAGGCTTTTGTGCTGAGTGTCTACCTTTTGTAAAATAGATGGCCTTATGGTAATCGATCACCGTCATCTATGAATAACTGTAAAACTGCGGGCATAACGATACATTGCCAATCCTTTTTAAGATTCTGCTAACTCTCATTTCGAATAATCCCATATTGTTACTACTCAGGAGCTACTCGGGATTACCAAGGTATGTGTCCTACATTTTGCAACTGAATGGCAAAAACGGTATCTATGTATATCGATACACTACGGTATGTCGGTAGTATCACTGTGCGAGTTGGTGACTCCCATGAGCCAATAACATGTGGATGAGCTTTAAAACGGTGTCGGCTAGTGCGGTGGTGATACCGTGAAGCCAGAATAAGGTTTACGAGCTCTTCAGAGCACTCCCTGTTGTACTCGTATATACAGTAGAAAATACACAGAGACCGAATATCTCTAGATATACTGTGAGGGTTTATATTGTATTGTAACTAATTTCACGCAATCCAACTACATACCAACGTAAAATACGATCGAATACGCATAAGAAAAAACATTTTAACAAAAAATGCAACCGACTTCCAACACTCAAAAGTGTGAAATAACTTGTTGAAGTCGGTACCATGATAGTTCACACAAAAGTAACTATCATCACAATATTGCGCTCATGGTACCGACTTCGACAAGTTATTTCACACTTTTGAGTGTTGAGTCAATTGCATTTTTTGTTAAAAAAATTTTTTTTCACCCTTTTTGGTGACCTTTGCTACTCACGGGATGCATTAATTGTCATTGTGTGTTCTGCGCGTCTTCAACCTCGACAATAATATCATCAAGATACGCGTAGCACTTTTCAGTTATTGGAGTATAACTCAAAAAACGCTTGTCCGATTTTGATGAAATTTAAATGAGATCACCACGAAAGTATACTCTATGTATTGTATATATATAACAAAAAAGAATCATCAAAATCGGTTCATAAACGACGAAGTTATCCGCGAACACACATAAAAAAAAAATTATATACGGTCGAATTGAGTAACCTCCTATTTTTGGAGTCGGTTAAAAAAAGTAAAAGGGCACAAATACGTCTCGCACACCATTGATGCTTCCCTCAAACGCCGCATCTGTAGTAAACACCGATTTGTATAGAAATGGTTTTTATAGCGCTTCTGCTCACCCCTAATCGAACTTGTAAAATAATTTATAGGTAGGTCACGCGTTTATGACTATTTACTAAGGACTTAACAGGTGCTGATGACATTACAGAAGCGCGAGAGAGCTAACAAATACATCTGACCCGGCAACCCATAGAAAATGAGCTTGAGACCATTTTAAGTAATATAATAACATTTTAGGTCTAAAGAAATTTACCAATAAACAAACTGCATTCATTACCTAAATAAGAAATATCACCATTTATGTGACTTATAATAACCATAGTGCGCAATGACCGGCCATTTAATTTAGAATTGATCTTTCAGTTTCCTTTACTTACTATTTGGTGTATTTTTAGGTTGTTATCATTTGTTAGTTGCTATAGCTTGAAGTCAGGAAATAGAAATCGGTTCAACACTTCTGTGTATTTTCAAGAAAATGTTGTATTGATCTTGTATTTTTATACTTTTATAAATTTAGTGTTTTCTCTTTTTATTTTATTTCCTAAATAATGTGTTTAATGTGTTCAATAAAGTGTTTATGATTCATAGTAAGTAGGTTTCTTCAAATGAATGGTAATACAGACGTGATACCTAAGTTAGAAAAATACACCTAGTTTTTCTACTCACAGCTATCCGCCTGCGCCGTTCATTTTCGATCTTGTCTGCTTCTGCTTGCAGCTTATCGGCTTCCTTCTTTTCCATCTCTTTGCAGTACTTCGAAGTCAGATCTGGTAGCGGCACAAGACGGTATCGTGGTTCCTCAGTCGGCTCTGGAGGTACTTCTATAACCTGTGAGAGATAATCTGTCGTTCAATAATGAATCATTTAATTTCGGTTCGGTCGTATTCGTTAATCATGTTTCGAAGTTAGTTACGGGAATGGTATTAATGGGTAACATTTCTGTGATGAGCAAAGATGTTTGTTCTCGGGTCTTGGATGTTTGTGTATTATGATTGTGTGTGTCTATGCCTCCCGCGACACAGGGTATCCTAGTGCGGGGGTATGAGTATGTAAAATAAAAACAATAAAAAAATGAATCTACCTTTGAAACCAGTGGCCTAAAAAAACTATAATTCTGTTACCAAAAGCTTCTTTATGCTCCAATCAATTAAATGTGTTACTATTGCAACCATCGACATAAGGAAAGTAAATGGACAGGCCCAGCACATACATTATAAGTATATATTATCAAAAATAACTAGTCAAAACAAAAACGTTCTCGTACTTCGTTTAGGGTTGGCGAGCGTCAGCATGTAAGCTGACCTTGCATCTATCCTTGTCGGACTAAGTAGTTGGGTTTAGGGTCGAGTTTCCTCTCTAGCGTCGCTCGTCTCCTGGACAAAATCTGAGTCGAAAATGCGCGAATTTTCTTTTTTTTTTTATAACGGACTAATGCTGGAGGAGGGGGCGCGAAGTTTGTTCCGCGACCACCCTTTATAGGTATTATTTTTTTGGCTTGTGCCCGTCCAAGTTGCAACGTAATGTAGTATTTGATTGGAAATATTCGTGAGTTTGACACGTTTTTATTAAAATATATTATAAGTACATGAATTCTGTAACGTTTTGCTATCCCTCTTTTCACGAATGTCATAAACTTGCTGATACAAGAACCTATGTCTATGTTAGAAATGACTAAACGCTGTTTACCACATGGGGTATATACACGGCGTCACCGGACTTTTGGCAAGTGCAGAGGCCACTCAGCCGATTATGGGTTGGGATGAGGATGGGGGGGGGGGGGGGGAGCGACTAGCGCAAGGGCACCTCAAGGGTTCGGACCTCGGCTTGGGCTATCGCCTAAACACGGTAGCGTCTGGACGTTGCGGGCTATGGCGCGTCCTATCGGTTGGAGACCCACAAGATGGGTAGTAGCTGAGTGATGAGTGAGACGTCTAATAGAGGGCCTGCGGCACAGTGGTCTACGGCGGGCTTGGTGCCTTACCGTGAAGCCAGCGAGGACCTACAAGAACCTTCTTTCTCATTCGTTATATCCGGCCAATCTGTTCTGTATGAATCATATCACCATACACCTGTCTCTGCATATTCTCATTATCCTTGTTAGAGTTACATCTGCGATCAAGGTACCATAATATACACAATCACAATAGCAAATATTCCAAAACCACCTTAGTACTTACGTCATATCTAGGGTCAAGTTCCCACTGTCATAAAGACGAATATTTAATTCTAGAATAGTGTATACCTTTCTCTCATCTGGAATTTCCTGCCACCAATGATGTTTTACTAATGATGACGTATATTCACACTGCGCGGTGCTCAGATTTTGTTCCTTCACGACATAAACATGCTTACTGCGACAGATGATTCAGTACAAATAATATAGAAAAGGAGCTATATGTTTAGACTTGCGCTTGAAATACGCGTCATAATGAAAATTATTACAATTGACTTAATTTTGCCGCCTCAGTTTCCGCGCGCTTGTGCGACATCTACCTCATATAAACATACAATATTGCCTGCCACTCAGTTCTGTATATGTATCCTATCTCGCTCTCCACTTTCCACAGTCCACTACCACCTTAATACGTCATATCTGGGAACAAGTTCCCACAGTCACAACGACCAATATTTAATACTAGAATAGGGTGTGGGTACCTCTCTCTCATCCGGTATTTCCGGGCACTCTGTTCTATAGCGTATCGCCATACAAGTGTCCCGCTCTGCACATCCTACTACGACGTATGCATCATATCCGGCCCCAATAAGCCAGGATACGCACACGTGTGCCAGCTCAAAGGGGTTGGCGCTTCGGCGGACGATGGCCGTGAACGGAGACATTAATCTTTCTGGCTGAAATAAAATAAAATAATTATTTATATTATATTTGCAAGAAATTTCAAGTTTCAAATTGAAAACTCTCCCTTCGGAATGAACAAGTGAAACATTTTTATTTGATGTTCCTCTTTACATAATAATCAGGTTATGGGCTATATATATAATAACACCAAAATTATAAGAACTCTTATGCTATGTTGGGGTTATTAGAACAACCCCCCAATACTACTAAACTATTACTAACTATTATGATATATTTCAATAACCAATATTTCATATTGATCTGATTAATCGTATGACCGTCGGTTTTCAATCATACATAGAAATATTACAAACACACAAACGCCATTTAACCAATCTGCCCAATTTCTATTGTATGTTTTATGTACCTGATGTCAAGTGATCTATGATGTTCGCTTTGCTCGGTCACTAAATATGTTGAGATTGTAAAGTTGAAACTACATAGTCGCAACTTTACGTCAAAGAAAATATTCGGACCTACTACTAAACGTTGTCGCCGCCATAAACACAATATACCGTTAAAGTTTTTATCTAAATGTGCTCTTAAGCAAGTCCATGCAGATTTAACACGAATCATTAATTAATGTAAAATTGGTTTGAAGCATGACAAATTTTGTTTGGGGTTTTCGACAAACTTTAAAATGAGGTATAATTACTATTATTAATATATTTTGGCGGTGGTGTACATATACAAATCATTTTAATCAGAAATTGATTACCATAGGCCTTCAAAATAAAGCTAAGATGTTTTATTAAGTAAGGGCAGTGAAAGCGGGATTATAAATTATGATAGAGTAAAATATGTTTCAAACTTATGGTTTGCGCTTTCGATGATAATCTTTGGTAGGGCAGTTAAAGTACCACCATTGCTCTACAGTACCGCCGTACATTCTCTTTCTACATATACAGCCAAACATGAACCAATGCTGTAGAAGGTTCTGCCATTTTCACAATCACAAACTACGAAGCTTACGAGGTACGTGGAAATGTCAAAAGATGGCGCTATTATTAATTTTTATATTTTTGCGTGCTTTAAGAATATGATGAAAGTGAAGGAAGTAATAGAGTTATGCCAGGAACGCAACAAGTGGAAGTCAATCTCTTTGTTTATCTGTGTAAAATATAATTTTCTTTTTGAAAACTTCCCTTTGACAATGCTGTATATGTACCAAGACTTTGAACTGCCCAAATGAAAAAAAAAGATTTTCTTTTGTAATTTTTGTTGAAATACCAATTTAGCAACGTACCTAATAACTTCTAGTTTTATAACTATAACGACAGACCTCTACTACGGAGACGTGAAAAATGTCTAACATTTATGTATATAAGTACCTACCTATCTATCTAATTTATATTTAATAATCTGAAAATATACCGTAATAAATGAAAAAAATGTTTATAATTACAAAATACGTTAAAACTCACATTAGAATGAGAACTTATACCTCCTCTTTTTGGGAAAGTAACATTTTAATCAGTTTTCTCCTATCCACTTATTAATACATACCAGTCAATAGGTCCTTGACCTTAGAAAAAATAGAGATAACTTTATTGTGCAAGATAGAACTATTAAGTTTGTAACCAAGCAAACAAATAGAAAAAAGAATAAACTTCTTCCCGCCATTACGCCACCACAGATTCATAATCTATTGTACACGACAGGGAGGGAATGAGGAGACACCCCCCACCCTACAAATTGAATCCAAAGTTGAGCGAAAACAAAGTCAGTATCCACAACTTTTGCTTCGACTTTCACTTTTCATTGAAAACTTTTCAACACTTTCGTTAGCAATTTTTCTTTTACTGCCTTTTTATGTTCTCCAAAGTTTATTTGTTACTTATATTGCTAGAGTGCTTGCTTATTGAGTATTTGATTAATGATAAGCATAGGTTACCTAGTCAATCTTTCTATAATTTTAATCTAATAGCACCCTAACTATAACAAGGCACTAACAAAACATATACATATATACGTAGTTATAGTTAGTATCTAATATCATCCCAATTGACTGGCCGGTTGGCGCAGCTGGTAGCACTTTGCCTTCTGAGCCGCTGGTCCCGGGTTCGATTCCCGGACAGGTCAAACATTTGTGTGTATGAACATGTCTGTTTGACCTGTGTCTGGGTGTGTATATGTATATAAGTATTTATATAAGTATATATCAGTCATCAGGTTACCATAGTACAGGCTCTGCCTAGTTTGGGACCAGAAGACCTTGTGTGAAAAAAAAAAAAATCTTGTACTAACTCTTCCTAGTGCAAATATGATTTAATTAAAAGATAGATTAGGGTAGCCATTTAGAGTTAATTGTTAACCTGCTATTATATATAGGCCCAAAAAGATACCTAGTACGCTACATAACTTGGGTATGATAAGCTTAGCATAAAATGTTTTCATATCTAAGCTTAATACGTCTATATTATTTATTGTAAGGCTTCTGTACCAACTCATCCTTGTGAAACATGAATAAATTATCATATCTAGATATTATTTTTTATAAATTGATACATTATGTAGCAGCAACTAAAATCTTAGTGTTTTTATTCAAAGCGATTCGCCCTGGAACTTCTCGACCATGCGGACGTACTGATTTACCCACCTTTCAAGCTGTATCTTCTTCTTCTCAGCAATGGCAAATCCACTGCTGGACATATGCCTCCCCCATATTGTCAATTTATTATGCCAATTTTCTCCACGCTTGGCAGGCGGGTTGGCGAGCGCAGTATGATTTCCGATCCTCAGAAGGCGCTGCTGCCCACCTTCTGGGACGTGATCCCTTAGCCGACTCTTACGGCACCCACGGGAAGAGATGGGGGTATATTATTCTAGGCCGGTACCACCACGGTGTACCGAACCCGAAAGGCATACCAAAATGCTGGCACATATTTGGCTCAACGAATCAGCATTGCAATTCAGCGTAGCAATGCCTCTAGCATTCTGGGCACGCTGCCGGCCGGTAGCGGGTTAGAACATTTGAGTTATCTATAGGCCTTTTGGATTGCTCAAATGTTATTGTAGTAGCTGTATCAAAAACTATGAAATCCTCAATTAAAAATACCTTTAAATGTTGAATCATGTCTTGTCTTATGCCTTTTATGTAATTACCTGACATGTGTAGTCTCATATTAGAAATATTTACCCCAGACGTTTTTCGGTTTCTTAGGGCCAACCAAAAGTTAAACTTCCGATTATCAATTAACCGTCAGTTAACTGTATGATAAAACCTGTTTGACAGACGTGTTAAATTTTGGTAAACTCCACCTTTAGTTAGATAACGACGAGATAATAAATATAACCGACGACGCTCGGTTATATTTATTATCTTAAAGGTCCTTGCTAAATGCTCTGTAGTTTCCAGTAAAAAGTTTTTTAACAACTTATTTACCCACGTTGTATTAATTCATGTATGGACGTTTATATAATTTAAGTTACTAATTCAGCGACTCGTGTTTTAGACAATACATATGAGATAATATTGGATTCGAATGTCGTCAGTTTAAAAAAAATTGGTTGTCTGTAAAGTCGGTTTACGGACGATAGATTTACGTGATAACGTCATAATCATTTATGACTTTGACTTTGACTTCGACTTCGACTTTGAGTTTGACTTTGACTTTGACTTTGACTTTGACTTTGACTTTGACTTTGACTTTAACTTTGACTTTGATTATTTTATGTAATACAAAACTCAGGTGGAACGTTACGCGGAACGTTACGCGGAACGTTACTATTTTTCAAGAGTGTTGCTGGTATTCATCAATTTATAAACGTTATCACGTCAAAAAAGGTACACTACACCTTTATCTATTTCGTGCTTAAGTTTTGTAAGTCCTTGTGTATGCAATAATTCACATACACAAGGATATAAACAGCTTAGGTTACTACATAATATTCAGTTCAAAAGCGATGCAGCTTCTGAGAACACCGCAGAGCTAGTGCAAATTAGAGCGTTCCTAGCTTTGAGTTTCGCTTGACCAAGCGTATTCGGATTTCGAACAAGACGCCCGCACTAGAGACGTGCCTCGGGCAGGCTTGCATGTCGTTATCGATACAAGACTCGCGAGTATCGATTCGAGAGGAGGGTCAGGCGTGAGGGAGGAGGGTGGCAAGCAACGACGACGCCGCGTACGAACTACGGACGCCACTCATGCGAGACCGTGCTGTGCTTCTAATTGAACGCGCTGGGAAAATGTTTATCGATATCGATAACAAATTTTTTTATACTGGCTGAACCTATATACACCTTCTTTCTTGGCTTAACATCATTCTGTTCCCAAATTAGAATCAAATTACATTAATCAAAGAATAGACGCCTTCTTACTAGAGTCGTCTATAGAGTCAGGATCGCCATTTTTGTATTTAGCAAACGGTACCTATCTTTTGTAAAAAAAGTGACGCATGTTACTTAATCTTTATTTCACAATAAGGTTTTTGAAACATGTAAGTATTAACAAATACATATAATGTTTAAAGGAATACTAAAATTTGAAATTTTATATTTAACTGCGGCCATTGTCACGCAAATTATTCAACATATTGAATAATACTTGACTAAAAGTCTCGCAACGGAATATAAATTATAGTCATCCCAGCTGACTCCTGTCTTCACCCACCCTGGTGAACCACAGTATAAATATGTACACATATTTACACTAATCCCTAATTCAACCAAAAACATAGAGCTCGCTAACAATATCGAGACTTCAGATTCTAGAGCATACTTACATTAGAGAGTCTGCAACTAGATGGATTAGTAAATTGTTTATCGACAAAAAAAAATACGGCAACAGACCACAGCGCAAATGGGAGCGCACTCTGAGAACGGCAGTCCGCGCGAGTGATTTGCGCCACCCGCCGTCACTGCCGCCGCGCGGTCGCGACGCGACGTAATCTAGTGGGGTGGTGTTTTAACGTTTATTTATCATCGATATCGATACCGTTTCTGTATTAGGTTCGACTTAGAAATTCGAGACAAGTTTACCCAAAAAAGTAAGTTTACGTAGGCCGGTGAGTTTGATGACATTGTTTGCGCACAAAGGACGACCGTTTTCACTTCGACAGGCATTTGGTGCTCTCTGTGGCAACGATTGTTTGAGCGTGTCAATGCTAGTGTCAACAGCTCCTTTCTCGGGATCGTGGGGAGTAGGTACTCCGTGTGCGGCAAACAAAGGAGTGCTGTTGTCACGCGGCGTCGCCCTCCCGCCGAGCCGCGTGTCCGTGGCGACGGACGGCCGGGCAGCCGCGGGCCAGGGGCCGGCCGCGGATCGATATCGCTCGAGATCTCTCGGCCTACGCGCCCGCCTCGCCGGCCATTTGCCTACCTCGACGCCTCAGGCTCGTGTGTACATAACCCGCCACCCACCCCCAGCCGATACACCCCCACAGATTACCGCCTACAAAGCAAACTTCATTGGTACGTGCATGCAATATGCGCAAGGCGGCCGAATTACGCCTCAACCTCCCCAGCCAGATTGCTTTGATATCCAAGGCAGCCGGAATATAGGGCAGTGCATCCTCTATCTTGACCAAACTATGTCTGGTCTCTGTTTCAAACGTAGTCGCTCCGATAACCAGAGTCTACGCCATCTCTTAACACACAATCTCTAGCAGTTTCAACACAAAGTCTGCATTTCCCAATAGAAAACCGAATAAATAAAAGATTAAAGACTATTAAAGTAGAGCTATTCTCGTATATACGGGAGGTATATACGAGAATAGATCTACTTTATTCTTCTATCTTATTCATCAATCTTCTTCTTACTAACCTACGTAGCTATTGGAAACTTCAATATGATTAAATTGTTACTTATCATAGAATCCCAATGCTTTTAATACTCTAGAGGATGAAAATCTATGGTAAGTAATGTATGCCCGAATATATTCCCGATTATAAAATTGGAACAACCAATAAATTGTAAATATAGCTCTTAAAATTACGCACTCATTAGATATTCTATTGTAAAATTAGGTAATTGAAACAACCTGACAAACAAGTCCAAAGTCTACGTTGAAAGTTAGGTTCAGCAAAAAGTTTTCGTAACTGTGCATTAGTACGAAGTTGCGCACAGTTCGAGAGAATGCTATGCAAACGTAGACTTTCCCTCTTTCGCCGGGACAGAGTGCGCGGAACACTTCAGGGTTATCATCTACGAGCAACTATACAGTTCGTTGGTTATCATACTATTACTCATTTATACGGGAACGTCGGCCCAAATATGCGACAACACTTGTGCATCAATATGATTATTCGATAAATAATTTTTGTTATTGCTTAATTTTTTATTGGTTTACGAAACTGGTTGTAAATATTGCTAGGGAAAGCCAATATTACAAAATGTTTAACTTTTTAAGTAACTAAGGTACAAAATGTGAACGGTACGAAGTTACTATTGATCATTTTAATATCAAGTATATGCTTTAATACACGTGTTTTTATATAAAAAAACAACATAAAATTGGAATATAGAACAAATCAGTTTAGTTTAACATATACGGCTTCTGCAGATTAAAGCTGTAATTAAGATCGCAATTGGATTGATCGATGACTGGCCGGTTGGCGCAGTTGGTAGCACTCTGCCTTCTGAGCCGCTGGGCCCGGGTTCGATTCCCGGACAGGTCAAACATTTGTGTGTATGAACATGTCTGTTTGACCTGTGTCTGGGTGTGTATATGTATATAAGATATATATCAGTCATCAGGTTACCATAGTACAGGCACTGCCTAGTTTGGGATCTGAAGACCTTGTGTCAATGTTGTCCCATATTAAAAAAAATAAAAAAAAATACAGAAATTAAAACTTTCACAGAGATTAAATTCGCCGGAACCTTGACAATCGAGCCCGTTACACATTTATATTATAATTTAAATTTAAAACAGCGTCAAAACCTTATTTTTTTTCATATTAATTATTTGTATTTATATAATAATTAAATATTTAGTTTGCATGGTCAACCAACCCTAATTCCATGCACTTGGCCGATTAATAGTACGACCCTACAATCCGCTGTCGGCACCAGTTCGAACTTGGCATATTATAATGTTTGCTCAATGGACTTTCGGTTTAGTTTTGCTACTATAAAAGTGTTAGTATATTATCATCGGATAATAAAATCACACTAATATTTTTAATGCGAAAGTTTGTGTGTATGTGTGTTAGTAATGTCATAACGGCTTGATAGATTTGAATGAAATTCGGACCTTATGACCTTGATTAATATAAGCTGTTTAATATTCCGAAAAAAATAATTTCTCTGGGATGCAACAAAAACCTAATCTAATATTATAAATGTGAAAGTTTGGATGGATGAATGGACGGTTGTTACTCAATCACGCCAGAACTTTGGATTGGATCTGGTTGAAATTTGGCACAGAGATAAATTACAGTCTAGAATAGCACATAGGCTACTTTTTATCCCGGTAAAATGTATGATTCCCGTGGAATAATTGATATAGCGGGAAAACCGTAGTCCACGCGGGTGAAACCGCGGGGCGCTATAGTATTATAAATGTCAAAATAACTCCGTCTTAAATTGTTTTAAATTGTCTTAAATTCAAATGTGTGAAGAACAAAAATCGTCTAATTGTTGGATTTGAACCCAGGACTACAGAATACCGTCCTGTCGTTTTGCCATCTAAGGGTTCGAATTCATTCGATTTCATTAGAGTTCAGTTGATTCTCTCGAAATAATTTCAAAAAAACAAAACTATTATATACTACACAAACATGTAGTACATGTACACAAGAATCATGTAGACCTTATTTTAAAAATTACAAAATATTGACTTTGACCTCTATATTTATGTTCTAGATGTGTGCGTTTTTGTGTTTAAGAATAATGACCTGTTCCAACTAGCTAGTTCGCTGAAAACTCGGAAAATAAGATCTCAATATATGTATAATTTATATAGACCTACAACAAGATTGACTCTCACTTGTAATAATAGTTATATAATGTGTATTACAATTTATAACAAAATTCCTAATGAATTCAAAGACTTGACATTTAATAGATTTAAGATAAACCTGACGCGGTGGTTAACTTAGAAATGTTTCTATAGTTTAAACGAATTTTTGGACCATAAAATATGACGAAACTGTTTAGCTGATAAAAGTCTGTACTCATTATTAAAACTATTGTATATGTGGTTTATACCAATTCATACGTCTGTAAAGGCAGATTTTGGCAGGACAGAACTATTTTATAACAACATATATTACCCGAAATCTATGAATAAAGTTATTTCATTTCAAACTACTCCACGTCTCGTAGCCGAAGAAGTACGATGAGAACGGTGAGAAGAGAGGTTATTATAGCAGTGAACTAGTAGATCTGCAGGAAGAGGCGAAGTATCAGTTGTCTTAGCGAGACTTACAAAACGAGAGTCTAGTACTGTTTATTTAACTATCTGTCTGTTAGCTTTCTATTATCGACCATCTGCGCCCCGCGGTTTTACTTGAGAACTCAGTTCACCCACGGATAAGTACATTTGTGTGTATGAACATGTCTGTTTGACCTGTGTCTGGGTGTGTATATGTATATAAGTAAATATATAAGTATGTATCAGTCATCAGGTTACCATAGTACTGGCTCCGCCTAGTTTGGGACCTGAAGATCTTGTGTGAATGTTGTAACAAAAATAAAACAAAAAAAATAAATAACCACCAACTTACCACTTTACACCAACCATACTTTTTCTAGGAAGAAAAGAAGCCTTTCCTCCTTTCAGAGTCCCATTAAATTAATATTTGAAAACCTATTCGAATTCAATTACATTATAGTTAGTAAGTGTTCAGCGCGGTACTAATTGTACTTAATGCCCCACGAGCTCTAAATTCTAGTTTAAATTGCTTTGATAACTATTTTTATAAATTTATTCGTTTCTGAAAATCGGCTTTTCTGCAAAATCCACATCAGTCATAATTACCAAATTATAATAAAGAGTTCAACTTCAAAGTTTGACATGATAAGGTTTGGTTTCAGCGGTAGTCCGTAGTACAACCGAGAAGTATAATCTCAACCCACTTTTGATTAAGCATAGTAAGTGTGGTTCAGATTGGTTCATACATTTTTTTTTTTTTTTTTTTATATATTATAAGTTTGCGTTTGACAACTGTCTCACCTGATGTTATACATAAATTTCGCCAGTTACATATACAAGCTTGTATCTATCTTTGGTATACCAAAGATAGATACAAGTGTGTCTCATGTGAACTAAAGTGCATATATGCACTTTAGTTCACATGAGACACAAGAACAGCTGGTAACTTACTGCCACTTCTACTGTTTTAGAGCAAGTAATAAGTAATAATAAGTCTTCAGGTCACGAGTGAATAGGTACCTTCTAGGTTTGCGTGCTAAATCCTAGACAACGTCATCACTTAACATCAGGTGAGACAGATGTCAAACGCAAACTTATAATATGTAAAAAAAAAAAAAAAAAGTAATACCGCAAGGAAGCAATTACATTTTTTTTAAAGGTAATGAAGAAGACTACAGGTTCATTATTCCATGGTTATATTGATTTATTACAAATAAACTAAACATTTTCCACACACAGGCACAGGTATATAGTATGACATAGTACAAAACTGCTCTTACCTTGTGTATGAATTAATATTTTATTAGCGGAGGGGCCGCTGCCGTAAGCGATGAGTATTTCAGAAAAGATTTATCTTTAATATACCATGGACACTTTACGAACCGCCGAATTAATCAAACTATTGACAAAATAATTCTTTACTATATAAGAGAAAGTTTAGGCGTAATTATTAAAACGGCTTCATTAATAAGTACTTAGAATAATGCAACTGAATAAAGATTTGCCCTCATTTTGCAACGACCCGTTGACTCGTCGCAATTAGACACAAGCGCTACATCATTACGTCTACAAATTGGGATCGGGTCGGCTTCTAAATTAACGAGGAAGCCACCCCCAGCTCATAATAAACAGATCGAAAAATAAACAATAAAGAAGTGAATGAAATGAGTACGGCGACTGAATGTGAATGAGACGCACCGAGCGGGAATATTTGAACGTATTTCAATAAAGGCGCGACATCTTTAATCTAGGGATCGGGTAGGGGCATAAATCTTGCAAGTCCAGGCAGGGAAGGGTATGTTGTAGGTACTTTGGCGGGGGTACTTCGGTGTTCGAGTTTTGAATCATTTAGCGTGGTGCGGCTCGAACGGCCGCGCGACTTCCGTCCGGCACGTGCCGTCCCACCCCACCGCGGCCCGATCACGCCCGCGTGCCACCCGCACCCGCGCGCTCGCGTCTGTCTTGTCGAGACAAAGGGGCGATAGTGACTGGGTAAAGTCGATAAGATCGTTCTAAGTTATCGAAATATTTTAATAGTATCTTAAAGTCATGGCCATCATACGATACTATCGGCATAAGTTCTTTATTTTTAGATATATACAGTTACCACTTTCAGATTTACCAAAAGCGGTTGGTTGTTTAAAACTTTTTTTATATCACTTGCTCGCAATTATGCCTATGGAACATTTTACACAAAAACCTCGATAGCGAAGAGGTTAAGTTAATTTATAAGTAATTAACAAAAACATTATGGTAATGACACTTTTTTGCAACCTATAGGTGATTGGCGATCGCTGAGACTTATATTTTTCGGATAGCCTTTGTAGACCTTCTGGGGACGGAGATGCAAGAATAAGTACTACAAGGATTGATAGTGCTGAGCAGTATCACACCTGTAGCTGCGCTTCAGTAAAACCGCAGCACACCTTTCTTGTACTCTTTAGTTACCTAATGGGGGCCCTTTTTGTAAGAAGGTGAAGAGTTAAAGTAAGCTAAGCCTGACGCATCTATAATTCTCTTATTGATACCATTTTATTTTAATCATTATTTTATTCGATATATTTAGGTGACGCAATTAATACCTTAAGTATTCCTACAGTTCACTGTTGCATGAAAAATACTTCATAAGCTTTGGCTTTTTTATGTACATCAAAAGACCTTCAAAATACCAAACATCCAAAATACACGAATAAAAGGTTTTTTTATACTGTATAGATCTAGCGTTTGACCACTATCTCACTTGATGGTCAGTGACGATGTGGTTGAAGATGTTATCACGCTATACTTAGAATGCCCACTGGCTCTCAAGGACTGCTGTCTGAACACACTATGTGTTTGGTGACAGTTTTTCAAACTTGAGGGTGGTAGTTAGCCAGGCGGGTATTCGAAAGTACCCTACCACCATGCAAGGTGTTTTATGTATTTACAACCGAGCTAGCGTACTGATAATCATGAAGTCATGCACACACGATATCAGGGGTAGGCATCTACTGTAATTAACCCAAGGTCTCTTTCATAACAAATCTATGCTTTTTTATACAGACTAAGCAAGTGTTTGACCAATAATTCTCCTGATGTTAAGTGATAATGCGGTGTACTATTATGGAACGTGGGTAATATAATATTAATGCAAAAGCAATCGCGAAGCAAAAAATTATGTAAAATAGTGAGTTCATTCAAAATAATCTTAATAAGTGAGTTGCCCTCTCTGACTTAAGACATATTTTGAATTGGCTGATTAATTAATGATTATGGGTGAGAGTGCCTATGCTTTGGTCTTCACTGCAGAGTTAGTGGTGAAATTGTCGTCTATGTTACTATATTACATCCTTACTGATCATCAAATGAGATCGTGGTTAAAATAAAATTAATCTATAAAGTATAAAAAAATAGTCTCCAAAGCAATAGAACATCATGGCTCGTGCACGTCTGTCAATACGTCATAAGACGACGGTTCTTTTATTTGTCCTACACACAAACTATTTGATAAGATTGCTGATTGACAATCATTGTTACATAAGATTATGTATTTTGTGTAGTAATGAAAAATCGATAAAAATAAAATCTATCCCATCCCAATAGCACGACGTCCGAGCCGCCTCTAATTTGAATTCACGGAGACTCCGCGACGCGTCCGCCGCGTCGGCCGCGCCCGACTTAATGAATCGCGAGGGGGCGCCCACCCTGCCTGGGGGGGCCCACCGGGGGCGATCGGACGGCCGCCACATCCTCCGCGAGGATAAGTGACGCCCGTGTTGCTTGCCACATAGCTCGCTTATGTACTGTGCGGCACATAGCCACCGGCCTGTACCTACTACCTACGTAACGTTCGCCAAATTTATGTCCCGCACATGTCTAGAGACCGCGGCGGTGGCGTACCTTCAGAGGGATTTTGGGTGAGTATGTACAAACGGCTACCAAAGATATTCGAGACGGAATTTTGCTCGGACCCTTATTGATGACCCACGCTTGGGTACGCTAATCCTGTCCTCGCGAATATGAGCACACACAATTCTGAAATATCTTCATCATTATCTCGTATTTGCGAGGAACATTCGAGCAGAAATGGGCATTTCGTTGAAGGTTAATCGAGGCGAAGGGTTTAGCATAAAATAAATGCAAATGAGCTGCTCTGAACTGTGGCGATGCCTCGAGCAATTGCTTTTGTTCGAATCGAAGTCGACTGGTCGATTGTAAACAAAAACTTGCTAATGGGCAATTATGCAAATAGCGGCCTCGTGATGACCAATCAAAACGCAGTAAATTATTCAGAAGGTTCGATCTCCCTGGGGGCCGCTGGTTCCAGTGATATTGGCCCAATGGCCGATATCGGTATCGTCCGTTTGACTGTCCATTTTGAAAACTGTGTCGAGCTTTACCTACTTTCAGAAATGAAATCTTGAATTTTAAATACATTTTTGGTGTATTTTAGTCAAGCCAAAGTCAAAATTAAATTCAGGCATCAATGACCCCACTCCCATAAAATGACAGAACAACGTTTGTTGGCTTGCTTGTATAAATCTTTCAAAAAGTTGCGGGCAAAGCAAAACACATAGACTGGCCGGTTGGCGCAGTTGGTAGCACTCCGCCTTCTGAGCCGCTGGTCCCGGGTTTGATTCCCGGACAGGTCAAACATTTGTGTGCATGAACATGTCTGTTTGCTGTTTGACCTGTGTCTGGGTGTGTATATGTATATAAGTGTGTATATAAGTATATATCAGTCATCAAGTTACCATAGTACAGGCTCTGCCAAGTTTGGGACCTGAAGACCTTGTGTGAATGTTGTCCCTTTTAAAAAATAAAAACATTAATTTCTCGTGTCTTACCATAACTACACATTATTAAACAATTGTACATGTTTCGGTCAACATTCAAGGATAAAACCAAGATAATTTAATTACCTTATGGCTGAAAACCATTTACCACCCTTCCCTTCAATTTATAATGTAGAAATTACCCGAGCATTGGATACGAGGCACGCGGGCGTGGGAGAAGGGAGACGTTTGCCTCTGGACAGTTATTATCGTCTATTATCACGCGATATTGGTAACATGCGATATTAGTAATATTTATATTATAATAGTAATAATATACCAGACATTCCCGAAGAAGCGAGCCTTTATTCCATTTTAAACTCTTAGGAAGAGTTTTTGTATTTTAGCGAGAAACTTTGTAGTTATCATATTTATAATTAGAATTGTAATTGATTGCACCCCGCAGCATCAACCGTTGGTATCCATCTTATTTGTTTTTTATTTTTTACTAACCTGCCCTATACTTAGAAGTTATGTCCCCGACCAACAATCATTGTTATCCGTAATACCGTTTCGGATAAAATATATTAGATATCAATTATTATTCAAGGTGCACTATTTTATTGCAGGTAAATTTATTCTATCAATTCTCAGAATCACACTTCTGACTTATATTATAAAGGCGAAAGTTCACTGTCGTTTGTTGTACTCCTTCACGCTGAAACGGCTGAACGGATTGGAGTGAGGATAGCTTAGAGAATATAATCACACATAGGCCATGTTTTATTCTTATAGTTCCCCTGGGATAATTGTAGTAGGGGGAAAACCGTAGTCCAAGCGAATGAAACCGCGGGGCGCAGCTAGTTAAATAATAAATAAGATATGTATATTGTAAAATATTATCTAATTTATTATGTATTTAGGTCATTATATGATATTTGGTCATTGATATAAAAAATTAAAAGATTGGACTTTAAAATTATTTATCACATATCTAAATATATATTTAATTAGATGTCAGTTGCCAAGGCCTAGTGGTCAATGACATAATTTTGGTCCCAGAGGCCCTAGGTTCGAACCCTGGCGGAGCAAACATTTAGGTGATAAGCATGTTTTTCCCGGGTCTTGGGTGTTTGTTGTGAAGTTATTGTGTGTCCATGCCTCCCGCGACACAGGGAATCGTAGTGTTGGGATGTGAGTGTGATAAAAAAGAGATATGTGTGGGAAATATCGATAACTAACACGCCGTGCGAACCACTGTCTGGGCCACCCTTATGTGCAGAAATAACATAGATTAGGTGCAGTCATTTTCTCGGACCCTACCAAACGTACCCTAGTAATACTGCCGGTCGGCCACAACAAAGGCCATACCATATTTTTACCTAGCATCAAGTTAAAACGAATGAGAATTATTGTTCTTTTTAATTTTGTACGATTGGACGACATATAACGACAGACCATATAACGAAAAGTGTACTTAATACGTAAATAGTTTTTCTACGTCCGTATTTCTGTTTTGCTCGCGTAGAGAAACCCCAAGTATATCCCTAACTCTAGTCATTACGTAAAATCCAAAGACGAATAATTGCACCCTTATACATTCTTATAAATAAATGTAAATAATATATGGAGAAAAGTATCTCTAAAAATGTCTCTCTGTTTGTATTACCGAAAATATACAAGCAGTGGATTTACACTAGCCGGCTGTAACCGGATCAAACTGAATGTTTTGTTACATAACAAACTGCCGCCCTCTGGCATAGAGTGCCTGCAACAGGTGGTCACATTTAAACTTGTTTTATAGAGTGACTGCGTGAGGAATGAAGGACTATCTATCATTCAAATATACTCTCGGCTTCCGCATAGTTACAGAAGATACATGTTTCACAGACTGATATATATGTTACTTTCATCATGATATTGCAGTACATCATCAATTCATCACTCAATGCTAACTTCCTATTCTGTGCTATCACTTTGATAAACATCCACCGTCATTGACCGCTTATGGGATAGTTAGCAATTTAAAATATATTTTAACAATGCATACAGGTCTAGGTCTAGCGTGATATCATCTTCGTCCACATCGTCACTGACCATCAAGTGAGATAGTGGTGAAACGTATATCATATCATATCTATACAGTAAAAAAAAATTCAACTCTTAGACCGTCTTGCACCAACCAAATGCTCCAAGAATCTCGGAAAATCAAAATTTTTGCCTGCTAATTTGTAATTTAATCCTATATTTAAAGAAAACCTGGTTGGCTCAAGTTGGCCATAGTTAATCTCTCGCGGTCGAATAAATCACTAAAATTTCACTATAATTAGCAGTCTCATGATGCGTCAGGTGGCGGACACAAAGAAAAAGGGCTCACAAGGGGCTCTCACTATGGTGCGCGGTACGCGGTGATGCCATCGCGCCCAGCTGCTCACCGACCTCATTACTATTCCGCGAGTCGCGACTGCGACACTACCCGGCGCGCCGCAGTACCTATGGCCGCACGCAATGCCCGCGGGACGAAGGCCTGCGCGAGCGACGCTTCACCAAACATCCGCTAGGGATGGGCTTAATTTAATATAGACATCGATAATGCTTATAGTTCAACTCTGCTTGCTATCTATGGACAATATAGATGTACGACATGATTTAGATTGTAGTAAGAATCTGAATGTGGGGTGCTATCAACTTTGTTGTAGTCAATATTTAGTCACTGAAAAGGGTAAAAGAAAAAAAAATTACCAAAAAATGGAACCGACTTCATCAATCAAAAGTGTGAAATAACTTAAAAACTCATATTTTTTTTTATTTATCAGACCATTGCAAGCATTATCGATATCGACATTTTGGTCCGATCCGGACTAAATCAGATGTGTCGGTTTCGCTACGCTCGCGGAGGCCGCGCTCCCTGGTGGCGCCGGTGGTGGTTACCGTGGTGATGCCGCTGGTGGCATCGTGATACGATCTCCGCGAATGTGCGCGACCGCATCCGTCCCCGCCCGCGCCCGCGCCCCCCGTGCCTTGGTCCGCCTCACACCCGGTGCGCGCACGCAACACGAACGCACTTCCGCTCGCGGTTACATCGATATTGTCGCGAGGTCATGGGAATCCCTTCACTTCAATGCCTACGCAATTTTTAATGAGCTTTTAGGTAATGTAATTATTTATGGAATAATTGTCAAGCTACTAAAATGTCAATACTTACAGTTTTGTTCGTTCTAGTTAGGTTATAATTGGTATTTTGAGAGCGTAAAAAAGTACCTACATTATTGTTCTACTCTTTATACTTTAGAACTTCTTTATTAATATGAACTATCTTAATATACAAAAGCCGAAAGCAACTGTGGAAAGTTTACTAAAAATGAAAAAAGTGTTAATCGAGCACACGTTTTGTTGATTCAATAAAACTAAATCGATGAAAGTGAACTATTTGAAGATTTCATTTCTTTTCACGTGCAGCGTAATTCAATTCGACTCTGTGCTCTTTTATTTGGTACAATTGTGACACAGATAATTGATAGTTTGTTGGTTTAATTAGTGCGTTATGCAATTATTATTTTTACTCCAACTCTACCCTCATTGTTTATACACTGGCTATACGAAGCTTCACGTAGAGTTTTCCGGGTTTCAGGCGCTAATTAAAAGCCTGACAAGTACAGATGAGTGTCACTTACATTTCCTTCGGTGAAACGCACAGAGAGAATCGCTGTACGTTGCGCAATGGTTACTCTTGCCAAAAATATTATATGAGAATATTGAAATTAAAAAAAAAACTATTTCAATAGAGTTCAATTTTAGGATGGTTGGCAAGTAGCACCTGCTTGGACCAGTTATAACATAATGAAATCCCAGAGGTGAAATATTACTGAAAGTCATCTGATTAGTATGTTCGTCAGGAACATTTTTCTGTCATCCAGCCCACCCGAGAGTCCCTAAACCACGATCATTGAAAAGTGTTTGAAAGGTCGGAATAAATAATAAGTATATTAGGTATATTTATATAAGTAAGGGATTAAACCCTGATGATGGCGATGATTAATCGCAAATCTCAGAAATTATTAACACCTTACCAATAATATTATTTAAAGAGACAGATGGAGTACAAGATAACAGTTTGAAAAACTGTTATCAAACACAGTGTGTTCAGGCAGCAGTCGTTGAGAGCCAGTGAGCAAAGTTTAGCGTGATAACAGATCAAACCGTTTGACCACTATCTCACTTGATGGTTAGTGACCATCTGGATGATCTGATGTATAGATCTAGCGTTTGACTCAAACGCTAGATCTATACAGAATTAAAAAAAATATGCCCGAAACCTAGTTAAGTATTTCGATTATAAACGTGAGTAATGCCTGATATATGTATTCTATATAAAAAAATAATGGTATACTCTTACTACATATGATAAAAGTACTATATATTCTGTGTTTCTACACATAATATATATACACAGAGAAAAAAGCACCATGCGCCAACTTAGTCCCGGATTAAAACTAATCTTTCGAAAGGGCGCACCTGGGTCCGTGTGAACAGGGTGTGACAAAATCGTAAACACGTCCGTAAATCGAACAAGCCCTTCAAAAGGGTTTCACAACTCACTTCGCGCGTGGAAGGACGTTTTTATGTGTAACTTTGTTTTGTTATTAGGGGAGGGTAGGTTAAACTGAGAAAATTAACTGACTAGTACAAAAGTATGGATATATAGAATCGTGTATCAGTAACTGAAGTTGAGCTGAAATTATACGACTCTAAGGTTAACTCAGTAATTCAGACCGCACTGAATCTGAACTGAAATTAAGGTATCTGAAATAGTTTCTTACATCCGGGCGGATACAGACATTTACTGCTTTTTTGTTTTAATCCTACTAATATTATACATGCGAAATTTTGTGTGTATGTTTGTTACTTCTTCACGCTCAAACGGCTGAGTTAAATTTCTGATTATTATTAGCTAGCTATGACATAATGGATACTAGTAGCTGCCCGCGGTTTCATCCGCGTGGATCATCCCGCTACCTCAATTATCCTACGGGAGCTATACTTTACCGGGATAACAGTAGCCAATGTGTTAATCCAGGGTCTAAACTATCTCCATACCGAATTTCATCCAAATTCGTCTGGCCGTTCGAGCGTGAGTTATTTAGAAACATATTATCGTATTCTGTGACATTTAATTTTGCTCTATACAAGATCTATTTTTATAGTCTGAGTTAGTTAATTACAAATATTAATTAAGCAAAGACTTTGTCGCATGAAAGCAACAGAAAAACTTCTCAAGAGGGCTTCAGTTGAGTGGATTTCTTGTAAACTTGCGTCGCAAATCGCGGAGGCCGCGAGTCAACCGTTTCGTTGTTACGGGCGTTCCACATCCCACAGCTGGGGTGGTGTGGGGTCGGATCGACCCCCATGGGCGGGGTGGGGTTAATTAGTCGCGAACGCGGTCCGGCACTCCATCTAACTTGTTTCCTTCTTTATTTGCCCACTTGATACGAATGTGGGGAAACTGTGACGCGGAGCTGTCCGTGGATGCCTTTGTAAGATCGTATCGAGAGGAAGGTCGTTCACCAGCTCAGTTAAATTAAAGGAAAACTTTGCTGACCACGCTTAAATTGAGGACGCAGTATGAACTATTAGTTTTTTTTATACATCATAGATTGATTACTCTATATAAATATGCTAACCTAGGTAATGGTTACATATTTTAACCGTTTGGGCCTGAGACATTGGGCCCGTGGGGACCGGGAGCTCATCGGATTTTCCAAAACTTATCAGAGCGTTTGATCGATGCGACGCGTGACCAAAGTACTGGCACATATTTGGCTCAACGAATCAGCATTGCAATTCAACGTGGCAATGTTGCTAGCTTTCTGGGCACGCTGCTATCCGGTACCTAGCGGGTTAGAACATTTGAGTTATCCATAGGCTACCAATAGCTAGTGGATTGCTCAAATGCTATTGTAGTAGCTGCAGTATTGTAATTAGTTATTAGTGTTTAATTTTAATAAAAAAAGCACTCTATCTCACTTGATGGTCAGTGACGATGTGATCGACGATGTAATCACGCTAGACCTAGAATGTTTACTAGCTCCCAATGACTGCCTGAACACACCATTTGTTTTAATATCAGTTTAACAAATTTAAGGGTGGTTGCTATAGCCAGAAAAATACTTAAAATTACTTTACCACTATGCTGGGAATTTTGATAATGGTGCTACTTTCACTGGAAGCTCAAGCCGTTAGTGGGGATCGAACCAGCGTCCGTCAGTTTGACAGCCGAAGCACCCACCGCTGAGCCATCATCGCTACAAAGTATAATAATATTATTATCTTATTTAATTAAGAGCCTTGCTCTTGTCGGTATAACTAATGCAACTGTTTTCATTTTTATCTCTCTGACATAATTTTTTTAAACTCTTGATTCGACATGACTCCCACTCTTATATTTAGACTCATTTCTTTTTTTTGTTGTATCTTGCATCGTATAATATTTTTATGAAACTGTCGTGTCGTATTTGGTAGCCTATGATTTCCACTTGGCTTTGCTATAGTTAAGTAATTCTCTTTCTTCACAAACTATACGTATTTTTTAGTATCGTATAGTATATTTTAGTATAACTACTATCATCTGTAGGTATAAAAATAATATTTGTAGGTATGAATACTTTAAAAAACTGTTAGGTTTTATTAAGAGATAATTGATCATTAGGTACTATTGTTCATATTATATATAGGATTAGTAGGATTGTAATTTTTAGACTTTCGCGATTCGAACACATTGTTATTAAATCAAACGGGGCTTGATCGCGAGAAAAACATTTAGTAATTTATTTACCTCGACGTTTCGACCAAGTTGCATTGGTCGTGGTCACGAGAAGACTTCGTCGAAGACTTCACGAGTCTTCTCGTGACCACGACCAATGTAACTTGGTCGAAACGTCGAGGTAAATAAATTACTAAATGTTTTTCACGCGATCAAACCCCGTTTGATTTAATAACAACGATTAGTAAGATGTCCCCTGTCTACTGCCATCTCAACTTACTAACCTGTTGGGCTACAATGGTGACACTCATAAGAGAACACCACAAACAAACGAAATAGATTATCTATATATTGTGTTGATTTGTATTTGTGTAAATCGCCAAACAAAAAATGCGTGTACACTTTAATTGCGTGTGAGTCAAAGCATGATCAAGTTTAAACCGTACAACTTTCGCCATAACCTACATCTTTGAAAAAAAAAGTATGATATATAAAAGTATATATATAAAATTATGTAAAGTTAACGAATTCTAATCAAAACCAATGTTGCTGGTGCTGCCAAAGTTCATCCTCATAATACCGAAATCAAGCGGATCGTCTTTCACCAGTTGACCGGGTGTGTTCTAGCATTAAGATAATCTCTCTGGGCCCAAATGACTAGAGCCTTGTGACCAGTCACTTATAATATACCCAGTCAGCGTTTATAGCAGAAACATAAACTTGACTGTGAGGCGAAATAGCCAAGGACGTTTGAAACTAAGCCCGGGCTACGTGGGGCATTATTTTATCACCCCAAAAACATAAATGTGAAAATAGGAACCAAGTTAAATATTATGATAATTATAGTGTTGTTGTCGACAAAAGATATGATATCTAAATGGGTGCCAAGTTTACTAGTAGTCTAGCTGAAAAGTGTTTTATCTAATCTCATACTGAAATATAAAGATTAATAAATCAAAAACAAAACTTGAATGACAGTCTTTATGGATAATATATGGGCATAAATTTAAAAAGTTACATTATGATACAGCTCTTCTATGGACAAATGTATCATAATGTAATTTTTTCAACTGGACCAAGGAGGTTGCAATACAGTTTTTGTACATAATCTGTGGACGCTCCGAAACACGACTGCGCTGTCAGCAAAGTTTGACACTCTTAACACTCGTGTAATGCTATAGAAAAACTCGCCTACTGCTCGTTTTTTTAACTTACACTCGTATTTTAAGAACCCTTATTATGTAACACTTTCATAAACTACTATATAAGAACGTATAACATTCTTAAGGGCTTAAGAGGTGCCGGTGACATTACAGAGTTCAAATTTTATTTTAGGGAACAAAACGACTTTTAATGAGATATATGAAAACACGACTACAGAATACCGTCCTGTCGGTATTATGTAGTCGTGAACGTAAGTTTTCCCTAGCAATATGTTAATGCGATAAACCATAAATACTCTTAGACACAATGATGTTTTACTAAAGATGACGTATATTCATACTGCGCGGTGCTCAGATTTTGTTCCTTTACGACATAAACATGCTTACTGCGACAGATAATACGGTGCAAATAATATAGAAAAGGATAGCTATATGTTTAGACTTGCGCTTGAAATACGCGGCACAATGTAAATTACTACAATTGACTTAATTTTGCCGCCTCAGTTTCCGCGCGCTTGTGCGACATCTACCTCATATAAACATATAATATCATTGCTTAGACAAGTCAGAGGCTCGCGCGTGTTTACAGGCAGAAAAGACAGGGCAAATCCTGATTGTGAGAGTTTTAATTTCATTTCTTATATAGTAAAAGTTTATTCTTGTAGTTAGTTTAGAATAATACATATTCAGGCGTGCGTTCAGCAGCTCCATCGGCCAAGCCATATCTTGCTCTGACAGCGGATGTGCGGCGTTCGCGAACTCAACTAGAGCATTATTTGCTCCACCCAATATTTGATCATGACCGTTCACGTCAACCTGTCAGAGCAAATTATGCTCGACGAGACCTTAATCTTTCTACCTCTAGAATCGATCAAATCTTGGTCGGCTGTCAAAAGTGGCATATGCAGTAGTAACTATCATGTGATCCATGAACAATGTAAATGACTTCTTCTCCTTCTTCTGTAACATGCTATGAAGTAGCCGTTCGTGAGAAATCGATCAAATATTGGTCGATCAATATTTGGCCGACGAAGCTCCTGAACGCAGCCCTTAAGTTCAAGCGCATTTGTCGTTACTACGAGCATTTATGATATATCGGAAAAATACGGTTGCTCCGAAATATTTTTACGAAAAAATTAGCAAATGAAATCAAGTTTTGTTCAGTCCAAATTAATCAACATGAACTGTTCTCGTCAGGGGTATATTTTTGAAATTTATTATATATGTAGGACTTTCAACAAAATAATCTGAAAAGACTCAAAAGTTTCTATTTAACAAATGGTAATAAAGCCTTGAATAAGTTTAATACAGAAGTACTTGTGGTTCTTTCTGCTTCAATAACATTTGCTATTTCGAAATAGGGGGTTAAATATTTGAATAGTAGAATTATTTACACAAAGCTAATATAACTTATATATAACTTATGAGTTATGAATGCTATCATCGATACGCTTTGTATGATATATTATTTTTATGTTTACGTACGTGATGCTCCCTCACAGAAAACATGGCTTCTAGAACAGGCATTCTATTCATATAATGCCATGACTATAACTATTTATTATTTATTTTATTTTATCATACCTCACGGGTATGATAAAATAATCAAACACATCATCACCAATATCGCTCAGACATCTGACAAAATTATAATTATGGTTATCATATTAAATTACTCCGTAATTATTAATCGTTAATTCTTGACGGTCCCGTGGCGCAGTGGTTTGTGTCATCGACATGAATTCTGTCTCCGGGACCCTGGGTTCGAATCCCGGCTGGGACAAACATTTGTGCGATGAGTGTAGATGTTTGTCCCGGGTCTTGGATGTTTGTGTGCTGTGATTGTGTGTGTCCATGCCTCCCGCGATACAGGGAATCCTAGTGCGGGGGTATGAGTGTGATAAAAAAAAAAATGTGTTGAAATTGTTGAAATTTAAAAACTATCTATCTCCAAAATTGCAGGAGTGTACACTAATGAAGGTAAAAAGGCATTCTTCGAAATATCCCATGCACAACCGAATATTCAGTGAATTGCCTCATTTTTTGGCATCCGATCACCCCCCCACACCCCTACAGCCTGCAGTCATGGCAGATTTTTTAAAAGGGTTACTCTGAGTTGCTGAATTCACCCGCCAGCGGCTAACTTTGTTGTTGCTTTCTTTAACGTTCGTACGATTGCGTCTATGGCTCTAACTGTAGGTATGCTAATATTGTTTTACTTTTGTTTATATAACTCGTTAGGATGGCCGTTGGGGTCGAAAAGTTCTCGAATGGAGACCATGGACTGGCAAGCGCATAGGACGGCCACCGACCAGGTGGATCGCAGGCAAGGGCTGGATGCGGAACGCTTCCAACCGGTCCCTGTGAAAATCGATGGGGGAGGCATATGTCCAGCAGTTTTTTTTTAGCCATTTCAGCAGTGAAGGTCCTATGGCTGGGATGATGATGATGATGATGATATAACTCGTCATTTTGATACAGCAAGATGTAGTATATACGTCTGTGGAAGTGGCTTAGAAAATACCGATCCATGATAAAAGAGAGGAATAGATTCAATATTTTTTTATAAGTTAATTCAAAAACTGAACTGGTTCTGAAACTTCATTCACCGATAGAATGAATAGATACCTTCTATGCTTGCGTGCTCCATCTTAGACCGCATCAACACTTAACATCAGGTGAGACAAGACAGTAGTCAAACGTAAGCTTATATTATATAAAAAACAAAGAATGCTTTGTTATCCCAAAGTAACACATGGTATAAGTATAATTAGAAGCTATGGGGACGAGTAATTATCCGTACCTCATTAATTAGATATACATAGCTCGATGGAGTTTTCACAATTCCGTTGTAAGTCTTCTTCCTCTATTGTCCTTATCCCACACTAGGTGGGGTCGGCACAACATGTTTTCTTCTTCCATTTTTTTATATCATTAGTCCTCTCAGTTCTTACACCTTTCATAAACATCTTCCTTCACACAGTCCATCCATACCTTCGTATATAATTTAAATTTAAAGTTAGGGAGCTGGGAGCACTAATACACTACACTGATTGAAACTAATAGTCTGCATTACTGAGTATTAGTTTCAATCAGTGTAGTGTATTAGTCAGGGTAAAGAACATACAAAACTATGGGAGAGAAGGGAAACTGTCTGAGGTATCATTTCCTTCTTTTGTGAGTTCAATTGTGGCCTGTTTGTTTTACCCAAGTGCGAGTTGTTTCTTCAAATCTAACTGGAAATAGATGAATAACGATAGCTGTTCATATATTTTACCCTGTATTCTCAGGCTGGGATAAAAGTTTGTACTCTGCAAGTCTCTGTGGTACACGAGAGCTAAGCCGTATAAGCGCGATTAGCTATTCTAAAAAAATAGTTGCGTAGCACGTGTTATATTTTAATTTGTAGTTTTTTACTCGCGATTATGGTCTAATTTTCTCGAACAACAAATACTCTACATCTAGAACAACATCAGTGTGGCTTGCCGACTACCACTCTGCGTCAAATTGTCATCGTATTAACAATTGAATAACGCCATATATAAGTTCACATGCAAACTATACTAATTCTATGTATCATAGTCGTGCTAGATAAAAGACAGTTTGAGTCTGAAAACTATCGCGAGTTTCTTCCATAATTGTAATGTAACAAACCGACTAGGACTCACGTGGTAAGTTACGTGCTGAGGCTCGCGCTCGCCGCCTGGCACGATCATAACTCCCAGATGAAGAACTGCAAATAAGTTCGAAACTGGTCGGAGAGTAATTTTCCAGTGTTTACCACGTGAGTCCTAGTCGGTTTGTTACATTTCAAAAGACAGTTTGTTCTAAATTCAATTGTTTCAAGCTACGAAACGGCGATGCGTTGTACTCCGGTCCCTGATGTGTGTTATATAAAGACAAAACGTAGAAATTGCTATTACAACTAATAACTCAGTTCTTCACTGCCTAGAATCAAACTTGTGGGTAAACTTTTGTAATCCAAGAACCGGCCTTAGGCAAAATGATGAGTTCGTTGAAACTTAACCTCAAAATACGGAGATTGAATAACACGGGTGTAACTAGAGCCTTAGAAATAGGTTAGTTACGAGGGTTCTGTAAGACCCGCGGGGTCCGTCAGACCCGCGGGGTCGACCGGACCGCGCTAATGAAGGTGGATATCTTCAAAGCGGTCCGTTTTGGACCCGCGTCGCCGCCCCGTCGCCCGCGGTTATGCTGAATCTTTAAACGGGTCGCGGGAGGGTTACGGCTCCCGACTGGAGTACAAGACGTTACAAAGGGTCCAAACTAATGTCAGCAAAATAATATACCTCACAAATATGTTAACGTCGAAAACGACCTAGGGATGACCTCACATCGTTCTGATATTTACAAATTCAATGTTTTTTTTAATCACACTCAGATCCCCGCATTAGGATTCCCTATGTCCCGAGAGGCATGGACACACACAATCACAACACACAAACAACCAAGACCCGGGACAAACATCTACACTCATCGCAGAAATGTTTGCCCCTGCCGGGATTCGAACCCAGTGTCCCGGAGACTCTGAAGTCATGTCACTGACACTGACCACTGCGCCACGGCGACCGTGAAGATTGTAAAAATTGTATTGTCTTACTTTAAAGTGTAACGTGTTGCAGCTCAGACCTTCAAATTTCCAGTTATGCGGCAACTGGTCTTTCTTCGTGGCCCTAGGACATTCGCTCGGTTATAGCTCATTCAATGAACATCTAAAAATGCCAAGCACCCAAGCCTAAATAAAACAGGTCCGTTGTACGTATATACGAACATAAAGACAACCCAAGATAAGGATACGTACAAACTGCGTAAGTATACGAAGCCGCAGGACAGTATGCCCGGTCTCTTTACCACACGATATTACAGAGAACAGTACGTAAACATTGGAATATTGCTAACAGGATGCTCAAACTCACACTTCCTTAAAGAAGAGCGAGATAAGCGCAAGAAAAAAAGCAAGCAATGATATTATTTAAAAAAAGGAGGATAAGCTACGCTCTTAGATCACGTAAAGCATTAGGAGACTATTATTAAAACTGACGTGGTTTTGACACATTATGAATGTATAAAACACGATAATTACTCACGTATTTACGAACGGGACTGCGTCCGCAAGCGCCCCGTATTCTCTTTGAAATAGAGCACTGAATGTGGTCTAAACTATAGTTCGAACCCTCTGACTTATTACCGTTCGTTGGTCAGAACCAACGAATGTCACTAATACGAACCTACGACTACATTTCATTGTCCGCTTAAATATGAATGTGTACACAGCTAGACGTCATAATCTGTTTGGAGCCTCATGCGCCACATCTCAGCTGCGGTACCAAGCCCTGCTGAGCCGTGCGCTTAGGTTGCTCAATGCTATTACTCGCCAGCACCCAGTCTTGGATTTGTTCTTTTGCACACCGCTCGTGTTTTGCAGGACGGCAATGGAGTTTGTGACAACAACTCAAAACCTGATATAAATTTATATCTTGTAGTGTCTTGTACGTTCATATTCATGTCTATGTGGTTTTTATGTGTAATGTGGGTTCTTTTTTTGTTCTAATGTTTTTGTATTATGTTATACTTGGTATAATATATTTTTTGTATCCTTTTAAGCCTTTTGTAAGTGAATCGGGAAACTGTAATTCTTACATAAGTGTATTTACTTAAATAAATAAATAAATGATTGCATTTTGTGTGCGGTACCAAGGTTTGATGAAGATGAGTCACTGTTAGATAGTGTCGATGTCCGGCGGCGAGCGCGAGGTTCGCGCTCTAATTAAAACCCCTCCGAAGCCTCCGACATCCTCCACCCCACCCCCTCGTTGGTCAAAGAGCATTAGGGATTGATAAGGGGCGATCAAGAGTATCAGCCGATATTATTACGAAGATTTCGGAATAGGAGGGTTAAGATAACAAGTCTTATGTAGCCAGCTTCTTATGATTATGTAAGTTAATTGGATACTCAAATATTGTTATTTATGGTGGATGTAATAAATTTATGTACATTTTTTAAATCACAAATATCTATATTTTGTTTTTGTTCGGAATTAAATGTAGTATAAAAACTCCGAACACAAAAATGTATACAGGTCTGCGACAAACTGTAACTCTCACATTTATAATATTACTAACTGCGCCCTGTGGTTGTATTCGCGTGGTGATAAAAAACGGTGATGATGGTGATGATTAAAATAAGCCTATATGTTAATCCAGGGTGTAAGCTATCTCCATACCAAGTTTCATTGAAATCGGTGTAGCCGTTTGAGCGTGAAAAATAACACACATACACACACACAAAGCTTTGCATTTATAATATTTTAGGATTGGGTTTTTTTTGTATCCCAGAGGAACCATCTATTTTTTCGGAATAAAAAGTAGCGATTGTGTGTTTTATCCTGGTATGTAGTCCTGTATATATAACCTACATTCCGATTTTTTTAGTTTTGCTTACGATACATTCCATACAACCAAAGTAGCACCAGCTAACCTAAAATTTGTCCTTACAGATAAATTCAAGAAGAGCTCGCGCCCTTGGCCCTTCCAATTAACCGTTAATGACGTCACCCCACGGTTGGACACGTCATTGGACGCCCGCTATCTGATTGGATTACATTCAAGTGCGTTCTGACGAATTGCTTTTCTCTGGAGGCTAGACTAGCTTTGGAGAAGAAAGAAATACTGAATGAAAATACATCCATTGATGTCATGTATATAGTAATATAATTTATTTTTCAAGGATTAATGTCGACGTATCAATAGCTCGTTTAAAAATTCATCCTTATTACATTTTTAACCGACTTCAAAAAATTTAGGTTACTCAATTCAACCGTATATATGTTTTTTTTTGGTTTGATAGCGCATACTTCCGTGCGGAAAAGCGGTTTTTGAGTTACACTCCAATAACTGAAAAGTGCTTCACATACCTCGACGAAATTATAGTTGCAGGTGAAGACATCGATGTACATACACAATAACAAATTGAGCCTGAAAAGGGAGAAAAAAAAAAATACCAAAAAACGGAACCGACTTCAACACTCAAAAGTGTGAAATAACTTGTCGAAGTCGGTACCATGAGCACAATATTGTGATGATAGTTACTTTTGCACTATCATGGTACCGACTTCAACAAGTTATTTCACACTTTTGAGTTCCATTTTTGGGTAATTTTTTTTTTATTGGTATGTTTTTTGTATTTTTCCACGGGCAACATAAAAATGCTCTCACTTTTATCGTTATGGTACCACATCTTAGAACCATTTAAATTGCATTCTCTTCTGTGTTTATTATCTCTACTGAATATACTATTTATATATTCTAGTATTTGTGTATATGTAGTTAGAATATTATTACGTTATTAGTACCTAATATTATGCATGTTGTATTTATAGTTTTTTTTTAATACTTTCCTACAATTACGACGAGTGTGGCGAGTCTTCTAATAAGAAGACGTACCTACAACATCTTGATGGAGTTTTGTGAGGACAGAAAGATTTAGAAGGTTGTGCTTTGAACCAAATTTAAACCGAAATATTTGAGGTTGGATTTCCTAACAGCATTTGGGCCGGTCCAATGTCTAATTAAGCCTATATTTTTTTTTATTTTTTTATTTATTTATTAACATCCACACAAGTTCTTCAGGTCCCAAACTAGGCAGAGCCTGTACTATGGCAACCTGATGACTGATATACATACTTATATACATATACACACCCAGACACAGGTCAAACAGACATGTTCATACACATATGTTTTATAAGTTGACGAATCTAGAACTGACCAAATTATTGTTTTGTTGTTGTACAATTTGTATTGTGTGTGTAATCAATAGTTTTCTTACCAGACGATGTGGTGGCTCAGCGATAATGTCCTTAAATAAATTATATTAAAAAATCTACGAGTAGAAGTTCACTGGTTACATTTTTTTCCTCACACGCAAACCTCCGCACTGGCATTCCCTGTGTCACGGGAGGCACGGACACACACAAAACACAAACATCCAAGAGCCGGGACAAACACTCATAAAATATAAAAATAAATATATATATTTGACGAGTCGCAATATATATTTATATAAAATAGCCGGCCGATACGATGAATTGCAAGACTGATCCCGACAGTATTAATAAAACTTGTTCACTTCCCAATTATCACATTACACTCGTTAAGTTGTTAGAATTCCATGGTACCCCTCTGATGATTCCTTATACAAATATCAAACTAAAAGTAACTGCAGCAAAGCTTACTTCAGCGCGCACTGTTAACTTACATAGAAAATTTCTCAGACCATACTTAGAAGTAACAAAACTTCTAATCTCGATGGATCTGGTACAAAATAGACTGTTAACACGAAAAATGTTACCGTACTGTATCTGTCCAACCAAGCTTCGATAGGCGTCTTCTAAAAATAAACAAAATACTTTGTGTCCATATATTAAGTAATAACATCCAGATGAAATATCTGTAAAGATTAACTCAATATTTTTTTCAAACTAAGCATTCATTTTCAAAATCGTTTGAATTGTTTCGAGATATCAATCGCATACAATATAAATAGATGGAGTACGTAAATGGCTAACGCTTTTTGATTCTAAATCGGGAAAAGCAAAACCTGCAGTGTATTTACATACACAATTATTATATAACCTACCTAACACTTAAATTAAGCTAGAATGCTTGTCTTTGTCTAGAAAGCCAAAGAAATTGTTTTTTCTAAACGTGTCGGTCGATTGGCTGGACTAACAATGTATATTTACCGAATCTCAATATATATGCTCTGGTCGTTCATACCATAGAAATCAATTTTCGTGCAAAATGCGCCCAAGGATTATTGGCGCCCAACGTGTGATAAATTGGCGCCCAACGTGGCACTATCGCTCCACACTATTCGCTAAGCTAAGGTTTTCCAAAGGTCGCGGTGCCTAATAAAATAGATGGAGGTTATTTACGTGCACTCGAGGCCGTTTTCGTAAGAGTCTGTAGAAAAACATTGATCGATACATCGAGCGGCGACACGGCGGCCCCGAGGGCGCGTCAATTTGAGCCTTCGCCTCGTCAGCGCTAAATTATCCCGACATCTTTAAATGGGATTCGCGAGACGCGCGTCCCAGAAGTCGCAAGTCTCTTTACTGTTCATGCTAACGGTAATCTGGACAGGGACTTTCAGACCGCGCGCGGTTGACGTCCCCTGACGGCCGCGCATACGCGATATGCCACCTGCCTCCGGCCAAGGCTACAGAATTTCTGTGTTTTATATTATGGATTTAACAGTCTTTTATAGGTAAACGTTTTTTTATAAATCAAAATGATTTCAAATACAAGACTTGCTCGAGAATGCGGTGACTGATATTTATATTTTACCAATTTCTCCTAGCTATAAATTATTACTATATCAAAACTGATTCGAGAGTAGGGGTTACTGCTATGAGACTCTTTGTTTTTAAAGCATGTTTATCCTTTGACGAACTAAATGTTTATCCAAGTAAGCTTAAACCTGCCAGCCGTCGGTCAGTTCAAAATAAGGTTGGTATTTTGAAGAGTTTATCTTGGCATCTAGTTTTATAGCCGTAAGAGAGTGGGTAGGTATATAATTAAGTTAACGCACCCGTCTGCAGCCGGCGGCGATAATGTCCACCCTCCTCGTAGTCAACGTCCCGACATGCACACGCCACCTTAATGACTTGCCCACGACGTTGGCCTAACTGGCAGCGGGGCCAAAGCCACCCATTCCGGGGGGCCGGGCGCTCGTGTGCATCACCGAATATCTTGGAGCTTTCGCAACGGTCGGGTTATCAACGACCAACACGCCAACGAGCTAGCGTAATCACCACCGGCGGTGACCGCTCGCGCGTAAATTACGAAGCTTGCCCATTTTAGAGAGATCCGCGCAGTTCGTTCCATTACCGTTGCTCCAGAGTTCTGGATATGTTAGCCAGTCGGAGTAACCTACGCGTCCTTCGCTAATGCCCGCTTAGGTAGCCCCCGAGCGAACTCGCAAACACAATCGTGCCTTTTATGTCCCCCTTCTAGGATAGGGATGGCACGAAATCGTTGTCACTGATTGATTGAATATCCTCAAGGCGCTCGTCAATCTCTTTGTATGGAAAATACAATGATTACGATTTCATTTGGTTTCGATTTAACAAATAATGTAAGTACCAAACTAAAGCAAAACATTGATTTGTCCAAATTTGTTTTAATGTCAAGGGATGAAAATAAATATTACTATTTCAAAACGTCCACCTTCTGAAAGGGCGGATGGATGTGGTATTTTAGTTTTGACGGCAATCGTGGCAATTAATTTGACCTCTATCTCTGTCCCCCCTATCTTGTCTATTGTCAGGTCATCAGTCTATTCGTATCAATCGATTTATTTGTGCACTGCCTACTAACCATAGACACTTGCTTATCTGCTAGACTATTAAAAGTTTTCGTATTTTTTAAATACGGATATAGCTATAATCAGCCATAACCGATTTGCTCTTGAGGCGTAGATATATTAATTAAGAACATGTTAAACTGAACGAAATGCCGCGTGCCGCGTGGCACCTTTTATGAATGCTTTGTCAAACCATGTTGGATTTGACAATGACCTATATCTCGAAGTTCCGCCTGACTAGTTTTTCCTGTGTAAATTTACTGGTCAACAATTTCATTTCTTATAATTGAGTTCGCAAGCGATGCTGAAGAGAGATGATAGCCAAATACCCAGATAAGTAAGTAGGTATGTTATCTTAATAATACCTACCTCGACTGACAAATCCGTCCTAATTTAATAGCAAAGCAAATCGAACCTTCCCGAACCGAACGTGCTTAACCAACCTTATTAAATTACAGGCCGTCGTGTCCCCGCATTATCTTGCGACGCCGACGGCTCCGCGCTGCGTTCCCGCCAAATCCAATATCCGCACGCGTAATAACAATCGCGACCGTCTATCGGGCCCGCGTAAATTATGCACGCCTTTGACAATAACCTCTCACCTTCCACTCACAGGAAAGACAACCTTATTAAGAGCGTAATAGGATATCCTACAACTGCATGTGATTGTGTGTCCGCGAACGGTCGCTGTCGACGTCGCCGCCGTGCTAATGGCTTGGACCCCCTCCTAACCGCCACTTCGCCCCGAAGCAGAGCACGTGTACAAGAATAAAGGAAAAGCTTTGCGCCTAATTGTGCACGGGGTATAGTTGAATACGAATTGTCCATAATAAATCTATGGTTTTCCTTAATTCGGGGGATAAATCATTATTTTGGCAGACGTAGGTTAATGTTGGACATTAGTATGTTTGAAGACTGCAAATATTGAAATTGTGTTTAAGGCGAGGTTTTCCCGACGGTTTAGGTAAATAGCGGCCGAACTTACCTATTTAAAATAAGCTAGGAACGACGTTGACAGTGGTCACGTTCAGAATGAGAGCGACTGCAGACTAGACAGCTTTCAGAAATTTTATAATATTTTCAGCAAGCATCAAATAAATCTGGGTAAATCTTGGTGTCGATACAAAGAGTATCGACACCAAGATTTACCCTGAAAGGTTTGTGTCTTAGTTTCGTTTGATAATATACTTTCCTTAATAAAAAAAACGACACTTTAAATGGTTGCGTGTTACCTGCAGGTCATATTCTCCATTCGAACGTTACAAACAATACGCAGTCTTTCAGTACTGAAGCAAGATTTGATTTTAAAAAAAGAACAGCCTAAATATTTTCGGCGGGTAAGCATCCGAGATTTCCCCGCGTGTAGGGAGATTCTCCTCGTGGCGTTCGTAATTTTTTGTGTTCACAAAGGAAGCGGGGGTGCTCACTGCTTACGTCCGTCCAGGCTGAGCTGTAATTCGGACGCCCGCGGCGCCAGGGCTCGGGAAATGACGTCATTTATGGCAAGCGCGCCCGCCTGCCGCGTTACTATGGCTGCGTTTCAATTTGGGCTCACAGTGCACACGTTCGTACGTAAGGATTTCGCAGTTCCAAGATGAATTTAGTACTGACAGTGCTCAAGTTCATAAGCAAATCAAAACGGCTTTTTGTGTGTGAATGCGCGCGAGTTCTTTAAATGTCAGTTTCCATTATATTCATATTAAATCATTCTCTTCCGTACTCCATGGGCACTAAATGGGTTTTTTTTTCTGATATATAAAATTACCTTTTTAATTTTTTGTGGACGAACTATCAATTTTTCGACAGATTCTCATAATGAGTCAGTAGTTTGACTCTCAGTGCATAGTTATTTATCTATGTGTTTGACAGCGCTCACACTGCTCTACGTCGTACTCGTGAGCGTTCTAAGCACAGAATGATGACGTCATGGATGACGTCATATACATTAAGTGTGCAGCTGTCAGTGCATTTTGGAATGACTTTAAGCACGCTCTCTGTGCTCAAAGCTCAATTTGAAACACACCCTATGTTTACCTACCTACCTACCTACCAAGTATTTAAAAAGTTTAGTAAGTATACATATACATCATGATTTTTTATAATAGTGAGTGCCAATTCTCTTATTTATTAAGAGAATCCATTCATAAACAATGCAATAGTCGTTCAAATGTTATCATTAATAAACTTGATATTCCGCTAAAATAACAATTGCATCTCGATTGCATCGTAGACAATCGAATTGCGGTAGAAATTAGATCTGAGTAGCCATTACAATTATACACAGTAGAATAGGAAAAATATGAAGAACCACGATTCATTGACAATCTTGAGCAATGTGTTAGTAGAATTGATACCCTGTTCTATTACAGGTCGGTTAACTAAAGCTGGCAAGTTCATAGTACTCACACTAATGCAATTACACTAATATGTTTGAAAATAAATGATTTTGATTAATAATCCAATGGCCGTGGTGGTACCGGCCTAGAATAGTACTCCCCCATCTCTTCCCGTGGGTGCCGTAAGAGTCGGCTAAGGGATAACGTACCAGGAGGTGGGCAGCAGCGCCTTCTGAGGATCGGAAATCATACTGCGCTCGCCAACCCGCCTGCCAAGTGTGGCGAGTATTGGCAAATCACCCCTATATGGGGGAGGCATACGTCCAACAGTGGACGCACATAGCTGAGAAAAAAAGAAAAAAAAAAAAAAAAAAACAATAATTTTAATATATGAGAGTAGTAGTTAGTTTAATCTGGATTTAGTAAGGTTGGGTGGGCTGTGAATAAACCTCGTAAATCTGTTGAATGTGCCAGCTTTAGTAAACCGACCTATACAAAGGTTATTACAACTGACGTGGTTTTGACACATTATGAATGTATAAAACACGAGAGCTACTCACGTAATAAGTCAGAGGGTTCCGACCATAGTTTCAACCATATTCGGTGGCCTTTTTCAAGGAGAATACGGGGCGCTCGCGGTCGCAGTCGCGGTCGCTGTTCGTCTAGTACTTACTACATAATATACAAGGTTCGTATGTGTGGAAACCGAGCGTGTATACATGCCTAACTTGGAACGGGCGTCGTTAGAGACTTTATTATTTTAACACACCTATATACACTCTAATACAGTTACTTCGTAGTTTTACCTGGAAAGTTTTCCGGGAGTATGAATATTGGTGACTTTAAAGATTTGATGTAGGTACTTGTTCCAAATTTCAACTTAGCCATATCATATCTTTGCCGCTCACGCCAACACATTGAAAAAAGGAATATATATCTATATTAGATAAAAACATAGACACACTTGGTATTGCTTTCTCAAAAGTACACGATTATTCTAATGTATAGTACTTAGATAAAAACAAAAAGACTCATTTGGTATTGCTTTCCCAAAAGGACATGATTATTCTAAAATGTAACGTTTGACTACTTATTATCTTTACAGATAGTATGGGCAAGACATCGGGCAGCTAGGGCGGCGCGGCGGCGGCGGTGCGCGGTGGTGGCGCGGCGCGGCGGCGCGCGGCGCGGCGGCGGTACGCGGTGGTGGCAGGGTCCACGCGGGGTCACCCAGCCCGCACCACTCACATGTAGCCGCGGTATAATTCACAGCACTAGAACGCTACATGCGCAATTTACTTAGGGTTGCCACTAATATATTAGTCTCTAGAAGCTCTCGTTAATCGTCCGGCAACCAGCTATAATATAATCGATTATATACATATACAAATATCTAAGACCATAATAATTCAATGACTTGTCGTTGTAAGTATGTAGGTATAATGTACCTTACACATATTGCGTGACGCATATTGCTACATTATATTATTATATTCACCTCAAGCTTGATAGTGTGTACACATTCCCAGATCAGGGAAGATTTTTTTTATTTTTTTATTTATTTTATTTATTAACATTAACACAAGGTCTTCAGGTCCCAAACTAGGCAGAGCCTGTGCTATGGTAACCTGATGACTGATATATATACTTATATACATATACACACCCAGACACAGGTCAAACAGACATGTTCATGCACACAAATGTTTGACCTGTCCGGGAATCGAACCCGGGACCAGCGGCTCAGAAGGCCGAGTGCTACCAACTGCGCCAACCGGCCAGTCAATAAAATAGGGTCTAATGATTCCTTCAGCCGACATGGCCGCTCAATACTGTAACCGCGAATGCAAAGGTTTTTGATATTTTAATTTGAGTTTTTCTCCGACCCAATACCGTCAATTTTGCTTGTTGACAAATCCACTTAAAGGAAAATGAGCTTCATTAGGAAAAATAATATTGTTCAAACTTTGAAAGCGCTCTAACATTGTTTTGGTAAAAGCACGGCGTAGATGGTGGTCATTCGGTTTCATTTCTTGCACTAATTGAAGTTTATATAGGTAGGCGAGATTTCAGATATTTTACCAAAATTCGTTGTTATTAAATCAAACGGGGCTTAATCGCGAGAAAAACATTTAGTAATTTATTTACCTCGACGTTTCGACCAAGTTGCATTGGTCGTGGTCACGAGAAGACTGGAGAAATGCGGGTGGCAATATCGGCGAGAGCGCGTAGTTTCGCCAACTACCCACTTTTGATATTATTAAACTGTAGGGCTGTCACAGCCCTGCAAAAGCACAGGGTTGTCACGACACACAACACTGACAGTATCTTTAGTTTTTTCCGGGTGAAAACCGCCGCGACGCGAACATCTATAAATCACTGGGTTCCAAGATGTAGACAACCTAAAACCTTGATTTAATAACAATGTGTTCGAATCGCGAAAGTCTAAAAATTACAATTACCAAAATTCGCCTTGAAGATGTTCTTGATATGGCGAGCTCAGCTGATCTCTTTGGAGGTAACTGGGGATCTCGCAGTACGGACGTCGCAACTCCGTAATAAATACGTAATAATAGCAATGTGTGATACTGATAATATTTTAGCAATGATAACGTCGCGACGCGCGACGCGAGGTCGTTAGCGTTTGCTGTCAAACTGACGCTACCTGTATCGATCCCCACCCCTAGCTTGCGGCTTTCTATTGTAGATAACAATATTATCAAATCGACAGGAAGATGGTAGAGTACTCTCTAGTACCTACCTGGCTACCTACTACACTAATTTTTTTTTAAAAACCTGTCACCAAAAACACTATTTGTTCAGTCAGTTGTCATTGTCATTGCCCGCCAGTTTACATTCCAGTCTAGTCTGATTCCACCTTCGACCAGATCGTCAGTGATCATAAACCGAGTAACCGCGATAGTGGTTAAAAGCTAGATGTATATATATCAAAAAATAATTTTGGTAACCCTGGTGTAGGGAGACGGGCAGTTCTCCTTGACAGCGGCGCGGCGCGGCGCCGTTAATTCCTGAGCGCTCCTCGCGAGCGATTGACAACGCGCTCGGAATTTATCGACGCGCACACTCTATGCTCACTGCCGCCACTAGAGTGGCACCAACACATATCGATAAACGAATAAATTTCTTATTAGGATCTAGGAGAGACAGACGCATCACGAGTGACAGTAATAAGTGCATCGTCTAAGGTAGTCGCGTCGAGCGTTATACGTATGTTATATAACCGAAATAAGTAATTTATTGTGTGAATTTGCAGCTTACCCATATCTTTAGATAACAGTGTGTAGAGAGATTATGGCTTGTACTGAAATCAGATAATCAAGATACGTTGGTACATCAGAGTGATTAACATAATGATTAAGAAACACTTAAGCCAGAAACTTGACTCTCTAAAAGACGGATTTTGACACTAAGCAGAGCCCAATGTTGAAGTTGCATTAAAGAAACTATGCCCTAGTTTTAGCCATAGGAGAAGAAGTAAGTAAAGTACTAAAAGAGTTTATGTGAGCTGTATTTCAGTTGCGATTACCTGTGACTATTACTATTTTTATATGACTATAGCGACGACGGCGACCGATTTTGATATGACTATACCGACTTACTATTTCTTATATAAGATACATAATACGATAAAATTTGAAACTTACCCCACATAATAAGTTGTCTTTAAATAAGTTTCATCGAATTAATGTCGATTTATTTAAATCGTATTGATCATCGATATCTTTTATTTAGCTAGGAACATCTCATCCCTACCCGTCTCTCCGGGTAACCGTTCGTTCAGTACATAGTGTCTATGTACGCGGGTATATAGAGGCCGCCTTTTAGGTCTAGCCGGGCGTGACGAACACCGCCTGTGCCTAGACACCAGCTTCAGTCATCAGCTCGGATAGGGTTAGGTACTAGATTCTGTAATCAAGCGATAACTGAACTCATTAAGGATAGCGATTGATTAAAATTATATAATATTACATTAATTTTATTCATGCAACTGCTGACTTTCAAATATGTATTTTCAAATTAATAAAATATAGCCCGATGAATTCAATTTAAAATTCTATTTAGAGCCAAGTCCAGCATTATTTACTACGCGATACCATTGGAATTCGTATATTTAATTATCATAATAATTAAATAATAAAAATAAATAATTTTCTGATCCTCGCTCAACACTACTTTCCCGACCGTGAGCATACATTTTATCATGATGTCACATGACGTAGGCAATTTGGGAGCGGGCTCACGGACTACAGGTGCGCCACTTACAAAGTGTAGATTTTCTACACTCGGGATTGTTACACTGGCTGTAAATGCGCTCAGATGACCTTTCAGTTTGAAAAATTGTTACCAATCACATTTTGATCAGGCACTATGTCCTCAGTGCCAGTGAACGTCCGTCCAGTCAGATCTAGCCTGAATGCACCTATTGCCAAATACTCACGCGTATATATATCATAAAGCGATAACGTTACGTAATAATAATATATTAATAGGTGCATTTTTTTAGTGCATTACTAGGTGGTAAATGCATTTTTTTCCCGCTCTATAACGCAATGCAAACAAAGCTTATCATGAGATGTGGAGCGGTGGTCAATATATTTCTTAATATACCCACTTAACAATATATAATTATTTAGGTATAGTTATATTATTATATTAATTATTTATAATTATATAAGGAAACAACACTTTTTTCGAGTATAAGGCGTAGTAGTTAGCTAAGAATATTAAATTTTCAGTTGTGTCGCGTGAACCGCATGGAATCTCTTGCGACTGCGACCAGAAACCAATGTTCAGATTAAACATTGGAATTTTAACTAAGCATGATAGCCATGCTACTGTAGAGAGGTAACAGCGGTTACGGCGATTGGTATATATGTTAACTATATCGCCTTACCATGATTATACATACCCAATACGCTATAGCATCACGCTAAAGTGTCATTCAACCCCTGATCATCAAACTATTTTTTAAGGAAAAACTTCTTTAGGCGCGTTGGGCATTTCTGAGATGGGAAATGGTGTAAAAGATAGGAGATGTCATAGGAGATGGGAGATGGCACGACCTTCAGCCCACGAGGCCGAAGGCCGAGCGTGGCATAATTCGAGTCCGTAGGCCCAGCAAAGGTGAGTCATTAGCGAGGCCGTAGGCCGAGGTCCAAATGGGGTGTAACGCATTAGTTTAGATTAAGAGAGACGCTAAGGAGGCCACTTGGTCCAGTAACAAAAGTCATATATAATCTTGGTCCGATTTTGAGGCGAAAATATCCTGTATGTGTAGGTTTAACTGTCAGTGCTAGTGTTACTATATTGAATAAATAAATAAATAAATTTTCCCTTCTGTCAGCACGCCTGGGATGTCACTGTTTTTATTATCCCACCTCATCAGTATTTTGACATATAGATATATTTTATCGACCATCCTAGGTGTATATAGGTAACGTATAGGTAACTTACTATCACTAAAATTTGTAACTTTGTAACTTAGGATAATATCTATTAGTAATATTTTTTGATGAATACATTATTTGAATTGAATATTTGAATTTGAATTTTTTTGAGCCACATTGCTGATTACCAAAGAGTCCCTCTACTTTTAACACCACCGCATGCGTCAGCAGATATATACATATGTTTACACTCCCACATTTCACCCGTATCTATAGACAGTTTCATAATCGAGACCGCTGATGCGAAACTCTTGACTTGGTCTAGGGAATCGCCAAGAAATCTCGGTACATATATTACAAATCATACGAGCCGCATACGTTACCAGGCCTACGATTCAGCCATAACCATAACACTGACTCCTCATATACAACTACCCGCGTTTGATGCGTGGGTTTGTTGGGAAAGCCAGCGATGTGTAATCACAACGCCCACGCGCGCCCTATCCAGCGACCACAGGCGTTAGGTCTGTGGGCCAGTTAACGAGCGGCCCGCGCAGTGAGAACCCTAATATCTTCATTTCTATTCAGATTGACCGACAGATACCGCGTGGTCATATATATATATTACATACAGCCTTCGTACTCACCGCAATTGCACAGAGTTTCATAACGTCTGTGGGATAAAATCTTTGATAATATGGGACAACATTCACACAAGGTCTTCAGGTCCCAAACTAGGCAGAGCCTGTACTATGGTAACCTGATGACTGATATGTACTTATATATACTTATGTATATTCTTTTTTTAAGATACATATACACACCCAGACACAGGTCAAACAGACATGTTCATACACACAAATGTTTGACCTGTCCGGGAATCGAACCCGGGACGAGCGGCTCAGAAGGCAGAGTGCTACCAACTGCGCCAACCGGACAGTCATATATTTTACTGGCAATTTAGTTAATAATTTACTGTTAACAAAGAAAATTATCTACCAGTTTTGACAATTGTTTCTGTGTTAAACTCTCAATATCGGGAAAATCAATCCGATATGAAATAATCTTCAACCGTAGGGTGGTAGACGATATATTTGTCTGACTGAACATACTATAGGTACAGTTAAGTAAAATGGTATTGAATGAGATAGTTCTTGAAGGATTATGATAAAGCTCAAAAACTTGCCAAGATTAGAACTTGCTAAAAGAAATCCGTTTTTACAAAATATCTAAAACGGTTCACATTTTTTTAAAATTTTTTTAATATTATATTTTCATCACTATCTCACTTGATGTTCAGTGACGACATTGTCGAAGATATTATCACGCTAGACCTAAGATACTCACTCGCTATTATAAATATTCTCGCTATTATATTATAATTTTTTTTCTGATGCGTTGGCTAAAAGAATCGTTTGACGTAATTTAATTAAACAGCTCTAATTAAGATAATATTGCAGCGAAGGATACGACAAATTATTACGTAGCCAAAAAAGAAATATAAAGAAATTTGTCTTGAAAAAAAAAATTATCGCGTAAAACAAAAGATATTTCCGACAATTCTTTTGCATTTTATCGTCTTCATTCGTCCATTGACTAACTGCCTGCTTAAGATCAAGTAAAGAGCTATTACTAAATCTTTAAACTTACTTAAATCACTACTTAAAACACTCACACCATTTTATACCTGTAATTTTATACTTACCTGACGTCAACCTCCTTGCGAATGCCCTTATTGTTAACAGGCTTAAGATCAAATATAGAACTATTATAATAAAACTTTAAAGTTACTCCCTAGTCTCCCTACTTAAAACACTCTCACAACTTACTTAAACTTTAGAACAAAGTTGAAATAACAGTTGCGGAAACGTACCGTAAAAAGTTCAACGGACGACAATCTGGGTCAAAGTTGCGGAAAATATACTTGTGTATGTAAGTAGGTCTGTAGGTTTGTCTGGCTCACTGTATAGGGATAATCCCGTCTGGGTCTATTCTGGTTGGTCTAGGTGTCGTATGTATTGAAATTGGAATAAAGGAATAGGTTTTAGAACAAGTTATATATATGGGTTTCACAATATTTGGTCGTCTTTTAGAATATAATACGCTCGCCGTGGCTTAGTGGTCAGTGACATGACTTTTGTGTCTCCGGGACGCTTGGTTAGAATCCCGGCAGAGGCACACATTTATGCGATGAGTGTAGGTATTTGTCCCAGGTCTTGGATGTTTGTGTGCTGTAATTGTGAGTGTCCATGCCTCTCGCGACACAGGGAATCCTAGTGTAGGGGATTGAGTGTGATAAAAAAATAGAATAATATTTAATAATATAATATAAAAATAGCTGCGCGCCGAGCTTTCATCCGCGAAGACTACGTTTTTTCCGCTAGTTCTGTTACTTCAAGGGAACCATACCTTTACCAGGAGAAAAGTAGCCCATTTCCTTCTCCAAGGTCGCATTTATCTCTATACCAAAATTGATCACAATCAGTTCAGCGGCTTAGGCGTGAGAACGTAACAGACAGACAGAGTTACTTTCACATTTATTATATAATTTGGTTTTTGTTTGTTTCTTCGAGGAACCAGATTTTTCGGGATAAAAAGTAGCCTATATGTTAATTTAGGTTATTAAGTATATAAGATACCTACAGATATAATTTAAATAAGAGGAGGTAACAAACACACATACACACAAATTTACTCATTTATAATATAAGTGTGATTAGTGATTCTGATTACTTGAAGCAGGTATATAAATTAAAATCGGAACTGAAACGTCATCCCTTCCTTAATATTGCAACTTAAAGAGCAAATATGGTCAGTCTAGAACTCTAGAAGGTATTGAAATGAAATCATTAATTTTGGATTAAGGTAAGAGTTTATCATGAACGTGATACATCGTAATTATACTTCATAGACCAATTTATGCCTGGTTGAAATCGCTTTCAGCGATCGGGCCGCGTATTGTTTCACTCTATTTAACAGTTTATAAGTACCGTAATATTACATAAGATATAATAAAACATTATCTATCTATTATCACTTAACAGGTAGTTAAAAAACGGGTAAATGTCTGCCTAAAAAAATGACATTGAAATAAAAGCATAAGTATCAGGCCTGTATCATAATAATATTAACTGTTTAATAAAAAACTGGTTGTCTGTAAAGTCGGTTTACGGACGATAGATTTACGTGATAACGTCATAATAATTTATGACTTTGACTTTGACTTTGACTGACTTTGACTTTGACTGACTTTGACTTTGACTTTGACTTCGACTTTGACTTCGACTTCGACTTTGACTGACTTTGACTTTGACTGAATTTGACTTTGACTTTGACTTTGATTATTTTATGTAATACGAAACTCAGGTGGAACGTTACGCGGAACGTTACTATTTTTCATGAGTGTTGCTGGTATTCATCAATTTATAAAACGTTATCACGTCAAAATGAAACTTTGTTATTTGTATTTTGATGCAGGTGGCCGCCAATTACAGAAGCCGCTTGAGTTAAGAAAATTTACTACAAAGACGTCGTTCTGTTTACGATTTTTCTATAGCAAACACTGTTTTCGCGTTGTAGGTATTAAGCAAACGTATTGCTATCTCATCGTTCCCACCAACCCCCTATGTAACCGATAGAGACAGTTGCTGCTCATGACATTTATTCACCTTTTACGAAGTGAAAATAGGGTGTGAAATTTTGTACCATGTGAACTAGCAGCGATCTGCAGGCCGAGTCAGGTTTTCGTCGTGTGTAAACGCTACACCGCGTTTTGTTTTTTAAGTTATAATATAAACTATTAATTATTCTTTGCAATGCGCACACGTGCTCGTAGCCGACACGAGCGTTAAAAATGAGTTTATTCCGGCCTTCGTATCAGCTAATTAACTACTTCGAAAAGTTTTCGTTTTTAGTCTTTAAAATAATCGGCAAGTTACACCGTTTATTAAAAAAGCAAACGCACTGGCTACGTTATCCTACGCCACTTGACTCGAAATACGAAATAAAATCGTTCTCATTTGTCTAAAGGATCCCCTTTGAGTCACAATTCAAAGCACTCCGGCTAAACAACACAAAGCAAAAAAATACCGGCAACAGTAATGAGAGAAAATCCCCCGTTTTACATTAGCGATTCTCAGTAAAAACTTCGTGGTTCGTCCGAGGACGCCGGCTCCTGTACTATATCGACTTATATATTTCATATCGGTACATATAGCTAAGAAGTGGAATTCATTGCCTGGTAATATCCATATATATTATATGGCCAAAGATCAAATATCAGACACATTCGTGCATGAATGCACATTGCATTGGAATTACATATTTTAATTACACCATCCTCATTCTATCATCTGTTTACTAGAACTTTTTCAATGCGCCATCGTTAAAATATACTTAACCTTATATCATACTCAAATATAAAGATTAAAAAATCTAAAACAGAACTTGAATTACAGCTTTTAAAGAATATATCAATATATATTTAAAAAGTTAACGTTACGATACAGCTCTTCTATGACAACTGTATCGAAATGTTAACTTTTTTACCATTAAGATACAACTTCAGCTGGACGAAGGAGGTTGCGATGCAGTTCTTCTACACATAGTCTGTGGACGCGGCGCAACACGCGTGCGCGACCAGCAAATGGATTTTGGCGCTAAACGTTTACAAATAAATGCAAACATATGCCGTGATTTTACGTTAATTTCACTATCTATTTTATGAGATTAGATAAAGTAGTGTATGAAACTGCACATAATTTGGTCTTTAAACACTCGCGTAATGCTATAAATTTATTTTAATTTTATTTGTTATATATTTTTTATAGCATTACGCGACACGAACCTACACGCGTGTTTTAAGAACCCTTATTATGATACAGTTTCTTAAACTTATTGCAGTTATGGTTTGAACTACATTACAATAGGCAGAAATCCCCCAAATCGTCACCAGTCAGTATAGAGTATTCATGGCGTAACTACAAAAATATAATAACAGTCTATTCAATCAGTCCATTTTTGTACATTTTTTACTAAAAAATAAAGTAACGCCTGAATCTATACATTTTGGTTACCATGGTTACCTACTCTTGGTTTGCAAACGTATCATGTTTTAAAAACTATGCAAACTAAAGACGTATATTCTATTGCAGAGTTCATTAAAGGTAGACTTTCGAAGCGAGCGTCTATAGCGTCAGTGGCGCCGCGTCTGTGACGCCGCGACTGAGCGACATATAGATGTTCTATACAAATGTATGAAGTTCTGGGGCACATCATTCGAGCGCTGCGTCACTAACGCAGCGTCAGTGCCGCCGTGACCGCGTTGTCAGACGCCAGCGTTTGTAACTCGGTCGCGCTTGCACTGTCGCTGTATTTAGAGGTTACTTTTTACAAAATGGCATCTTATGAGATTTTTACCGACGAAGAAGACGAAATTTTAATAACATTGGTCTCTTAGCACCCATTGCTTTATGATTTAAGCGCGGAATCGGAAAATCAGATTGGTAGATGCTTTTTCCAAACGGAGATAGTATGAGTAGTAAAAGATCATCATCTTCTTCCTCTTCTAGCAAAACAAGTTTCGAATCCATCAAGTTTTATGATGACTGCTTTACAGATCAATCCGGTCGCGTCGCGTGGCGTAAGCGATGAGACTGTGCGTCTGTCGCGGGTATCGAAAGTCACCAAGTGTCACTGTCGCGGCGTTAGTGACGCTATAAATGCTGCGTCTGTGACGCTCTGCTCGAAAGTACACCTTTAATGAGTCAAATAATGACATGTGTGGCTCACACCCGCACGACACGCAGAGTCGACTACGTCTGCACAAAATGTTCCAGAAGGTTCCATGATGCGTTAGCACAAAACCTTCGGCTCTTAATCTAACCAGAAGGGCATCTATAACTGGGTCTATTTACATATTCAAAAGTATGGCATGTTTATCTTGAGTTTATTTATTATACACAAAATATTATAAACATCAAAATATTAGTGTATAGATTTTAATCCACTAGCACGTACGCACATAAGAATAAATTGAATAAGACACAAATAGCAACATTGTAGTCATTTGAACAATCTGACGGATACTGGTTTGATCCTTGTCTTTATCGATCCGTCGATCCTACTGGGTCTTAATTTATCGATGTAGACAACATCATTATTAAATCGATAGCATGGTGGTTGGGAAGTATTCAGTAGCCACCTGGCCAGCTACCGGTCTTAAGTTTCAATTAATCTGCCATAAAAATACAATGTGTTCAACATTCTAGGTCTAGGTCGCAATACCTTCGATCACATCGTCAATGATTGAGATATTCGTAATCTAAGAACCGACTAGGACTCACGTGGTAAATACTAGAAAATTACCTACTCTCCGCGCCCGCCACTGGCACAATCATAACTCCCAGATGAAGAACTGCAAATAAGTTCGAAACTGGTCGGAGAGTAATTTTCCAGTAATATTCCACATGAGTACTAGTAGATTACAATTATAGAAGAAACTCGGAATAGTTTTCAGACTGAAATTGAGATATTTGTCAAACGCTAGAGACTTTACAATAAAAATACAAAGTGTTCAACATTTTAGGTCTAGGTCGCAATACCTTTGACAAGTTTACAATCAACAGCTAAATGCGTGCAAAGCAAGACGCTTTGTCTGAAATTCTTCTCAGATATCCAACTACTAAAAAATTTTTTTTTTCGTTTTCTGCGGAATACCGAGATGAAACGAGTCGATCCCCCTTCTGTTCTTATGCGTTGCGGCTGTTAGGATGTTTTTGCGAATCTTTAATTAAACAGGGGGCCTTTGCATTATGGCTGTCATTGGATGAGAAAGCCCGTGGCGGTGCTTTGCATAACTGTTAAGTTGCATTGCTCAAACATGAATAATTTTCAGCAAGAAAAATTTTAAAGAGTTGGGTTACATTCCTAAAAAAATGTAAATAGGATTACTTTGTTATCCGTTTGTCTACGTTTCAAGATTAAATCTGTGGACTGTATCATTAAAAAAATGTTGAGTATAAATCAATAATGTAACTCAAATTAGGGTAATAAGAGAGATTTTGATATGTTCTGAGTTTTATGGTTTATTGCATTAACATTATGCTAGGCGGATAAGGCGGCAAGAGTTTATTTCCAAAAATTTGAACGTAAGATTACGTTTAAATTTTTGGAAATAAAATCTTAATATCTCAAATCCTAGTAATAGCCGAATTATTCCCTTTGGTGAACCGCGTAAATCCCACAAGACTGATTTGGTCACCGTGAAAATAATGTATCATATGATCGTTATCACAGCTATAGGACATTCACTGCTGGACACTGATCTCCACAAGGAGCTGGACTATTTGGGGGCTTTGCCAATACTCGCCCCGCTTGGCAGACGGGTTGCCGAGCGCAGTTGTTGTTGTTGTTGAGAAGGCATATGCAGAAGGCGCTGCTGCCCATCTTCTGATAAGTTATCTCTTAGCCGGTTCTTACGGCATCAGCGGGAAGACATGGGCAATTACAATTCTAAGCCGGTCCCCCACGGCATCTATAGTGAATGTTATGAATGCTTAGCCCCAGTTTTTTTGATCAAATATTTATTAATTTTTTATTTATTTATTAAAGCGTCTTTATATGTGAAAGCACATATAAAGTAGCTTAAAAAATGTAGTGTAGGAAACTACAACTACAGTTTAAGAATTTTTAATTGGAATGCAATGCAACTTCTGCTATAAGTTCCACATGTATACACTGCCTAGAAATATCCTATTAAATTCTGTAATATAAACAATGCTGTAAATAACACAAAGTAAAATTCTTTAAAGTCAAAACGCTCATATTCTATTTGCGCTAAAATTCAAATTCACAACAATTCCTATGGTTTTTTCAAACGCTATCTCTAATATTAGACTAGTTTTATTCAAGTGCTGGCCAATTGCGGGTAGTTTGTGAAATAAGTGACAACATATTTTACTTAAAATTACCCGTAATTTTAATAAAACTACCTGTAACTTTAGTATTGTTATTTGTAAGTGTCATACAAATATAAACTTTATCGTAATCATATAAGATTTATCTTATTTTTCACAATTTTTGTTTAGGCGCTCAAGAGAATCACTACATTAGGCTGTGTCTTCGAGTACCAGTTTCGAATATCCGGATGTATAGCCTTCGGGACGTGGGCACCGGGACTCGCGTGCAAACCCCCCCCCCCCCCTGCCCCCCTCGCTCTTGGTCTAATTGACGCCGCACCGGACGAGAGCCCTGGGGACTCCGCCTTCCGTCCGAGCGTTCCAAGCTCCGATTTACAACGTGCCAAGATAATCTTTTCTTGATGACTATACTGTTCGGAGACTGAGGATGTGACGGCAATGCGAATGTCTGAGTGTTACCATACGTGACGCTCGTACTATTGCTAACTCTCGGCAAGTTTTTTTTCCATGAAATAGTGAAAGTAAAAGAAGCTAGCTGAGGAAAATGTATGTAAAAGCTTATAATATAGATTAGACACTTGTGGTATCAAAACACAAAAATTATGGCCAACTAGCTGCACCCCGCGGTTTTACCCGCGTGGTGATGATTGATGATGATGATGATGAATAGGATCCAATGTGTTATTCCGGGACGGAAGTATTGACATACCTTTTATCCAAATCCGTTTTCACCGCGTGGTGATGAAAATCGGTGATGATGCTGGTGATGAAAATAAGTCTATGTGTTAAGCCAGGGTATAAACTATTTGTATTACTGCCGTTTTACCCGCATGATGATGATTGATGATGCTTATGATGAAAAGTAGCCCTGAAATATCTACATAAGTACCATGGACCAATATAAGTACTACAAGAAGACTGACAATCGCCTAAAGAAAATCGTACGCCGGAAAAATCACGACACATCACAGAACGAGTACCGACTAGTTTTACTAAGTTATCGATTTCTATTCTTTAATCGATAGTTGAAACTTAATTTCGTGTTTTAAGAACCCTTATTATGATACAGTTTCATAAACTGCTGTAAACACAATCTCTCATTTTTTACGCTACTACAAGACTAGCTTCACCCTACGGTTTCACCTACGTGGACTACAGTTTTCACATATATTATAAATTTTTTTCATGAATAAATTGGTATAACACATACAAATGTTGAGTTAACTATGAAAGCTGAGTTTATGACCAGGTGTGTGGTGTGGCGGTGCTGATACCACAATCTTGTCTCATTCATCTGATCTACGAGTAGTACTCCCCCTAGGCCTAGAATAGAACTCCCCCATCTCTTCCCGCGGGTGCCGTAAGAGTCAGCTAAGGGATCACGTACCAGAAGGAGGACAGCAGCGCCTTCTGAGGATCAGAAATCCGACACATACTGCGCTCGCCAACCCGCCTGCCAAGCGTGGCGAGTATTGGCAAATTGCCCCTATATGGTGGAGGCATATGCCTCCCCCATATAGGGGCAATTTGCCAAGCCGCAGGGCCGCAGGGCAGAATCCAGCAGTGGACTTCCTATGGGTGTGATGATGATATTAGAAAATATGTGAGATCAGAGAAAGCACACAACCATTTACTTTTAATTTCTCATAGTTCGGTCACGTATTGTGCTCATCCAGACCCGTGGGTATCGTAAAAGGGGACGAAGGGGAAAATGTTTCGAATGAGCATCGTGCCACTATACACGTCGTGATTGTGGTGTTTATGAGTATTAGGCGCAAAATATACTCTTTATCAAACGCGTCCTTATTAATCAACAGTTGTACACCTTGACAAGCATTGAAAATATTTCTCGATACTGTTGACATTTCTGTAAACGTGCAGTTCCGCGACCATATAGTATCAAAGCCAACATCGCATGCAATAGGCTTGGTGTACTAAGCAAATCGAAGCGGTACTTTAAGTGAATGCAATGACTTTTACTCTACAAATCCGGCCTCACGTGGAGTACTGCTCCCTTAAATTATCAGAATTGTCCGATGACAATTCTGATGTTCCGTCTGATGTGCCTGATAGTGGCTTGTGACGCCACTCAGTATGCTCAATTTGTACATTGGATCTCTGTGTATTTTCTAACGTATATACAAGAAGAGTCTTCTGAACAACTTATCAATCAGCTACTAGCCGCCATCGCTTTGGAAGCAAATCCACATATAATTGAAACATGAGAGTCACTTACTGAGCGATTCAACCGATCTTTTTTGGCAAAACCTCAAAAATGTGGAACTCCCTCGGTATTCCCGGGTAACTACAATATGGGAGTCTTCAAAAGGAGTATTAAGAGGATTGGCAACATCTCGTAATGCCATTGTATTACAAATACCATTACCATAAGCGATGGTGATCGTTTACCATCAGCCGGCCCGTCTGCTTGTTTGCCTCCTATTTCATAAAAACGTATATTTGGATGTCTTTAAGTCAAGAATGAAAACGTTTATTATTGTTATTTTGTGAATAATTATAATAGGATCATACGTGAAAACATTAAAACTACTGAACGGTTTTTGCACTACTATATATTCTGTGCCACTGTATCAATAGGTAACATCTATATACTCTCACTACCTAGCGCCGGATAATTAAAAACTCTCTTGGAGGGGTTGTGCGGGAGGTGTGAGACATGGCCAGCGGGGGAGGACCGGGGGAGGAGGGTGGGTAACGAACGCACTAATTAATAAGGGTCCGTCGATATTGATTTACGAGGTACAGCGTGTGCCGCGGTGGGCCCGCGTGCCGCCATCGTCAGAACGGGGTTAGTAAAACTCGACGATTTATTCATCCGTACATATATTAGATTTTATAAAACTCTACATACAGTAATCTTAATAAAACTCACGCTTATCGTAACTTAAAAATAATACAAAGAGACTCACGTGAATTCGCGAAACTTATTGTAAGGTTGTACCATTTGCTAAATAGACAATTTTGAGTCTTTTCAGCTTATGTTGTTGAAAGTCCTTCACCTCTAATAAACTTAAAATACCACTTATGAGAACAGTTCATTAAGGTTAATTCTGATTGAACAAAATTTTATTTCATTTCTTAATTTAGTAGCGAAAAGGTATATTCTAGAGACCTTCTTTTATCAAAAATTGTCGTAGTAATGACAAAGGCACTTGATCTGTGCATTACGCTGGGTTATTTATCTGAGCTTACACCAGAAGAATGAAAATCAAAAAGTCTAAAAGTATGATTTTTTTTTGAGCTCGTGGGTATGATAAGACTATCAAAATAGGCAATGGCTGTATCTTTGGCACCCTTCTGGTCTCCTGTAAAGTACTACTACTAATAATAAAGTAATAATAAGTAATAAATAAAGTACCTACTAATACCTATTATTTGTTATTGTTGTTTGTGAGTATGGATGTATAATTGTTACTCTTTCACGCAAAAACTATTAAACGAATTTGATTAAATTTGGAACACAGATAGTCTGTACCCTGGATTAACTAGGATTAATAGGATTAATTAGGATTATTTTCATCATCATCATCATCATCACCGTTATTCATCATACGCGGGTAAAACGGATTTGGATGAAATTTGGTATGTAGATTACAAGTATGAGGTCCGGGAACAACACATAGGCAAATTTTCACCCTCATCAATCATCACCAGGCGGGTGAAACTGCAGGGCGCAATTAGTTTGTAATATTTTAAATCAACACGCGTCAGATTAATGTGTTAAATGTTAAATATCGCTAATGAAGTAACTATTGGAATTTAGAAAAGTTCACTTTACGTATATAATTTGTATAATACACTCGTATATGACTTCCAAGTATTATTAAAGCAAGCAACCCCAGGGTGCACACTGCCGGTGGATGTTAATGGAGAGGGATATATCCGCATTTTAAGAAAAGCAAAAAGAACAAGGTAGTCACAAACGCCGGACGCCGCCGCCTGCTGCGCCAGTGGCGCCACCCTTTCCCTGTCTCCCTAGCGGACTGAACGAAAGTCCGCATGGGGGCAGAGATTTGCAAGAGTATTATGTATGTTTACAGTTCCTTCCAGATTTGATCGTACTACTCAAAAATCAAAATAGATAGTAATTTGAAAATCAAATATATTTACTGTGCTTACATTCATCTCCGGGACGAAACGGTAACTTATAACAGAACGAGATTGGCAGATGAACAAAGAAGGTCGTTTAACCTAGGAAATCTCTTTATTTTTTAAATATTAGCTTGCGTTTGATGTTTATGATTGTTTTACTTTGTAAAATGTTTATTATTATTTTGTATGTATATATATGTTTAATTGATAAGTTTCAATGTAACTTAATAACATAATAATACATTAATGTTTATTTTAAAAAATTACACTTGAGCCCCTGCACTATAATTACCTGTATCGCGAAAGACAAACGATGTTTATTCCAAAATATGTTTGGTTTTTCTTATACTGATCTTTAATCCGGCGCTCTCCAATTTTACCGCCATTTCCCCAGTCTGTTTTGGACCTCGGTTGCATCATCACACATACAATCACAACATGCAAATATTCAAGACCCGGGACAAACACCTACACTATTGGCATAAATGTTGGCCCCTGCTGGGATTCTCACCCAATGTGCCGGAGACCCAGAAGTCATGGCGACTGTCGACTATTGTTTCATTACACGTAATAGGTAATAGAATCACAGCTGCGAGCGCAGGTGAAATGACCGCTGCTGTTGAGCAGCTGATAAAGAGTGTGTGCTATCATAAGCCGGCTGCGAATTAAATTGTTCGGACAATTAATCAACGTGACGGTCATTCAAAAACCGAGAATACTATAATGTTATAACAGCTTTTAAATTTAAGAAAAAAATATTATTATTTATTATTGCAAAATATGTGTTCTACCATTATTTAATTCTGAAGTTCCCATGTTTTATCAGGACACACTTCAGATGAATTTAAAAAAAACTATTTCAATTAATCGTAGTTGGCTAGAAATTTGACTATTTATAAAAATACGAAACTGAAGGTGCAACATTTAAATAATTACCAAAAACTGTATGCAAGAGACTGATCTCTCATTGTTTCAGTTTCAATATATTTCGTTCAGTATATATGTATGGTCCATAAGCGAAATACGCTTATGTATAATTCTCTTAATAAATACATTACATCAAATACCTATTAGATTAAAAAATAAAAAACGCATAGCTTCCGAACTAAGAAGAATCTTCTTCTTCTTCTTGTCCTTATCCCACACTAGGTGGAGTCGTCATAACATGTTTTCCTCTTCCATTCTCATCTATCATTAGACATCACAGTGCTCACACCTTTCATAAATATGTCATTCTTCACACAGTCCATCCAAGCTTTCTTCGGCCTTCTTCTACCTCTCTATCCATCCACATTCACGTTAAGTACTCTTTTTGTTACATGTTTGTCATCCCTCGTCATGACATGCCCATACCAAGCCAATTTATTCCTTTTGAACTCGTCATTCACTGATACTAATTTCAAGCTTCCTATGGTATGCTCATTCCTTATTTTACCCATTCTAGTCACACCACACATCCATCTCAACAATTGCATCTCTACCACATGCACTTTACTACATACACTATATGTTTAGTGACAGGTTTTTCAAACTTGAGGGTGGTAGCTAGCCAGGAGGGTACTCGACAGTACCATACCGCCATGCTGGGAAATAATAACGGTGTTACCTTCACCGGAAGCAAAAGCTGTCGGTGGGGATCAAACCAGCGTCCATCAGTTGACAGCCATCGCTCCCACCGCTGAGCTATCATCGGGTCGATCATATATACCGGCTCCAGCGGAAGACCAGCACTGGCTTCACAACCAGTAGTATGCTGAGCTGGGGCCGATTTGCGATTATTACATTACTAACTTATTACTTTCTTTTCTTACGTTAAGTTTAATGTGTCCGTATATGCTAAGTAATATATTATCTTTTGTGTTATAATATTTTATAATAATCGTAAATAAATGTATTTCTTTCTTTCTTTTCTTTCATATATGTAAATTTAATATTTTGCTAACGTAGCAAATAGAGTAGGTTAGATAAAAAAATAAAGAGGTAATTAATTTAATTATTTATTTATTATATAATTAAAATAATTAATAAAGGGGCAAGATTGGAAAGATGTTTTACGTTTACACAACATCTACAACAGTACTCGCGGGTCGGGTCACGGACTCGTACAACAACAAAAAAAACCTTACAAGAAAGGTGCGCGAATAATATTTGTATGATTCTTTTATAATTGGTAATCAAGCAAACGACCGCTGCGTCACTTGAAGGTTTGATACTAACAAGCAAAAAAAGATAGAGGTAGGAAGGTAGAAGACGAATTCCACTAATATCTTCTTTTTTCGGAGTAGTGAAAAAGGTACTTTTTCCTCCGAGGCAGGCGTTATAACTGGAAACATATTTGGGATGATATTCGTCCAGAAAATGATCAATAAACTGATTATTTATTTATTAATAGCTAGTACGCGCGTATTATATAACATAAGTACAAGTAGTATAGTAGTACAATATAAGATGCATTATTAATATAAATACTTATATATAATTACCTATAATGTAATCATAGGTAATTATATATACTCACATATATAATTACTTATGTATTATTGTTAAATAATTAAGGATTGTTAAGCAATTAGGTGTACATTGCAGAATAGCCTCACGATAAAATGGGATTGCATAGCAGTTCTCACTAGGATATCCCGTGTCGAGAACTACTTCAGTCGAACCAATGCGGTGGTGCAATGATTAAAATACAATAGTTATTTACACTTATGGTGTCTGTCCACATGAAACCGAAAGGCCATTACACAAGTGGACAAATTCCTTTAAATGTTAGTAATCTTAGCAAAGGCCTATTCCGTAACCGATAAAGAATCTCTATAAGAGGAAATACTGATTTTTGCCTAGATAAAGAAAAATAAGAACACGATAATACGCGACGAAAAATTCATGACAAAAATAAAGTATATTCAGCGGTAAGAGTTAGAACACGGCTTAGTTCTGTATTTATCTCATGAATGCGATCACACACGTCGATGCCCCGAAACAATTATCCCGCATTCGTCTACTGGTAAAAATTCATGCGGTCCGTTTTCAGCGGGGCTCAAGTGACGGCCAAACGCGGACTTCACGGGGGTAAAACCGGCCGGGCTCGGGTCTCCTTGGCGACGGGTCGGCGGCGCGACCTATTTCTGCCTATCGTACCTCCGAGGTACTTGATCCTTATTTTTTAATGGAAATAGGAACAAAAACAACTCGTTTTTTATCCTATTCAGGTTATTAGAAACAGTATTCTCCGGCACTTCTAGGTTTTTATTTATACATTTTTAACAGACTTACAAAAATTGCATTTTAGAGCAGTAGCACTCTATGTGAGAGTTCGCTCAGGGAAGTACTGCCACCATATCTATTTCTACTGCCAGGCAGTAGTGTTCGCATTACTGTGTTCCAGTTTGTAGGGTATGGTTTCCGGTGGTGGCAAATTACAGGCAATTGTATCTGTCTATAGACAGAGGTTACCACTTAACATCCTGTGGGTCTTTTGCATGTTGCGTCACCTTATTAAAAACAATTTAGGAGGATATTCAAAATTCGCCTAAATATTTTTGTTCGTTATTTAAAAACGGCATCATTAGTAAAACGAATTAAAAACTATTTTAAATTAAGTTTTGTTTTCATGCGACAAGGTACACTTTCGGGTTGGTCCCATTAAAATTGATGAAAATCTGTTTTTTATGTATCGCACCTATATCTCTTTGTAGAAAATTTCCCTCATGGTTTTCCTCATGGTTCCTACATTTACAAACCAATTTAAAAATCCTGTCTAGCTCGTTGGTAAAAGGCTTTGTGGTCGATTATGGTATCACCTAGCTTTCACCACATGATTCAATAACGGTAAAATGTCTCAAGAATATCTGCTTTTAGCACACTGCTTGTTTGTTGACAGATTTTTATTACTTTACCTTTATTAATATAGGTTTGTAGATAGTGGTGTAGTGGTACTGTGTTGTGTAGTAATGAACATATGGTGTATAGGTACCTTCTAGGTGTGCGTGCTAAATCCTAGACAACGTCATCACTTAACATCAGGTGAGACAGTTGTCAAACGCAAACTTATAATATGTAAAAAAAAAATATATAAAAAACATAAAGAAAAATACCAAAAAAATGGAACCGACTTCAACACTCAAAAGTGTGAAATAACTTGTTGAAATCGGTACCATAATAGTGCAAAAGTAACTATAATAAAAATATTGTGCTCCTGGTACCGACTTTGACAAGTTATTTCACACTTTTGAGTGTTGAATTCAGTTCAATTGTTTTGTAATAATTTTTTGTCACGTTATTCAGTGACCTTTGCTACTCACAGGAAAAATTGTTGTTGTGTATGTTCACCAATGTCGTCACCCGCAACTACAATGTCATCGAGGTATCAGTAGCACTTTTCAGTTATTGGAGTGTAACTCAAAAACCGCTTGTCCAATTTTGATGAAATTAAATAATAAATGGGACCACACATGAAGCACTAGTTTCAAATAAAAAAAGAATCATCTAAATCGATTCACCCAGTCGAAAGTTCTGAGGTATTAGGTTAAAAAGAACGCCGAGCATTCTTGGAGGGGATATGTTTGCGCACGGGTACAAGCGCGTCCTAAAGTACTAGCATAGACTAATATAATACGAGAAGACTGCCAATCGCCTAAAAAAAATCGTACCTACGCTGGAAAAAACCTCATAATTTCAGGCTAAATCTAGATGGCGTTACCGGTTCTTATACGGCTTCAGGTACGCTATAACTGTTGGTATTACAAGTCACTAGAATGTAAAAAACAAATTAAGGATTATACACGAATGGATGATGATTATGCCCAACACTGCTCTATGAGAGGAAGCCCGGTGTCCTAGCAAATGGGAACGCATTGGGCTGATTATGCTATGATTATGAAATACGTCTTGGATGACAAAACTTTTGTAGTTTTTATTGGGCCTCGTGGGATTGGAATACTTATTTTTTATATTTAGGATGTACTATATAACTGTTATGTTTACTCTAACAGTTATATACTGCTGGTACAAGTATCTACGTCCAGAATATTCCAGAAGGCTATGATTACAGCAGCATCCCATAAATACACAGGTATATAAGCCTTACAATCGGGTGGCGGTGGTAAGACGCCGACCGCAGCGGGGCAGGCTTTGTGCGCGTTTGTACCGAGATTGTGCTTCAGACGAGGTGATGAGAAAAGCGGTAAGCGGGCATTGAGCAGTTATGCACACAAATGTTTTAGCTGCAACCTTTCTTTAATACAGACTCACGTGTGCTAATATGTTTTTTTTGTGTATTTTCAATCTGCTTGCTCCGGTACTACCCGCTCGGCCGAATCACATTTATAGTCGACGTATTTCGGCCTAGGCTTCGGGCACGTCCGATGCCGATCATGGCGATCATTAGGTGGGTTTACGCTGCCAGATCGCGGATAAGGTATCTTTAGCCATTTTTTCTATATGATTGTTGGATTAAATAAATAAATAAATAATAAATAATGCATCAGTTCATAAGGTTGTTATTTTTTTATCGCTTATAATAATTTTGCAGTGTCAATTTCTGTTTGTAGGAATTTATTTCAAATTCAAACGTGAGTGCATAAACTGCTTAGTCCTGCGTTTGGACTTATTGAGCTTATACCAAACATTAAAGAAATACTTAATATTCGTGAAATAATATTTTTTAGCACTTGATATTCAATAATATTCAAATATTATAGACGGTGTCGAAAAAAAAGTCATGCCTATTAAGATGTATTAGAATATACATATGTATTTATTAAAATCTATTGAATTTGACTGACTTGAATAATTATGTGCATAATTGGAAGGAACTGTTTGTGTAATTCTATTAAATTTTTATGCCATAATATTAATATATCATTGTATACTTGTAAAATTAATATATTTAACGGTGCATTGAAATACAGCTGAGTTATATGTTTTGTAAACAAATATTTATTATTTAATAATAACCACTTTTGCGAGTGAAAGATATGATTTGATTTACTTAGTTTACGCTGAATTAAACTGAAATCTATGACAAGTTTTGGTATTTGGTTTTAAAAATAGCCCTAAAATCGCTTCCGCTTATGCACGCACACGCTCCTCAGGGTGGCAGCGTCAGGTGGCCGTATTTTGGTCGGCCGCTCCGACTAGCTGTCGCCGTCCTGGTCGGCTTATATAACGCGGTATATAGCCTTATGTACGCAGCCTTATAGTCGTATATAACTTGTATGTATATTTATAGATTTGTCCACTTTATGTAGGTACTTATAAAGCCGTGGGCAGAGCAAACTCTATCAGTGATTTCAGTTGAAATTCGAAGCTGAATGCTAAGTATTTCAATATTCTTTGATACATGAAGCGCATTAGTTTAAATAAGTTTTAAATTAAGGAAGAGTAATAGTGACGTCATGGTACCTATACGAGGCCGTGGTGGTACCGGCCTAGAATAGTACTCCCCCATCTCTTCCCGCGGGTGCCGTAAGACTCGGCTAAGGGACCACGTACGAGAAAGTGGGCAGCAGCGCCTTTTGAGGATTGGAAATCATAATGCGCTCGCCAACCCGCCTGCCAGGCGTGGCAAGCATTGGCAAGTCCCCCCTATATAGAGGAGGCATATGTCCAGCAGTGGCTGAGAGAAGAAGAAGAAGAAGACTAGTGACGTCTGTTTATTGGAAATTAATATAAAAGTAATATCTTTCTATTTTATCACACATGAGGAAGTAACAACAATTCGTTACTCTGCTGCCCTCTGGTGCCGATAACAAAAGGATTTCTCAAAAAGATATTATCGAAAGCGTATCATAAACTCTATTACGAGTGGCTTAATTATTAATCTACAGTATTGATAAACATACTATTTGAGTAAGTATAGCAACGGCACCATACATCCAAGAAGTATTAGGTAGTTCTCATCAAGACCTTTTTTTTAAATACTAGCCATCCATATTGCGGCCTGTATTGCCAAGTGTATAGTACTCTGAAGTTTGCAAAAATGTATTGTTTTAACATAATGAAGAATGTTTCAGGTTAAATATCTCAATCTAGAGGAGACGAAGCAACTGTCATGGTAAGACACGGAGCATTTTACTGAGATACCTCTCGTTCGTCTTCAGCATGTGTCGTTATTTTAAGTGTAAAAAATCTGTAGACACAATAAATGTAAAATTTGATTAGTAGTGAACTCTCAAACCTCCACTAACAGAACATGTCCAGTACTTCTTTAATTGATTGAAACGCAAACGATTTGTCAAGTTATATATATATTATGTTATAATATTTTTAAAAAACGCATGCGTCTTTTTCAAAAAAAAAAAAAAAAAAAAGACATTTGACACTCGGGGACTGCCGCGGTAAAGCATTTTTTATCAAGTTATGCAATTAATAACTTATGCAGTAACGCCGATTGCCGAGTTGCTGAACTAAAGAGACAAGCGTGATATTTCAAAAAAGTCATTAAAAGTTCTGCTATTCATCGATAGATGGCAAAACTAAAAAGTAGCACCGCTGTGCCGGTCGGAGTGGGGGGTGTTAGGTTATTTTTGTTACGGAATTTCTGGATTCGGTCTCCACGCTCAAGGCCCGCGATAGAAGCTTTACAATAGCTTAAAAACTTTTCCACCATATACATAAATATATATTAACATAATTGTTCGAAATATATAATATATGCACATGTGCGCCTGCTTTGCCACATACTCAGTTGATATAACGCCCCGTGCGTATCATTTTACCATAAAAATAATGCAATAATCCCTCTAAGTAGGTTCGCATTAAGAAAATAAAATAAATAAGCAGAATGATGAAACCTCCTTGGGAGCGCTTTTGCTCAATACGTTTGTCTCGCTTTAATACTAAAGAGAAAATGAGATGAAATATTAGTTCTAATTTTCACCAAGCGCGAGCAGCGCGCGTAGCGGCATTTACAAATGCCATTTTCATATTAGAAACGTCTATCAAGGCTTGTTGCGACTTTCTGAAAACTACAATATGAGTTTATCTTAACTTAGTGTATAGGTACTGTTCTCGGAAATGTGTTGAAAAACGTTGCATGTGGAATTTGGTAATTACAAACTCGTGACTATGGCAAGCCCTCGGCTTCGTCTCGGGTTTAGATTCATCTACTGTTTGTAAAAAAACAAATTACCATACGAATATCATTAATAATAATCACTATTTTACTCCTATCTACTGTACAACGCTAGGATTAACAAAAGAGTGTAGATGTTTAAAGGTGTAGTGAAATTGTTAAATTAACTTGTACCTCGTATATACTGAATGTATATCACGCCTGTAAAACCTTATGTAGGTATTATATCAGCCACCAGGTAGGTACACGATGGGATATTACGCGGGTCTATTTCGGCGCAATCTCCCGGCGAGAGCTCGCGTGTCTACGCAGCTAAAATACCGCTATAGTTTGCTAATGTAACACACGGCTCTGATCGATTCTGAGCACTTTCCAATGTTGATGTGCCATATCAAACAACTATTTACAACTAATGTTTCCAGGATTATGAGGTGAGTTCAAAACACCTGCAGCCTATGTTCTCTAATTAAGGCGAGATTTTCCCGACCGTTAAGGTAAAGGAGCGCGCGAACTTATCTGATTAAAATAAGCTGAGAATGTATGGGAGAAGGCAGAGCGATCAATCATAGGTCCGACGACGTCAAAGTGAGCGGTTGGAGAGCCGCGCGGTCTAGCCAAATGGGATCCACGTGATTCCATACTGGGCGACAGTAAGAGTATTACAAAATAAATTCGTATCAAATCAGCAACTTTGTATATTACAATATAAATCCTGACCGTTTCTTGACTTATACATTACCTACCCAAAAAAAAGTTTTGTATAAATATTCTTCTAATTTTGAACCAAAGATACTCAAACTGAAAAAGTGAAAGCTTATGAATCGCAATTTCTTATCACTTTTAAAACACTGCCATTTGTTTATGTTTATAACCTTAAAATAGATTCATATCAAATCGATATTTATTTTTAATGATTATTATTAAACTTTTATTGGTACTGCGATATAACGATGTCAAAAAAAACTTCTTAAAGATTAAAAGTATGTTTATCAGCTATAGCACTATTAAAAAATTCAGAGATTAGTAGACACGAATCTACTTGTTTAAGCATCAGTTTAAAGTCCGTCTCGAGGGCAGCTGATGGATGCTGAAATGTGCCCGCACACGCCCGCCATAACTCTTCCACGGTCTCCGTAGAGAGGCGCACGTGCACACTAGTTATTACATAACATAATATTACCACCGAAACCTTCCATAAAATTAAACTAAAATAGTCTACCAGTACCATCTTACGTTACCGTCAACATAGGACCCTAAACAATACCATTTTCTGAATTTTTAACCGACTTCAAAAAAGGAGGAGGTTCTCAATTCGACCCGTATGTTTTTTTTTGTTTTTTTTCTTTTTATTGGTATTTGTTACCGCATAACTTCCGAATGGGTGAACCGATTTTGATCGTTCTTTTTTTATTTGAAAGCTGGTGCTTCCCGTTTGGTCAATCAGTGGATTGACAGTTCAACAAAATCGGACGAGCACTTTTTGAGTTAAAAGCTTCGATCATTCTTGATCGAAGGTTACAAGTCAAAAACTGAAAAATGCGTACTTATATACCTACACGTTATTATAGTAGCGGGTGAAGACATCGGTGACCATACCTACACCACAATGACAATTGATTTCATGAGTAACAAAGGTCACTAAAAAGAGTAAAAAAAAAATTTTTACCAAAAAATGGAACCGACTTCAACACTTAAAAGTATGAAATAACTTGTCGAAGTCGGTACCATGAGCACAATATTTTGACATCAGTTACTTTTGAACTATCATGGTACCGACTTCAACAAGTTATTTCATACTTTTGAGTGTTGAAGTCGGTTCAATTTTTTTGTAAAAATTTTTTTTCACTCCTTTTAGTGACCTTCGTTACTCATGAGATCAATTGTCATTGTGGTGTAGGTATGGTCACCGATGTCTGTGATGTGATGATGTGTTGAAGTCGGTTTCATTATTATCCATAGTTTCCTTATCTAAGCGTCCGTGTGTCAGGCAAGTAACCTCGGCTGGCTATTGCTGACTCCGCGGCCGACCTGCGACTCAGCCCATTTTCTGAGTGGCCACCCGACGGCAACTGCAGAATTATTTCAGCCTTAAAAACACTCAGAAGGGAAATTAGATTGGATCGAACTTCCAACGATCTAATAGGATACCAGTTCTTTTCTTTTTATAAACCGCCTAGTTTAGAAGTGAATTCAACTGATCCAACCTTTAACCAAAGTAAAGTCTTAAACTCTATGTCTGTTCACGTACTATCCAAGTCTTCGGTATTTATATATATGTAAAGAAAATGTATTTCTTAAATGGTCAGTTTAAATTTCGCCGCGCTCCATACCGTCGGTAAAGTGGTGTAAGATTGTAGATAAAGCAGTATAGGTTAGGCCGTGATGGTTAGAAAAACAATATGGAGTTTTAGTTTTGTGGTGTGATTTAAAATTTGGATTGAAAGTAAAAACAGGCGTCTTAAGGAATTGACATAGTAAAGAACAACCTTTAAATGTCGTTTCTTTGTTTACAGGTAGGAGTTTCGGTTAATTGCGTAATAAGTGTAGTTAGTTTGATATGTAATTGAACTAATGAAATAAAAACTTTGTTTACAGAGCAACACATCATAGTTTATTTGATTTTACCTACATGATTTAATTTCCCTCACATTTATAGACAAATACGAGTATAGTTAATACGTAGGGGCCATGGCTGAAGCCTATCATAATAAGATTTTTAAAAACAATGCAATACGGTACATCGTTTAAACGTTTGAACAGGAAACCAGCAATAGACGTTTTTTACCGTATTAGATGCGGCAATTAAGAAAATTGTCGATAAGTAATTCTTATTTCAATTCTGTGCATAGCACCTTGCTGGCCACGTGAGCGGGCCGCGCGTGTAACCTAAATACGAAATACAAACAAGAATTTATATTGAGAAAAAGTTAATTAAGTTTCTAGTTATTAACCCTGTGAAAGGATGTATATAGTATTTCTTAACCGACAACTAGAAGAACGAGGCTCAAATTGTGGAGTGTTTTTATAATCCTCAATTATGATTGATCGATATCTATTGAAGATTAATAAAAACACTAATATGTATTATAAATGCTGTAATCGATTCTTATATGTTTGTAAATCAATCATCTTAATGTTCAAAAATGAAAAAAACAATGTAACAGTGTGCATGCGTTAGTTACCTCTTCACTGCTTAACAGCTTGATAGATTTGAATTAAATTCGGTACTTTAATAAGCTGGATTAACACATAATTACTACATGTCCACCAAACCTCCACGAGGCCAGGAACGGCGGCAGAATCGGCCGAAAAGGCAAAAGTAGTTAAATACAGCGGTCTCGGCGCGGAATACAATTTTGTTCCTTTCGGTGTCGAGACCCTTGGCCCGTGGGGTCCTAGCGCGCTCAACTTCTACAAGGAAATCTCCAAGAGACTGGTTGACGTCTCAGGAGACCGAAGAGCTGGCAGCTTCCTCGCTCAACGTATTAGCCTAGCAATACAAAGAGGAAACGCTGCCAGCATCTTGGGTACAATGCCGCAGGGGCCCGTTTTAGATTTAATTTAGTTTTTATTAAATGTTTAAGGTTTTTTATTTTAAGTTAGATTATTTTATTGTTATGCTAAATTATTTTTATATTATGTTTGTATCACCTTAATTTATAATATTAATAAAATTACTACATTATCCCGTAAAAGTTGATGGTGCCTCTGAGATACAAAAAAACCCTATAACTCGAGTATTATACATATGAGAGAAGTACAGTAGTTTATATGGTTAAAAACTAGGTCAAAGTTAATAATCGTACGTTCTTTTTAATACTTTATAATTGCGTTTGACCATTATCTCACTTGATGTTCAGTGAAAATGTTGTGTTCGAAGATGTAAAATCGGTAGGCCTAGAATGTTTTACCGGTTCTCAAAGACTGCTGCCTGAACACACTATTGTGTTTGGTGACAGCTTTTCAATCTTGAGGATGGTACCTAGCCAAGCAGGTAATCGAAAGTACCCTACCACCATTCTGGGAATTTAATAACGGTGTTGCCTTTACCGAAAGCTCAAACCGTTGTAGGGATCGAACCAGAACCCGTCACTTTGAGATCCGACGCTCACATCGCTGAGCTATCATCGCTTCTAAATGTATCAATGTATAGCTGTTGATTGACCATAAAATAACAATAAATTATTAAAGACTAATAATAAATAATGGGTTGTTAAATTGTGCGGCTAGTGATCAGCGTGGTTCTTGCCCATGGCAGTTGCAGTAACACAGGGCTACTATCTCAATTTGGTGGTCAGTGACGATGTGGTCGAAGATGTTGTCACTGTCGCTTTACTTAGCATGCTTACTGTCTCTTAAGGCTGACTGAACACACTATGCGTTTGGTGACAGTTTTTCAAACTTGAGGGTGGTAGCTAGCCAGGCGGATACTCAACAGTACCCTACATGGGCTCAAATGCCCAGCACTACCATACTGGTGCTACCTTCACTGGACAGCTGAAGCAGAACCAGCGTTTTTCAGTGCGACATCCAACGCTCCTACCGCTGAGCTGTCATAGCTTCGAATATCCACCAAGACGGACTCTCTGATAAGTTTTCTTTAAGAACTTAACAACCCGGTTAAGTATTACAATACAATATAACTTATGTTCAGCGCCACATCTCAAGTTTTATTGCATTATTGGGCGCCCAAGATACAGGCTAAGCATTAATAATAGCTTTCTCAAGAAACCCATATCTTAGGTGAATTTCATGACAAATTGTATAATGTATAATTAAGTGATTGGAAAATAAATATCCTATCTTTTTAATCTTAACATATTATACGCATAAAATAACACCATCAGAAAATCGAGTTTCCATGATAGTAAGTAAGCTTTCACCAGTTATTCCTGTAGAATATCATAACAGTATCTGGTATAGTCAGACACTCTACTTCAATCAAACCCGCTACGCAATATCGCAAGACCCTCGCAGAAATTCTGCACCGCTGATTTCTCCAGTTTCAGCCATATGGCATATAGCTAAAATCACGAGTTGGTACATAAGGCCAGTGGCTAGTACATAAGGCCGCTAGGTAAATGGCGCACCTAAATACATGGGCTAAACGCGAACAGCTCGCTTGCATGGGCGAGCTTAGAATACGTGCTTCTCTGATGACGACATAGGGACTCGTTCACACATATAAGATGTAGCGATTCAATTTCATACATAATGTACATACTGATAATATACTGAATGTATATCACGCTTGTAAAACCTTATGTAGGTATTATATCAGCCACCAGGTAGGTACACGATGGGATATTACGCGGGTCTATTGCGGCGCAATCTCCCGGCGAGAGCTCGCGTGTCTACGCAGCTAAAATACCGCTATAGTTTGCTAATGTAACACACGGCTCTGATCGATTCTGAGCACTTTCCAATGTTGATGTGCCATATCAAACAACTATTTACAACTAATATTTCCAGGATTATGAGGTGAGTTCAAAACACCTGCAGCCTATGTTCTCTAATTAAGGCGAGGTTTTCCCGACCGTTAAGGTAAAGGAGCGCGCGAACTTATCCGGTTAAAATAAGCTGGGAATGTATGGGAGAAGGCAGAGCGATCAATCATAGGTCCGACGACGTCAAAATACATACTGATAAAAAATACATACTGATAATGTTTATGCAACTATGCAAGGTACCTATGATCCGCTGATAGAATTATTTTTGATTGGACCTCAAATTTGACCTTTCAATGTAGGCTAATATCACAGTCTTGATCAAGAGTACCGTTTGGTGATAAGGAACTTACTAGAACTAAGTTTCACTTTGGTCTATCACCATTAAGTGAGACAGAGGTCAAGTGCAAACTTATAATCTTTAAAAAAAAGTTGTTAATAAGTTCCTATTAGGTAATATTCTAAGTTGTATGTGATGTAAACTTCGACCGCATCATTGTATTATACCTATTATAAAAAAGATCAGTCAGACTTACCGATCAGTGATCACCCAATAGATGAGTCAGACTGACCAAGCCCAAAGCTCAACTCAGAACCTAATAATCAATTTTCAAGTACAAACAAAGGTGACAAATTTTATTCCTCTCACCTCATTTCCGAGAGCATGAATGATTTTATTATTAGCTGCAAACTTGATAAGTAGTTTGTGAAATGTGCTATAACCAGTTTTTGTCTTATGAGTTTTTAATAATCAAGTCTTATTCAGTTTTGTATATGTTGTGGACTTATACAGTAGGCTGGCATTATGCGAATTATAATGCACTAAATACTACGTACTGTTCTTATATTATACACGTAATTGTAATGTAACAAACCGACTAGGACTCATGTGGTAAACTCGGGTAAATTACTCTCCGACCAGTTTCAAACTTATTTGCAGTTCTTCATCTGGGAGTTATGATCGTGCCAGGCGGCGAGCGCGAGCCTCAGCACGTAACTGGCGTTGAGACGGCTGCGCTGCATCAGTCAAATTGTCCCGGTGCGTACTGTCACTTGAGTCATTGTCACTGAAAGTCTCATTGTCACTGTCACTTTGGTGATGATGATGGTAGGAGGCCGGTTTACACACCATGCTTGTCGTGTCGTCCTCATGTTTACATAGCCCGGATGTATCGCCTATATTTAAGACTGGTATCCAGGCTGGAATATAGAAAAAAAGTCGCGATAGTTTTCAGACTCAAATATACACGTATATTATAGAGACAGGTTTCCAGTGTATTTCAAAATACATACGATATTTACACGATTAAGTCCGTCAAATTTGAAAGACGTGCTACGCCCGCGCTCGCTCTCGCTCCGCCTATCAGTTCGCCCTAGCCCTAATCCTGCGGCTGGCAGCTGCAACGTCACGACGGCGGACAGCGTCGTAAGACTTAAAGGACATTGACTACCTACCTACACCTATAGGTACTTACACATCTTAATAAATACCTAAGGAATAAAGAACGATGAGGAAATTCCGGATAGCACCATTGACCGCAAATCCATTTCAAATAATTATTAGTAATTTAATTGCCCACGAACATTACTACACTTATTTATATTACAAAGGCAAAAGTTTGTCGTTTGTACCTACTTCACGCTCAAATTTCTTGACCAATTTTGATAATATTTGGTATGGCGGTATCTGACATCTTGCAATAACACTGAGGCTACTTTTTGTTATCATCATCATGCCAACTGTTTTTCATCACCACGCGGCTGAACCAACGGGGTGCAGCTAGTAGTTCTCTCCACTATGCTCATGGATGATACGGTAGTCACCCTCATGGGCGCCGCCGCCAGGATTACTTCAGGGAGGTGCATCTGCATATACACATTATACTACACACATCAAAAAGCCTAAACAATATGTACGTTTTGAATTTTAGAACGATTTCCCTACACCATCCATTTCGACGACGGGCGCAAGGATACTGAAATTAATGAGAAAGTGATGAACAAATTTCAAAGCAACCTTGACTACTTTAGTTTTTACTCAAACAGTAGGTAACTTATTAAAAAAAATCTTTGTGCTTCATATCCTGCCAGGGGGGTGCAAGTGCACCCATTGCACCCTGATGCCGGCACCCATGGTCACTCACATGGCTTCTCGTGACCACGACTGCAGCAACTCGGTCGAATCCTCGAATAAAGATACAACGGAAAAATACTTCTGAGGTCACAAGCATAAAAAGAACAAACAAAAACTACCGAATCATGATCATCCTCCCTTTATTACAAGTCGGATAAAAAACAGAGGCTTCCAAACATTAAATTTGATTTTATTGGCTCTAGGCCCTGGCACTACATATTTCTGGTGCCTACTGTTAAAAGTTAAGCCATCCCTGCTCTAGGCCTTCAAGCTTGAGGCCTATGTGTGTCATGTAGCCTACAATTTGCGTTTACGAGCGTGTACACACCATTTGGTAGCTTAGAGCGTATAAACGCGTGCGGTCGCCGCGCCTCGCGGTATCTAGGCCAGTGGTTAAGCAACCAATATACCTAGCTTACCTATATTTGCATACTAGATACATCATTTACACTAGGGGAGTATCACCGAGGATATAGTTTCACGTATATGTTACTTATCGCGGATGATTAAATAGAGATAAAGAACAGTTCGTTTTAAAAAATTGTATACCAAAAAATGAAACCGACTTCAACACTCGAAAGTGTGAATTAACTTATATAATTATCCCACGGGAACTATACTTTTTCCGGGATAATAGTAGCTCATATGTTATTCCAGGGTCTACCTATCTCCATACCAAATTTTGAATCGATATCAGTACAGCCATTTGATCATGAAGGAGTAACAGAGGTTTTTTAATTATTTGCTTATATCACGGGAACATCAATTATTTTCGGGTGATAAGTAGCCTATATGTTAATGTAGGGTCTAAACTATCTCCATACCACATTTCATCGAGATCCTTGCAGCCATTTGAGCCTGAAGAAGTAACATACATACACACTTACACACATACATACAAACTTTCGCCTTTATAGTATTTGTGGGATACTCATACTTATATAAGTAAGCATGAAACATAATACTTATTGCGTCATCATCTCAGCCATTGGACATCCACTGCTGGACATAGGCCTCATTATTTTGACTCTGGATTAGCTATTATGTGTAATACATATGAAATAATATAAATATGTAGACGACTGCAATCAAAAGATTTCCAAGAAATTCAACGAAATGCGTAAGTCATATAAGTTACGAATTAACTTACTTCTTTAGTCAGATAAATCAGTAACTTCGCTCATTTCTAAATAGAATTTAATTCAAAGTCATAAAACCTTCCTAAAAAGTAGCCATTCAAAATAATTATTAAAAAACACAAAACTTAACAACCCATAAAACAGAAGAGCCACAGTTAATACATAAATAGATGTGACACTTCGTTAAATGTCGCCTATAAAATGAAACAACTCAAAATAAAACTAATGCGAGAGCTTAATATCGTTCTGAAGGATGGTGCGCGGGGGTGTGCGGGTGGTGTAGTGGGGGTGGCGGGGGGAGGGTCGAGGGCGTCTACAACTCTACTACGCCACTCTCGGTTTCATTCATAACTTTTTACAAGTTTATCTGTGGCGGTGATACCTCCTACATATTTATGTGTTTGCGCTTTTATTTCACTTTGCTGTATCGTAGAATTACATTTTCATGGAAGCGATTGTGTATGTTTTCTAAAAGTCGTCGACATACAGCATGGTTGTAGGATGCTTTCAAACACTTGACTAGCTACCACACTTAAGTTTGAACAACTGTCACCAAACACATAGTGTGTTCAGGCAGCAGTCTCTGAGAGCCAGTGAGCATTCTAGACCTAGCGTGATAACATCGTCGACCACAACGTCACTGACCATCCAGTGAGATAGTGGTCCATCACTAGATCTACACAGTATAAAAATATTACCAAAAAATGGAACCGACTTCAACACTCAAAAGTGAGAAATAACTTGTTGAAGTCGGTACTATGTTAGATCAAAAGTAACTAATATCAAAATATTGTGCTCATGGTACCGACTTCGACAAGTTATTTCTCACTTTTGAGTGTTGAAGTTGGTTCCATTTTTTGGAATTTTTTTTTAAGCTATTAAGTAACCTTTGCTACTCACGGTATCAATTGTCATTGTGTATATTCTCCGATGTCTTCAACTAAATGATTGAATCATCTTCATTTAAATGGGACCCCCACGAAAATATACACTATCAAACAAAAAAGAATCATCAAAATCGGTTCATAAACGACGAAGTTATCCGCGAGCACACATAAAAAACATATATACGGTCGAATTGAGTAACCTCCTTTTTTGAAGCCGCTAATAAAAGATTGAAAGTTTGAAATCCGCACGTACAATAAAATATTTGACCAGCATAAAAAAATAATAGCGGCTTAGGCCGTCTTGCAGCCACCAAATTATCACAATTTGTGATACAATACTAGATTTAGGAGAAAATCTCAGATAATTTGTAGGCGCAAGTGGGTTTAGCGTTATATTGTTACTGGGTGTTGGGGCGTTAGGTGTGTCGTATTATTTTCTTATGTATGTATGTATTTTTTTTTCTAATTGTTCGGATTCATTGAATGCTCTGGGCCTAGAATATGTATTATTAAATTCTAAGCATCTGTTCAATCTGTCGCAGTCCGCCACATCGCAGTGAGTGCTCTCTGCGGTCTGCGCGCGGGAATTGAGCGTTACCGACAGCGCAGCGGAATAGTGGCGGAATGCATGCTTGGCTCGGAAAGCTGCTATGCTCGGCATCTTTCTCGCAGCCTGCAAGCAAGTAAAGTACTCGAAATCTACAGTCGCCACGAGACGATTCAGTGGTTGGACTCTCAAAACGCCTTTTTTGAGATATTAGCTGTAGCTCGCGGTTTCACCAGCGTCACGATGAAAAACGGTGATGATAAGCTATCTCCATATCAAATTCCATCCAAATCCATCCGGCTGTTAGTCGTGAAAGTGTAACAAACGTACATCGACACATCCATACTCAGAAACTTTCGCATTTATAATACTAGCTAGGCCCTGCGGTTATATCCGTGTGATGATGAAAAACGGTGATGATGGTGATGATGAAAATAAGCCGTTTGAGCGTGAAGTAACAAACATGCACATGTTTGTTACTTCACGCATAAACGGCTACACTGATTTCATCATCACAGGCAAGAGATCACTGTTGCCTGCCGAGAATAATTGATTTTGTGCAATCTTTTTAATTACTTCATAATATGGACTTTATTACTTAAGACTTTAGACTGGTCGGTTGGCGCAGTTGGTAGCGCTCTGGCTTCTGAGCAGCTGGTCCCGGGTTCGATTCCCGGACAGGTCAAACATTTGTGTGCATGAACATATCTGTTTGACCCGTGTCTGGGTATATAAGTATATATATCAGTCATCAGGTGACCATAGCCCAGGCTCTGCCTAGTTTGGGACCTGAAGACCTTGTGTGAATGTTAATAAATACATAAATAAAAATAAAATAAATAAATTACGAGTCAAAAAATTAAATGTTTTCAATTATAAGCCCTCGATTACCTAATAAGAGCAATTGGTTCTCACTTCTAACACCAAAGGCTTAAAGTAAAATATGCTTCTATCACATCCTTAACACAAGCATGCCAAACGTGGCTGTGGCAAAGTGATGTAGAATGCACGATGTAATCTGTGTATTTGCATGACTTGGCGACATGTATATGTCACTCCCACATAGAAAAGCGAGTCTCACAAATGAAACTCGGACAATCTATGTACACCCACACATTCAAAGACCCGTTCACACATGCACACAAAATATTACACACAGTCACAAATTGAAATAAAGTTTGTTACAGTTGGGCAATGGGTCGGATTGAAAGCGAAAGGGCGCCACTGTCGAGTTGGATTCCGACAACTGATATCAAAACAAGTTTTTGTTGCCACTGAAAAATACACAATTTTCATTCTACTTTTACAAAAAGCTTATAACAAGTCAAGTTACTGCTTGTTTTTAGACTGCCACGAGATGTTTACCGGCATTACATTGACATTTGAATTTGGAATCTGTCATTTTTCTAAGATTGTTCATTGAGTTTTTTCATTTTGGCGTGAATACATTGTACAATATTTGTTTAATCAGACTTAGACCCCGCATTAGGATCCCCTGTGTCGCCGGAGGCATGGACATACACAATCACAGCACACAAACATCCAAGACCCGGGACAAACATCTACACTCATCGCACAAATGTTTGCCGCTGCCGGGATTCAAACCCAGGGTCCGGAGAGACAGAAGTCAAGTCACTGACACTAACCACTGCGCCACGGCGACCGTCAAATATAACATATAAAAAAAATTCGATGTTTGAATTCGAGTCAGTCAATAAACTTTTTAGAGCATACTAATTTTATATAATAATGCATTTGTGCCCCCTGTTAATGCATATTTCAAACAAAAAGAGATGTGACTTTCGCAACCGTAAATAAACTTATCGGCCAGACTCATCAGCGCGGCGGTTATATTTGTCACGGACGATTTTGATCGATTTACAACATTGGCGGCAGTCGTCGTCGTGTTAAACAAAACACGCTCGCGGGTGGGTGACCGTCATAGGTGACGCACGGGGCCCGGTGAGGTATAGAGGGAGGCAGGGAGTGAGTGAAGTCGCGGGGCCGCCCTTGCTCGAAGGTGACGCGACAATTAACGTCGCGCGGTCATTCCTCCGCGGCAACGCGCTGTTGGCGCGGTGTCAACGATTCGATCATCCTGTCCTGCGATAGCGCGACCGGACGACGCGCGCTCGCCGTCTAACGTAGGGCTGACACCTAAAAATTAAGTAAATCACTTTCCATAAAAACATCATAACCGTTTGCCAAAAGTTGGTATGAATAAATTTCTGATAATTGATTATGAGTTTCACTGTTGATATAAATGCGTCCATAACTTATTAGGGTATTTCTACGAGATCGAAATAAATAAATTTATATATTTTTATAAACTCAAATTCAATATTCAAATTCAAAATATTTTATTGTGATACACATGTTTATAAATAATATAGATGTTAAAATAATATACTCAGAGCAAGCTGTGAGCAGCCATATTTGCATAATTACTCATTAAATATAAAACCAACCGTGGAAAAAAAAAGACTCGGTCATAACGCCACGAACTCGTACCTAAGTTGATATGGCAGTAACTGGTGGTGGAAACGTGACCACAACAGGAAGTTGTAATCAGGCCAGTTCTGACGTGTCCTTGTGGTGAACAATGGGGGTGAGAAATGCCTGCAGCAGAAGTCTTGAAATTATGATGAGGATGGACAATATTGAGTAAGTTGTATGTATTGCTTCCGGGCTGTTTGGCCGTGGTCTAAGTGAAACTTGTATTCCAGACGTTTCGTCGATCACTGCGGTCGACATCTTCAGTGGTTCAGGTCCGAGCAGCAACAAGAGCGTAGAACTCTCCTTCGCGGCGTCTTCTCTGATACTCAACGAGTATCACTTAGACCACGGCCAAACAGCCCGGAAGCAATACATACAACATGCAACGCCGGCCGCGAAAGCCTTAGAGCTTACAATATTGAGTAAGCAAAAAATATTATATATCATTTGAAATAATTGAGTAAGGCAGAAACTTAGGGAATAGAACAGCCAGATAAATCAACATGTTATCACTCAATAAAGAAAAAACTATCCGCCACAAACATGTTGCTCTTGACTCCAACAAAACCGACGCGAGGAGTGACAAAAACAGTATTTACGACCGCAAAAATAACAAGTGTCAAGAAAGTTGCCCAAAGTTGTCTCTAAATCTCGACAGTTACATAAACGTGGAGCCAGGTCGTAAACTAGTTAGGGGAGCCAATGGACTTATTAGTACTTAGTCCATATCTGAGGTTGGTAAATAAGTTTACTAGAACCTCCATCTGGTAAGTGTCTGGTAAGGCTATATTGATAAGCCTAATTCTTCACGAGTGTATGATAAACTGATGTCCCCAAAGTCGAAGTTCGCTCAGAGACAAAGTAACCAAAATAATAAAAATTGGTTGTCTGTAAAGTCGGTTTACGGACGATAGATTTAAGTGATAACGTCATAATCATTTATGACTTTGACTTTGACTTTGAGTTTGAGTTTGACTTTGACTTTGACTTTGACTTTGACTTTGACTTTGACTTTGACTTTGACTTTGACTTTGACTTTCACTTTCACTTTCACTTTGACTTTGACTTTGAATTTGACCTTGACCTTGACCTTGACCTTGACCTTGACTTTGACTTTGACTTTGATTATATTATCTAGATCTAGATAAAACTCAGGTGGAACGTTACGCGGAACGTTACTATTTTTCATTTTGGCATTCATCAATTTATAAAACGTTATCACGTCAAAAACATAATAAATATTAAAAAGGAGTAAGTACTAGTCAATACAGTTCAACTTTTTCAAGAGAGTATTGCTTAGCTTCTGTATTGGTGATGCTAAATTTGGTTAAGTATTTAAGTAACGTTAAGTAAACGCGAAAGTTTGTGTGTATGTTTGTCACCTCTTTACGCTTAAACGGCTACACCGATTTCGATGAAATTTGGTATGGATATAGCTTATACTCTGGATTAACACAAATTTTTATTTAAATGATCACTTTCATCACCGTTTTTTATCACCACGTGGGTAAAACCGCGAGGCACAGCCACTTAAAAGTAAAGATGAAAATAACAACAGATATTATTCAAAGATGTACTTTTAGATACTTAAATTAATGTGGCTACCCATATATCTATCATTAGATTGTTCTGAAGAAATGCTCCAGTCCTAAGTAGTAAATTTATTTATAGTTTTATATAATTGGAGCGTTTTCGCATTCGAAGCAATGATAACCTGGCAGTGGCAGCGTTGTCTGTCAACCTGACGATCACAGGTTCGATCCCAACCCGTGACTTGATCTTTCTGTGAAGTCCTAGCATCGTTACCAAATCCACAGCATGAGAGCAGAGTAATTTCCAGAATCTATCTGGCTTAACCACCCTAAATTATAGAAAACCCTATCACTAAACGCACAATGTGCTCAAGCAGTAGTCCTTGAGAGTAACCATAAGTAATTAATTGTTACAAATAAAGTTTTTCTTTCTTTCTTTCTTTCAATTAGCTTAATAGGTCTATCGTGATTACACCTCGAACTCGTCGTCACTGACTATCAATTGAGTCAAACTCTAGTGATATAGTGGTCATACGCTAAAAGCTGATCTAAGATATATAAAAAACTACGCCATTATATAATAGAATTATAATATAGTGGAAGGCAAGCGATCGCGTGGCCGGAGCCCGATGCGTTGGTCGGATCAAGTCCGGACCACGTTAGATACTTCTCTCTACCATGCTATCCATGTAGCCAAAAACAGGGGAAGATGGCGTACATTTATAAGAGAAAAGATCATGCATGGGGGTGGTCACGACCCTCAGACATGAGGAATACGACTCAAGGAGGAGGAGGATATAATAGCGGAACACAATCGTTTTGACATCTACCGACTAGCACTCACGATTTTGACACAGTCCATTTCTCGACCGGGCCTATTTAGTTATGAGTACTAGCTGTAGTTGTTTTGATTCTGTTAATCACTCCAACGAAAAGCTAAAATTCACTAAAATTCTTCAAAATGAAATTGCTAGTATTCTATTTACGCTAAAATTCAAATTCGTATAACTCAATACAAGGTTATCTCTAATATATGACGAGTTTCATTCAATTGTTAGCCAACTGCGGGTAGCTTTAGTCGGCACCAACCAAGTGGCGGTTTTTTTATAACCACGTCGTCATTTAACATCAGATGAGACAGCGGTCGAACGTAAGCTTATAATAGAACATTTAAAGAAACCTTTACTTAAAACTGCCCGCAATTTTCATAAATCATAATATGTTTTGTAAAACTAAAATTTCAATTAACATTATTTCTACTTTATCGTAACCAAATAAGAACTTATCTTATTTATCATTTTGTACATAATTTTAGTTTAGTCGAACAAGAGAATCAGTACCAATATCTCCTAATTTTATCAAATCGATTAATTTGTCGCAGCCCTGACCAGCGACCGCTAAATTGTCCGCTGTACGCGCACCCGTGTCGCCGCCGCGCCGCGTCGCCGCGCCGCCGCCATTGTGGTTATCAACATATAATCCACAACCAATATCATCTACCTATATCTTAGTTGGTATATTATAGGTATAGTGTCACTATATGATAATACTCTCAATAAAAAGGTTATAAATAGATTTTATAACTATTAAATTGAAAATGTAAAGGTACCGAAGCAAACAAATTTGACTCATACTTAATTAATAACACTCACTGTGAAACCCATTTCAAACAAAAAATAAACTTAATCAAAATCGGTCCATCCGTCCAAGAGATATGTTGACACAGACAGATAGAGCCACAGGGACACAGACCGACACGTCAAACTCTCAATACTCCTCTTCTGCTTCAGGGGCTAAAAGAGATTATACATTTAAAAACGCTGAACCGATTCTGAGAAAACATGACAAATTAACAGGTATATAACTTGTAATTGAAATTATTGTAAAATATTGTCCGTAGTTATAATGGTAGTATGATCTTCGTGAGGTATCGGCATATTTTATCCTATCTGCGGGAGGTACCCTGGTGACCTGTGTCACAGGTTTTCATAACCTATTTCAGGCACCAGTCTCTCACAAAGCTAGGTTTTTATATTTGTATCCCCTGAAATGTATCTATATTTATCATAAGAAACTTTTTTTGAGGTGAAAATTAACAATTATTTGATTTGATGTCTAAGAACGATCGCTGTAAAACCTGCTTTCAAATAAAAAAAAGGCGCATTCATATCGATAGGTACCAAAGACAGAAATAGAGACAGGAGCACACATATAGTGGTCAAACTTATAACCCTTTTTATCGCGGGTTTAAAACCATGTAAGTGTTGGTACAGTTTTTTTAAAAGGCTATATTTTTTTATACTGTATAGATGCGTTTGACCACTATCTCAATTGATGGTCAGTGACGATGTGGTCGAAGATGTTATCACGCTAGATCTAGAATGCTCACTGGCTCTCAAGGACTGCTGCCTGAACACTCTATGTGTTTATTGACAGTTCTTCAAACTTGAGGGTGGTAGCTAGCCAGGCGGGTATTCGAAAGTACCCTAACACCATGCGAGGCGAGATATGGTGAGAAATCGTGCTACACGTACTTAGGAACCATAATTGAAAGTCCTGCTCATGGCAAACGTCTCGATAATATAATGGTGTTTTTTTTATTGAAAGTCTAATGCGCGGTGTTGGCGAGAAAGCGCAGGTGGCGGCACTGCGAAGCCATCGATCTTGACAGAAATACGATAATGTCGTATAGCGGGTATAGCCCACACCGCACTTATGGGAGTTAGGGACAGAGCATAGTGTGTGGGAATGGCGTTAAAGAAGGCGGTTAGCATCCAATGACATCATTACAAATAAATACCAAAATATGGAACCGACTTCAACACTCGAAAAGTGTGAAATAACTTGTTAAAGTCGGTACCATTATATGTAGTTCAAAAGTAACTATTATCAAAATATTGGGCTCATGGTACCGACTTTGACAAGTTATTTGACACTTTTGAGTGTTGAAGTCGGTTCTATTTTTTTATATATTTTTTTTTACCATTTTCAGTGACCTTTGCTACTCACGGGGTCAATTGTCAATATGTATGTTCACCGATTTCTTCACCCGCAATTAGGAAGTCATCCAAGTGGACGTAACACTATTCACATATTGGAGTATAACTCAAAAACCGCTTGTCCGATTTTGATGAAATATAAATGGGACTACCTCGGTGGTACACTCTATTAAACAAAAGAATATTTTGGGAATCGGTCCAAAAATAGGGAAGGTCTCGGTGAACATACTTAAAAAAATACATGCAGTCGAACATAATTCATCTCATCCTATTTTGAAGTCGGTTAAAAAGAAAGATTCACGATACGCTAATTTATTATTTTAAATTAATTTATTTTATTTATTATTTTTTATTACGTAACTAAAATCTGGACTAACGTATTGCAGTCTATATAACTCATATTATTATAAAGATCTAATGTGAGTTTGTAAGGGCATCTCTGGATCTATAGAACCGATTATGAAAATTCTTTTACCAATAAAAATCCACGTTATTTGTGAGTGTCATACGTATCATAATCATAACCACCTTTATTCATCATCACGCGGGTAAAACAACAGGGCGCAGCAGTAGTCAATAAATCGAAGAGGGCCTGATCGCGTGAAAAATATTTAGCAATTTATTCAATCTTCTCGTGACCACGACCAATGCAACTTGGTCGAATCGAAACGTTGAGGTAATAAATTAATAAAAAAAAATTCAAGCTGTCAAGTCTCGTGAGATTTTTTATCAACTAGTGGTCCATCCCGGCTTCGCACGGTTACAAGATTACAATTTTTGTAAGGATCCCTATTTTTATCTTGTAATAAATATACCCTATTGTTACTCGGGGATAATGAAGAATTTCAATGCTGAAATAATTTTTGAAATTGGACTATTAGTTTTTGAATTTAGACTCTAAGGCTTTCACGGCGGCGTCTCTGATACTGAGTATCAGAGAAGATCAGAGAATCATCAGTATCAGAGAAGACACCGCGAAGGAGAGTTCTACGCTCTTGTCGCCGCTCGGACCTGAACCACTGAAGATGTCGACCGCAGTGATCGACGGAACGTCTGGAACACAAGTTTCACATAGACCACGGCCAAACAGCCCGGAAGCAATACATACAACATTAGTTTTTGAGTTTATCCGTTACAAACATACAAATCTTTCCTCTTTATAATATTATGTATTAGTGTAGATGTGTTCAAATAGCGAAAGTCTAAGAATTACATGTATAGCAGTAGTTTTACTTCTATCTCATATCAATAACTCCATAGCTATTACTTTGAAAATAAGCTCTACCCACTCTATGACCAAGATGAGGCACTCAATTTGATACCTATTCATTCAATAATGGTAATCCTACCCTTAACTTTTGATTGGAAGAAGGTCTTTGAAAAGTTGATCATTTCGGTATGATAATTCTTATAATTTTGCTATGTTCTTCCGAAAGTTTTGTCTAGGACACAACTTTCCTACCATATTACATCATACCTACAAATTATTTAATATTTAGCAGTTATTTAAGACTTTTTAGCATAGTGTATGATTATTTATTAGCATGCTGTGTCTACTTCGAGTAGGTCATACATATATCTAAGTTTATAAATGTCAATATGTTAAGATTAATCATGTAAATAATGTATGAACCAGTTTTGTAGACCTAATAAATAAATTAAATAAATAAAAAATGTTCCTTGGTTTGAAGCTTTTGACGTTGCTAAAATGTATTTTATAAGCTTCAAATAGCCACTGCTTCCCCGATATCAATATATATTGCTTCAAACAATAAGCGGGATTAATTGTAATCGCTTTGCCGATAGAATTATTTCCGCTATCGTCTCACGAGCGTAGTCCCCTTATTTCGTCGACGCGGCAAAAATACACGCGATCCGTGACGGTCAGCGATAAACACACCCTTGACGGCAACGCCGCGTTTATTATACATGTACCTTCCGCCTTAATAAATATTTCACGTGGAAAATGCTAAAGAACATCCGCGCACTCGCGCTTTAACAACTCGTGGTGACGGCATTTTCCGCAAACAGCAAAATTGGTGCAGTCGACCCATTCCGCCGTCGCATGTGCCACGCTGAAGCGTATAAAAGTTTATACGCGCTGCCTCAATATCAGATAGCGGGTTATATATATCCCGAGCAGCGACTGCAAAGAGCGAACTCATAAAAAGCGCGGCACGGTTGATTACAAAGCCGCGTCGGGTTTATGAGCGCGCATCTCGCGTGGCTCACTGCCTCGCCGCCTCCTCACCGCGCGCCGTTCCGACGACGCGGACGCGACGCCAGGGTAGTTTTTCTGCAAGCGAGCGAGCTCCCGCCACATAAATAAGTGATCACAACGCCCTCCCTGCCCCTCGGCGGGTGTGCGCCCCCGCTCGTAAACTAAGCGCAGATAGCGAGAGGACTTAATGGCTGATCGGATTTTGATTAGCGCGGGCCGGCGACGCAGCCCCGCTCCCGGAGCCGAATTTGAATAGATAAGTGGGCACCCGAGGACCGGCGCTCGCGACCGTAATTTACATACTTACTGGCTTTCGGCGCACATAGAGGGTGCCAAGTTATGGACGACGCAAAAACGATAAAGTTGAAATAAAGCTTCGGTCATCGAATCGGTCGCGTCGAGTGCTTTTTTACAGAGCTCTGTTTGTTATCGCCCACGCCGGACACGACCGGGCCATAAGCTCCCGAGCCTATCCCTCTTTTTTGGGAAAATTAATCGTTCCATAACATTCGATATCGTATTACAGACGAAGGTACGATATCTTATCTATTACATAGAGTTTGACAAGTTTGGGAGCCTGGAGGTCCCCCGAGTAGTGTGGACGCAAAAACGGCGGAAAACTATCGGCAAAGTCGGTCTCGGCTATAGATTCGAACGCGTCTCCCGACAGATCCGTAACTTGTAACTTGTCGCTGTTGACGGAGGTCGGAAAGTTGGGGAAGTGCTCGAAGCGAGGAATAGGCACGAGCGGGGGCAGGTAGGTAATGTAGGTAACGGAATATCAGAGCTCGCGGCCAGGGCCGGTTGCGGTTACCGCGGGTCGCACGAGGCGGCCCCTCCGCCCGGCGCACCCGTCTTGCCCCCTAAGCCTCGCCGCGTTTGTTTAGTTTGGCAGGTAAAGCACAACAGAGCACGGCGCGGCGGCCGTTCGTCGCTCGGGGGGTGAAACGTGTCACGTGGGAGCAATCGCCCGCTGACGTATCGCCCGACGTGAGACGAGACGAATTATTCAGAGCTCTAGGAAAATACGCAGCCAATATGTGATAAGAAGCCGTTTTATACAATAAGTTATAATCATTTATGTTTATGCGTCATCGAACATTACTTGAGCCTCAGTATATACTTATGAATAGCAATACTTACTGAATCGCCGATAGACTTAAAGATGTAATGCTTCAGAAATCTACATCAAAATATGTTCTAAAGACGTCTCACTTTTATTAGGGTGAACTCAACCAACTTAGAGATTAAAAATATTTTATTTTACTTTAATTTGTTTCTGTATAAAAAGAAACCGTAAATTACCTCTGTGTTCATACATCTGATTGATCTATGGGCACAGAGGTTCAAGTCAAATAATAAGTAAGTACACAGTAGGTACCCAATTGCAGTCCAATGCGGTCAGACTGCAATTGGGTACCTACTGTGTATAACACAACTTTATGAAACAAGTAGTGACAGATATATAGGTACTTCAGACGTACACATTATGATGAAACTGGAAATTTGTACACATAGACACATATTCTTTTATTTGTAAGCCTAGATAAACAATAAACATGTAAGAACAATATACGATACAATTATTTTTGATACTGTATAGATCTAGCGTTTGATCACTATCTCACTTGATGATCAGTGACGATGTGGTCGAAGATCTTATCACGCTAGATCTAGAATGCTCACTGGCTCTCAAGAACAGCTGCCTGAATACACTCTGTGTTTGGTGACAGTTTTTCAAACTTGAGGGAGGTAGCTAGCCAGGCGGGTACTCGACAGTGCTGGGAATTTGATATCGGTGACGGTGTGATCTACAACTGAAGCTCACCTTGTTGTTGGGGATAGAACCAGTGTCCGTCAGTTTGACAGGCGACCATTTACAGTTATTAAATGTATCGAATTTCCAAATCGATTGGATTCGATATTGTTTATACAAATTGTATAACGAATTTTTCAAGTAGTTCCATGGGAAATCTGTAATACGGGTTTTATCCATACTCGAATCGATTTATTATTAATCGACGAGCACTGAATTAGGCGGCTGAAACATAATATTGCATAGTGCTTGAATAATTAACACACGAGCAAACCCAATAGAGATTGAGAGTGACGCATGCATGACAGTTAAAAGCGCGGGAATAGTTAGTTATCTATGGCATACACATGTACTACGCCCGTTCGGATAGTCCAGTAGAACTGTTATTTTATGCTGTCGTCAAAGCGGGGTCAGTGCTCATTATTATCCAATGGCGGGAAACATGAAACGGGTCGTGCACCCTACGCGCGTAATGTAAGTCGTATTCGGCTCGCTGGCTGGGTTTACGACGCGTTCGCTGCGCTGCCGGTCGGGAATTCCATACGTGATAGAATAGAATAGAATTATAGAATGGAATAGAATAGAATAGAATAATGTATTGGCCTTAATAACTGAGATTGTTACACTGAACATGTCAAGTTTAGCATAATCTACAAGTTCAGATAAGTAGTTATCAAAACTCTAGGTACTTAATTTTAAGATAACATTTTCACAAATACCTACTTATTAAAATTGCATATCTACTGTACATGTCTTCATAATAAAAAGACACTAGGATAAAATGAACTAGAACTGAGAAACCTAACTCTGCAGGTGCGGGAGTGCTTTTTCGGTAGGAGTTGGGTATGTTTCACTAGGGGTCACCCATCTAAGGCTTGTAGTATTTGTAATACGGAACAAAGATATTTATGAGCACTATCATATTTGATGTTCAGTGACGACGTGGTAAAAGGTGGATCACGCTATACCTAGAATGTACGACTGGCAACGACGGCCGCCTGAAATCACTGTCTTTGGTGACAAATGTCATACACCCTACTACATATTTTTTTTTTATCCTTCACTAATAATCATTTAACTCTAAGAACAAGCACAAGAGCTTCAGTATAATCGTACAGTAAGTCGTACACAAATAATGCATACAAAGCCAGGTATTTAGTAAATGAGCTGCACTGGTGGTGGCTCAACTTGGCGCCCTCGCGCCTCATGAAAATTTAATTAATTAATGAAGGTTTGCGTTGCTGGTAACCCCGCGGTGCCTAGCGCGCGTGGGTGCCTCGCGTATCACTTCACACGTCACTAAGTATAAACAAAACATAACAAAAGACGCTCGTTTATTAGAAAATATTATTTAATGTAGGACCAGGATAACATAAGCACATTATATATTTCACAAACACATTTATAAAAATATAAGTTCCAGTGTCTTATCCATTCCATTTTAAGGATACGAACGAAGCGAAGGGAGTGTCTGTTACATTTAGGCACTATGATTTCTAAAATATTATGGAACTTGATCACTTGAAAAAATAATATATAATATTGTTTTCAATCCTAACAAATTCGAAGATTCTTTCAGTAGTGTGCCACGTGAGAACCTAAGGCCGCCGATTGTACTATTTTATATTTATGAATTTGTTTTTGTTAGGTACCTATTTTTGGAGTGCAATAAATTGCTTGCTCTCAAGAACTATTCCCACGAACACTTGTTAGTAGATACATATATACCCCTACTGTCTTGCTAAAGCATCATACTAATCAACAATCTTTGGTGCATTGATCAATTAAACCTAACGACGTTACTTATATAAGTAGGCATATACAAACTCAAGCTCAACTATGTTGCTTTTCTTAAAGTCAATCTCTTCCAGACTCATTCTCACACTTTTTTACCATAACTTATATAACCAGTGTCAATCTCATAATAACATAGGTGACATAGATAATGGAACAAGTATGAAACACTGCGTTTCCGTGCAGAAAGCCAGCGATCATCTAAAAATTTACAGCTCCTTTTATGAATACTAAAGGCTGACTTGCAAGCACCAGCTCTGACCTGGCACCGCAGCACTACGACAGCACTTTTAGTTTTGCAGATTAATGTAAAGAAAAACTGTAGATGGAACGATCTTGATCATAAAGCGTTGACATACTTGACGATCACCGTGGCGCAGTGGTCAGTGTCAGTGACATGACTTCTGTGTCTCTGGGACCCTGGGTTCGATTACCGACAGGGGCAAACATTTGTGCGATGAGTGTAAATATTTGTCCCGGGTCTAGGGTGTTTGTGTTGTGTGATTGTGTATGTCCATGCCTCCTGCGACACAGGGAATCCTAGTGCGGGGGTATAAGTGTGATAAAAAAAATTGTTAGGATTGAATAACTATATATGGGATGGAACTAACTGCCCGAGTCTGTGTTTCATGGCACTTACAATTGCTTAGCTAGTTACTTTGAGATAAGAAAAAGAAGTGATAGTAAGTAAGAGAAAAACTCCTTTCTATGATAATGACTAAAAAGGGCCACTATCATCCTGCCATACCGTCAGTTTGCCGCCAGCGAAGGCGAACTGACATATAAATGAGCCTTGTAACGCTCGATTATCTCATTACCCCGCACCGTTTCTCCCAATATCGCCTAATACCTCCCCTACGGCCTATCGTGGAGACCAGACGTCTTTCCGACTTACGCAACAGAATTCACGCTCAAGCGAACAGAGGTCCAAGCACTAACGTTACTCACTCACACCCATGCAATTTGTATGAGCCTCTACACTGGTCTAGTGAGAATCACCCTTCCCCCCGCCCTGTTCCACTTTCGGATACCAGAGGGGTCCGCAGAGCCGGTGGTCAGAGCTCTTCACGTGACAAACTATGGCATAGTGCGATATTGGTAGCTGACGAGCGTAAGTTGAGCTTTTGCGTCCGTTAGTTGGTTGGCGCGTTGTGCGGAGTTTGGGGATGATCAAAGCATGGTGAGAGATCAGAACACGCTGGTCACTCTGTGTATTAGGGTAGGTAGGTATGGGCGAGTGGCGAGCGGGCGCCCGCGGCGTGTGGGTGAGACGTTTACGGTCGGATCGCTGGTCGACGACGTTACAGTGACCATCAACCTCTAGATTTTGAGACAAATATAAACCTCTCTCAGTTGTAGTGGATGCAGTGCCTGCCAAGTTTTAGTTAACCTGTAACTTGATAAGTTATTTTGATAGCTAAAATCTATCTCATTCGCTGATCAGTAAGAATAATGTGGTATCCAGGTGATAGAAGGGGAATTTTTAAAAACAAATGTAGGGTTTACTCTCGAAGACAGAATAATAATTCACTTTATATTTTAAGCGGTGTTCATCGTCAATAACCAGTGGTAAATATATCATAATAAAGGATATTCATAGCTTGTCATTATAAGAATGTCCAGTCCAGTTCATTATTATCATGTATAAAAGAAATCATCATTATTTTTAAGCGACTTTTTGACATATTTACGCTCATTTTGAAATACATTTCTAGAGTTGATCCGTTAAGATTTCAAATTTAAATACCTTACATGCATTCAAAGAAGAGTGCTTTTTCGGTAAGTGTAACCTCTTTTTTCTTAACTGCTATCTTGAAACACGTATAGGCAACTAGCTGCGCTGCGGGACTGCGGTTGTGCATTGTTGTGCAATTGTGCATGGACTACGATTTTCTGACACCGATCGTAAAAAACAGTTATAGCACAGAAACTGTTTGGTTTACGTGTCTGTGTTTAGTATTAATCAATCCAAACTTTCACAAACTAGGTACTACTTTTCTAAACTTTCACTTTGTTTGTATTGTTTCAAATTCATAATAGTAGTAAGTTGATGACTAATGATGTGTACAAAAAACTAACATTTTGACAGCAATGAGGATCGCTGACTGAACACACGGAGTGTGAGCGGAATCATTGACACATGTTCACAATTTCACAAAGCAAGCTATATAGCCAGGTAGAAAAAAGATGACGCACGACCATGCAAGGAACATGATATAATTTGATTACCATGTTATTTTCACCGAAATCTCAAACCCGTCGTGTGTCGTACGATCTGACGCACGTCTGGGTGACAACCAATTCTCACTACTTATACTCATACTCATACTCAATTTATTGGTAATAGTCATTACACGTCAATTAAATACACGGAGACTCTCTTAGCTTCTAATAGCCTACCTACGCTAATGTTCATTTAAGTTTATGACCACCAGAAGAAAAACAAGTGATAAAAATAATGTCCCTTATTAAAGACAGCGTGGTCACCCACCACGCGGGTTTCATACCGCGTAGCGAGCGAGACGCGCCGCGGTCGGCCCCTCGCGTCGTGCCAATTAATTACGGTGGCCATCTTAGCCCCCACCACCCCGCCCGCTACCGCGCCTTGCTGACGGACAATAATTGCCGAGCGAGCAGGCACCAGCCGCACCACGGACAGAATCGCTTTGAACTGTTTACTCGGTTGTAATATATGGCAATGATCTGGGAGCCTTTGCCAGGCAAGCGATTTCTTATTGTTCGTCTCTCGTAGAGCAAAAGTTGCCAGTATCAAGATCTAGTCTTACATAGAAGATCTAGTCTCTTTGAAAAGATACTTTTTCATACTAACTAAAAAAATTTTTAACAAAAAATGCAACCGACTTCAACACTCAAAAGTGTGAAATAACTTGTTGAAGTCGGTACCATGATAGTTCACACAAAAGTGTGGTACCGACTTCGACAAGTTATTTCACACTTTTGAGTGTTGAAGTCGGTTGCATTTTTTTGTTAAAAAGTTTTTTTTTCACCCTTTTCAGTGACCTGTGCTACTCACGGGATGTCGATGTCTTCAACCGCGACAATAATATCATCAAAATACGCGTAGCACTTTTCAGTTATTGGAGTATAACTCAAAAACCGCTTGTCCAATTTTGATGAGTTGAATGGGACCACAACGGAACTATACTCTATCTAACAAAAAAAGAATCATCAAAATCGGTTCATAAATGACGAAGTTATCCGCGAACACACATAAAAAAAAACCATATATACGGTCGAATTGAGTAACCTCCTTCTTTTTTGAAGTCGTTTAAAAAAGAACAGTCGTGCTATAATAATATAATAATAGCGGTAATGATGATTCAAAGCACCGATATTATTAAGTCATTTACGACACACTCTACGTTCTTATTTTAATTTAATATTATTTTGAAACAGTCACACCTCATTAGCGGTAATCAAATATGCTGAAATTACACAAACATCGCATCTCGGCCCAAACAATTTGTGGCCTAAAGCAAAAGTTAACCCTACATGAGCAAACCAGTTGTTTAGTTCTTTATTATTTTTTTAATTACATTTAAACTTTACCCGGATATTCGCTCTCACGTTAACTGATGCCCTTCTAGTGTATCAGCGTATAATACATAAAAATACGCAAACGACTGAAAAATAGCCAATGGTAGTGATTCGCTTATTCAACTAAACAAAAATATTGGAAAATTAGATAAGCTCTTATTTGTTTACGATAAAGTCTAAATTAGAATGAGACTTATCAATAAACATCACTAAAGTTCAATGTATTTATTAAATTTGCAGGTAGTTTTAGGTAAATTAAGTTGCCACTTATTTGGTGCCTACTAAAACTACCCGCAATTCGCCAACAATGGAATAGAACTCGTCTAGTGAGAGCGTTGTAAGAAGTTATAGGAATTTGAATTTAAGCGTAAATAGAATACGAGCTATTTCTGTTTGAGGATACTATTAAATCAAGATAATTGTCATTAATATGTAAGCAAGCAAAGAATGTGAAATAGTTCATTATTAAAGAGCATTATATAATCAAAACAACATTGTGCTTATAGCTACAGTTCCATAATAGTCAGAAGGAAAAAGAAAAACGTAACACAAATAAACGTTACCGCCCCTTTGCATAACAGATTACGTAAAACGACATTACATTTCGAGGTACCATCGCTAAAAGAAAAAATCACAACTACTTATCGACAAATGGGTAATTTTTGTACTTATCGATAAATGGGTAATTTTTGAAAATAGCACTATGAAGAAAATATCACAAACATAAACCTCAATAGGAAATATATTTGAATTTAGAATACCTAGCCAACCTTATATTTGAAGAATGTGTCGGGGGAATTGTGGCGGGTAATCTTAACAGAGATTTTGTTTTATTTCCCAAAATGTGTGTTTATTGTAATGTCAACGAGTAAGAATAGTGGATTATTAACTGTTTAGTGTCCTTGAAGGTGCATGAGTGAAGGAAAGTTGAACAGAATGGCCTAAATGGCAAAACTTAATTTCATTCCGTAATCATATTTCCTGTAGAAGGCATGAATTTACTGTCTGACGAATGATACGTTAATGAAAGATTCGGATTGAAACCCAGGCTTATCCATCAATGGCTAAGCTTATTTTCAAATGTAGAAAATTCTGTCATCTTATTTGATGACAGCTACCACAATGCACTTTTGAAACATGGTATTCCACCAAAGCTTTTGTTGCCGAGAAAATGAACTGACTTTAAAGCGTCTTCTGATAAATGCTTTCTGCCAAAACTAGTAATCTCCTTAAGAGTAGTCACTCGTTGCAATTGCGACGACGTTCCAAAATGTTCTTAAACCGACGGACGCCGGGTGGCGAGCTGGCGAAGCGAATTTTCACAGCACAGCTCATGAGTACCCTGTACTGTGGTACGCAGAGAACAAGCTCGACTTTTAAAGTGGATTTGGCGAAGCTAGCTTGAGCTTCTGACCGTGAGGTCAGGCAACTGTAGCTGAGAGTGATACTCTAGGTCTAGCATGATTTGACTTGAGACTATATCGTCACTGACCACCAAGTGAGTCCAATAAATCTTACCATGAGCTCAATATCTTGATAATAGATTCTTTTGCATAATTATAGTACCGAATTTAACAAGTTATTTTACATTTTTGAGTGTTGAAATCGGTTACATATTTCGGTAATTTAAAAAAAAAAAAAATTATATTATAAGTATGGTCCACGGAAGTGGATGCATTTTAACGCTGTGTCTTTGCCACCAATCGGACATCTCAAGCGATCCCAAACGACATATTTTGTAAATAGTTCTGTTAAATGAAAGTGAAACTCATAAGGCTTGTCGAACCTTAAGTTTAAGACCTTAATCAAATTTAGGTACTGTCCAGTGAACGGCAGGCGTCCAGCGACGCATTCCGCGCCAGATGTGGCACGTACCTTTTCAAACACGCACACATGGATAGCGTACCGTGTTAGGCACGTGATAATATAAGGGTTACAAATTCTTCCGTGCTCATGGTTAAACTAGTCCAGTCAAATAAACTTTTAAATCAAAATTTCAGTCTAAAGGCTGCATTTTTGATATTATGTAGTTTTAATCGTACAAAAAAATGTGTAAAACATTTAAGGGTGCGCAAACACCGGCAAGGTTTGAAAAAAAAATTGGAAATTTCTTCAACCAGGATCAGTAGGACCAGTAAAATTCCAGCTCTAAGTAATAGAACTCGTTGCTTGAGTCTGTGTTTCCCGGTACAATCTTGCAGTCTTCAAGTCACGTGTGAATAGGTTGTTACCTTCTGGGCTTGCGTGCTCCATTTTAGACTGCGTCGACACGGAGACAGTGGTCAAACGCAAGCCTATTAATACTCAAAAAAAGTTCCAAGTAAGTGACAGCCCTGCACCCACGCACACCTCTACCCAAATTCTCATGTGCGTAACCGCGCGGCGCGCACAGTCTCATGCCGATGTCGTGCCTGTGCGCTGCCGCGTCGTCTATTGGACTTACCGTTGGAAATTAGCACGTGTGGTCGTTTAAACGCCTGCTCGATAGATATAAAGCCAAGTATACACTGGATCACATAAGACCCTCAGAGCGCAAAATTCTTGTCATGTCGCTGAAAATGCTTATAATATTCGATCCGATATCTCCCTGTTCTGGCGACAGCTCAAGCCAAGGTCCGAATCTCAGTGGGTCACCCTTGAGCTAGTCGACTTGTCCTTTCTTACTAGTTCAGCTCAGTTCTTCCTATAATGCTAGTACGTGCAAAACGTGTATTCAAATTTAAGGTTAAAGAACAATGACAATTTGTATGATTGAATTCCGCTTAACACTCCACATCGGTAAACAAGGAGCTGAGCTGGTTGTTAGACAGAACCAAGGAAATGGTGACATCACGGGCAAATAAATAAATATAATTTTAACATGAAAGAACTTAAATATCGTAACGGGCAAAATAGGCATTCATTATCCATTAATTATTTGGAATAATAACATGGTCAGCTTATAAACATATGAGAATGGATGACAGCTGAAGAAAAGATTCTTAATCAAAGTTTCGACTTTGATTTGGAATCTCAGTCATTCAAGTAATAAAGCACTATACTGGCTGCTACTCATTCACACACGGACACACAAACACACACACGTAAACATACACATAAACCCAGACACAACATACACACTAATGCACCTAAAACCTTCTAGTGCACATACTATGACAGTCTATAAATACATAAGTTACATCAGTAAAATTTAAATCCGTTATTGGCCTTAGCTGTCAGCTACTTGTACAATAATTTAAAAGGGCTGTGGATTTTGTAAATAAATAAATAAATAAAAGAAGTATAAAACTATGTTACAGATGTCAACGCCCTCCTCTGAAAGATGCATAATATAAAGATGCTTAGTGAATAAGATTTTGTTTATATTTGTTGTAAATGGACAAATGCTTAATTTTTATTGAGTTTATTATATAACATAGAACTTATAATATGATAATGGCGACTTGCTACTGCCGTTCGTCTTATTTCTTCGCCACAAACCTTGTCATATCTACGTTTGGACTTGACAAAGATTGTATCATATATGAATGCTCAAGTAGGTATGCTTTCTTAAAACAGCATTGTGTAGACTCTCCTTTATCCATAGAACCGGTCTGATTCGTTACAAACACTATTTGCAGTAAATCTAGGGAATGAAGCAACCTTTTAAATTAAATGCCATGTAATTAAAACGTAATGATTCTAGTGCTGAAGGGTTTTATGAAGATGAGAGGTCAGTGATTGTTAGACAATACTAAGCGTTATCGAATAATAAGATTATGTTGATTTATGCGATTCGAACACTTTTAATAAAACTGTCGAAATCAGGATATACAAAAATGACAATCGAGAGGAATATTTTTAGGCTTGCAACATCCTGGATACTGTTAGTAGTGTTGTCATCGACTAAAGTAACTTTCCTTATGTCGATGAATGTTGTGTGTCGTGGCAACATTGTGCTTTGCAGGGCTGTGCCAGCTCTACATGTTAACAAGATCATAAGCGGGTAGTTGGAGAAACTACGCGTTCTCACCGAAAATGCATGTCACCCGCATTCTCCAGTCTTCTCGTGACCACTACCAATGCAACTTGGTCGAAACATTGCCGTAAATAAAATACTAAACGTTTTTTACGCGACCAAGCCTCGTTCGATTTATTAACACTAAAAATACTCTTATTAGAAAAAAATACAGTTTTTTCTAGATATGGGATTATTGGAGCAATTTTATATAGAACTTAATATTTATTCATAATGCTATTGCTTCTACTGCAAGTGATAATTGACAAAAAAAGTTAAGCTAGATTTACCTTTAGTATTTCTCTACATTTTTTCAGTAATTTGATCGCGAGCACCACGTGTGATGAGTGTTGATTTAAAATATTACAAAAATGTACTTTACTGATGACTACGCCTGCTCTACGCGAAAACATATTAGTAATGACATTCTTAGACTTTTTAATTTCCTTCCTTTTGGTGTAAGACACAGTTCAAGCGTAGTTGTTCAATACCGCGAGAATTTCTGATCGAATGAGGTGGCATGAAAACAGTTTTTCTCTAAATGAAATTTTGTTCGAACAAACTTTGCCTTCACGAACCATTTAAGTATTTATATAATAATATAATTATAGAAGTAGTATGGAGGGCATTTATAACAAAATAAGCTGAAAAGACTCCGAATTGTCTATTTAACCGATTGTAAAGCCTTGAACTGAGTCATCATCATCATCTCAGCCAAAGGACGTCCACTGCTGGACATATGCCTTTTTTTATATTGTGAATAGGCAAGTGTTTGACCACTATCTCACCTGATGTTAGGTGATGATGCGGTCTACGGTGGAGCACGCCCGCCTAGAAGATACCTATGCACTCGTGACTTAAAGATACCCAATTGATTTCCACAAGGACCGATTGGAAGCGGCCCGCATCCAGCCCTTGCCTGCGATCTTAGTCGTTTGTGCACCTGATCGGTGGCCGTCCTATGCTGCGCTTGCCAGTCCGTAGTCTCCACTCCAACCTTTCGGCCACAACGGCCATCGCTTCTCCGAGCTATGTGCCAGCCAACATTCTAGGTCTAGTTTAATACCGCCTCCAACCAAATCTTCAATAGTAACAAGTGTGATAATAGTAAAAGACGACTTACCAATCGTTATTAAAAATATCAAATATACAAAAGCACATTAGTGAAATTAATTTCATGCAGAATGCGTTTTCTTTTGTAAAAGACATCAACGCTCATAAGACTAGCCATAAACAGTAGGGTCGTTATTAATTATAAAAACATATCTACGAGAAATAATTATACTAAAACTTATAATTTATTTTACAGCTTTATTGTTTGTGGTAAATTCATAAGAAAGGTAAATTTACGTTTCTTATGAATTTACCACAAACATGCTACTTAAAAAAATATATCTTTGTCAGAAACTTACACTTTTCTACTAATTAAACACTGTTTTTAAGATAATTTTATTTATATTTATATACGGTTCAAATGGAGACTAATCAGGAATTAGAAACATTTATTGAACAACTGTGTGGTAATATATTTATTTTATTATTTTTATATTTTTTTATTATTATAATATAATATTGATGTTATAATTTATAATGGTTTCAACAGCCTGCCTAGTTTAAGCATTTAATAATGGTCTATAAGTATTATAATTCATACTGAGGTATATTATATTGTATATATTATTATTATATGTATGTATATTATAATTATAATGTTACCTTACTGGCTCAAACACTTCAATGATAAAATTAATAAGACCATAAAAGTTGATCTGTGGTCATGTGAGTGTTGGCCCACCAAAGAGGTGGTTGAAAACGTGTGCAGATTGTGAAAGGAATATTGAAAGTATTATTAACAGATTGGAGGCGTTCTCAAAAAAAATACAGGTCATGAATGCTCTTAAGTTAGCTTATTAGTGTGTAATGATGGTGAGGGAATGATGCAAAAAATGTTGTATGTATTGCTTCCAGGCTGTTTGGCCGTGGTCTAAGTGAAACTTGTGTTCCAGACGTTTCATCGATCACTGCGGTCGACATCTTCAGTGGTTCAGGTCCGAGCGGCAACAAGAGCTTAGAACTCTTCTTCGCGGTCTGGAACACAAGTTTCATTTAGACTACGGCCAAACAGCCCGGAAGCAATACATACAACATGCAACGCCGGCCGTGAAAGCCTAAGAGGTTACATAAGCAAAAAATGTCATTAAGAGGCCATAATCTCAGTCTACATCTATGGGAAACAGATGTGATATTTGTAATGTAACAAACCGACTAGGACTCACGTGCTAAACACTGGAAAATTTCTCTTCGACCGGTTTCGAACTTATAGATGTGATATGTTATGTACTGACAATGCTGTTAACAACTAAATAGCTTCTTTATGTAGAGCTAGTCAAGCTAAATCAAACACCAATTGTTCATATCGCTGTTACTGCAAGGAAGGAAGAAGTTGGCAGCTGTAACACAGGATTGACCTAGCACAGCAGTCAATGTGAAAGGAGGATGGCAGAACCAGCCTTGCTCCCGAAAAACGAAATGACAACCCGTTCATGTATTCTTTATATATGAAAATTTAGATTATATTTTTGTGGATTCCTTGAATAATTTGCATTAGTTATAAAGTTGGGAATCAGAAGTACTTTTATTTTATTTATTTATGTGGTGTTTGTAGTTTTCGAACGCACCCTATACTTCTCATTATGTTTGTTGCGTTCGAATACTTACTTTCTGAAATTAATTGATAATGTTACTCAATAATCTGTGGTCAGCTGATCTGTAGATCCGGACTGCGTTCATAAACACACCCATGCTTAATTTATTCCAGAATATAATAAGTAATCTGTATCTGTAGCGCGATCCATGCAATATTGCTTTCTCTGTCTACGATGCTATAGATGGATAGCGATTGAATGGTTCGCATATGGACGTGTAGTTAGCATACTGATACAGATGATTTTCCATGATAACTTTTTACTCCCAACTTCTAGGAAAATATACAATATATAATGTATTTATTGCTCTATCGATACGTATAAGTTTCATTCATGAACGCGGTTTCTTTCTTCTAGGCTGCAAATGTATGGGAGTCTGCCATCCTCTTTTGTACCATAAATATTACATCATATAAGTTAATCTTTAGTTTTATAGTTGGTGTTATTAACTTAATTGATCTTTGTGATCTTGGCAATAATAAACGTAACTCTATTTGTATTTGTAATATATATGAATAAACGTGTGGAATATGAACTCTATAGGAAAAGAGAAAATGTTTTTAATTCTTTGCAAGATTCGACAAGCTAATAAACACACAAACGTAAGTATAACCATCCGTATCAACTAATGTAGAAGTCATAAATACAAAGATTGTGGGTTCAATCAAACATGTTCTACACTTCTCTAGCTGAGTATATATATATATACTACAAAGGTAAGCTCATAATAAACACAATATACAGTCAGATGTCACAATGCGACTGTCAGGGGTGTCACCGCGCGTAAATGTGTTAGTTCAGGGGTGCTCCCATAAACAGCGGAGTTTAGCGCATAGTGCCAACCCTACCCATCTCAGTGGTATTAGGCGCTTAAACCGCGCTGTTAATGCCTAATGCCTTTTTGCGGATTGAGATTTATGACGTCACAGCGCCTAACTACTAAGCTTAGGTACTTTTGAACCCACCTTTCTTCATAATGGCGAAAGTGGCATATAATATTAAGAACCAGGTTGTAGAAGTTAGTTATTATTTGAATGCTACTAATATTATAAAGGCGAAAGTTTGTGTTTGTATGTTATGTTTGTAACTTCTTCACGCTCAAACGGCTTCATAGATTTCGATGAAATTTGGGTATGTTGATACTTCAGGTCCCAGAATAACACATATAATCACGCGGGTAAAACCCCGAGGCGCAGCTAGTGTAGTCTAGAATTTATATCGTACCCTTAATTTATATTGAAATTAAGCAACTCTAAACGGATTTAATATAAAATATATACAATATTTTATTTACTTCGTGTCTTCGAAGTTTTAATCTTTTTTTTAGAGGTAACATAAGCTTACGTTTGACCGCTGTCTCACCTGATGTTATGTGACGAAGTGGTCTAAGGTGTTCCATGAAACTTAGAAGGTACTTCCCGCATTCCCGCATCGGCAGTCCCGATATCACACACGCTAAAAAAAGCCTCGACAACAATGCATATGTTTACCAAATTGTTCAATTCCCAGTAGGTATTTTTATCGCGTAAATCTCATATATCTTCTTAGACATTGATGTTTTTGTTTAGTGTATTCTAAATCGAGTTTCAACCTGGTCAAATTCTCTCCAAACAGTCAAAGAGCAAACAACATCAAAGCCCGATTACGGTTCTTGGTATACGCTACTTTGGTAAGTCAGTTCCATCCGATTCCCAGTTCCTGTCCTAGCGACGACAGTTTAAACTTAACCCGAGATTCACGCAATAGTGTTGCCCTTGAGCTAGTCGGCTACTGCTGCCTTTGCGACGACGTCTAGCACACCGTTGACTCACGGCTGATTACCTTCTGTACTGCAACCATCTGTACCAGCGTCCGGCGAAACTGTGGATAGGATAAACCGGATACTTCAAGTAAGTACTGCAATATGCAACGATTTTAAAATGTCAAGTCACCGAACCAAAGTCCCAAACACATTAAGAGTAGCGCGCACCCACTAGCGCGCGTTTTATGTTTGATAAAAAAGCAATACGCAGGAAATAGGCAAATGCTATCCAGTAACAACCGGCCCAGGGTATCCACTTAATAAAATTTTCATCAGTCGATATGTGAAGTTGTACGTAAAGTTGGTAGGTCCAAGTTATCTGGCGCAAGACGGTGTCCAGCCCGGTACATATTAATGAGAACAGGTAGGTGAGGCGTTGGGCGGGCGGCAGCGCGGCGGTGTGGGGCGGGCGGCGCACGCCTGTCGCCATGGAGACGCGACGCGGCCTCGGGCGCGTATTACAATCAACGCGAAGATCAGAGATCTGTAGAGGGTACCCTTGTTTATATAAACCAGTACTTAGGTATTTTCTTAAATAACTTCAGTAGAAAAATACATCTAAAACGATCAAAGAACTTGATCGAGAGAAGAAATAAATGTTATTTCAAAGTCTGGACAATTCTCAAGGTTAGATCCACAGATCCATTACGCACGAGTACACGCGGAATAGTTGACGCTTTGTTGACTGTACGTGCTCTATTCATGCGTCACAGAACAAATACCGACGAATAAGCGTGAGACTTTCAAAACGGTGTCATATTCTGGAAATTGGATGATATCTGGATAGCTGCAGTAGTGTAGTTGGCTCGCGGTTTCATTGCCGCATCGCGCCACCCCTGCCTCGAGTCGTGTTACTCGCGCGCCCGTTACTAACTGAGATGCTAGCGAAGCAGACAGTGACTGAGCTTGGCATTATAGACGGAAAGACAATCTGATCTATTTATTTATTATTAGGAGGACTATCGACTATCCACATATAACTTAACTTAGGTACAAAATATTGTATTGGAAAAAGGAGTGATTAACATTATGAAGAATCTGGCCTTATTGTTGATTGTAAAAAGACATTTTAAAGACAATGTCCCCTATATTTCGACGTCTATAATCTTCCAACAAACCAAAGATCATGTATCAAAATTCTTTCTCCTTTACTTTCAGATGCGCCAAGGTGTATTATTCTCAGAGTAAAAATAACTATCGAACTTGGTGATTAGCAATATAGTTTATACAGAATATACGGGTGTAAAAGTGTTTCTCGTATTTTTTGTACATTTATTTGGCATGTAAAGTAAAAAACGTTGGTCAGATCCATTACGCGTCGTCGATATCACGATCGACAATTGTTTCGGCTTCTTTCGGGAGCCTTCATCAGGATCTTGAGTGCGGTGCGTTCGTCGTATCTAGTGTCTCGTCTCGCATATAATAACAGTATAACGTAAGAATGAAGGTAAGTGTTAATGATAAGTTCAACCTTGTAGTTTACTACTTTTACAAATCACAAAAGAGGGCACTTTCTGTTTTGTATATTTTATCTAGTTTGGCTTATTATATACTTTGATATATTTTGGATAAAGTGCTAATTTGCACGAAATAAATTGTTGCGGCAGAAGAGAGATTATAAGAATCGACACTTAAGATCAAGTGTTTAATGGCTAGCAGTTCTAAAACTAATAATAAAATTGTAGACAAAGCATTATGGTCAAACGCTAGATCGATACAGTATTAAAAAAAATATATCTAGGTCGACTGATACGCTTGCAAATCAGCGAAACAAATAATACTTTAATGATACACTTTATTACACAAAAAAGGTAATACAGCATAAACACATACTATCCAATATAATGTTATGTTTTATATTAGTCATATATATCAGACGATTAGAGGCGGTCGAATTGCTTGAGCTTCTCACGGTGTGCAAAGCTAGCGCAGCACACGCATCAGAAATCTCTAAGCTCTGGTACTGTTATATGAGAGTAGGTACGTGTCAGGGGGTGGCAGCCTCTGTACGTGCCACGACAAAAAACGATCCGCTGACCGGCGACAGCGCGGGCGGCGGCACGAGGCCCCGGTCCATTGCCATAAAGCGAACCGGCCCGTAATAAGCTCCTACCTCCAGCCAGACTCGCTCGCTCGTTCCCCTTTGCTTGCGTTGCTCGAACGCTCCTTTGAACGCACGTGCTCGCCTCTAATTTCGAATGGAATGATCGCGGCGTATCGATCCGCGCCGAGTGGCCCGTAGCCCATTCTACAGAATGTGCCAAACATGAGACGAACTGTATAATATGTGGGTCAGATAGATTTGTTCACTAATACTGCCAATTAGACGCTTGATAAATTGTATAAGATTTTAAACTGCCATGATCACTATACTTAAATCAACATTATTATCAAGATAAATATGTGTGCATTTTGTTTTATTTGCTCGATATTTCAGCACTGTGAAGCGTGAAAGAAAGAGGGTAGGCAGATTTGTCCTGAAAAACACCTACCCGCAGAAACTTCAGCTTGACAAGTTGCATGAAATTAGCCTGCCTTCCAACAGTCTTCCTACCACACTGTGGGATCAGGCAGCTGTCGTGGAGAACATTCTGTCTAGAGTGAATCTGTCTTCGATCAAAATACCACTGGGTATCAAGTGAGATAGTTGTCATACTCTAGACCAGTCGGTACGTTTGCGAAGCGCGGACTATAAAGGAGGACCTTGGTAAAACACTTTGATCGTGGAAATGTGGTTCTACCGTCGCAACTTTCGAATGAGTTGAATCCACAGAGTCACTAACGAAGAAGTATATTAAGACGTATGGTCAAGTCCCGAGAACTTCACCGTGAAAAGAAGGATAATAGGTTTTCTCGGCTATGTTCTCCGGCACGTTAGGTACCGCCTCTTTTATCATAGTTATAGGAAAAGTGGAAGGGAAAAGACACGTAGGACGCAGAAGAAGGTTGTGGCTCATTCACGGAGAGTGGACAGGCATCGACGGAGTAGACCTATTTTCTCTGGCAAAAAATAGGATGAAATAGGCGGAGCTGACAGCCAACTTCCTATAGTGGAGAGGCACCGAAAGAAAAAGCCCAGAGGTTCCTAAAAAATATAGATAAAAATATCAATCATGAAATAATCATATCAATATCAATGAGTGGCCGGTTGGCGCAGTTGGTAGCACTCTGCCTTCTGTGCCGCTGGTCCCGGGTTCGATTCCCGGACAGGTCAAACATTTGTTTGTATGAATATGTCTGTTTGACCTGTGTCTGGGTATATAAGTATATATATCAGTCAACAGGTTACCATACTACAGGCTCTGCCTAGTTTGGGACCTGAAGACCTTGTGTGAAATTTAATTAATTTTAAAAAAATATCAATGATTTTTAAAATAAGGCCAACACATATATGTGCACTATAACTGCGCTGGAACTGTGTCTTACACCAGAAGAAAGGAAATATAAAAGTTCACAACTGTGATTAGTAATTGTTATTTTTGAGACCGTAGGTCATCGTTAAACCACTCATTTGTAATATTTTAAATCAACACGCATATTTTTTCTTTTTTTTATTCTGTATAGATCTAGCGTTTGACCACTATCTTACTTTGATGGTCAGTGACGATGTGGTCGAAGATGTTATCACGCTAGACCTAGAATGCTCACTGGCTCTCAAGGACTGCTGCCTGAACTCACTATGTGTTTGGTGACAGTTTTTCAAACTTGAGGGTGGTATTTACCACCCTCCTGGTCCCGCCTGGCTAGCAAGCCAGGCGGGTATTCGATAGTGCCCTACCACCATGCTGGGAATTTGATAACAGTGTTACCTTCACCGGCTCAAGCTGTTGTTGGGGATCGAACCAGTGTCCGTCAGTTTGACAGGCGACGATCCCCCCGCTGAGCTACACGCATCAAGATTTGTCCCGGTCTCTGTGCCGGTAAACACCCGCCAGCCTCCGTAATGTCCCCTATATGGCTAGCAGAAAAGAGTTTTGGGTAGTGAATATTTTTTAACGTTTCTATTTAACCACGATATATTCATATTATATGAATATATCGTGGTCATTTTACATATTATTCATCTTTTTGACAATGCAAATTTATATTTAAATATTATAACTATAAATGTAATAAACACACAAACAATATAAAAAAAATAATATAGGAACAATAAATAAAATAGGTCTTCTGCGTCCGTCATGGGTTCTTACAGCATTGGCATACAGCATACGTGTCCAAAAACAGTAAAATACCTAAATACCGGGCTGAGCACCATCTGTGCTCGCCCCCCCCTCCGGTGAAGCTGTAAATGCCGGTAGAGGCAAACAGCATTAGTCCGTTAGAAAAAAAAAAAAAAAAAAAAAAAGTAAAATACCTAATTACGATAGGCTACGTAACATTTTATTGGTCAAATAAATAAAACAAATATTTGTAGTGGTATTAGTGAAATAATCTCCCAATAAGTCAAAATTAATAGCATCATCATAGAGGCGCCGGTGTCTATAAAAGACAGGACTTCATTGGGCCAATAGAAAGGGCTATTAACGAAGTTACAAACCAAGATCAACAGGTGGCGGTATTCGTTTCAATATCTGCAAAACTTTCCGACGCAACTCAATAAATCGACCAACTACATCAGACCCACAGTAAAACCATGCATTTCTCTTAAAGGCTTCTAAACGTCAAAGGAAGGGAGAGACGAAGCGGTCCGGTTTAAACTGGTCTATCTTTGCCCTGTTGTTATTATCATTGGCTTCAAACTTTCATGCCAGTTTGAACTTTAACTTGACTGTAACAGCGATTCTTTTGTGTGTTTAAAGAGCCATTGTAGTGCTCAGCAGTTTAGTAAGACGTTTCGTGTTACAAAGGTTTTATAGAGATGTAAGTCGTCGAGATCAGCTGTTTGTAATGATAAACTTACATGTTTATTTTCTGCTGTTGATATATTCGCCTCGTGTCCAGACCATAGTACCTATTTGGCTGATTACCGCTTGTTGGTTTCTTGGTCATATTATTAAAACCGATGTTTGTTTTAATTCAGAGTTTAGTAATGAAGATAGCCTCGATCTAGCAAGTGTCGGCCGCCACCCAACCTATCGCCGGATCGATTCCCTTCTTGGATTAAAATGTAACATCATGATCATGCTCATAGCTTGGTAGTTATGTCGATCTGGCTAGCTAACCGCAATCAAATTTCAAAATGTTTCAAAAATCGGTATGGATCGGTGTAGAGAAACAGCCGGGCTACCAGCGCTGAAATCTGAGTCGATTTGCTACTCTGTACGTCAGTTTGCTACTTTTTACCAAACGCATCACAAGCTTATTTCATAAAAAAACCGGCCAAGTGCGAGGCGGACTCGCGCACGAAAGGTTTCGAATTATCCATAAAAACGGCAAAAAAATTATCATGCCTATTGTATGGGAGCCCCCCTTAAATATTTATTTTATATTGATTATCTTAAAGTGAATAATATAACTCAATATTCTGTGAATATTTTAATATTCTATCTGTTGCCGTTATCAATATCGAACAGAAACGATCTTTCTTTCTTTCTTCTTCTGCTTTCTAGTAATAGGGTCCCGTGTTACGCGAGTGAATAGGTACCTTCTCGGTTTGCGTGCTAAATCCTAGACAACGTCATCACTTAACATCAGGTGAGACAGTTGTCAAACGCAAACTTATAATATGTAAAAAAAAAAACCCACCCAATGGATAAAACTCTATCTCAGCTATGTGCGTCCACTGCTGAACATATGCCTCTACCATATAGAGGGGATTTGCCTATACTCGCCACGCTTAGCAGGCGGGTTGGCGAGCGCAGTATGATTTCCAATCCTCAGAAGGCGCTGCTGCCCACCTTCTGGGCATCATAGATTTTAGTAACATTTTTTTTTTTAGATTTTTCTAAAATCTATTATGTAGTACTGTTGAGATGAAAGGCCACAGATCATTATCAATCTACACTACACTAATATTATAAAGAGGAAAGATTAGTATTTACGTATGTTTGTAACGAAAAAAAAACAAAAGCTACTGGACCGATTTCAAAAATTCTTTCACCATTACAATTTCTACATTATCCTTGAGTAACATAGGTTATATTTATTTCCCGGAAAAATAGGGATATTTACTAAAACTTCAATAATTTAACCGTACGATGCCGGGACAGGCCACTAGTTGTTCATATTTAGACAATATACTCACTGCAATGATTAAGGTTATCTACCCGACAAGGTTAGGCTACGCCCCGCGGTTTCACCCGCCCACACCGCGGTTTCACCTCGTGCTACAGTTTTCCCTCCACCTCGATTATACCACGGGAACTATACTATTTCAGGATAAAAAGTAGCCTATGTTTTATTCCGGGGTATGCGCTATCTTCATTCCAAATTTTATACAACTCGGTTCAGCCGTTCCAGCGTGTAGAAGTAACAAACATACAATCGGCGGACAAACTTTCACCTTTATAATATTAGAGTGATAGTATGATTTCTTGGTTACAATTGATGGGTTCTGATTCAATATAATACAGTGCGCCCTGCAAGCTTACTTATAATCAAACGACACTTCATCATCGTTTCAATGTGTAGATTTCATCAAATTAATGTGCATGAATGAAATTCACCTCTATTCCCATGTCCAAGTTCCATGGTGGGGGTCTATACAATGAATTTTAATCCATTCACAAATGAGAACCAAGAAAATGCTTACCTAAATCGGGAATAACTTACGTCATACACATCGTATCGCAGTCCTACAAACAATTGAATAACGCGCGTACCGTCCGTACAAACTATACCTAGTTGTTCTGTATCACTACTACTAGATAAATGACAGTTAGTACTGAATAATATGTTTTACGCTACAATCCGGCTGCAATAGTTATTCCTGATTTGCAACAACATTTTTTTACCTATAAGACGCAATACGCGCTAATCCAACTAATATTATAAATACGAAAGTTTGTGTGTATATGTGTATGTTTGTACCTCTTCACGCTCGAACGGCTACACCAATTTCTACAAAATTTGAATGGAGATAGCTTATACCCTGGATTAACACATAGGCTACTTTTATCCCGGAAAAAGTATACTTCCCGCGGGATAATTGAGGTAGCGGGAAAACCGTAAGCCACGCGGGTGAAAAGGCGGAGCGCTACTAGTTTAAGCATAATAATAAAAAACATAAGCGTGTAAAGTTAAGAAAATCTGAGATCCCAGCGGGAGTGACAATCCCAGAATCAATATCAAATTACTACTACAAATCTCAGAACTGTTGAAAGCGCTTCCAAGTTTAGTTCTAGCTGTGAGAGCGTGTGTGGCCCGAGGGGATATACGCCAAACGGCTAGGTAACTAACGCTATCCTTTACCATGCAACTGTTGAAACTAAATTATGAACCAGCCTTACCCGATTATACTCTAAGTAGTCACTCGTCAGGTAACTGTTATATTGAAATGTTTTTTGGAGGGTGTACACTAGCGGAAGAATCAGTGACATTCATTGTTATAAACATCTATGCATAGGAACCCTTGTAATTGGTCGCTTTTGGTCACTAGTTGTTCTAATTTTAATTTTCTGCCATAATAATTTAAACAACTTTTAGAGGGTATATTTTATTCCTGGCAACTAATTCGACTCCAGTCAGTCATGGGCTCAAAACTACTTTCAGCTTGATGCTGAAAATCTTTATAATGATACAATTTTCCAATGATCCAAATCGTTAGAGCTGTTTACTAGACAAAAATACATAAATGTATGCTCGTTTTTAATTTTTTAATTTTATTACACATTTTTGGCCGTGGTGGTACCGGCCTAGAATATTACTTCCACATCTCTTCCCGTGAATACCGTAAGATTCAGGTAAGGGATCACGTACCAGAAGGTAGGCAGTAGCGCCTTTTGAGGATCAAGAATAATACTGCTTTCGCCAACACGCCTGCCCAGCGTGGCGAGTATTGGCAAACCCCGTACGGGGGGCAAGGTATACGTATAGGCTTGCATCCTCCATCTTACACCGCGTTGTCACTTAACACCAGGTGTGACAGTGGTCAAAATTTTGACAAAGTGACTTTATAAAGTTTTAAATAGTAATGTATGTAAAAGTATTTTTACTACTATTACAACCATTTATAATTTTTTATTTCATTTCACAAATTTTACAAAAAAATATGAGAAAAAACAATTAAATATCATTCAGTTTACAATAACTACTATGTAATTCAAACATATCTTTCGTGAGTCCACAGTGAAATAGGCTCAACACCCGGGCTTCAGCATATACAATACTCATTTTTGATAAGATTAATGGTGAACTTTAACAAGTTAACCTTTTATAAAGATAAAAGATAGTATTCAACAAACACTTAAGCAATTATACCACAACACCAACAAGCTCTGAACAATAATTGCGGAAGCTGTTCACAGAACGTCTAAATGGCATAAAGAGTCCGCACCCAATTATTTCAAAGACATTGTGTACAGTTAGCGTCGGCGGACGCAAGGCTATAGCGGTACACTTGGCGGCATTGACGGCGAAATGCGAAATAAAACGCTGAAACTTATGGCCCCAGGCGTGCGTTCAGCAGCTCCATCGGCCAAGCCATATCTTGCTCTGACAGCGGATGTGCGGCGTTCGCGAACTCAACTAGAGCATTATTTGCTCCACCCAATATTTGATCATGACCGTTCACGTCAACCTGTCAGAGCAAATTATGCACGATGAGACCATAATCTTTCTACCTCTAGAATCGATCAAATCTTGGTCGGCTGTCAAAAGTGGCATATACAGTAGTAACTATCATGTGATCCATGAACAATGTAAGTGACTTCTTCTCCTTCTTCTGCAACATGCTATGAAGTAGCCGTTCGTGAGACATCGATCAAATATTGGTCGATCAATATTTGGCCGGCGAAGCTCCTGAACGCAGCCCAGAGTGAATAGATGCAGCACGCAGACACCACTCACCAGCACATTTCAGAGTAACAATTGTTTAGCAAACATCATTAACTATCGATGGCTTTGAAGACAATATCTTGCGGCGTTGATACAGTCTCGCGGCGATGGGTGTAATACATTCTATATCGTTCTGATAAGTTGTTGGGGTAAAAAGGGCATGCCGTGACGCGCCCACGCGGAAGTCACAGGACGCGGATATGAATCTTAAGCTGATAGGCCAATCAATGAGACGTTTAAAAAAAAATTGGTTCGGAAATACTTAAACAAAACCTATCACTAAATTTTAGTGATAGGTTTTGTATAGATTCATCAATGTTATGTTAAGTACCTGCGCGCGACTTAATCTTATACTGTTCTTACTTGGGTCACCAATATACAGGCTATGTAATGATTAGAAGAAGGACATTGAGAGACGCAAGTAACACGAGAATACTTTGGGATCAAAACCAAAATCACTATGATAAATAAACACGCGAGACTGACAGTAAGCGGGTTTTCAATTTTGAAGCGATGATAGCTCAGCGGAGGAGCGTCGGCTGTCAAACTGACGGACACTGGTTCGAAACAGCTTTTTGCTCCTCATCTAAGGATTTATAGCTGATTCGCTTTTAGCGACTAGTTAGAATTTATGCGAGCGACGAGCGATCTTAGTAATTAGAAAAATGCTCCACTATTCATGTCATATTTTATAACATAGCTTCAATTTACATAAATCATAAGGACTAATTTACTATTTCTTCTTTCTAAAATTATCGCTTTGGTATGATAAATTCCGTCTCTACTTCAGTCAGAGTGAACAAATGCATTCTACATACCTTAAGAAAACTTTTCTATCCGTCCGTACATCTTTCTGATAGGTACATACACTCATTCATAAAGTAAAAACCGGTTAAGAGCTTATCGGAATCACACCAAGGGTTCCGTTTCATTTTACAAGATAATTTAAGCTTATAAAATATAACTAACACTTGATTGGTACATTAAAAAATTCTTACGTTCTAAGAAACGGTGTGATATTATATCCCTGTTCTGACTCTGACTGACAGACTCACAGCGAAGTCAGCTACAGGGTTGCGTTGGCTACCGATGTGTACGGTGCCCTAGAAAAATAACAAGTTGAATTACTCATTTTCATGCTATTTACTCTGTTGTAGTTTCTCACTAGATGGCGCTGTTGTGTGTATGAGTTACCAACATACAATAACCAAGCTGCACAGTGCTGCTAGTGTCATATTTCGGCTCCACTGACATGCAGTATTATATCCCTGTTCTGATTCTGACTGACAGACTCACAGCGAAGTCAGTTATAGGGTTGCGTTGGCTACCGATGTGTACAGTGCCCTAGAAAAATAACAACTTGAATTACTCATTTTCATGCTATTTACTCTGTTGTAGTTTCTCACTAGATGGCGCTGTTGTGTGTATGAGTTACCAACATACAATAACCAAGCTGCACAGTGCCGCTAGTGTCATATTTCGGCTCCACTGACATGCAGTATTATATCCCTGTTCTGATTCTGACTGACAGACTCACAGCGAAGTCAGCTACAGGGTTGCGTTGGCTACCGATGTGTACGGTGCCCTAGAAAAATAACAAGTTGAATTACTCATTTTCATGCTATTTACTCTGTTGTAGTTTCTCACTAGATGGCGCTGTTGTGTGTATGAGTTATCAACATACAATAACCAAGCTGCACAGTGCGGCTAGTGTCATATTTCGGATCCACTGACATGCAGTGAAACGTGATGATAAGGGAATTATGAAGTCAGTTATTCGCGTGTAGCGGGACGTGAATAGCGGCGCGGCGGCGGCGGCGTCGGCGGCGGCGGCGGCGTCGTGACGCATAACATAAAGGAAACTATAGATCGCGGAATCGATGCACTATAATATCCGTTCGATGAAGTGACGCAACGCGACCGGCTATACAACATATAACATAAACTACTACACCCACCGACTAGCCTATAGTATAGAGGTATGCAATCGTGTCTGTGTGTGGTATCAACGTAGGTACTTACAAATGTATCCGGTGAATTGTAGAGGCGCTTTTGAGCATTGAATTCTTAGGTCCGTTACGTTGGTGGCCGATGCCGACGGTTTGTACGATATAAGATTGGAGATACACTGAGCCTCAGAAAAAGCGGTTTGGCTAAAAAATGCGATTACTTTCTAAATATTTCAGCAATCCATTTAGACTGAAACTTAAATTAGAGTGTATTTAATTGCAAATAATCTTCTTGGTTATGTGTAGTATTGAAGCCCTCAGTTAAATAAATTAAAATAAATTAATAAAAAGGCTTTTTAAACTTTGAACAGCAAACTTGAAACCTTTTGTTTTACTTTTGTATCTGTCGCTAATATAAATATAGCATTTTGATTTGCAAAAAATAATTCACTGATCAAATTCGAGTAAGAGAATGCTATAATCAATATTTTTAATATTAAATAAATCATAGTTACTCCCTAAAATAGTAGGTACCAGTAGTTTCACGTTTCTTTAATACCGGCGCGGTCAGCCTGATTACGAGAACAATAGCTGATGCAGGAATCACTATCGTAACGCAGCCGTATCGCAGCGTGCAATAATTGAACTGAACGAGACTGTAATTTTATCGTGCAACTGTGACATAGAGTAATGATAGTTTGTACGGAGGGCACATGCGTTATTCAATTGTTTTTATACTAATGTGGTAGGTATATGCGATGATTGTGACGTAAGTTATTCCTACTTCAGGCCTTCAGGCGCTGTTGGTGAGTCGCTAGTGTCGCTTTCAACCATTCCAAGAGTGCTCTTCTAGCATATGCTGACCATGAAGAGGCTAAAAAGTGCACGGCAGCGCGGGACCATTTACTTACTGTATCGACAATAATGAGAAATCGATTTCTGATGGGGTAGTGTTGGAAGAGGAAAACCTAGGCTGACGTTCTGAAATCAAATTGAGGAAGTTCTAAGGATGAGGCGTGAATTCATAAATGTATGTTATTTTATTTTCTGTCATTTGCCGAGTCAAATGATTGGTTGGTCAACAATTGCGTGCGATAAGTGTACACAAAGTAGGTTCTAGGCAAGTTGTAAATTGAAAGATAAACACAAATAAACACCTCAATTTAAATATCAAATGAGTCAGCGGTCGGCGCAGCGCGCCGGACAGTGTTCTGTCGCCAATCGCAATGCAGCGCATGCATTATGCTCACCGGGCTGCGTGAGCATTCCACAAGTTCCCCCGCACACTTAACACTTTTAGTGGCAGATGTTAGCAACTTTTTTTTAACACATTTATTAACTTCTATTTACTTATTTATTTATCACACTTAGACTTCCGCACTAGGATTCCCTGTGTCACGGGAGGCATGGACACACACAAACACCCAAGACCCGGGACAAACATCTACACTCATCGCACAAATGTTTGCCCCTGCCGGGAATCAAACTCAGGGTCCCGGAGACACAAGTCATGTCACTGACACTAGTCACTGCGCCACGGCAACCGGAAATTATTGCAAGTTATGCTTCAATGACAACAGATAATTCAAGTGCAATATGTTTACCATAGATACTGTTGTCTGTCTACCATAATGTTGAACATTGCAGTAAAAAAATAACTTTTACATAATCCTGCCATGCTAATTTTCCAGCGTCTACTAGACAAATAAGTAGGACATAATTAAATATAAAAAAAACATTGCAGTAGGTACATATATAAGGTATCTACACATAAATGATAGGTACGATTTTTAACTATTGCCAATAGCAACGCAGAGCAGGTTTGAAAGTTCTCCGACCAAAATGCAAAAATTATACAAAACCGACGTTTAACTGAGTTAACGCTCGTTATTGTATATAGTTGTAACATCAAATAATGTGAAATATCATTTTAGTACTCATTAAAATTTATTTTCACGCAAGGTTCTTCTCAAACGCTGGTATTTAATTTCAAATTTAAATAATAATAAGAAGGTAACAGACATTCGTACATTGGGATAGCGTAGTTCGGTAATGAGTACAGTTGATAGTTACTGAAGGTGAGGTCGTTAAAAGTAGATAAAAGTTACGTATAACTTTTTCAAAAAAAGCTCTCTGCTTGCAATAGCAATTACAGAAACAATTGACACTGTTGAGACGCTGCCGTATGAGCTCTCTTATACTATTGCTGGTAGGTGCTACTAGATGTGCAGAGTGTGTGCAGAGCTTAGTGTGACTTGTGACATTGCAGGCGCGAGGTCACCCGCGATCAGCGGCTGCGGGCGGTGGCGACGCGCGCGCACGTTACTGGTGCTCCATAATCGGCTCGCGTTCACTCAACTTTACAATAACAAATTTTGAATGTCAAGTGAGTCAAGCTACTCTGATGTGTTAAAATGCAATGGATCACGTTTTATTATGAGCGGACAGGAGACACTCGAGATTATTGTACAATAAATCAATCAAAAACAAAACAATGCACTCAGTAACATACTTGATGCCTCTGAAATTTTGAAACTATTTAGTTGAAGTACCAAACTTTATCAGTTTATGTTGTTAGTCTCGAGTGACTAGGTATCCTCTAAGGAGGCGTACTGCATCGTAGACCGCGTGATCTCTATCGACTTAACATCAGTTGAGATAAGTAGTGATAAAACAATTGTATACATTCTCAATAAAAATAATGCAGGCTTGGAGCAGTAATAAACGAGATATGGCATCGATAAGTATCTATATTATTTATGGATATAAAGTAAGAAACTGACTGATTCACTGATCGTCCAACGCACAGCCGAAGCCGTTGAGTCTAGAAGAGTGAATTTGTATTTTTTTAAATTTTGAACAAATATTCCTTAAATGTAAGTGTGAGAAGGGATTTTTGAAATTACATTCTCTAAGAAGTATGGGGATAATTATCATCATCTCAGCCATAGGACGTCCACTACTAGACCTAGGCCTCCCCCATTGATTTCCACAAGGACCAGTTGGAAGCGGCCCGCATCCAGCCCTAGCATGCGATCTTAATCAGGTCGTCTGTCCACCTAGTCGGTGCCCTTCCTATGCTGAGCTTATTTCAAACATACTTACATCCCGTATTTTAAGGAAAAGCGATTAAATTCGAAAAATCTCTATGTTCATAATGATCGCATCTTTGCCTAATGATCTTTACAGATGTCACTTACCCAAAATTACTGTACTTTTATTTCAAAGCAATACCTAATCTGTTTACTGCAGCTTTGAATGACAATGTGTGTAGCCCTACACACATTGTCATTCAAAGCTGCAGTAAACAGTTTAGGTATTGCTTTGAAATAAAAGTACAGTAATTTTGGGTAACCTTCCATGAAGATCATTGGTGTAGTCAGTAAAATCATTATTTGTGTTGATATACTGTGTGAGTATTTGTGATATGAGATAAAGAGGGGGTGAATGAAAGGAGCACTTACCTCTCAGAACGTTTAGTCTGTTGAATCGGTCTACGGGTCCTATATAAGAATACAAAACATAATACAGAAATTTAATATGACTACGATGATGTTAGCCACGAAAATATGTTATACTAGCTGCGCCCCGCGGTTTTACCCTCATCTTTTAATCATCATCAATCATAACCAAGCTGGTAAAACGGGCGCAGCTAGTTATAATATGCTTAAAGGCTGACAAAATCAGTGAGCGCAGGTCCGCGCACCGCGGCCAAGCTGTGTGGAAACGTATTAATAAGCTGTCTATACTTGATGCGGAGAAGCATATACGTATGTACGTCCGGCAAGCATACGATTAGCGTTTTAAAGTCAAGTAGCGATCTAATAAGTGCGGCACGGCGGCGCCCGCGACGCCGGTTGTACCGGTCTCACGCGTCACTCGCGTGACAGTATCCGCGTGCACTAGAACCTAATCTGCGACATTCGCGGGTCACTGTCTGCCATCGGGCAATCGGAGCTGTCTCGGCGATCAAGTAGCCCTAGAGAAAGAAACATTCTACAAGCGTTAACGCCGACAGAAAACATAAAAAATGCATGAAATTGACACTTCAAAGCGATACAAGTGATCAATGAAAACACATATAAAGCGTCTCGTGGTCAGAGAAAGAAAAGCGCTGTGAAGCGATGCATCTTGTATAGGCCCACAGTGCATAATATGTTCGACGAACTTTCTAGAAGCTTATGGGGACGAAAACTATAACATAACACTTTTGTTACTAAAAAAATTCTTCATTCTTCAAGTCATTTCAATTTGCTTCTAATTCCATGTGTGAAAGTCCGCATTTTACTCTCTAACTTTACAGACGAAAATGTTTTACCAATGTGTCTGTGGCGCAGCCGCACAAGCAAAGTGAGGTGTGGACAGGTTGCTCAGGATTTTTCTACGAGACCAAACCAGCAATAAGGTAATCCGTAAAACTAAAATCACCGATACTTAGACTTGCATGGTGCGGCCCTTGTAGACGTCTACGGGGAAGGCCTATCTCCAGCCATATACATCTTATGGTTAAAATAAGGTGTACTATACCCATAAGAGTATAGTAATAACTATTGTCAGAGTACTCTTATTGAGTATCCTTTGTTTTTTTTTTTTTTACATATTATAAGTTTGCGTTTGACAACTGTCTCACCTGATGTTAAGTGATCGTTATCGTTACGCGTTATCTAGGATTTAGCACGCAAACCTAGAAGGTACCTATTCACTCGTGACTTGAAGACTACAGAATTGTACATATCGGGAAACACAGACTCGGGCAACGAGTTCCATTCCTTGGCAGTACGCATTAAGAAAGTGGAAGCATAACGCTTCGTACGTATAGGTGGTATATCTACCATATAGCGATGGCGAATTGCCGTACGTCGAGTCGACCGATGATAGAAAGGGGATGGTGGAATCAGATTGTGTAATTCCAGTGCACATTCTCCGAAATGCACCCGATAGAAAACCGATAGGCTTGCTACTCTACGCCGGTGTTCAAGGCTCTGAAGCCTACGTTCGACCAAAGAGTTACAGCTGATGATTCTTTTCTCGATTGACTCCAGAGCTTCTAGTTGGTATTTGGCTGACCCATCCCAAAGGTGGGAACAGTACTCCATGCACGATCGGACTTGTGCTTGATACAGATTAAGCAACTACCCCGGCGTGAAGTACTGTCTGACCTTAGCAAGAATACCCAACTTTTTGGCAGGCAATTGAGCTTTGGTCTCAATGTAGCTCCAAACTTATTACTTTATTAGTAGTTATCTAATAATAGTAGTATTATTCCAATACTACAGGAATGGGCGCCGCCAGGATTACTTTCAGGGAGTAGCATCAGCATCTACACATGTCACTACATACATCAGAAAAGGCTAAGCGTTGTTTTTGAACTTTTGAACGATTTCCCTACACTATTCATTTCGACAACAAGGGTCGCGAGGATAGTAAATTTATTGTCAAGGCGATGAATAAATTTGGATAGCAACCTAGTCGCCTTCAGTTTTAAATCAAACAGTAACATATAAAAATAATCTATCTATTTTCATCCTGATAGGGGGGGGGGGGGGGCAAGTGCACCCCCTTGCACCCTGCTGTCGGCGCCCATGACTACACGTGCATAACACAGAATCAAGACCAAACACTAGTATTCGTTTCGGAGTCATAAAACTGTTCGACTCTTTATTAATGATTTGTGTTAATCTCTTACAGCTACTAGCTACCTACTAGTATATCATTAGTATACGTATCTTTTATCGGAGCTTTGCTCGCTTGCTTACGTGGCGTCCGCGTCGTACAATTCGTAGGAGCGTCGCGTCGGTTGCAGGCCCCGGCCGGTCCGAGCCGAGCCCGGGGGCAATTAGCGAAATGGAGTCCGGAAAGGCAAACGTACTCGCACATGTCGCGTGGGTCGCGGCCGCGGCTCCCAGCGGGCGTCGTCGGCGACCTCCTATTAATAGTACGAGCAGCGGGTAATCAATATTCACTGCAGACCAACCCTCGCCCGCATCGCGCTTCCAGGAAACGCGGCCGCGATCCGGGGGCCGGCGGGCTGCGTGTCCCGGCGCCGCGCCTCCATAAATCTCAAGGGCCGCACCGCTCGCCATCTCCGCCCGCGCCGCTTCCTTTGTTTTTTTGCCTCTCTCGGTAATAAGATCGCGAGAGACGCCGTCAGGTATAGACGGCGCGTGAATACCCATTTGCGCATATGGGCGTCGTTCGCTCGTCTATTGACCGCACAGACAGATGTACCATTTGGAAAGTTCGATTTCGTCGGCGACGACGCGACGATGAGTCACAGCGGCCGCGGTCGGCGGAAATAATTAGTCGTGGAGATAATCGTTCAGAGTCATGCGGCAGCGGCGGCGGCGCGCGGCGCTCGTTAGCCAACCCAGGGTTTATGTAGTTACTTACCTACGCACCAGCGTCCTCTCCACGTTTACGGAATTAAAACTTTGAGGTGAATCGCTCGCACCGTGGCTGTGGTCGCTCTCGTCCTAATGTTTATAATTTAAGAGAGAGCCCGAAAATACGGCGGACCTTTGTGCTCGCTAGTATACCTTTATATCAGATTCTTTTATATGTAGGTACTTGTACGTAAGTAAGTAGTACCTACTTATTATTAGATACCTAGTAGCATGGACCAATATACTACAAGAAGACTGACAATCGCCTAAAGAACTAACTGATAACGAAATTTAGGACAACATTTTTTTTAATTGTACGTAAAAGATTTCCGCATCGTAAAAATGTATTTCTTTAACAAATAAAGGAAAGCTTGTAAACACTTAGCCTTATTATATATGCCATAAAATTATAACTTATAAAATTGATATAACAATTGAAATACAAGTTTAGTATAGTTCTGGCGGGATAACGTGAAAATCAGTGAGTTTTCTGTAATCGGCTTCAGACTGACAGTGTCACGCCACTATTTCGAATGGTAGGCACCTAGCTATATTATTCAGAGCCACGCACGACGGCGGCGCTCCCCGGCGAGCGGCAAACGGATACCATTCCACGTTCAGGTAGGTAATTACTCGGTATAATCGCGTCCACATGTGCAATGAATAGTAATGTCGCAAGGCGAACCTGTCCGCTGATAACAGATCACGGACACCGCGTATTAGTATGTAGGTACCTATCTACCCTCACACGAGCGATAACACCGCGCCTTTATACAGCGGTACACTCAGATTGTACGAATGAAACGTATGTTTACGTAATACCATAGACGAATATATATTCGTCTATGGTAATACCCTTTTTACTTCCTTTATTTTGGCTCCAAGCAGCATGTGCATTTAACTTGTGTCAAATAAGCTAATCATCAAAATTAGGGTGCATCAAGTTAATTGCAATACTCACGTGGTAAACACTGGAAAATTTACCACGTGAGTCCTAGTCGGTTTGCTACATTACAATTAGATGAGTTGTATTATATTGTTGGCCAATTGCGGGTAGATTTAGTAGGCATCATACACACCCGAAAAAACACTCTTTCATTCATCGCAGCCATATGACGTCCACTGCTGGACATATATCCAGCCTAGGGAGGCATATGCCTCTCCATATAGGGGGGATTTACCAATACTCTCCACGCTTGGCAGGCGGGTTGGCGAGCGCAGTATGGTTTCCTATCCTCAATGCTCTTCTGTCCACCTCCTGGAACGTGATCCCTTAGCCGACTCTTACGGCACCCACGGAAAGAGAAGGGGAAGTACTATTATAGGCCGGTACCACCACGGTCTAAACGCTCTTTATGGAAAATAAAACAAAATTTCGATCATCACATGCAACTTTCCCATGACAACCGTCTCTTTATTTTTCATGACCTAGAGCAATTGACGAAAAATCTAATGCCAATGTAAAAAAATATTAGAACCAATTACCGAGCGGAACGAGAGGGTCTCACGCGAGTGCGACACAGTGTAGGTAAATATTTTTTGTCCGCGGTCCGCGGCCCGCCTTCGGGGACCGGGGAAATATACCAGCAATCAGTGGCGGATTAGCTATGTAGCCAGAGTAGCAAATGCTACGGGCCCCCCGCATTTGGGGGGCCCGCGTACCAATGATTTCTGGCTGCATAAAAAGTATCTAGGTGGCGAATGCTGGGCTAGGGGAGGCGAATGCTGGTATCCATAACACGGGGAAACCTACTTTGGATGCTAGTTTCACACTCATGTTTTGTAAGACAAATAATATATATCCTAAGAAATGCATTACTACTATTACTGTACCTACATCGATTCCATGTTTTATTGTATTGTACATGACTGATAACGAAATAAACGATTTATTATTATTATTATATCGAAGTTTGAAAATATTTATTTTGATGTGACTAATATTATTGATAGCTAGAAGCAAACGTCTCTGGAATTACAATTTTACAAGTTTTCATTAAATATTTCCTTACAATCTTATTTCCCAAACGTTGAAACATTAAACCTCCTTAATAATAACCTCTTAAAAATAAGTGGAACACGAAAAAACAAAAAAGTTTTAATCGTCTTACTTTTATTATTATATTAAGTATGTTAAAATATTTACTAAGAGAATTCAATTTTTTTTTTAATACTGTACGTACGTACTACTGTACGTACGTTTGACCACTATCTCACATGATGGTCAGTGACGATGTGGTCGAAGATGTTATATAAACAGTATTGTTTACAAATTAACGCATTTTTTTAAAGTTTCATTTACTGAATACCTACTATAAACTTGATAACCTAAACTACCTAAAGCGTACCAATCCTAGCATCCTAAGGGCCCCTTGATGGAATTAGCTACAGGCCCCGCGCTCACTTGATCCGGCACTGAATAATGTGCCACAATACAATACAGTTTCTTACAAATATCCGCGAGCGGGTTTTTGTTTATTGTAAGAGCAAACATTTCATGCTTGATCCTTCGACGGCCGACGGGTGGACGGGTGCAGACGCGGCCATGACAAAAAAATCGACGCCACCCTTTCGATAAGGCACGTCTGGCATGCCTTTAAGCAACGCTCGTGACTGCTCACCGTAGAGCATGTGTTACAAATCCACGGTGACATCATAATAATAAATAATATAATGATTTTTGAAGGTTTGGAAATAATTTCGAAACAAACTCTCAATTTACAACACCGATGGATCCACCCTAAATTTGTTTCAAAAACCTATAATAGAACAAAAACAGCAATCGCGTTTCAACACTAAGCTTACATAGTTACTCGCCGTTATCAACAGAATTACTACATTCTATTACCGTGTCAAAGAAACTGATAGGATTGTACGAGTAGCTGTGATTGTACAGAATGCTATTGGCATAAGTCATCGACCACCATTTGTGAAGAAACCAGTGTCGTCGTTACGCGATAAGCCAGGGATTGCTAGCTGACGTCACGTGTACAATCACAGAGTACAATGTTTACAATATCTAATCGATATCTATTCTCTGTACCTGCATACATACCTCTACACAACCTATATTCCTATACGCTATACAAACAAGATGTCAATATAATTATGCGTCACTCAGTGAAAAGTCTTATTTAGCAACAGCACGAAATAAAAATTAGAATCCCATAGAAATACGCAAGACAAAATATTTTTAACCGACTTCATAAAAGAAGGTTCGAAATTCTACCCGTATGTTTTTTTATAATGTTTGATACCGCAGAACTTTCGACTGGGTGAACCGATTTTGGTGATTCTTTTTATTTCAAAGCTGGTGGTTCCCGTGTCGTGCCATTGTAATTGCATTAAAATCATTCAAGTGTTTTTTGAGTTACACTCCAATAACTCAAAAGTGCCACGTATACGTGGATGACAGTATAGTTGCGGGCGGAGAAATCGGTGAACATACACAATGGCAATTGATCCCGTGAGTATAACAAAAGTAACTAACTTAGAAATAACTTCTCGAAGTCGGTACCATGATAGTTTAAACGTAACTGTTATCAAAATATTCTGCTCATGATACTGACTTCGACCAATGATGTTTTACTAAAGATGACGTATATTCATACTGCGCGGTGCTCAGATTTTGTTCCTTTACGACATAAACATGCTTACTGCGATAGATAATACGGTACAAATAGTATAGAAAAGGATAGCTATATGTTTAGACTTGCGCTCGAAATACGCGTCGTAATCAAAATTACTACAATTGACTTAATTTAGCCGCCTCAGTTTCCGCGCGCTTGTGCGACATCTACCTCATATAAACATATAATATCATTGACTTCGACATGTTATTTCACACTTTTGAGTGTTGAAGTCGGTTCCATTTTTTTGGTATTTTTTTTCTCACTTACACCCATGCACTTGGATACCCTGTGTCGCAGGAGTCATGGACACACACAATCACAATACACAAACATCCAAGACTTGAGAATAAACATCTATACTCATCACAAAAATGTTTGCCACAGCCGGGATTCAAAGGCGGAGCGTGGTTGCGGTTCCAAAGTCTGAACTGATCAAGTGATCGACAACAACCGTAAAATTTTTAATTTTTATCTGTAAAATGTACAGAATATAACATATATAGTAGTCGTATTCTTTACATTACCTGCCTGGAGAGTCTGGCCAGGCAAGTTTGAAAAACCGTCTCTAAACACATAAATTTTCGTGTGTATTATAGATAATTAGAATCGTTCATTGATTAAGCTCAATAATAAAAAATAAATTAAAAAAAAGTGTCTGTGAGCCAGTCAACATTCCGCGTGATCCCTGCCACTTCCTCCGTCATTATCAAGTGGTCAAACAAGTAAGTCAAGTAACACAAGTTCTGCTGCTCGTCTATGAATTAAATGATGAGTCACTCTTGCCTACACCTTTTATGCGAATCCGCGGATTTAAGGGGCTTATAAGACCCAATAACCTTGGAGGAACAAAACCGCGCGTGGATCCGCTAATTTTTAGTATGAGGAATGATATAAATAATTATATTAACTGTCGCCTGGAAAATAGTTGCTATGAAAAATTAAATGTACAGTTTGTGAGTTACAACTTTACGAATTTTTTGTATTAAGTTTCAAATTTAATATCAATATAGTTTAATAGTTGAATCAAATTTTTATGTCTTAAAACGACAAGTGCACATTATATTTGGATACATAGAATTATTTCTAAAGTTGAATGTATGTTTAATAGATGACTTAAACACAAATAATTTTTTTGATTGTATAAGTTTAGTTGTTAATGAGTAGAATCCGTTTAAAGATGCCCAAGTGGTTCTATTCTTCACCTTAATGTAAATCTATACTAAATTATTATAAAGAGGAAAGATTTGATTGTTAATTTGTTTGCGTTGAATGGGCTCCGAAACTACTGAACCGATTTGAAAAATTATTTAACTTTTAGGAAGCTACACTATCCCCGGGTGATATAGGCTATATAATATTTACAAAAAGAATAGAGTTCCCTATAACTTTTAATTTTGAAACTTTTACCCGGGCGAAGCTGGGGCGGACCGCTAGTATCCTATAAAATGGTGGGATAGTATAAGTACATTATGTCTAGCGGTAATAACTGGCCGGTTGGCGCAGTTGGTAGCACTCTGCCTTCTGAGTCGTTGGTTCCGGGTTCGATTCCCGGACAGGTCAAAAATTTGTGTGTATGAACATGTCTGACCTGTGTCTGGGTGTGTATATGTTTATAAGTATATATCAGTCATCAGGTTACCATAGTACAGGCTCTGCCTAGTTTGCGACCTGAAGACCTTGTGTGAATGTAAATAATAATAATAATAATTAATTTAGAAAATCTGCCTCGAAAAGAACAATGAGACACAATTAATAAATCTTTTTCCGTCTAGGTCGTAAATTGGGCTCCGCACCTAAAGGCGGAGCGGCATTCCTAAGCGATGCTAATGTAACAAATCTCGTACATTATGGTGCGCATCCACACATAACTGTTGTCGAGGGTAAACAAGTAAGGTCGCCGAGAGTTATGGGCGAAAGCTAATACGGTGATATTGCCGTGCCCGTGTGTACACATAGCCGTACATAGTAGGAATAAGTGCACTGTAGACGTTGGACGTTTTTACGTAACACGAGAACGCGATGAGGGCGCAGCGGGCGGCGACACGACGACGACGACGACACGCGGACGGTGCGCGGCGGGGCTCCTAAATTATCGCTGCGGCGGCGCGCGGGACGGCGACGGACGGCCGGATGGCGTTTCTCGCTCGCATTTACATTCACGCATTTTACGCGGCCGTCAGCCAGCAGTGATCGCCGTCTCCACGCCCGCGCCGCCTCACCATTAGCGCGACACAGATACGCATCTATATATACTTACACGGATATGTATGGGCTATAACTTGAAGGGGCACGGCCGCGAAAATTGCTGCCATCAATCGGCGTCGGGCGACATGTTGCGCCATCGGTGTTTCGTTAGGGACGATAGTTAGAAATACTAGAATGTCAACGGAATAGTATGAAACTTCAGGCCGCGATGAGAGCGAGAACAGAGACCATTAATTTCTCTACCTTTAAGAGCATGAGACGGAGAAAATCTGTAAATAAAATACTAACGAAACTGCACAGAAAATATACATTCAGATCAGTGCAGATATACCTAATAATTTAGGCAAACGTTCGTTTACAAGTGTTATAAACATTGTTCGAATCGGGTAATAAATTGGTTCAAGGTATAATGATTCTATCTATCAATCAAACAACTAAAAGTGTGGTGTTGTGGTGTGGCACCGACAAATTCATCTAGAATCTAGATATAGACATTTCTTATCAAGTAAAAATATAGAAATATTTCATGTACCAAAATAATATAACCATAATAAACTAAACATGTAATTGCTTATATAATGGTAAGTTACGACAAACTCCACTTTAGTAAAACCGTTATGAATGGTAATCCTAAAATTACATGTTCTTTAACGACAAATAAGGTGTAATATAGGTAACATCCAAGGTCACGGACAAGGTAACTAAACAGTCTTACAAAGGTACAACTTTATACTGATCTTCTATTTACTGATAATATAAGTGAAATCCTTATTCCAAGAAACATTATCTCCAGTCGGCTGCGGCTGCCTAATCACTCATTATTGCCGGCGGCCCAACCAAAACCCGAGAGCGCATTTAGCGATTTCGCCACGGGTAACACTGGCCCGAAAGGTCCGAGGGGTATCCAGGGGCTTTGTTTCCGCGGTCCGCGGTACCTGCCTTCTCATTATCCTTACTCCTTACTAAAGAATTAATATTCTACGGATCTACCTGCGGCGCGGTGCGATCGCGAACGACGATGCAGTGTTTTTTGTATCCGCGATACGCGTAATGGCGGCGGGTGGGGTCCGTTGCTACTGCCAGCAATAGTAATTGTCCACTTGCAACTGCTAAGTAATCTGTGTATGCCGTATGTCGTTAAAGTAGAGAAAGGGCTCGATGGTTATCATTCGTATTATTTACTAGCTTTTGCACGCAATTTCATGCGCGTGAACACAGTACTATATAAATCAAACCAATCCAAATGAGTTCAGCAGTTACTATAAAGCTACGATGCTATGGAACATGCTAACATACACAGGGAGATAGCAAAGGCTTCAAACTTACCATAAGCTGTATTTTCCTGTTAGGGAATAGTTTAAACTTTTAATCATACTATTATAATCCCAATCCAACTAATATTATAAATGTCAAAGTTTGGATGGATGGATGGATGAATGTTTGTTACTCAAACATGCCAGAACGGCTGAACGGAAATGGATGAAATTTTGCACAGAGATAGATTATAGCCCGGAATAGCACATAGGTTTATCCCGGTAAAATGTATGATTCCCGTGGAATAATTGATGAAGCGGGAAAACCGTAGTCCACGCGGGTGAAACCGCGGGGCGCTATTAGTATATTATAAATGTATGTGAAAGTTTGGATGGAAGGATGTTTGTTTGTTCCTCAATCACGCTAGAACGGCCGAACGGATTTGGATGAAATTTGGTAGGTAGATACTTCAGGTTCCGGAATAACATATATGTATATAGGCTACTTTTCATCATCATCATCATCATCAATCATCTCTATTTAGTTTGTATTAGTACTCTTTTGAAACGCTAACGTCTTATTCGCGTTAAACCACTAGTAAATGAGGTATAATTATATACATAATGAATGTATACTTAAAATATTATATAAACGATAGCACACCGGGACAATGTTTGTTATACTCATATAATCAATATACTGCGGGTAACAATACTACAATACTTATAATGAAATATAATTTTTTTTACTAAAAGTAAATGAAAGCGATTGGCATAACGGCCAAGTTGCCGCTCATGCTGATATGGACCTTATATACAAAACGCCTGGTTTGTTTTTTGTACCGTCAACTAGCATTACTAGCAGCTTGGCTTATATAGGCGGAAAACGTGAAAGAGTGAACTCGCAAACGAATTATTTTGTTTTTCACTAACATGTTTTATCGTCTGTTCGCAGTCGATAACAAACCGCATTGAGCACCTCGTAGGGACTATAGTCTGTTTATATATGAATCATGTATAGATCTAGCGTTTGACCACAATCTCACTTGATGGTCAGTGACGATGTGATCGAAGATGTTATCACGCTAGACCTAGCATGCTCACTGGCTCACAAGGACTGCTGCCTGAACACACTATGTGTTTGGTGACAGTTTTTCAAATCTTGAGGGTGGTAAGTTGGTCTAAGTTATCTAAGTACTACTAGACTATGTTTTACCCTTGATAGATGCTTGTTTATCGAATTTAGAACGCATTTCTTTACTGAATTAAAGAGATAAACGAATAATAAACTACTTTAAACCTAATTCAGGAATCATCCTCTTAATACGATTTTTTTCATCATTAATGTAAGTATATCAACTTGAGCCTACAGATTATTTAACAGTGGAAGGAAATCTTTTTTTATGTTACGTTTCATGGCTTTTAATGAAACGTTAAAGAAGACGTTATTCTGTATCTTGTCAACAATATACTTCCATGCCTGCACTACTCAAACTCAAACTATTTATTTCGCAAAACATAGTACAAGGTTATAAATGTATAAAACACGGGAGTTACTCACGTAATAAGTCAGAGGGTTCCGACTATAGTTTCTACTCTGAGTACTAGGCGAATCGCAACCGCGTCCGCGAGCGCCCCGTATTCTCCTTGAAAAAGACCACCGAATGTGGTTGAAACTATAGTCGGAACCCTCTGACTTATTACGTGAGTAACTCCCGTGTTTAATACATTTATAATGTGTCAAAACCACGTCAGTTATAATAACAAATAGTACAAGGTTCTTAAACTCCCTTAGTCATCTTTGACGAGACGCACATGATTGGATGAAACAGTACCCTGTACCTAAGCCCTTTCCTTGCCGTATTTCACTAAGGTGGAATGAATATTGACTACATAATATTTATCTATATAATATTTCCTTGCATTTCCCATATAGTTCCAGCGTATCCCTTTCCGCGCAATTTATCATTATTGAAAATAGGCAGAGTTCAGAATGGCTACAGTTTCCTTTCTAAAGTGAGGATTGAATGGAGGAGGGGAGATAAAGTTCAATAAAGGCTATAACCGATATATTATGTTAAAGTTTAGTGTCCTAGCACGGTAGTTAGCACTTTCCTGTGTCATGATCATGTCGTTTTGTGTCGTCTGGGATGTCGCCCGCAACGCATTCGGGAGCTTTCACATAGCGTTCGCAAAGAGGAACTATTGAAACATAACAATATGATTTTTTAGAATTTAACTTTGAGAAGTTAGAATAGAAACAAAATATGAATTATAGAAGCGCTTTTTGATGTGACGCCTTGTCGACATCAACGATAGATAAGTGATCGTAACTATTGGTGAATAGTGTACGCCGAATCCCTATTATGATGTACGCTTTGAGTATACAGCTGGTTTATTTGGGGGGTACGTGAGTAGAGACGTAGACCAGAGTAGACGTACTACCAGGGTTGTACGTGAGTAGAGTAGGGTCACCTCGGCCTGCATGTGATGGAGCAAATGGGAGTGTGAGCGAGCACAGGAAAATACCGCGAACGTGTTTATTCATTGTTACTCTTTCCGGGAAAAGATGGCCGCGAGCGATTACCGATGCACCGCCCGGCCGCCGCACCGCAACTTCGATAGGTCGGTAAAGCTAAGAGTATCAATTCTACTAGCACATTGCTCATAGATTGTTTATGAATTGTCGTTTTTGCTCGTTTTGCTATTCTACTCGGAGTATAATTAAAATGGATATACAGATGCAAGCGAGATGCAATTATTATTATAGCGGAATACCAGTTTATTTCTGATTGCGTTTCTTTCACTATTGTATTGCTTATGAATTGTTTGTCTGAATAAATTACGAGAATTGGGAGCCTGTTCACATAAAATACACATTTCACTCCTGTTGCAACGAGAAATATTGTTCACGCTGTCACTACAACATTTTTGCCGATCTCACCGGCGGCGGCGGCCGATCTCACCGCCGCGCGCCGAGGCGGCGGCCGCTCTCACAGACGAGGCGGACGCGACGACGACGCGGCGACCGTTGTAAATTATCTCCGCGCGTAAAAACTAATTGAAAGGGACGCGCGCCCGCTTTTGTTATTACTAGCGAAACCAGTGGTGCCACGTTTTCTGTAACCGGCGATATATCTTTCTGTCTTCCTACTTTTACTGTCTTCATTCATCATTTATTTAATCATCTGTTTACTCTGGATACTCTACTACTAATTAAAACACCACTCAATATAATACTCTAATACTAAGATACTACTTAATACATTTGGGATAACTTCAGGCCCATACTATTGCGTATCAACATTGCTTAATACTTGTGCCTTCAAGGAAGCAGATATCCACCACAAGATTTATTCTTAGTGTGGTCTAAAAAGGTCACCTAAAACATAGAGCTTTCAGGTAGCGTCCTTTGAGAGCCATTGTACATTCTAGGTCGTGGTTACATTTTCGACGACATCGTCACCGATCATCAAGGGAGATATTGGTCAAACGCTAGATCGATAAGTTAAAAAAATTACTATTTATTAAAAGTTATAACAATAGAGGTATTTGCTTGATTCGCTAAGATTGCATAGGTGAGCTCCGCTTTGGCAGCTTCTGTCAATAGGTATACATTTTGACTTTTCAAAAGGAGAGTTACCAGAGTCTTGAGAGGATTGGCAACGTATCGTAATGCCCCCAGTGTTACAGATATCCATAGGCAACGGTGATCGCTTACCATCAGGCGGCCCGTCTGCTTGTTTGCCACCTATTTCATAAAAAACAAAAATGGTTGTCTGTAAAGTCGGTTTACGGACGAAAGATTTACGTGATAACGTCATAATCATTTATGACTTTGACTTTGACTATGATTATTTTATGTAATACAAAACTCAGGTGGAACGTTACGCGGAACGTTACTATTTTTCATGAGTGTTGCTGGTATTCATCAATTTATAAAACGTTATCACGTCAACAAAAGGTATAAATAATAACAATTACCCAGACCCAGGGCGGATGTTACTCGGTGGGAAACAGATAAACAAAGCTAAATTTCAATTGTCGAAATTCAAAGCTTTGAGTGGTCGCGTCCGTCAGGCGGGCATGACTTATATGCGTTTAATTTTAAAACTATGCTAATTAGCGGGCAAAATAATTAAATATTGCACATTTAGGTTCATTTTTATTATTGTTTAAGAGGAAAACATGGTAATGAAATTCACCTTAATTTGCTAATGCAGTGTACGTGCCTACACAACAATAATTAGTCTTAATTATTTTTAATTTTATATTAACCATTAAATTAAACATCAACACTCATAATCGCGGTATTATTTGGGATTAACAAATTATTGTGCCAAATTTGCTTAATCTTTTATTTTAAACAACTAAAGTATTCAGTTAAACAAACACGTTCCACAGTGTGTTTGAAAAAAAAATATTACCAAAAATGGAACCTACTTCAACACTCAAAATTGTGAAATAACTTGTTGAAGTCGGTACCATGACAGTTCAAACGTAACTATTATAAAGATATTGTGAGCATGGCACTGACTTCAACAAGTTATTTCAATTTTCACTTCATTTTGAGTGTTGAAGTCGGTTCCGTTTATTGGAATTTCTTTTTTCTCCATTTTCAGTGCTGCTCACCTTTGCTACTCACGGGATCAATTGTCATTGTGTATGTTATCGACATATATCGTATAATAATAATGCCATCGACGTATGCATAGAACTTTTCAGTTGTTGGAGTGTAACTCAAAAACAGCTTGACCGAGTTTGATAAAATTTAAAAACACTGGTCGAATTAAGAACTTTCTCCTTTTTTGTAGTCGGCTAAAGAGGTTGCCATCTTAATCATATTTAAGTCATGAACTGGACATTTTATATCAAGTGGTTCAAAGTTTTTTTTTTCTTTGCCAAGAGCGGCGGCACCCGCGCGGCCGCGCCTCGGCGGCACGGATGAACTGCGCACGGGCATAACGATATTACGAGTCTCGGAATATGGCGCCCGCGTCTGCGCCGCCGCCAGTATCCCCCTTCACCCCCATGTTATTAACTGTCTTCCGTGCCTCACCTGAGCAATACATGATAAACTAGCAGCAAACGACCACGCTCTGGGTATTTTCTGACGCAAACCTAAATTTGTTCGTCCATTTTAAAAAAAGGTTTTTTATAAATAGCCGATCAAATTTAGGTTTGCGTCGATTCTTCCTTGGGTCTGAGAGTATATCTAATAAATATTTTTCATTTATTTCTATGCTACATCGAATCATATCAGCATACCTTTTCCAAATTATGCCTATCAAACTATCACAATAATATAAAGGCGAAAGTTTGTCGTTTGCATGTTTTGGTGGCTTCTTCACGCTGGAACTGCTGAACGGATTTGCATAAAATTTGGAATGAAGATAGCTTATACCCTGAAGGCTAGATTTTTATGGAATTCGGAATCCGCGGTCCTGTTGTACCATCATTTAACGATCATAACCATAACTCAAAAACCGACACGACTTTTGTTTCGAGAACCACCATAATTATCAGAATGTCCGATGCCGCCGCAACGATGTAATCACCACGAAAACGAGGCTTTGATTGTTGTTCCTCGAACACGGGGGTATAATCGTAAGCCGACGCGGACGCACAAACTGACGTATATACTGTGAGGACTGTCTATTCTATGGCGACATAGCGTAATGATGACGTGCTTCATTCAGGTAGAGAATGATAAACGGTGTTTTTACAAGTAATTTGATTTTTTTATACAGGTGTCTATGACAGAAACGTTAAATATCTCGATGTATAGATGTCTAGATGTTCGATGGTAGTGGTATCGGCAACCTCTCTCTGAGAAAAAAGCCCATATCCCGACATTCGCACCCCAACTTTCCTTCCAATATGTATATAATTTATGTAGAGACGAAATTTACTTCATGGTTGAAAAATAGTATATCAAAATATAAATTCTATATTTAATATGTAATAATGTATTTATTTTTAATTTGTATTCTGCAGAACTTGTAAATGATTTGCATTATCTAAAACACAAGATCGAGCGTTTCACGGCGATTACATATTTTTTTAAACTATTAGAATGAATTGTAATGTAACAAACCGACTAGGACTCACGTGGTAAACACTGGAAAATTACTCTCCGACCAGTTTCGAACTTATTTGCAGTTCTTCATCTGGGAGTTATGATCGTGCCAGGCGGCGAGCGCGAGCCTCAGCACGTAACTGTTAAATGTTGTTATTAGAATGAACATGAAGTAAACAAAAATATGCTAAAGTATATTCCGTAGTTTACCCTCAAATCTGGGATTTTTTGAATGACTGAGTGAGACGTCAACATCATCAATCATTTGCTGCTAAAACAAAAGAATAGTTCTTCATTCTTCTACTAGGTGACTTCTTTCATTCTATTAGGTTATTCTAAGTAAACGATTTTCCCTGCTCGTATTCTGGATAAAAACATAGGCTACTTTTAATCCCGAATAATTGGCGGTTTCTTTGGGATACAACCAAAACCTAATCATCAATATAAATGGACAACTAAGTCAGTCTTGAAAAATATGGTACACGTGGTAAAACTAAGCGGTAGCGGATAACGGTGCAGCTAGATAAATAATATAGGAAGAGCCAATGATATTATATGTTTATATGAGGTAGATGTCGCACAAGCGCGCGGAAACTGAGGCGGCAAAATTAAGTCAATTGTAGTAATTTTCATTGCAACGCGTATTTCAAGCGCAAGTCTAAACATATAGCTATCCTTTTCTATATTGTTTGTACCGTATTATCTGTCGCAGTAAGCATGTTTATGTCGTAAAGGAACAAAATCAGGGCACCGCGCAGTATGAATATACGTCATCTTTAGAAAAACATCAATGGGAAGAGCAGTATTTTCGTCATAATACATTCGACATTTTAATATACTTATTACATAATACACGGGACTGTTTAAAATTACTATCTCACAGTGAAGAAACATTTCGCGCCTTGAGAACTACAAAAAAGAGGTCTTTAAATTAACATCTTTTGTTCAAAACTACGAAATCCGATACGTGTTCAGTCGTACCAACGAATCTGCTTTTTCGTCACTCGTTCATTCATCGAAGAACAAAAGGTCGCTCTGAACAACTGCGACACTATTTCTCTATCCCGCGAAAGGTCTGACCCTTCCATAAACACTATTGTTTCGTTAAAGGAAGTATAAGTCGCGTCTCTGCATCTTATTGTTAATTTTTTTGTAGAGTAACGTAACTTCGCGTCTGGAAAGCTACCTCTTTTGTGTTACACATTTGACAAAAGGGATGCAAACGTGCATAGAGTCATGAACAACAATGTCTAGTATTGGATCGCAGTTCTCAGGGTGTACAGCGGATTTTTGGGCATGTAGACATCAATTGACTGCTTATTATGTCAATGAACATCTGGCAAGAAACCACTCTCAAAATGTATAATTAAAAAGTTATAAAACCTTACAAATACCGACTTCAACTACATATTCGTAAAAAATTTTTTTTTAATTATAGAGAAAGTGTATGACTGATTTTCATAAACTTTCTGCAGAACCAATCTAGAATACTCTTTTGAATGAATAAGGGCCATAGCAGACTAGCTACTTTTAGCATCGGCGACCAGCTGTTTAGCCGCTTTTTAGAAGCTATATATGCAGCGAACAAACGTTCCACACCGCACGCCTTAAAAACGCCAAACGCGGCGATTGAGTCGCCTTTTGGAAGCTCGCCACAGCGCGGCTGAGCGCTACACTCCGCACACAATCGGATGCCCCCCCGCGCTCCGGTCGCAACCATTTACCATAATTCTGCTGGACACGACGCTGCGACGATGCGGACTGTGTCGTAAGCGCGAGCGGACTCACCCGCACTCCCCCTTCCTTCACCTCTCCGTCAGCGCTCGCGCGACACCGCGTCCGAACGCAGGAAGACGCGATATCACGATGCAGTCACGGAATCGCACGATTCTGATACTAAAAGTGACTAGTCTGCTATGGCCCTAAATAAATTTTTACTTCGGTTCATGAATAGCGGAGCTCTGAGATAACAACCGACTTATCTTTGAGACATTTCTAAAATGATCTTATAGATAAATAGCAAACCATGACTTGTCAGATTTTGATTTAACTTAAAATCTGTGTTTAAGTTAAATTTTACGGTGCTTCTTAAATTGGATCCTTAAATGCTTCTCATGAGGTTCATGAGAAGCACCAGATTTCAAATAAAATCATCATAATCTAACCTATGAAACAGTTTAGAGGTAACATAAAAACATAAAAAATACATCGTAGAAATGAGAACCTCCTCTTTTCTTTATATGCAGTTAATAAAGATACACGAGTGCTTGTAAAGAATAAAATAAACACACTAAAACTATACTACCTTTATATTAATACACAAAATGTTTGTCAGTCCTTTTGTATGTTTGTTACTCCTTCAGGCTGAAACGGCAGAACGGATTTGTATGAAATTTGGAAATTGATTTTTAAAGATAGCTTCCGACTAACCCCGGTATAACATACGTACAGCCGTCTTTTTACAACGGAAAAAGTACAGTTCCCGTGGGATAATTGAGGCAGCGGGAAAACCGTAGTCCTCGCGAGTGAAACCGCGGGGCGCAGCTAATATGCTCATAAGTTATTCCACAATCCGGGTAAAATAAAGTTAATGTCAAAATAAAAGCAATCATAATAAATGCAGCCGTTTTGCGTAAAGATCGTGTGATAACGCGCACCCGTGTGTGCATGCAACGCTGAACATTGTTAAATGTATGCAAAACAAAACAACAAATTAATTTTACTGTCATATTATCTTAGGTAATTATGGTATAATCAATGACGTTTTACTAAAGATGACGTATATTCATACTGCGCGGTGCTCTGATTTTGTTCTTTTACCACATAAACATGCTTACTGCGACAGATAATAATAAAGCCTTTATTGTGGTTTCTTACGGTCTAAAGTACATAATTTTTTTATTTTTTTTTGTTTTTTATATAAACAATATTTTGTTATTTTATTGTAAGTCGGCAAACGGTTATTCCGGTACAACTTGTCTTCCGACAAAGGCCTCCTCTAAAGATCTCCATTCATTTCTGTTCCTAGCTGTACGGGTCCATGTTGGACCTGCTACTCTTCATCTTCATCTGTCATCTTCCCATCTCTTGATCTGTCTACCTCTGCTTCTTTTATTGTCTAGTGGGCACCATTCCGTTACGATCCTTGTCCATTTCTCTCTCTTCTCCATAATCATATTCCCCGTCCATCTCCACTTCAGTAGTTTATAAGTTGTGTATACATTTTTAAATTTTGTACAACAGAAATTTTTAAATTTTGTGCGACAGATAATACGGTATAAATAATATAGAAAAGCATAGCTATATGTTTGTACTTGCGCTTGAAATACGCGTCGTAATGAAAATTACTACAATTGACTTAATTTTGCCGCCTCAGTTTCCGCGCGCTTGTGCGACTTCTACGTCATATAAACATATAATATCATTGGATAAAATGCATTTATCTGCATTGTGACCGTCTTTTATGCAATTCTCAGAGAATGTTCGCAAATTAACGAAACAGTTGTCATGTTTTTGACAAGTAATTTTGTACTCATGTCATTACATCACACTTTAATCCTACTAATATTATGAAGGCGAAAGTTCGTGTGTAGTTGTGTTTGTTTTGTTACCTCTTCACGCTCAAACGGCTACACCGATTTCGATGAAATTTGGTATGGAGATAGCTTATACCCTGGATTAACATGTAAGCATATTTTCATCATCACCATTACCACTGTTTTTCATCACCACTCGGGTACAACCGCTTGGCGCATTTAGTAGATAAATAAAAGACACGAATGCCCTGAATAATGAACGTATCTTTCTAAGTTCGAAAATGTCTAAAGAGATTAGTCTTCCTGCACCTACTTATACGATAATTCGAGGAAACGGCAAAGTTTCCATCGACACCCCTTCACATAAGTCATTATGAAAGTATGCTGGTTGGACCTGTTGCGCCCCCCGGTGTATAGAGCATAATAAAGGCGAGAATACACTAATTAAAATCGTTTATGAGCGCTTGTTTACGAAGTTGGTCGTTAAGCTTCCGGGATTTTAGAATGGGAGATTAATTAAGTGGTGTATTGTTACTTAGATCACTTCATTATTACAATAATCCTATCCTACTAATATTATAAATGCGAAAGTTAGTGTGTATGTGTGTATGTATGAATGTTGTCTATATAACAATGTTGTCTATATCTGTCTATAATAACATCACCGCAAGATGTTAATAAGGAAGGAAGTAATTCGGCCCTAGTGGTGTGGGCTGCTATAGCTTAGTTGGACAAAGCGTACAGGACGGTATTCTGTAGTCGTGGGTTCAAGTCCCACTAGCAGCCGAATTTTTTCCTTCAAATATTTAAACTGAATGTTGTCTATGTTTGTTACTTCTTCACGCTGAAACGACTACACCGATTTCGATTAAATTTGGTATGGAGATAGTTTAAGCTTTAGATTAATACATAGGCTACTTTTATCCCGGAAAAAGTATAGTTCCCGTGGGATAATAGAGGTAGCGGGCAAACCGTAATCCACGCGAGTGAAACCGCGGGGCGCTAATAGTACTGAATATGTGTTAGTAAGGAATTGTGGTTCTTCGATCACATTAAAAAAAATAAGGAAAATTAATTTAATTTCGGATCTAATGAAGATCTCATTTTTAACCGACTTTAAAAAAGGAGCAGGTTCTCAATTCAACCAGTATGTTTTTTTTTTTATTTGTGTTTATTACCGCATAACTTTCGACTGGGTGAACCGATTTTGATCGTTCTTTTTTTATTTGAAAGCTGGTGCTTCCCGTGTGGTCAATCAGTGGTTCATCAAAATCGGACGAGCACTTTTTAAGTTACAAGTCAAAAACTGAAAAATGCGTGCTTATATATATATATACCTACACGATATTATAGTAGCGGGTGAAGACATCGCTGAACATACCTACACCTCAATGACAATTGATCCCATGAGTAACATAGATCACTAAAAAGAGTGAAAAAAAAAATGTTTACCAAAAAATGGAACCGACTTCAACACTCAAAAGTGTGAAATAACATGTCGAAGTCGGTACCATGAGCACAATATTTTGATATCAGTTACTTTTGAACTATCATGGTATCGACTTTAACAAGTTATTTCATACTTTTGAGTGTTGAAGTCGGTTCCATTTTTTTGTAAAAAATTTTTTTTCACTCCTTTTAGTGACCTTCGTTACTCATGAGATCAATTGTCATTGTGGTGTAGGTATGGTCACCGATATCTGTGATGTGATGATGTGTTGAAGTCGGTTCCATTTTTTGGTGAAAAAAAAAAGTTCTACAAGATTTTTGAAATAACCTTAACCCATGCAGTATTCAGAACAATTAACAAATGGAACATTGGCAATTTTACTGTAAGTCACCGAATCAACATCAATATTTAGTTACATATTTAATATCTACTACAGATTAATCCGTTTCAATATAATTACATATTAGGTATAATCACGTCAGCCATAAGTCGTTACTTATGGCTGACGTGATTATAATATGTACCTAATATGTAAATTATATTGAACTAACTCATATTTATGTAGGTACTTTAAATATTTGTAATCAGCTTATCAATGCGAATGACATCCAGAGAGGGGTGAGACACCACAGATAAAGTATTCACAGAAATATTTCACTTTTGTTCTCGATTCCACGAAATATGCCAACTTGTTACATTGCTGACGATCAGTTCTGCCAACACTAAGTCGAAATACAGACATAACGAAATGTGCAGTGCAAGTGAAATTAATCAGAATATGCTCGACACGGTGGCGATAAAGCGGTGTTCAACCGCACATGTCGCGTGTTCAAGGTTACAGGGTTGGGCCGCGGAGCGCTATCTGTGCGTCAGACATGTGACCTCGGCTGGCGCGACGCGCGGCTACACAGCCACAGTACACGGCAGGGTTGCCACTCTCAATGCAAGATTACTAGAGAGTAATAAGTAAAGATTACAAGACAAGTACTGCAATTATACTGTAGTAACAAAGTATCAAACAGCGCCGTCACTTTACATCAGGCGAGATAGCGGCTAAACGCGAGCTTTAAAATCATAAATAAAAGAATTATGAAAAACCAGGGTGCCAATTTTCTTATTTATAACGACAAGCAATTCATAAACAATATAATAGTGGGTCAACTTTAATCATAAAAAATTTGGTATTCCCATATAATAACAATTGCATCTCGATTGCATTGTAGTTGATTGCATTACAGTAGAATTTCTTTATAAATTATTATACTCCAAGTAGAATAGCAAAACTAGCAAAAAAATATGTATCAACAACGAATAGTGGCAATGTATTTATTACTAGTTAGGCTCGGCGACTTCACTCGCGTAGATAGTGTCTTTTCTGTATGTTCTGTAAGTAACTGTACTTACATTTTTTCGGAATATAAAGTAAATTGTGCTATTCATTATTATTATTATATATTGTACCAAATTTCAGCCATAACCATTCAGCCATTATGGTGTGATTGATTAACAAACATCCATTTAAAATTTTGCATTTATAGTTAATCATTCTACTTTTTATCGTCGTATGTGGCACTCGCTCTCTATACTGTATAGTCTCATCCGTATGCGACAAAAAATACCGATTTGCATGAGTTTAACTACCGCCACAGACAAAACTATAGTTGCTTGCCGGCAGCACTCCCATTACAAAAATTACCATAAAAAGGCACCTATTCAACTTTACAGCTTGCAATTATCCTTGACAACCCTATAGCGCGACGCGTCGCGTTGCGTTGCATCGCGGTGAGCCGATAACAATTACAGAGAAAACTTATTGTGTTAAACACGTCAAAATACTCAGGCTGTATTCGACTTTATCATAAAGGGCATAAGGCATGGTGATGAGGGCTTAAGAAATGAAGCGCGATGAGTAGCAATACTACACGAGATATCCTCGTCATTCCGTGTCGTGTATCTAGAAACAAGAATAATAAGTCGTTAGGTGTTTCTACCAAATTAATGGCTTACCATTTGCTAAACAGACGCTTTCAGTCATTTCATCTTATTTTGTTGAAAGTCCTACATATCTAATTAATTTTAAAAATACCACTTATAACAGTTCATGAAGATTAATTCTCATTGAACATAATTTGATTTCATTTGCTAATTCATTAGTGAAAAAAATATTTTAGATTAAACATATTTTTCTTTTGTGATTAATTATCGCGGTAACGTGATATATGCTGCTTTCAAGCGCTTTTCTCGTCATACATCAGAAGAAAGGAAATTATAAAGTCTAAAAATGTATTTAGTATTGTTAACCGTTTCATCTGTAAGGACATTTTTAAAATAATTAAAATATTTTAAATCAGCACGCATCAAGATTTGCCCCGCCCTCTCTGCCTGTAAACACCCGCGCGGCCTTGTAATGTCATCGGCAGCTGTTAAGCCCTTAAGGCGATGGGTTAGGTGTGCTTTGAGAGTGTGTGTATTTGGCCGGGGGCTTATATAAATTCCCTTGGATAATTCATCTTTCCAGTTGAAAAGTTACATTAGCGTTGTAGGTTCGTAGCGTAAGCAGGAATCACTATCGCAGTAGTATCGCTGCGTGAAACAATTGAACTCAGCACTAACTGCCATCTATCTAGTACAGCTGTGACACAAAGAAATTATAGTTTCTTTCACTGCATCACAGTTGTACTAGATACTAGATACCGTATACAAATGCGATACGATGATTGTGACTCAAGCCATTCCTGCTTCAGGCTCTATTACTGTAATAAATATAAACATATTTGTTTCTAAAAGTATTATCAATCTTCGCAAACAATCCCGAACTAGATTCGAAGGGACTGCCGCTATTTTCCCTATTGTGTATTGGTAAAACCTTGGTGAGGACAACGCACTCCTTATCACCGCAATACCGCCGCGGTCTGATGACGTCATCGCACTTACTCATATTAATTAAGCCATTGATTCCGTACAAAACACATAATTTATACGTAACTAGGTGTGGTGCCTATAACCTGCTATTTGATCTTATGGGGGCCTAGTACGCGCTCTTCCATAGACTTCTTTTTTATAGATTCTATGACGCACCATTCAGTAGCTTATATGAATATCTAATGAAACGAAAGTTGCATAAATTAATTGTATTCTTAAAAAAAATGTTTGAAAGAAAATAAAACTTAGCAGGCGAAGATATTTTTTTTTTAAGAAACTCTTGGTATTTTGATTTTATAAATAAAATAGATCATTTTATAATCGTTCATTCAAATGAACGATTGAAAGAGAAGGCTTCGCCTGTCACGTGTTTTGACGGAAAAAGACGACTAGTTACGTCACTTTCACATAAGCGCTACATGTGACTATGTGATATACTACACTAGTACCGCCCCGCGGTTTCACTCACGTGGATTACGGCTTTCCCGCTACAAAAATGTATTCCACGGGAATCATACATTTTTCCGGGATAAAAATTAGCATATGTGCTATTCCAAACTATAACCTATCTCTGTGCCAAATTTCATCCAGATCCGTTCAGCTGTTTTGGCGTGATTGAGTAACAAACATCCATGCATCCATCCAACTTTCACATTTATAATATTAGTGCGATTACTCTAAATGTTTATACTTTAGAATTAATGTGGTTATTGTTAATTTTTTATCTACATACTTTGGTTTTACGAGACACTATTTTTAAAGGATTCGAGATTTTTTATCGTGAAATAATTATATTTTATGGCTATCATTTGTAACGCTTTGTTATTAAAACTGCTGAATTTGAATCCTTATGAATTATCCTTATGAATCATTATGAATGTGACGGTCGCCGTGGCGCAGTGCAGTGACATGACTTCTGTGTCTCGGGGACCCTGGATTCGATTCCCGGACAGGTCAAACATTTGTGTGTATGAACATGTCTGTTTGACCTGTGTCTGTGTGTGTATATGTATATAAGTATGTATATCAGTCATCAGGTTACCATAATACAGGCTCTGGCTAGTTTGGGACCTGAAGACCTTGTGTGAATGTTGTCCCATATATTATTATATATTTTAACTTGCTCTAAACGTAATCCTCGGGTAAGAATTGAATCAAACCAGATTGAAGATAGATCACATTATTTAAAAAATTACAAAGTTAAAAAAAATTGTGTGCTCTTTTCCATGTTTATAGTGGAAGGAAGGAAATTGGAAGCAAGGAGAGCGATGTCCGGACGTAGAAGGTACCTTTAATCCTAGTGTTGGGTTGCCACCCCCATGGCTTCTGAGTTTTCTCCATTAGGATAAGAACGTTATTAGAATAGGAAATGTTTAATGTGTGTTACCTTTAATGTTAGGCTGTGGCTATGGTAATGTTAGCGTTATATCATCCTGACATACCGCCGTGATACCATCCTCTTGACCGCGTTTTTAGGCGTTATGGCGCTCGCGCTCTCAACGCGCCCACACATGGTAGGTATGTATGCGTACGTTTAAGTACTATACTTCATATTTCACTTGATTGTATCACCGTTGAAGCGTTCACGCGCAGCGCTGCTGTCTCTCTCGACATTTGATCCGCGCTTCTCGTCGCAGTAACCGGGCTGGCACGTGCATCACATGGCCTGCCTACCTACATATTGAAACTCCATGTTTAAGTGATGATAAACGTGTCATTTCTTTATCCAAATTTGAAACTCTAGTCGGTTAGATTACTCAGTATCGGTAAATATAAGTCAATCGAGAGGCGAGCCGAAAGAATCATCGGCAGTAACTCTTTGGTGGAACATAGGCTTCAGAGCCTTGAACACCGGCGTAGAGTAGCAAGTCTATCGGTTTTCTATCGGGTGCATTTCGGAGAATGTGCACTGGAATTGTATAATCTGATTCACCGTTCTATCATCGGTCGACTCGACGTACGGCAATTCGCCATCGCTATATGGTAGATATACCACCTATACGCACGAAGCGTTTTGCTTCCACTTTCTTAATGCGTACTGCCAAGGAATGGAACTCGTTGCCCGAGTCTGTGTTTCCCGATATCTACAATCCTGGTGTCTTCAAGTCGCGAGTGAGTACCTACGTGGTACCTTCTAGGTTTGCGTGCTAAATCCTAGACAACGTCATCACTTAACATCAGGTGAGACAGTTGTCAAACGCAAACTTATAATAGAAAAAAAAAAAAAAAAAAAAATCTATCAGTCAATTAAATAAGCAAAATTGACGCTAAGTGTAATGAACTTTGTGGATGTCTGCTAGACATCCGATCCGATACAATCGATGGACAGGCGTACATATGTATGTATATGTATACTGAGGTGAAAATGATGTCTAAAAGAGCTTAAGAATTTTAGAATCAATAGCTGTACAAGCATGTATAAACTAGTGTGCCACGTCCACCGTAAGATGGAGTGTGATGAGGTCAATGGATGGGGAAGGTCCAGCAGTACAGACGTCTTATGGCTGATACCAAACTACTCAAACCCCCGCACTAGGATTGCCTGTGTCGCGGGAGGCATGGATACACACAATTAAAGCACACAAACATCCAAGACCCGGGACAAACATCTACACTCATCGCACAAATGTTTGTTAGCTTAAATAGCAAAGCATAACAAGTTACTTACCATGAAAAGTATTACTGAGAAACAGATTCAAAATTGGGTCAGTCATTTCAAAGTAGGAAACACAGTAGGTATAGAAATATATACACCTAGCGCAGGACCAATATCTCAATTGATGTAGTTGAAGGTGAAGGTGGAATTGCGGTAGACTAGAAGAAATGGTCCTGGCACAAAAGGATCATAATATATTTATATTTATTATATTTATTTCATAAAGTAAACAATGTTAATAAAACCACATCTTGTAACAGTACAGAGAAAAAAGGGTAAAAGATACCAACACTCATCAGAATACAATTATAACCTTTAACACATTGTCGAACAATGTATTAGTACTTAGCAGCGTATTAGGATAGTGAGGATAGCCCTGTGTTACACTGATTCAATGTGACAATGATGTTTGCAACAGTTTAAATGTTTATGAAGCTTATACTTCCCATGCGGCTTACAATATTAATTTACCATAATTAATTAGAATTCAGTTTATTAAAAGAATGAATTGGTAACGAAGAAAAACATTTTAAATGTTATTGATTAAAATAAAAACATCTTGTAATGAATGTTGATTCGCTTTCATGAAGGCGATGTGTCAGAACATTTGTTTTTATCCAATGTATTAGATAGATAGAAAAAGCTTTGTTTCTCCAAGGTTCACAAATGTAACTTAATACATATAATGATGTTTAGAGCATAAACTATTCTAGAGAAACAAAAGGCCAATAATTGACAAACAGATGCTCCGCGTTATTGTAAGCGATTACCGTCGCCTATGGGTCTCTATAACACTGGAGGCATTACTACAAAATATTTTTTATTGTAGCTACTCGGCAATGCTGACGAAGGGAGCTCGTTTCAGATTTGCAGTTGTACTGAAAAAACAACTTTTATTGTAACAGATTGTCCACATATTCACTGACAATCAAGTGATTTATTGTGCATACGCTAGATCTGTAGATAGCCAGGAGGGCACTGGGACCACTAAGGGACTATTACTACGTAGTAATAGTACCTCGGTGACTGGAACGGTATTTTTCTAACACCATGCTGGGGATGTGATTATAACATTACCTACTAGGCCGAGGTTGGGATCGTCACATCAGCAGAGTGATGACGTCCGGCATTCACAGCCACGACGCTCTATCATCGCTTCATTTCTCGGAAGTTGCGCAACGCACCATTTAAAGAGGCTATACCCAATGATGTTTTACTAAAGATGACGTATATTCATACTGCGCGGTGCTCAGATTTTGTTCCTTTACGACATAAACATGCTTACTGCGACAAATAATACGGTACAAATAATATAGAAAAGGAAAGCTATATGTTTAGACTTGCGCTTGATATACGCGTCGTAATCAAAATTACTACAATTGCCTTAATTTTGCCGCCTCAGTTTCCGCGCGCTTGTGCGACATCTACCTCATATAAACATATAATATCATTGGCTAATTGGCTATACCTACCTATGTTAAATCACAAAGTTGTTAGTCTGGTGTGACTATTTATTTAAAATACTATTTACCACTATTAAAATACTTTTTTTTTTTTTTTTTATAAACTCGCATATTATACAATAATGTTTGTGACTACAGTAAGTAGGAAGAGGAGTTTTTGTACATTATTCCGCGTCGTTTACTTTACCATAAAATCATGAACCGTTCGTATAAACGTACTTGATCAAAAGGCTTGCCTTTACATTTCAGCTATATTTTCACTGGCTCTTAAAATTACGTAAACATCTTTGCATCGACTTCTCACTATAACCTATAGGTAATGATATTATATGTTTATATGAGGTAGATGTCGCACAAGCGTGTGGAAACTGAGGCGGCAAAATTAAGGCAATTGTCGTAATTTTGATTACGACGCGTATTTCAAGCGAAAGTCTAAACATATAGCTATCCTTTTCTATATTATTTGTACCGTATTATCTGTCGCAGTAAGCATGTTTATGTCGTAAATGAACAAAGTCTGAGCACCGCGCAGTATGAATATAAGTCATCTTTAGTAAAACATCATTGACTAAATGGATGCAAAAATTCAAGTCGCGGCATTAGCGAATGCAGGCGTTCGCACGCCACGCGGCTAATGAGTGTGAGGGGCGGGGGATACGGTCACGAAGCGGGGGAAGAGGTAACTGTGAGCGCGAAAGGAGGGTTGCTTCTAGAAAGATCGTCACCTTGGAATTGTTGTCTTGATGGACCCTGTCAGTTTGCGGTAAACTTATCCGATGCCGCGAACAAAACGGGGTATTACGTGGATATTACCTTTATCTAAAATGCACCGGGAGACAATGGCCGTAATTCTGTGAATCACTCAAAGTAATCTCTAAAATTCTTTGAATAAAATACCCCTAATTCTATTCACGCTAAAATTCAAATTCGTATAACTAGTCAAATAATATGACGGCTTTAATATATTTACCCGAAACTACATGCCTGCCCCCGACAAGCGATAAGGGCCTGCAAGTACATTTTAAAATTAAAACTTTACATACCTACACGGTATGAAAAAACTACGGTGCATTATATTACCGTTTGTCCCCTTAACCTACGATTTACTATTCTTTAGTTTATGACAACAGAATTACATGGTGTTACAAAAATTAAAAAGTTTGCATCCAGATACAATCGTTCCTGCATTAGTACCCACTAATAGTCTTACGACCTATAGTTTAATTCTCCGATACGTATCAATGTCTATATTACAGTTTTTTTTGAGAAAAAAACTTTTCTTTCCGTCAGCAGAAAGGCTAGCTTAAACTTCCTTATAAGTAAATTTATGAAATTCGACCTTAACTAACTTAATAATAAAATCATTTCCATTTTTTTTAATCTTGATTACTTCCAAATAATCGCCATTGCATTTTCATCATTCAACTCTCGTGGGAATATAATGTAGTAGTATCCCGTTGCTTTCTACATCGCGGTACTACAGACTCAGTGTCTGTAGAATTCTGTTCGTGAACCGATTCGGAACATATGGTTCTTGCGCCTCACTACAGTACTAGTGGCTACCGCTGCCCTCCACTAGGATCCAGGTACTACGCCCCTGTGGCTCGCCTCCTCCGCTGGGAAGACCGTACCGACAGTTATTGTCTCCGCTCTCCCCCACCGTTGAGGTCTTCACCCGTAACCCTGGGCACGGGCTCCGCGTTATACCCCGCAAAACTGGGTCCCTGCTGAACTTCGCCATCTATACACTCCGGCTTACTGAAATGTACGATGCCCACCCCCGCGACGTGGACGCGCCAGACAGGAATCGCCCAAGTGAAGAGTAGAGAAGGTGACTCTACTCCTCCAGAGGCCGGGTTAATGGACGTGTATGACCCCACGCCCAAAGGCCATTGAGACATGCAACAACGGCGACGGCAGTTACCCTGTACGTATGCTTCTTATTAAATAATTTTATAATTAGGCAGAAATAATGCTTTCATGCGCATTGTGCATTCACGAATTACACAAGTAGCTCTTTTAAAACTTAGAACAGGGCGCCAATTATCTTATTTTTTAAGACAGGCAATTCAAAAACAATGCAATATTCATTCAAATGTAATCTTACTAATATTATAAATGCGAAAGTTTGGGTGTATGTGTGTAAGTGTGTATGTTTGCTACCTCTTCAGGCTCAAACGACTACACGGATTTCGATGAAATTTGGTATGGAGATAGCTTATACCCTAGATTAACACATAGGCTTATTTTCATCATCACCGTTTTTCATCACCACGCGGGTACAACCGCGGGGCGCAGCTAGTCATAAATATACTTGGTATTCCGCTACACTAACAATTGCGTTTCATTGTAAGTAATTGCATTGCGGTAGGAATTAGATATTTGTAGCCAATGCAAATACTAAGTAGAATAGCAAAACTAGCAAGAACGACAATTCATTAACATCTTATGAGCAATGCGTTTAGGAGATTTGATACCCTCGATGTGCTATTGCATGTAGTCCTATCTAGCTAATTCTTAGTACCTTGAACTTAGAGTGTATCGTATCTTCCTTTGTTAATAATATCAATTGTTTTAGATCATTTTATTTATCAGTATACCGTTGCGAGAGCACAGAGCTCTGCGCCGCTCCGGGGGGGGAGGAGGCGGCAGCGGGCCGGGGTGAGGCGGTAATGTCGCTCCGCGTCGGATGTCGCCGGGTGCGCGCCACGCCGCCGATAACAAAATCACTAGAGAGCGTTGCCACGGATGTAGGCAACACTAATTTTCCTGTGGAGATTCCATCCATTTTCTGTCTTGTTTCCATATCGTAAAGAAATGTGACATAAGAAATTCAACTGTCAAATGTCATTTACTCCAGGTTGACCATCGATAGTTTGATTTCGAAGTATGATCACAACTTGTTACCTCTGCATATTACAAATGTTTTATTACCGATTTTATGCTGCTTTTTGTTTTCCATTAATTATCTACAGAAGCGTTCTAAGAATGTGGTAAAAAATATTTTGGTGTTGTCAATATTACATTAGTTAAACAAAACTATTTACTTGAAAATTTACTTTCTATTGTACCTAGCGTAATGTGGCATAGCAGTGATGATTTACTAAAGATGACGTATATTCATACTGCGCGGTGCTCAGATTTTGTTCCTTTACGACATAAACATGCTTACTGCGGCAGATAATACGGTACAAATAATATAGAAAAGGATAGCTATATGTTTAGACTTGCGCTTGAAATACGCGTCGCAATGAAAATTACTACAATTGACTTAATTTTTCCGCCACAGCTTCCGCGCACTTGTGCGACATCTACCTCATATAAACATGTAATATCATTGTGGCATAGACATAGGTAAACTTTTTAAAATATTTCTTGTCTAAGTACCTGTATACCATCTGGGCACCTCCTGATCAGCAACCAATGATCACTACAACTGAAGTATCATAGTGTCAAAAACGTTTGATGAATTATTGCCACATCCATCCACCTTTTCTCATCTCATGGAGTTTGGCATTGCCCGAAATACTGTGCGGGCGTCACGCCGCGATCCGTAAATCGCGCGCCGCGGCGCCGAGCTTTGTGTGGCCTCGTAGGAAACATACCTAATATGTTTGCTATGCTATACTTATATACTTACCTATGTTAGATATATTATTTTCACGATTTTCTGTGGTTCCCTGCCTCTTTCTCTAAAGGTCAGCATTATCCGAGTCCTGCATCATCTCATCCTTTAGGGTGTGATCGAAGATGACTAAGGGAAACGGGAACGAGCGGAATGTTTCTAAGGATGATTTGAGAAAGATAATATCGCACATAAAGCATATAATGAAAGCCTTAAAGTAGGCGAAAGGTATCAGGTATACTAGCAATGAGAGACCGTTTGCATAAAGGACCTCAGCCAACTGTCAACCATAGGCACCGTAGCCAACCATATAAGTGTGACAATGGTAATAAGAAATGATGATAATTGTATGCCTTTGCATTTATGTGTCATGTCATTGACAGTGGTAGTTTGACGCTATCGTATTACATAGCTAGTTGATAGATTGTACCTAATTATTATAAAGAATCGCTATCGTGGCAGTGGGCACTGCTATATAATGAAATCCCAAGCAATGGCAGAGTGCACAACTTAAATAGAATTAGGGTTTCTAAAAAATAACCAGTTCACGGTTGCCGAATGCAAATGAAAGGACGCGTATAAAGAATCCGATGACCACATGTATCTGTAGCCTGAAAAAAAATCGGTCTGAAAATCTGAAACAGGAATCCATGGAGCAACCTTTTTGCAGGAATCACTATCGCAGTATGGGTGCGGCCGTATCGCAGCATGGAACATCTGAGTTCAGCACTAACTGTAATTTATCTAGTACAACTGTGACACAGAAAATTGATAGTTTGTATGGACTGTACGTACGTTATTCAATTGTTTATACAACTGAGAAACGGCGAACGTGACGCAAGCGATTCCTGCTTCAAACGCTGTAATCTCTACCCGTTTGATTAATCGGCGTTGTGTGTTTATAAATGTATATATCAGATGAAATTAAACCTTAAATAATATCTGTATTCAATTCCCAGATGAAATTATGAAATTTACCAACTATATACACACCAAGTTTGGATGAGATGAAGTTTAAATTTTAATTTCTTTCTACTGTCTAACTAATCGAATAGTAACTGTCAAAATCAAAAGAATGAGAAAAACGTCGCGTTTACTCAAAGGCTGTTGATACTGAAATTCTGATCCGTTTGAGGGACATCGATCAAATCTTAGTAGAGTAATATTTGCCCGATAGTTTGAACTTGAAATCGGCTCGAACGTACTAGTCATAAATCGGTCGCTATGCGTTTTTTGGTTACGTGCATTGTGCCTTGTGCACATAATATCAATGTGTGGGTGTGTGGCGGCGTGCAATGTGTCAATGTGTACGTCAGTGCGTTTGTAACATATTGTCGACTCGCGCTCGGTAAATGAATAAATCGATCGATTTATTTATTTTGATAAATTAATAATAGATTCGGTTTGGCAATACAACAAAAAATATGACTAAGATCGCAGAGGCTGGATGCGGGCCGCTTCCAGCCGGTCCTTGTGGAGAACAGTAGGGAGGTATACCTAAGCCTGGCAGGCAACGTCGTATGACTGAGATGATGGTGACATACCGCGGCTGTGGAAACAGAAGCAGCAACAAATTTGGAAAACAGCAATAGTTTGTTATAAAACATAATCGGTTAATGTGATTTTATATTTATACTTTTTTGAAGTGAAAACTTCTTTAACGGTGTGGTGCACTTTTTTTGTATGGGAAAAAATGTTGCGTCAGGACAAGTGACACTGATCGAAAATTCGTAAGCCGAGTGACGTCATCGACGTCGTCTATGAAGACGGCGCGAGAGTAGACATAATGTCATGTTTGTGTACGATCGCGCAATAAATGAATATTGTATTTTACCACATAAATGATTGTACTTATACTGATAAAAAAAAGCAATTCGTACGAAGTTATTTCCTAATCATTCCAACATATTCAAAAATGCACAACGTTAATGTTCAAGTTTTCACTTTTGCCGGCACTCCCGGAGTGCAACCCGTTGTTTTTTTTAACTATACGTCAGTCGGTATGTTGGTTGGCCGCGAAATATAAACCTAGAATAATAAACAAACCCATTCAAATTGCTATATTTACCCGGTAGTTTTCCCACCGGCACCATCTCGCCGCGTCCTCAACGAAAAGTAAACAAAGATCGACAAAGGAAACCTACAAATGAAATATATGTCATTATCTCTACATTAATATGTATAGAGTTAAGAATACTAAAGTTAGAAATAATACTTGTCCACGAGGAGACTTTACTACTAACAAGTAACTTAAATATTGTGAATAAAAAAAACAACCGGTTGCATTCCGGGAGTGCCGGCAGAAGTGAAAACTTGAACATGTTTCATGATGATGATGAAAAGTAGCCTATGTGTTATTCCGGGACCTGAAGTATCTACATACATACCAAATTTCATCCAAAATAATCTTTCCTCTTTATAATATTCACGATTTATATATCGGCGAACTATACTTTTTCCGGGATTAAAGTAGCCTATGTGTAAATCCAGGGTTTAAACTATCTCCATACCAAATTTCCTCAAAATCGGTGTAGCCGTTTGAGCGTGAAGAAGTCACAAACACACACAAACTTTCGTATTTCTAATATTAGTAGGATATTAGACTTTATCACGTGCCTAATAATAATTTTACTCTCACATACGTTTGAATGAAACTTATATTTATCGATTGAGCAATAAATAAATTGTATATTGTATATTCAATCATTTTTCTAGAAGTTGGGAGTAAAAAGTTATCATGGAAAATCATATGTATCAGTATGCTAACTACACGTCCATATGCGAACCATTCAATGTATCGCCACTCATGTATAGCATCGTAGACAGAGAAAGCAATAAAGCATGGATCGCGATACAGATACAGATTACTTATTATATTCTGGAATAAACTACGCATGGGTGTGTTTATGAACACAGTCCGGGTCTACAGAACAGCTCACTACAGATTATTGACTAACATTAACAATTAATTTCAGAGCGTAAGTATTCGAACGCAACAAACATATGAGAAATATAGGGTGTGTTCGAAATATACAAACACGACATCGAATATTTTCAATAAAATAAAAGTACTTTTGATTCCCAACTTTATAAATAATGCAAATTATTCACGGAATCCACAAAAATATAATCTAAATTTTCATATATAAAGGATACATGAACGGGTTTTCATTTCGTTTTTCGGGAGCGAGGCTGGTCCTGCCATCCTCTTTTAGATTCAGGTTGATACTGGTATGTTGCGAAACCATCGCGTGTCAAGTATCGTGCTGGGAATCCATAGTGAGCGACCACTACTGTGTTAAAGATGATAAGCACCATACCAAGTCAAACTACAGAACACGACAGGTCATAACTGTCAGGGTGATTAGTAATGCCACAGTTCTACGTCACACTTCACTAATGGCGAAGAGTGAAGTTTCGCGTGCCCATACAGGGAATTGTGTAGCTTACCTTTTATAATAAAAAAAACTATTTTCCCTTCTCGTCACTAAATACCAATGATAAAACATTTAATGATGTTCACACTTATGAATCTCATGATACGCCAAAAGCCGTACAAAGCTAAACATTATGCATCACGCTAATAAAACCGAAAGTTTGTCGTTTGTACGGTTGTTACTCCTTTGCGCTGAAACGGCTGAACGGATTTGCATGAAATTTGGAATGACGATAGCTTAAACCCTGGAATACACATAGGCGTTTTATATAGTATAGTTCCCTTGGAATATTTGAGGTTGCAGCGCCAGCGCAGCCAGTTTCATGAAAGTCAATATTGCAATAATGATCATAGATAATAATATAATTATGATTTAAAGGCTATCATAGCTATGCCTATCTAGCTACGCCGTGTCTACAATTAAACATAAATCAATCGTAGCAAGTGCTACGAGTACGCGTAGCTCAAGCTCTATCACAGAATAAATAACAATATCTATGTTTCCCAAAAAATAGTGTGACCAAAAATATACAGAAATTTCACAAAGACCCTAACAAAAGTCGATACTAATAGCACAGTATCGAGACTTGGCAAGCATTGGCAGACAGTTGTGAGACGCGAAAAAGTCGCGCGAAAGAAAAGTTTGTTGATTTTTTTTAATATTAATTACGGGCGCCGCAGTGTGTTTACGGAGGCAGCGACGAAGGGTGGTAAGATGGCGCGGGGCGGGCGTTTGGACTCGAGGGGCGTTGTGCGGGTGAGCGGGGGGTTGTCGGACGGACACAAAGGAGAGGCCGGTCGCGGCCGCGGCCTTATCACCGGGCACAACGTCGCGCCGCGCGAGTCACGACGCACGTTTCGCGTCGCCTCGCCTCCACTGCCCGCTGCTGACTCGCGACGCTGACGTCTCACCTCTCGGTCGCCAAGTGTTGTGAACTAGTGTGTACTGTGTACCAGTGGCGCGCATTGCGCATTCGTGCTATATTTTTATTGGTCGGAATCTCCCATTCATACGGCCCGTTTATAATATCTCAAAACGACTGGACTGTCAAAAATTGTAAACAGAATCCACGTGCCCGCTCACAAGTAAGTTTTGATGTTCGCAAACAACATAATTTATGATTAATTTAGGTATTACCAAATACAACCAAGATTATTGTTATGATTTAGGACCAAGATTTTCTCAGTTTTCAGTAGAGTTTGTAGATAGCTGACAACTATATTTATTCCGATCGAAATTAATAGATTTATACAAAATATGTGTCTCTGTGTTGTGTCGATTTATACACATTTTCACAAAAGGGAGTCTCACATCTCCCTGGGTATAAAGGATATGTACTTTCGTCATCTTATTTTAAACTACTCCTCATCATCAATGTATTACGATCTCATACACATGGGTCATGGTCATGGGTGTTCAAAAGAAGTATGTATATTCACATAGATGTAAATTTGGCTGTTTCGCATCCATATAACATTTTATATTATTATATTATAAACCGTTTTCAATGTTTTAATTATGACTCTTCCATAAACTTTCAAAATGTCATATAAACTGAGATTATAAAAACATAATTCATCAAAACGGAATATTAAGTACGATTTTTTTATTATGTCTGACTAGGATAAATACATAAATAGTAAATTGTGTTGTTTCAATTTATATTTGTAATAATTTAATTGTGAGCCTTCGTATTTCGCTCATACTGTTTGAAAAAAAATCTACAGATGCAAACTAATTAGGCTTGGTTATACTTAAAGTCAAGCATCTATGAAATGTACATCATAACAGCTGTTTCTTTTCCAAGAATGTAAAAAAAAAAAAAATTTATTTATTAAGTATCGCCAATCATTCATCTTAAATAATCGAATATAAGTCATTTATGTGACTGGTTACACTGGGACTATTAAAATAAAGTATGTTCGTAGTCAAAATAATAAACTTACATCACTTTTATCATAAATCATAATTATCATTTCATAATTTTATGAATTTTAGTAATAATAAAACCCGTTGAACTCTTTTAGTCGCCGTAGACCTCTTCGTAGCCTCGTAGCATGTAGGGTCAATAGAAAGCATTTCGATTTCGTTGCAAAATATATTTTATTTATTATTTTTGACAAATATACATGATTTATTATTGTTCAAATTATTTATACCATGAAAAGATATATTCTACAAAACAGTTTTAACATTCATTACCAAACTTTAACCTTTATCAATCTCAGTTTTTAAGATAAATATAATTTCAGTTTGCCCTTGCTTAATATATTGGTAAATGTAGTAAAATTTTAACAAAAAAAATAGTATGCTTTTCAAAGTATTTACCTTCCTATAATTATATTAGCACACACAAAAGTAATCCTAACAATTACTACCTGATTGAAAAAGTTACCCTGTTTATTAAAATATGTATGTTTATTACACGTAACGCCATCTGGCGTCGGCCGGGGTAAGCTGGAATCCGTTTGCAAGGTCACCGTGTCAACGACCCGCCAACTTTTGCCGCCTACTGTGTTGTCGTAGGTCATAATTTTATGTCTTCTTTTTGTTTATCTTTTCGTAACTTTATAGCTTACTGCCTAAACGTTTTTATAGTTGATGCTTGTTTCGCGATCGTCGTGGTACGTTTAATAGATGTAAACTAGGGTGAAAAGGGATGGAAAGTATTTGATTGCAGGTTCATTGTGTATATAATATCTATTTATCGTTCAAGTTCGTTATAGTCAATTTAATTGCATCTAAAATTCTAAAAGCGTTGTATTTTATAACCGTATGTATACTATGTTGATATAGCTACATATAAATGTATAGTATATACCTACTGACCCTATTATTGTTTACACAAAACTACAGATACTATAATCGTTCACATTACTCAGTTATTAGTGATGCGATAATTAATATGTAACCATGAAAATATTGCAAAAAATGGGCATAATTAATTGACTGTTTACCAGTTTGATATACTCCTGTTTGTTTAATAATAATTTACGTTAACGAAAGACATCACAGCGTCAGCGACACACAGTGGCTTCGTAGTATGGAAGAATACAAATTTAAATTTATTTTGTATTGTTTCAGTAAGCGAGGTCCGAATAAAATGGCTACGAAGGGCAAGCGCCCTATGCGTGCGCTGACGCCCGGCGACAAGATTGAAGCCATCCAACGCGTAAACGACGGCGAGTCCAAAGCGTCGGTCGCGCGAGACATCGGAGTACCCGAGTCCACGCTCCGTGGCTGGTGCAAGAACGAGGACAAGCTGCGCTACATGACCTCGCGTCTCTCCTCGCCTGACACCGACAAGAGCAATGATGGCGAGCCGCCCGACAAGCGTGCGCGCACAGAGTCACCACCCGTGCGATCATCACCGTCGCCGGTCAGTGGGCTGGACCTGACGGCGCCAGCAGCGCAGCCTCCCGCGCCTCAACCTGTACCCCCACCTGAGGCGCCTGTTGAACTAACAACGCGCCGCGCTGAACCCGCGCCTGCACCGCCCCAACCCCGTGAACGTCGCCCCGATCCCGGTGCGAGCGTCTCTATGAGTGCCATCAGCCCATTGTCAGGACTTGCACACCTTCCGCCGTTATCACACTCGCATCTGGGCCTCAGTTTTAACGAGATCGCCACCAACCTCACCCTCCTTGCTCAGCTTAATCCAGGCCTCTCGGCACTCTCAGCGCAGCCAGCAAGTCGGGCCTTGCGCTCTGTACGCTCACCAAAACCAGCTCATAACAGTGTTCTCAATCTGAACGAACCGAAGCACCACCGCAGCAAATCTCACCACTCGGACCCATACCGTCACAGTGCTAAGTCCAGTCATCACATTTCGTCGTCGACGGCCAGCCAGCCCGTGGATGATACGCTCTGGTACTGGCTGAAGACGCAGCAAGCGATGCTCGACCTCACCTCTCAGACGACGACTGCACACCCATTACAGCTTGGCAAAGTGCCTGAACCAGCTATGCAGCCAAAGCCGGTACCGCCAGCTACGGCACCCATCAACTCACACTTGGACTACAATAGAAATTCGTGGTTATGGCAATACTACAAACAGTTCGGAGGAGCAATGCCTCTCCCTGAAGACAAACACAAATCGGCTTCACAGGTGCCGAAGGACAAAACTGCTGAGAATATTCTATATTCTCACCTTACCAAGGGGAAGATGGAAGAAGAGAGGATAACCACAACTAGTCCTTTACAGTTGGTACAAACTCATCCTCCACCAGTGGAAGCGCGCGAGACGATCCACACAGAGTCACGTCTTGCGGAGCCGCGTCTCGCGGAAGCACGTCTGGCAGAGCCGGCAGCCAGTCCAGAGATAAGCGTGGAGAACAAAGAGCCGGTGTTCGACAGGAGTCATGAATCGGCAAAGAGCCAGATCAAAGCGCGCACGGTTCTCGACAATCTTCTATTCAATAATAACAACCACAGCAGCGGCGCGGAGTCCCGTAGTCCGGCACCTGCCAGTGGAGAATGGGAGGAGGGCGCGGCGGAAGCGCTAGAACACGGCGACAAATTCCTGGCGTGGCTAGAGGCGAGCGGAGACCCGAGCGTGACGCGAATGCACGTGCACCAGCTGCGCTCGCTGTTACTCAACCTGCGCACACGCCGGCAGCCCGCTGTCGTCGGCGCGACCGCCGACCACTCCGCTCGACGCAAATAGACTCTCCGCCCGTGTCGCGCATCGCACCGCGCTCGCTACAGGGAACTCTTCAATTATGTACATAATTATGTCGGCGCCAGTAAGCGTTCACTTGTGATATGTGTAGCCAAATTTGCGTAATTTCTTTGTTCTAAAAGAAAAGCTATGCATTATTTTTCTTTAGTTCTTAGGATTAAGCGGACTGTAAACTTAAGCTGCGGCTCCAGATCCGTTCTCTTTGGGCTATACGTGCTTTTTACAGATATTTATCTGCGTCGTCTCCGGTTAATCTGTTTTCAAATCTAATACAAACTTAGAATAGTGTACAGTAAACTTGGGTGTTAAAATCTTTTCGCTGTCTATTTAAAAAGCTATGGATCTACCGATCGATCGTATTTCTGGAGCACACAAACTGTTATGCTGTTTAGGATAAGTAGCGCCGCTGCTGTATGTTGCCATTTGACGATTACATTCCTAGTTGTACCCTTATTATAGTTTATAGTTGGATCCCTATGTTCTACCTCAAGTCAAAACTAACGCTAAGTCAGGCAGGTGTCGTCGAGGCGAAGTAGTTGATGGCTGCATGGCCGCCTTCGTTGCCGTCGGCATGGATACCAAATATCGAAGGGACGCGACTATCGTTGTGCCAATCGTCCTAACAAGGTAATATTGTTAAGGTTATAGATGAATCTATTGTGTTAGCGCTAAGTACATACCTACACGTTGTACGATTGTTTTACTATTGCTCAGTATTTTATGCGTCGACATTGTTCTCGACTCGGAATTGTATTATACGTTAAATTTAACAGTTAAGGACACTGTGATCAAAATTATAAATTATTGAGAGATTATTAATATTGTAAGCATTCCTAATTGATAAAGTGAATTAATTAACTAAATGTTAAAACTAAGAGATTGTCCAAAAGGTGTTTAGATGTTTAAAGAGTTGGACGGCGTTTAGGTCTTCCGACTGTTACTCGGTTATGTATAATTAATATTTACAATAGCAAAGTTCAAAAATTGTATCTCATCTCAATCAAAGGAATGGAATTATTGATCCGCATTTCATGTTAATTATATGAGCCTACGCCGGAAAATTTATTCAAGAGATGTTATTTTGTATAAAATTAAAAATTGGAATATAAAATGATTCTCTTATCACGGTTTGTGATCTCGAAAATGTTGAACAATTAAACTTCATTAAAATCTTTACTTGTCGAGTTTTATTTGGATACCTATTTAAATCTTCTACCTAATCATATCATTATTTATACTATGAACGTCTTAAATTTTTAAAGAATTATATTATTGCGTTTTACCACTGTCCCACCTGGGTGTCAAGTCTACTAATTCAAAGTTCATATTCAGTCTGCTGCGAGGCCGAGCCGATGCCAATAAGACAACGTCAAAAATCCGTAGTCTGCTAAGTCATAGCAGCCTGAGTCTATGCTCGGCCTATGTCGGTTTAATAGGGCATTTGACATTTAATGTGCTAACAGACTGTGAAAATAACGTGTCATTGAATCAAGATTGATTCAATTCTAGATTCAATTGAATCAAGATTGATTCAATATGGACGCATTAAAAATAGCAGACTACCAAAGCTGACAAATTCACCAATTGTGAGCCGATCATAGTTCCATATTGAATAGTAAACTGAAGTTTATGAGGTACCTGTTCACTCGTGACTTGAAAGACTTCATGACCCACGGAGCTCTTTGTATCAGCTCCGTGATTGTACCTATTGGAATCGCAGATTCTGGCTACGAGATCCGTTCCTTGACAGTGCGCACAAGTTGAAGAAAAACGCTTAGTATGTATAGATGATAAGGTTGCTCAAAATGTACAAGTAAATGATCAGTACGTTTACGAATGCATACAATATCTAATCAATGCTAATATAATGCTGAAGAGTTTGTTTGTTTGTTTGAACACTCTAAACTCAGGAACTACTAGTTGGAATTTTAAAAGTATTTTTGTGTTGGATAGTCAATTTATCGAGGAAGGCTTTATTAGGTATAGTCATGACGCTTCAACCTATAACTGAGGTAGGGGGGAAAACTGTTGTCCACGCGGGTGAAAGCGCGGGGTACAGCTAGTACTTAATAAATGCGCTAACTAAATTTGAATATTGAAATATCTATATACTGCTGGGCATAAAAACCTGCGCCAAATTATGACAAACATAAACAAAGTAAATGCGTTCTAGAAAGACATTTGTAACTAGCTGCGCCCCGCAATGTCACCTGAGCTGAATACGATTTTCTCGTAACCTAAGTTATCCCACAGGAGCTGTTCGGTTTTTTATAACAAGTGATCTTCGGATACATTTACGTAGGTTTCAAATTTTCGCAACTCCGTTTAGCAGTTTTGGCAATTAAAGGCTGCTCAGTATTCCTCTTAATTTTCGAAATAAAATTCAATACCTGGGTACCAATGTGTTAATTTATATATTTAATAGTAAACTGCATATAGTAGGCACAATGTAACTTTGTCTCTAAACCTTGAACGGAGCTGCTTTGTAGCTGGCTTTGTTACTCTAGGATTTGGATTAATGAATGTATATCTGCTCCGTTTACTCGCTTACGTTTATCCCATTTTCCTATCTCGCTCACTCTGCCCGACGACAAACTGTTTTACCGATGCGCAAATGTTCGCAGAGCCTAACGCCATAACTAAAAGAAGATTGCGCCTACTGTTATTATTTCCAACCGATAGGACGCGCCTTAGTCCGCGACGTCCACACACACAGACGCTACCGACCTCGTTTAGGCGATAGCCCAAGCCGAGGTCCGAACCCTTGAGGTGCCCTTGCGCTAGTCGCTCCCCCCTCACCCCAACCAAAATCGGCTGAGTGCCCTCTGCACTCGCCAAAAGTCCGGTGACGCCGTAAATACCCCATGTGGTAAACAGCATTTAGTCATTTCTAACATAGACATAGACTGGTATTATTATTAAATCATAAGACTCACGTGCAGCATCGGCTTAGTGAGCGGCTCATAGACGAAGTAATCGGAGACCAGCTTCGCTACACCCTGCCAGTGGTTGGTGTCGGAGTAGCACAGCTTCGTGGGTCTCACAGATGTGCACACCATTTTCTGAAACGTCCACATGTAGGTACTGTCGTGATCTTATTATATTACTAGCTGCGTTCCGCGGTTATGCTCGTGTGGCGATGATTAATGATAAAAAGTAGCCTATGTGTTAATCCAGGGTCTAAACTATCTCCCTACCTCTCCTTCCTTAGCCGTTTAAGCGGACAGTTGACAGTTTGTACCTACGGTACGTTCGTTATTCAATTGAATGACGAACGTACCACCCGTACAAACTGTCATTTGTGTGTCACAATTTATTTTAAATATTACAAATATTTAACTTACAGATGACCCACTAACTTAAAAAAAATTCGACTAATCATACTTTTAGACGAGTTCAAATCCTTTCTTCTGTTGTAAGAAACAGTTCAAGCACATTTTATAATACCGCGAGAATTTTTGATGAAGTAAAAATAAGGACTTTCGGTAATTATTTCCATCACTAATGAATTATTATTTTTGATATATATTTTTTTCACTAATTTGTTAAATATACATAATACAGGAAATCAAATTATGTTCAATCAGAATTAACCTTCATGAACTGTTCTCTTAAGTGGTATTTTTATTAAACATGTAGGACCTTCAAGAGAATAAGCTGAAAAGACATTAAATTGTCTATTTAGCATATAGTCAAGCCTTTTGTAGGAAACGGATGTTACAAGGTATTCGCGAAATCGTATGTTTCATGATAAGTAGTATTAGCGAAATTCACGAAGTATCGATTACTATAGAACGGCTCCCAAAAATGTATTCGTTATTGGGATTTGCGTAATTATGTGCTTAAACAAATGTAATAATAGCAAGCTTGGTAAGGTTTATACGAATGATAAAAGCGTCGAAAGAATCTGAATGGCCTTGTTATATAATTAAGATATATCAAGCAAAGAAAAAACGTGCACAAATGGCACAAAATATAAAATCTTCGAAGAAATACATCTATCATGTATTCAAGAAAAAACCCTCGTAATAAGAAATTTTATTTAGTTACGATATATTTGTGAAAAATAAAATTACGAACATTTGATATGAATGACTGTATAATATAACGGGTCTTCCTAAACATGGAAGTGATCAGTTACGCAGTGGACGCAGACAACGTTACAACCACATAATTCCAAGGAAACTTTCGCCTTTATGTGTCGAAGAATATAATATTATTAAGTGTTTCTTGGAATTCATATTATGGTGATAATAGGTAATATAAATTCCAAGAACCATTTTGTAACTGATCACTTCCTTGTTTAGGAGGACCCGTTATACAGTCGTTTATCATCACTTAATCAAACGTCATTTTTAACAGATAATCTTCAAGTTTTTCAGATACTTATAGGCTTGGTTCCCTTTGATACAACTTATACTAGGGCCTACCTGCCAACAAGCCAAGTAACGCCATCTAGTAGTTACGACGCAAACCACAGTGTCACAAGAATAGCACCTACCTGCAGCCCGCATTCATTAGGACATTGCAACAACAACGGTTTCCGCATTTTGTAGTGAAATTGGAACTGGCGCCTGAAGTTTTCAGTATATGCGAGCAGGAGGCGTTCTTTGGTAGTGTTTGTATAGTAGCTCTTTGGAAAACAAGTGCGACTTTCAAAGACAGGCTCAGAAATCTCTGGCCAACATAAATTCACTACTCCCAATTCGTAAATAGCATTATTTAAGGAAGGAACTGTGAGCGGCTCCGAGATGTCCTTCAACCCAAAGATCCTCGGCGAGATTTCTTCGAATTCCCCTTCTTCGACGGGACGATCGAGTATCTCGTTTCCTTCGTTCACTTCTTCTAGAGGTTCTAGTTCCGATTTTCTTTCTAAAATGGCTTCGGTCGATGCTTTTGTGATGCTCATGATTAACAGGTCGATATTTCTCAGTAAATATTTTGATCTTTAAGAGAAATCAATAGAGAGGTAGGTATGTATGCAAGAAATAAACAATATACTTTGACAATTTGACATGTTATTATTTCAGGCTCTGCGTATACAATTACTTATCTATGTTTCAGGCTGTGATTTCAGTTTTCAGGATAGTCAATATATTTCAGATGTTTGTAGCCTAGCAACAAACATTGAAATATGGTTAAAGGTTTAACCTAGTATCACCTTTTTACCTAATATCATTGTTTCGAATCTACTCCGACTGTGTCCACTGACCACTCGTACGAGACAGCTCCGGGTATATTCGTATAGTGGTTTACACACATAAGAGTGTACTCGTATTCAACTTATTGACTCGCTTAATATGGAACAGCTGCTGTTACAGGGTGTCGAATTTGTCGCAGATATGGTAATAAAAGCTGAATCATAACAGGTCAAAAAAGCAACGCCTCAAATGATAGGGTAAAAGGGAGTAATAGGGGTCACTTAAGCGAGAACTGAAATAAAATGTGAATCATAAACAAACTATTTATTGCAACTGCCTTTAAACATCATTTAATTCATATATCTATCATTAGAAATAATTATCAGTCACTTTGGCAATCTACTTTGGAAAGTTTTAAAAAAAAAACAGATTTGACTGATGTGTGGGTGACTCCCATTACCCACTGACTCCTATTACCCTACTCTCCCCTTTTTTTTTTTTTTTTTTTTGTCGAGGGGGAAATCTTCAGCAAGATACTTCGCTACATTGAGGGTGCAGCGAAGTTATGTGAGGTTCTTTTTTAGTGGCTCACTAAAACCCCCCCGGTGGCCAGCCTCTATGCTTGACAAAGGGCTCCGGGAACTCCAGAGGAACGCACCCGTGCCCTTTTCGCATATCGCTTGTAGCAAAATCCCAGGGGCAGTCGGGCTACCCCCAAATTTGCTCGATGTCTAGCACTACACATGCCACTGTGTGTAGTTGCCTTCTCAAGGACCCTTTATAAGGAGGCGGAGCCCTCACTCCAGCCGCTTATAGGCCCAATATTTTTTTTTTTTTTTTTTTTTTTTTTTCCCTCCAGTTACTTTCTTGCACCTTTTTATGGCACTGGAATAGCAAGGCGCTCGGATCTTGTGCCTTGCCGTCGCTGCCTTCTCCTAGTGGGATCGGCCCTTTCCCGATCTCGCTCTGCGGCTTCCTTTTGCATTAGCACAGCCTCACAGAAAGAGGACACAGCTTTCCACCCCACTTCGTCTCTTAACATGGCAGCTACTACTGCTGGTAATGCAAGATCCTGTCCAATTGCATAATGCAGACTTAACCGCTCTGTAGTCCACCCTGAACATTCTTCAAGTGTGTGTTGCGCTGAATCACGATCCCCTTCACAGTGGTGGCATTGTGTTGTTCGTTCACGGCCAATCCTATTAAGGTATTCACTAAAACAGCCATGACCAGTGAGAACTTGAGTGAGTCGAAACGTGACATTTCCACTTTCTCGTCTATACCAGGATTCGAAGCTCGGTAGGATTGCTGCCACGGCGCGTTGGCTCGCGTTTCTGGGTTCTTCAAGACGTTTTTTCCATTTCTCGATCGCACGTCTATGCTCCTGTATATGCACTTCGGCAGGCCTGAGTTCGCCACTGCCGTCGCACCGCAGACGCTCATACGCGCGTGCTTGCATTTCCGCTGAGATATCCAGTGGTGGAAATCGAGCCAGTAGAGTTGATGCCTCAAAAGAAACCGTGCGATATCCCCGTATGATGCGAATGGCTAGAGGACGCTGAAGGCTATTGAACATAGCTCTGTAGCGTCCAACACCCGTAAGTCTTTGATACCAGACAGGTGCACCGTAAAGAGCCATCGACCGCACGACCCCGGCGTAAAGACTGCGAACCTGTTCCCTGGGCCCCCCGAGATTTGGCAGTAGTCTGTGCATAGCACCCACCACCCTTTGAATTCGGGGGACTGTGCGCCTGAAATGCTCTCCAAAATCCCAACGACTATCTAGGGTCAGGCCAAGGTACTTAAGGTACTGTCCCACTTGTACGTCAACGTTGTCCACATGGATTGACACATCGGGTAGTTGTCGGCCCCTCCGGATTTTATAAAACCACAGTGCTTCGGTTTTATGAGGTGCAGTACGTAGACCAAGATCATGGATTTTTCTTACAATGCAGTCCACCCCACGTTCTGCAAGCCCCTTGGTTTGCTCGAACGACTCCCCCCTAGCTACTACGACAGTATCGTCGGCATAGCACACAACGTTTACCCGCCCAGGGAGTTCAACACGAAGAACGGCGTCGTAGGCAAGGTTCCACAAAAGTGGGCCCAAAACTGAGCCCTGTGGGACCCCACAGCTCATCCTCTTTCTGTGTAATTTCTGGTCTCTCCCTGTGTACTGGACGTATCTGTCATTCAGATACGCACCAACAATGCGCTGCAAATAAGGTGGCACTCCATGGTGCACGAGCGCTTCTCGGACCGTCTTCCAAGGTAAGGTGTTAAATGCGTTTACTATGTCCAAAGACACTGCCAAAGCACTACCACCCTGGAGCATAGTCTGATCCGACAGCATGCGGACGCGCAAGATTGCATCCACTGTCGATCGGGCTTGTCTAAAGCCATATTGGTCATCCGAGAGGTTGGGGCCCACCCGCCGCAGATGCGTGCACAAACGAGAAGCGATTATCTTTTCAAATAATTTGCTGACCTCATCAAGGAGACAGATGGGACGATACGCAGAAGGAGAATCAGTGGACCTACCTTCCTTTTTCAAGAGAACCAACTTTGCTTCCTTCCACTCTTTAGGAAACACACCGCAGCGAAAGCAGCTGTCAAACAGATGCATCAGCCTGTGTCCTAAACCAGTGCACAGAGCGAGAACCAATACCCGCCCCGGGATTCCATCGGGCCCCGGTGCTGTATTTCGACTTTTGAGACGCATGACGGCTCGTTTGAACTCTTGTTCAGTAACCTTCAGCTCCTCAGACCATATTGCAGAACCGGAGACGGATTCGGGAGATATAGGCACGTCCAAAACTGTCGGAAAAAGAGTTTCTATTATAATTCCAACAAACTCAGGATCCAGAGATTCCGTTAGTGGGGGTACCTGTGGGCGAAGTTTACCCAATACCATTTTATACGGGCGGCCCCATGGGTCTTTGTTAATTCCTTCAAGGAGCTCAGTCCAGGATCGAGATTTTGCATCTTTAATGGCAACTTGAAGTTTCATGGTAGCATGTCGGTATATTCGATAAGCTCTATTCACTTCTTCGGGAGGAACTCTAGTTCTTCTTCTTCGGATTCTAGTATACAGGCGACGGGCACGCAAGCAAGTCTCGCGCATTCGTGCTATCCGTTCTCACCACCAGTACACAGCTCTACGCTTGGTTGGCCTAGCTCTGGGCATAGATATATCGCATAGAGACGTCATTGTGTTCCGAAACCAGGCAACATCTATATGGGGCACTTCCTGGTTGTTGACTTGATCTGGCCAGTCTGCAATGATAGCTGCCGCCTGTAGTAAGTCCTTATTTAGCCGGCTAAGGGACCAGCGATTTGGACGATCGCTTCTTGGATCACCCTCTTCGTGTCGGAAAGATGTCACATTGAAGAGAATGTGACGATGGTCTGATAGTGTAACTATCTCCTCCGCAACTCTCCATGCCGACACAAGACGCGTTGCTGATGGGGTGGCCCATGTAAGGTCTACTATTGACTCCCCTTGCCACCGTACGCATGTGCTTACGGACCCCTGATTTAACAGCCGGAGGTCCATGCCTGCTGCCCATGCTACGACTGTTCGACCTCTTGCGTTATCCTGGCGGCTCCCCCACTCTCGCGAGTGTGCATTAAAATCACCCAATACTAGCACTGGGCGAGGTAAGCATCTGCGTATACAACCTGCAACACTATCCAAGAAAGCACCGTATGCGTCGAGGGTGCAGTTTGGAGAGATGTAGCATCCCACTACTGCTAGGCCACCCCATTCCGTCGCGACGAATCCATGTCCTTTCTCAATTAGGGCACATGGTGGATCCCTATCAATGCCACCCCAATAAATAGCGACTAGGTTTCCGTCATCCCCAAACCATCGGGGATGGTCTGGGATTCGATAGGGTTCCGCTACGACTGCTAGTGATACAGCCAATTGCACTGTGGTTTGCGAAAACAGGTCTTGCGCTGCTTTGCAGTGGTTTAAGTTACACTGTAGAACCTTGTAATTATGTTCCATTAATCAAGAGATTAGGATTTTCCTGAGATGGGCCGTGACCCATATGATCAGCCATATCGGGAGGGGCTGTTTTACTCCCTTGTAAAGAATCTGGTGGAGGAGCTGATTTTTTCTTTTCTTTGCTCTTAGATGGTTTTCTTCCTAGTAACGACTCTGGTGGTATAGAAACAGATTCCATCCCTTGTTTGTTCTTCGATGGCAAACATCTTTTGCTACCCATCCTGTGATCTGCCTTAAATCCTAAGTCTGAGCATAGAGGGCACTTAGGTGGATATGTGCAGCGACTGGCAAGATGGCCTGGCTCACCACACGCGTAACATAGACTGCTACGGTCAACCGTACTTTTACATGTGCTGCGTACATGGCCATAGTCTAAGCACCGGAAACATTGCAGCGGCCGAGACTCCAGGCAATCAATGCGAGCTGATACCCACCCGATAGTAATTCGTTTGGCTTCGGCTAGCTTGCGTACTGCTGTTAGTGGGCAACGGACCCACACCGTGCCCATGGTATTGGGCAACCGGCGAATATCGCCAACCCTCACTTCCTCCTTAGAACAACCGCAAGCTGTAGCGACAGCAACTGCAACCTCTTCAGAGGTTACACTGTCGTCTAAGTCCTTCAGCCTAAGCTCTCCCATCTTTACCGGGCGCACTACGCGAACATTGAAATCGGCAAGTGCATCGCGCATGCGGCCGGCCTATGCATCTGCTTTTGTGGCACAGTCGGGCCCCGACACTTCCATGATGAGTGCACCCGTAATAGCTTTTTTGGAGCGAAGAGTGTCGACTCCAACTTCTGATAGTTTGATACGCTCCTTAGCAGCACTCATTACTGTAGCATATGTGACGTCCGAACCTTCTGGAACTGTCACTGTGATTGCTGCACTATTCCGCGCCCGGATTAGTTTTACCTTTTTCTGAAATTGAGCGGCTTTATGGTCATTTGGGCATTTCATGGAATGCTGAGAGTTTTTCTTAGATTTTCGACCTACGGTAACCCAGTCAGATGATGTTTTTGGGGATTGGTCTTCCAACAGTGGTACAGGCGCTACAAACGGTACCTTGGCCGGTATGGGATCTGTTTGACGTTTTTTCACCTTACTTTTGTCCTTCGCTTTTTTTGTAGTTTTCCCCCGAGATTCAAGAATTTTAACACCTTGTGGGGATATAGTTTGGGGTTTCAAAGCCGCATCCACTCGTCTGTCTATTAGCGTACTAATGCGCTCCATTAGACGGTCCTCCCAGGAGCTGCCCCCATTAGTAGTCATACTCTGGGTCTGGGGAAAACCCTGTACACAAATTGAATCGGACAGTTCTTCCACTTTCTTTGAAAGTGCGGTCATTTGAATCCGCAGTTCTGTATTTTCTTTCTCTAGCCTCTCTACATTCGCTTCCGCACGCGTCCGCGCCACCAAGACCGTTGATGCCGCCAGAACCTTCCGCGCTGACACATGGAGGCTGCGAATGTAGTCTCCTCTGATACTTGTTGACTTGTCGGCAATTTTCTCCACAGTCTCCAAGTGATCTTTCATAGTAGAGTAAAGCTCCTCAGTTGTTTGTAATTCCATTTCTTTTCCTAGATCTTCTGCTTTTGGCAGCTTTCCCTTCCCTCTCGTTTCTGAGGGCGTTTTAGATCGGTCTAAAACCTCTTCTTCAACTGACTTCCCTTTTAAAAACATGGATCGTTTAGGCCCTGAAAGTTCCCCATTTCCATCATTTGGCTTTCTTCCTCTCTTGCGAGAAACGCGACTCAAATCCATAGTTGTTGAGTCACGTGAAGACAGTGAGACTGCAGAACAGTCTGACTCGTCACCTCCATCGCTTGCCGTATTTGCCGCCACTATTGGCTTGATAAATAAGGCCGTCTCCTTTATAGAAGATGATGATTCTCCTCCACTATGGCCCTCTTGGCCTACTTCCCTTGTGGTTACATTTAAAAATTTCTTCATGTTGTTCCCACGAGTACATAGGATATGTTGGTCACTCCGGACATAGCCTGTAGTACTCCGGAGAAGGCTAGGTGGACCTAGCCAAAGGCGCAACGCCCAGATGCAGTATTGACTGACTTCCTGGCCAGCCATTCAAGACTTCACGCTGCATCTCCGCTTGTCTTTCAGGACTTTTTTATAGAGGGTGACACCTCGTGGCCCAGGCGGTAAAGCCAAGACCTTCGCCCCTAACTCACGTTACGAGACATGACCGCAACGGTAGCTAGGATTACGAATATGACGCTAGCATTGGGACCCCCTCCAATGCTTGCTCAGTGGCAGTATGAGTGCACTCCGAGCACGTTCCAGTTACATCCGCCGCAACTTCTGCTGAACTCAGAGGTATGCGCGGAGAAACGCCCCCCGTGTCAGGCTATTCGTTGCAGAGCAAGGACATCAAAATTTAGAATTTGATGTCTCTGCCCTGCATCCAGGGTGCACCGCGAGGAGGTTGCCTGACAAGCACCCCACCCTACTCTCCCCTACATTTAGACATTTCGGGCATCTTTGTTTTCATAGTCCTTAAGTCTCACGTTCCACAACACTTGCTTCTCTTCATATAGTTCTACAAACCTCGCAGTGTCTCGTTAATTCTACTTTTTCTCAGTCGACGCCATTTTGTTTTATTAAATTTGATATAAGACAACTGAAAACATAGTACACCATCCAATTCTACTGGGATTGGATGCTGACGTCCGTGTGCGCTCGGATTACATGTATAAACGTGATACGAGTAGCGTCCGACTCAGAGTAATAATCAGAGAGCACTTGCTCACATGTTTCTAAATTGAGGTTATTGAGATTTGGGAACATGTCATAATCCTCTGGAAGACCATGACTATAGTCTGTGTCCTACGATTAGTTGATTGCACTGGATCGTGCAAACGACGCACATCAAATGTGGAGTCAAAACAATAAAAAGTAACAATATATAGTAAACAAAAAAAAGTAACCTAAAATATTTCAAACATGTCGACTGGCTATATTTTTAATTAATTGTCAAACTAGCTGCACCCCGCGGTTTTACCCGAGTGGTGATGATTGATGATGATGGTGATGGTGAAAAGTAGCCTATTTGTTATTCTATGATCAGAAGTATCTACATACCAAATTTCATCGAAACCGGTGTAGCCGTTTGAGCGTGTAGAACACACAAACTTTCGCCTATTAGTAGGACTCGTATTAATATTTTTGAGCTTCCTGCTCAAAATAGTTAACTTCAATATTGCTATTATTTAGGAAGTTATGTAACTAAGTTGAAGAATGTACTCTGCAAATAATAGTCATTCAGTCCGAAGTTTAGGTAAAAGAGTAAAGTGGTAAATTGTTATATTTGTGTGTAGTATATTACTTATAAAGATTCATGAACATAATAAAGTAGAAATTGTATTACAGGAATTCGATATGTTTTGTACCTTCTAACTTACAATATTTCATTCCCATTGGGTAACTTTCTGTGAAAGCCCTAAAAATGTTATTATTATTGAAGTCAAGTAAATTGAGCAGGATACTAAAAAATATTTTAACGACGAAACACTCATCATCACTCAAAGAAAGTACGTAAATCTACGCACTTTTCACATGCAAATAATAAAATACTTCGTATTTTTCGAATCTGTCATCTGATATGGCAGCCCTGTCTCTCACTGTCAGTCATGTCATCTGTAGTAAATGTAAATGTACTTCAGATAATTCTTTTCTATAGTCAGAAACTTCGGTAGGTAATCGGTTCTTATCTTTTCTTTCTGCATTGCACATTGACCATTGACCCTCATTCATTAAAATCGTGCTTGACACTTCATTTTCCTCCTGTGTGTGAAGAAATCAATTAGCATTGCATATTCCATTACAGTATTAGGACCTAAATCTACAACAATTAACATTATTTACGGTGCAAAGGCTTTGTTGTTGGTCTAATAATTTTCCAATATGGGCAACAAATCATCTTTGTTATTGAGAGAAGAAGAAATCGCTCAAATTCAAGAAGAAACTGGCTGTAAGTAACTGTTTTTCAGTAATTATTCTGTCATTCTTTATTTGAGGAACATTTTTAAATATTTTGCTTTGTTACTCATAATATAGCAAAATGTACCTGTACAGTGGCATATTTACATTTACAGCATATTTTCTTATTTATCTATTAGTGTGTTTACTATGCGACTTATTATTTAATGTGAGGTAACATATTGTGGTTTTAATCTGGCTCATGTGCGGTCTAAAATTAATTAGCTACTTATGCATTATTCATAAGCTGTGAAACCATGTTTGATAATACAACAATAATCCGCAAATTAGTAATCAGAGGTTTGCATAGCAAGAAGATTAATCTGTAATCTGTTTAACTTTACAGTCACACCAAATCAAATTGAGCGATTGTATTCTCGCTTTACATCACTGGACAAGAACGACTGTGGCACACTCTCCCGTGAAGACTTCCTCCGTATCCCTGAGCTCGCTATCAACCCATTAAGCGAGCGCATTGTCCAATCCTTCTTCACTGAGAGTCATGATGATAGAGTAAACTTCCTGCAGTTCATGAGGGTGTTAGCACATTTCAGGCCCATTAGGAAAAATCGAAACAATAAATTGAACACAAGAGAGGAAAAATTGCAATGTGAGTATGCAAAATCTTTTATATATATATAAGATAAAATATAAAATTATTGTATGTATTGCTTCTGGGCTGTTTGGCCGTGGTCTAAGTGAAACTTGTGTTCCAGACATGTTGTCGATCACTGCGGTCGACATCTATAGTGGTTCAGGTCCGAGCGGCGACAAGAGAGTAGAACTCTCCTTCGTTGCGTCTTCTCTGTTACTGACTCAGTAACAGAGAAGACGATGTATTATTTCTTATTGTCTTTGTGCTAACAAACATTTGTAATGTAAGAACTTATTCAAACTTATTTTATTCAATTATTTTATGTCCTTGATAGTTTTAGTCACCGCCAAATTACATAATGATTAAATTTTGATACTATTTCTCACAAGTTTAGTCATTTTGATTGAAGAACAGGACTAATAGCTTTCTTAATTAATTGTGCATTTATTAAGAATCATAGCAAAAGTATATGTAAAACCCACTGTCTGAACTGTCTACCTCATTTTCTCTTCATGTCCCTGATGAACCAATGCATGACTATTTGAAATATACTATAAGAGAAAACTAATTCATATAGTAATTGTTATGTAGGTATGTTCAATAAGTTGATCACAATTATTAATGCAAATGTAGGTAGATCGATTTTGTTGTGAATAAAGATAGTTTGCTTCTGAACTCAACTAATGGAGTATCTTTTAGTAATAAACATGTTTCTCATGTTTTAACTACTCCACTACTGGAAATAGTTTGTCTAAAATCTCTGCCAAATGAATGTTGCCGGTTCCATTACTAAATTGAATGAACTATTGGCAATATAAATCATGAATTCAATAAGTTATAACAGTATTAATTATCAACACTTTCATGGTAGTAGGGTACTATTGAGCATCTGCTTTGTTAATTATCACCCTCAACCTGTCCTTGAGAGCCAGCTATATTCTAGGTCTACTGTGATTCCACCTTCAACCACAAAGTCACTGAGTATAAAAATAATATAAAACCAACTTAACTAAGCTAAACTAAAAGAGGCTGCAGATGTTAATTTCAAAAGTGTGATTGTCTGTTTATTACTTCATGTCTTAGCTCTTACAAAGACAAGATTTCCGAGAAAAGTTTCAAATTCTTGTGTGTTGATTGATAAATTTGTAAATTGCCAAAACCAACAAGACACTACTGTGAGACTAAAGTGAAATAACTAAACCCCTATATTATTTAAGTAGAATTACAAAAATATATGTTTGATTTCCAGTTGCATTCTCCATGTATGACTTGGACAGTGATGGAAAGATCTCCAGAGATGAACTGCTAGCGATCCTTCACATGATGGTTGGAGCTAACATAAGGTAAAATCTTGAACTTATTTAAGCCAGTGTAAACTATGCCTTTGTACATCGCTTATTAGTACTCCTTTAAACTTCAAAACTGATTTGACTACTACTACTACTATTTACTACTCACCAGATGTTAAGTAATGACTTGGTCTGTGATGTAGCATGTAAGCCTCGAAGGTAACTATTTACTCGTGACTTGAAACGCCCAGGATTTTACCTATCATGCAACTCAGACTCGGGCAATGAGTTCCACTGCTTAGCAATTTTAATTAAAGAAGAGATGTAGGTTGTAGAAAATATAGCGGTGGCATAATGCTATATGTCTGGTCGACCGATAATGGAATTGGGATTGGTATACTTCCACATGGAATGTTGAATTAAATTTAGCAATTTCAAGATGCATCTCATGGAAAACCAATGTAAAAGCAACTCTACATCTGTTACTTTTACTTGTGCCACCATCATAAAATCATAATAACAAAGTTATTAGTCTGTAGGTCACATCAAAATTAAGTAAAGCCTACATTGGTTTAATATATTTTAGAAAACTATAATCTGGGTACAAAGAAAAAAACTTTTGTTCAGTTATTCTAGTAGCACAGACAAATATTTGAAATTTCGAAAGAAATTGAGAATTTGAAAATATACTTTTAGTAATATCAAATAAATGTAAATAAATTATGTTAATAAATTATATCACATATTTTATAGAGAATCCACTTGATGAGACGAATGAGACACTGGTAGGCCGACTCCTGTCTGACTGATGTTTCTCAAATAAAGTAAGGAAAGTTAGATGAAGACAATAGCTATTCTTGGGGTTTTATACGAGATTAAATTAGAAATGATGAGATATGTAGAAGAACTAAAGACACTGACATAGCTCAGTGGATTAGCAGCTTGAAATGGCAGTGGGCAGGCCACATAGCATGCAGAACTGATGGCCGAAGGGGTTGAAAAGTACTCGAGTGGCGACCACAGAAAAGCAAGTGCAGCATAGGATGTCCACCAACGAGATGGAAAGACATCTTGACCAAGATCGCTGGAAAGGGCTTGATGGGGGCATGTTCCTAGTCCAGCTGTGGACGTCTTCCGGCTGAGTTATGATGAAGACATATGGACGTCATATGTCATGGAAATAAATGTATATAAATTGGTCTATGGGATTTTGATCATTTTAAGATCTTCTGATTGTCTCATTTGATGGTTTTAATGATAGTATTGAATGTGAAGTTAAACTAGGCGTATATAGGCTACTGCTTCACTTGGACAATGTTAAGGTGGCTTTGGGATTCTATCGGCCTTCTTTCTGATAGTCACTGATTCTATCTTCACCGGATTCATCTTTTGATGTAAGTAACATCTTAATTAAAAACACAGTATGGTGGTTTTTTCTAATACCCACCATTAGTGGCTACCAGGTGGCTACCCATTGCCACCAACTTTAAATAAATTATTTAGTTACAGAAATCAAAAAGTTAAGTGTTTCAGGCAGCTGTCCTTGTAAGCTAGTCAACAGGGCTATCTTATAGATAAGGTATCTTCCCACCGTGTCTTGTTTTCATTTTAGTAAATTCCCTTGCGATGTTACGAAACCAGATATCTTCTGGTCTATGCTTAACTTAGTAACTTTCAAATTTACAGTGAAGAACAGCTGACAAGCATTGCTGAGCGAACCATTCTAGAAGCTGACACAAACAATGACCAGATGATATCTTTTGAAGAATTTTGTCGTGCTCTGGAGCGCACCGACGTAGAACAAAAGATGTCTATTCGGTTCCTAAACTGACCTCTGCGGTCCTGAACCGATTGTCTGACGTACGTGTTAACTGCAGCGTTGGTGATGTTGGTGTATGGGCTTTACAATAAGAAATAATGGATTTATGTGGGACTATATTGTATATGGTTGTAGTGTAAAAATTCAGAAAAATAGAGTAGTGTTATTTATTTTTTTATACTGCTGCCTATTTTTATAGGTTGGTAATTTTTTTAAATATATTAGTGGTGTTATTTATCATTATTTTCCAATTTAGGTTTCGGTTTTAATTGGCAGATAATCAGCACGAGTAATGTAACAATTCGCATGTGTATCGATATATATATGTAATTATATATCGTATAAATCTTCGTATAGATCTTTAAAAATACATTATAGGAATTTGAAATGCTTGATCATAATATTTTTGCGGGAATTTCATATGTATAGTAGGTACATCCAAATTTAATTTTTGTACCAAATGCAACATGTGAAGTGGGTAGGAATGCCTTACCAGGGAATGCTTATCTTCATGAAATGTAACGTCTGCATTCTCATTGGTGCTATCATCCAACGAATCTCATTGTATGGAGTTCGTCTCTGTTCTCATTGGCGATTCGTGTTTGAATCACCAATGAGAACCAACATCAAGTGACATTTCATAATGGGTCAAGATAGACGGTACGAATGCGGATCGTTATTTAACTTATAAAGTAACTAGCGTTTCGCCCCGGCTTCAAACGGGTAAAAAAATTCTAAAGTAAAAATGATAATTTTACTACTACCTAGTTTGGGACCTGAAGACCTTGTGTGAATGTTAACAAATAAAAAAATTAAAAAAATGATCCCTAATTTTTTTTAAATATAATTATAGCCTATGCCACTCGGGATAGTGTAGCTTCCCAACAGGGAAAGAATTTTTCAAACCGGTTTAGTAGTTTCGGCACCTATTCAATGCAAGCAAACATATAATCAAATCTTTCCTCTTTATAATATTAGTATAGATAATTATGATAATCCATACCAAAGTTGCATCCTGCATAGTAGGTAATGGTATTGTTAAATTTGTTGTAAAAATGTGATAAGTTGAAACTCTCCCATTCAAAATGGTGGTAATAAACTTAGTATCATTATTATGGTCAAGAAGCCTAGTTAGCTTTAGTTTATGTCATGTGATTATTTACTAGTGAGCTTCTTTTAAGCAAAATAAATTAAATCGATACATAATACCCAACGCGTTTATGTAATAGATCACTTTGAACTGGTATCGTACACATACATAAAGAGGATCCATGTATATAATTTCATTGTGAAAAATATGTAAGTGGCATTTTCAGGTTATATTATTATGATAACCAAAATATGTAATGCATAGTAAATACTTTTTTACTTGTCGTTTCATTAAGGAAAAATGTATAGATATGATGGATACATTTTGAGATTGGTTTAGCTCTCTCTCTCTCTCTCAGCCATATGCGTCCACTGCTGGACATATGCCTCCCCCATATAGGGGGGATTTGCCAATACTCGCCACGCTTGGCAAGCGGGTTGGCGAGCGCAGGATGATTTCCAATTCTCAGAAGGCGCTGCTGCCCACCTTCTGGTACGTAATCCCTTAGCCGATTCTTACGGCACCCGCGGGAAGAGATGGGGGAGTACTATTCTAGGCCGGTACCACCACGGCTTAGCTATAAGTACTTAAAAATGAGTTATTAGTCCGGAGATGATATGTTCTTATGATAATATGAAATTCTATTAGGTATGTCGTATATCTTACAGTATCCGTTTTGTAGGTATAGCAATTATTCCCAGTAGTTTTACCGTCTTACCTATGCCTAATAGCAATATCAATCGTGGTATTTGTGTCCTTACTTTCCTGTGATATAATTATTAGGCATATGATATACCATAGGAAAACGCAAAGTTTGATACTGAAGGGAGGCCTAAGCTATGCTCCACGATTCGGGCAGCTGGCTTCGGCGCCACGGTCCACGACGCGCAGAGTAAACTGTGTGCATCCCAAAGAGACCCACATGGGGCAACTTCAAAGCCAGCGTTACGTAGCCGCCAACTCCGATATGTACTCCTTTCCCGCCTGGTCGCAGATTGTCCTCTATACCACTCCAATCCATCGAGATGGTTCTGTAGCTATCATTTTTTTATTTGGAAAAGGATACAATCGGTCATAAAACGGATTACGTTTGCACGGCAATGTGTGTAATGTGAAAACGAAAGGCTCTCCGGTTTTTTACTTTTATTGTTAGGTATGTCAAAAACTGCCATAACCATTTTAAGATGGATCTCTAATGTACTTGGTATACCCTGGTACTTGGTAATACATGTTTTTATGTTTTATTATTTGTTTTTAAAAATATAGGTATAATATGCACTGGTGTGGTGCATGTAAGAAAAGTGCTTACTATGCCAATCAAGATCTAACGTGCTAAAGAATGTGGAATGTGAAGGCACCCTTCGTCCGGCTCTCCATAGGAATCCTTATAGACCATACATTGGGCAACCAGAACCTTGAGCCAAATTCGGTGTTTACCTTCATCTTCCATGTATTGCTCAAAACTCGAAAATGGATCCTTCGAAAATGTATATGGATCTAATCCATCAAGATCTGCGGCGCCCGCGCTATCTTGTAAATCATCTCTTTCCAAGGAAAGGATACAATCGAGTCCATCTTCATCTGCGCCGTTGGCAGCCATGCACAAGAATACATCGTTTATGATTGCGTCCTTCAAGTACGGTTGATTCGTTGTTTCACCTTCATATTCTTTGTATTGCTCAAAACTTGATAATGGGTCATTAGCGCCCGCGCTATCCTGAAAGTCAAGTAATTCCAAGGAAATGGCAGAAGCATCTTCGAAATACGAATCGATTTCCATCTCGATCATGCTTCTACTAGTAATAGCGAAGAGATCCATATTTCAGTTTAGGAATTCACTTTTTCATAAATTATCCCACAAACAGCACCGGGTAAGCACTAATAGAGATAATTGTAACATATTTATTTGTTTGTAATTGATGTAAGTAGATAAATATATTAATTTGAATTGAACATACCTTTCATTGTTTACCTTTATCATTAAATATTGGAGTCCCATTCCTTAGACGCAGATCGAATCCAATGAAGGTTAGTAGCTTTTGAAAATAAAACAATGGAACTCGTTCCCTTGGTTAATCTGTCCCGATAGCGACAGGTGGCGTGCCGTGGTGGTACCGGCCTAGAATAGTACTCCCCCATCTCTTCTCGTGAGTGCCGTAAGAGTCGGCTAAGGGATAACGTACCAGGAGGTGGGCAGCAGCGCCTTCTCAGGATTGGAAATCATACTGCGCTCGCCAACCCGCATGCCAAGCGTGGCGAGTATTGGCAAATCCCCCCTACATGGGAGAGGCATATGTCCAGCAGTGGACGCAAATGGCTGAGAGAGATAGCGACAGGTACTATCTAGTAGTATCCGTAATTTAACCACTGTCTCTCCCAGTGCGCCTGTTTAGGGGTGTCATGTACACGGAATCGCTTGCACGCGTTCGGTGATGATGCAACAACTCGTATTATTTTTATTGATGCAAGTTTTTTAAAGTTGTATAGCACTATTGCGTTCCGCTTTTAAAGGCAAAATAATAGTAAAATTATAGGACATAGATTTAGACTAGTGATCTGATGTCTCACGACGAGCACACTGCAGTGCCACGCAGCACTTTATACCTGTCAATTTTAGTAAAGTTCTGGTTTGCACTGTTACTGTTATAGGCAGGCGTGACGCGTCAACATCAGCTGCACGTCTTGTAATTCGATACAATATAAATAATACAAAAATCTAGGTAAGTAGTTATACTTTTTGTTTTTTATCAAAATTGGTCCCGTAACCACTTTGACTGTATTTCTCATAGTTTCACACGACAGCCCATTGCATATATTTAGCGACTGTTCTTTAAGTCCGCCTTGAAAGTGTTTTGCGGTATAACTAATAAACCAAGAGCCCACGATAGCCAGACCTTCGTTATTTTATAAGAGCTGAAAATTTCCCAGAGCATGTCCCCACCACGGGTAAGAGCGCTCAGTGAGTATGGAGTTGGAATCGTGGGAACTTGGTTTTTCTTCGGAATAACATTAGAAATCATGTCATCCATTGCCAGACACTTATCACGGTTGCAACCCCCTGCCAGACCCCCCTAAACTTTTATAAATTATGATTATACTTTCGTCATAGTATAAGAGCTGGATTTTACATATGTTACTTGGGGACACATAAAATAATATTACCTCAAAAGCCAGACAGTTTCAATGGCTTTTACATCTTGCCAGACACATCGAAAGTCTGAGTAAGTGCGATGTATGTTCACTGATTTCTCCCCCATTAGTAGACCGATTCCCAAAATTCTTTTGTTTGAAGAGTATACTTCCGACGTGGTCCATTTAAATTTCATCAAAATCGGACAAGCCGTTTTTGAGTTATACTCCAATAACTGAAAAGTGCTACGCGTATCTTTATGATATTATTGTCACGGTTGAAGACATCGTAGAACACACAATGACAATTAATCGATCCCGTGAGTAGCAAAGGTCACTGAAAAGATTGAAAATTTATTTTTTTTAAATGTGACCAACGTCAACACTTAAAAGTGTGAAAAACTTGTCGAAGTCGGTACCATGAGCACAATATTGTGATGATATTTACTTTTGTGTGAACTATCATGGTACCGACTTCAACAAGTTATTTCACACTTTTGAGTGTTGAATTCGGTTGCATTTTTTGTTAAAAAAAATTTTTTTTTAATATTTTCTTCGGAATATCATCAGACATCACGTTTTCTACTGCCGGACACTTCGCACAGTTGCCAGAAAACAACTGATAAACCCTGCCAGACCCCCTCAAAATTTGAAAAATAAATAATTATACTTACAATATAGTATAAAAGCTGAATTTTATATATATGATACTTGGGGAACTATAACACATTTTTATCATAGCAGTCGCACTGTTTTAGAGTTGAGTTACACTCGTACATAATTCGAAATAAAACATCACTTTCATATAAATCGTTACATAACATTTATTTCTCATAAAGTTGAACTATCTTGACAATATAATAAACATAATCCTTTATTAATTTACACATACATCTTATAACTTATGAACTTATTACTGAGGGAAAGTAACTACGACTGCCGAAAACTATATTCCATAATGTGCTGTACCAAAATTCCTGAAGACAGCATTTTTATTATACTGAATTGCGATTTACATTCGCTCCGGGTTTCTCCTACGTCTTTTTAAATTATGTCACAATTCTGCCAGTGCCCATTTATGCTAGTTTCATAAACCACGTCGGAGTTGAATAACAATATCCTATATAATGGACATATTATATACAGGTATATGTAATACCGCTTGGGATTTTTCCGTCCGTCAAACACTGTTGACAATTTGTTGACGTGCACGACAGGAGAAAAGAACTGACTGAATGAATCTTTGCTTTAAATTCGTGCCACTTACCACGAAAACTTCTAAATCTCGAACCCTAATTAATTCTGCATATTTCCCGCGTACCTGTGATTTCTCTAAACCACTATCCACTACTTGAGTGTCTACCAACCGGTCAAAATTGTAATTTATTAATAGTTTTAAATTGACTTACGAATCAAGAAACGTGTCCACGACTCGGAAGTACTTTAATGATTAAAATTCTTTACTATACAGGGTGGGGCAAATTTTTGGCTCCTTCAGGGTAGCTACGTTTACTTTTCTAGTAAGAAGGTTTTGTTCTTAGGAACCTTCTATTTTATTTTGAAGAAAAATATATTGACATTTTTAGTTTTTTGAAAATAAGTAAGGTTCTCCCTAAAAATGACATTTGTCAAAAAAAGCAAGTTGGTCTCAATCGACTCTATTTCCAACCAGGAATACTTTTCCCAAAGTAACATACCAAATTAAATCGTACGTTTTGCCAATAATTAAAAAAACCATTCCCATACATTTTCTATGAAAAATAGAGTAAGTGAAAACAACAATGTCACTCATTCAATGGTTCTTAATTTAAATTCGTATGTAACTACTCTTATAAGTTTGTAGGCTAATTTTGAAATGTGTAGGAATGTTTTTTTTTAATTATTGCCAAAAGTTACGATTTGATTTAGTATGTTACTTTAGGAAAAGTGTTCCTGGTTGGAAATAGAGTCGATTGAGACCAACTTGTTTTTTTGACAAATGTCATTTTTTGGGCGAAACTTACTTATTTTCAAAAAACTAAAAATGGCAATATATTTTTCTTCAAAATAAAATAGAAGGTTCCTAAGAACAAAACCTTTTAACTACATAAGATAAGGTATCTACCCTGAAGGGGCCAAAAATTTGCCCCATCCTGTATAAGACTCTCCCTCAATTGAGTGCAGAGTGCAAAAGGGAATTTCTAGAATTGGAAGTTCAACGGCCAGTCACAATTAAGACTGCAATAAATAGAACCTAGTTAATCCAAATTTAACATCCACTGTACAGTCCTTATGCAGTAGAAGAGACCGCTAGCTTCTTCAAATGCTCCATGAATACTTGCAGCGACACGTCGTCGGTGAGCACAGGGGCACCACCGTCCTGTTACACAATAATATATTTACAAATGTTCTGACTAATCAATGGCATAACCCCAACACCAAAAAGCTTTCCTAATTATTAATTAAGTTCACCTGACCTCAATTATTTTGCCAGCTGCACGTACGCTTGGGGCAATATTATATTTTTTACCTATTTATTAATTAATACGACATGCTTTGCTGCAGAAGCGGCGTTTGTGATTCCATTATACGTAATTTGCTTCGCTCAAATGTTCTATCGTACATATTCGTTTACGCCACTGTCAGTTCAAATTAAGATCTCTAGAGCGAAATAATTCAAATCACCGTCAGGTTGGGTATTTTATGTCAACAAAGGGGGTAACAGTGCAAAAAATATTTATATATAATGGTAGTTTACTATGTTTGACCAAAAGAACATTTAAATACTTCTTTCTAGTAATTCATCGGCGTAATCTGCTCAATTATAAAATAAACATGGTTTTGTACTATTTACTTTAAATCAATATACTTTTATGTTCTATGCAATTTAATGATGAACAAAAGCATTTTTGATAGAAATATTATATTGTACAGGTAGGACTGTATAGATTCTAAACATTTTTGCCGCCATCATTTCCTATTTAATTCGCATTTGTTTTCACGAACTAACTATGAATGACCGTCAGTGATTAGTTATATAATTTGTGTAGTATATGTGAGTATGAAAGAACACTCACCACACTGTATAACACAGTCCAACCACTACATTTATTTTTAATATCTCAAAAAATGTGAGAAATGTTCAAAGTTACCCAGCTTGAATGTACCTTTTCTGTTATTTTGCCTAATGTTTATGTGTAAATAAAAAAAATCACATAGATAGGAGACACGCCATTCTTCATTATTTTACAGGTATGTAGTGTTTGCCTGCAATTTCACTTGAAGGTCAACAATAATGTGGTAGAAGGTGGAATGGCACAAGACGCGAAATTTTGAATAAGGGCAGCCTTAACAAAATATGTGTTTGGTGATAGTTTATGGAAGAATAAAAAACTTTTTCTTTTTAAAAAATGGCTTTCCGTTGAAACCAAGTTTAAATACATACTTGTACTATTTGCACTTGATATTCGTAGATTACACAGAATAAATATTTCATGAATGCATTTATTTACTCGACGATAGAATGCAAAAGCGAAGTTTACCAAGTTAGTTGCAAACTAAATAAAACATTGCAAAGCATAAGCATCAGAAACACCATGCAATAAATCAAGGTTAGATTATGCATTTTCGAAATATTAGAACTACCAACACCGTATGACATAAAAAATTATATAAAAAAATCTCTACCGCAGATGGAATCGGCATCGCCTGGATATCGCCATAACAATGATGAAACAAAAAAAAACAAATCAAGTTCACACCATGCTATGATGGCTTATTATAATAATTAGGCATCTTGTTCCGACGTAACGTAGGCCAAGTTACTCGACCCGCCATCGGCATGAACTGATGTAAAACACCTCTATGCGAATATGCCTGAACACTTCTATTTTGTAAGTTCAAATATTTGAAGGGAAAAATTCGGCTGCTAGTGGGACTTGAACCCACGACTACAGAATACCGTCCTGTCGCTTTGTCCAACTAAGCTATAGCAGCCCGTACCACTAGGGCCGAATTACTTCCTTCCATATTAACATCTGAGGGGATGTTATAACCACTAGCACCCGAATTTTTCCCTTCAAATATTTGAACATAAGTTCCGCCTAGCATGTTGTTAATGCGATACACAATAAAAACTCTGATGACGTCTATTTCTATTTACTTCTAGGTTCGTATAAGTCTTGCTATTTGAGACACTTATTTAATTGTAATTTTTAGACTTTCGTTATTCGAGCACATTGTTAATAAATCAATCGATCGCGTGAAACTTAGTCTTTTCGTGAACACGACCAATGCAACTTGGTCGAAACCTTGGGGTAAATAAATTACGAAATGTATTTTACGCGATCGCGATGATGACGCGGTCAACGATGGAGCACGCCCGCCTAGACGATACCTGTTCACTCGTGACTTGAAGACACCCGGATTGTATTTTATATGCCTAAATGTGGCAATGAATTTCACACGCTAACTGTATGTTTTATTAAATTATAAAGTGTTATTAAGACAGGCTCTGCCCAGTTTGGGACCTGAAGACCTTGTGTGAATGTCAATAAATATAAAATATTAATTCAGAAGTTTGAATGAAGACGTGATTTTAGTCTTGCACTTACGATGAGACACAATTTTAAAACCAGCCAAGTGCGAGTCGGTCTCACGCACGAAGGGTTACGTATCTATAAAAACGGCAACAAAAAATGACGTTTGTTGTATGGGAGCCCCATAAAATATTTATTAAATTCTGTTTTTTAGCATTTGTTGTTATTGCGGCTACAGAAATACGTCATCTGTGAAAATTGCAACTGTCACGGCTCATGAGATACAGCCTGGTGACAGAAGGACAGACGGACGAAAAGCCGAGACTTAGTAATAGGGTCACGTTTTACCCTTTGGGTATGGAACCCTAAAACACTAACATTAGAAAGGTTAACATCTCATATTGACAATATCATAATCTTTAGTTTTCTTACTTTTTATAGTAATTATGAAAACTAGAAAGGATTGGCAGAGCGGAATATAGTACGTCTACGTGAATAATTTCTGTTCCATTTCATACTCTATACCATTGAAATAGAAGTGTTTCAATCAGTTTCAGCCTGTGACGGTGCAATTCATCAAAATGTATGGTCAGTGTATAATTATGCATATACATTTGAAACGTGTCAACTAATGCAACAACTGTTCATTCAGATTTGTATGAATATATCTGAGAAAGGTTTCTAAAGTTTATAATTGCAACATCGAGTTTATTTTAGTAACACAGAATAGTCCTTTAACATTGTAGGCGATATGATTGTTATATATTTATGCATTATCATAAACTGACCATTTGCAATAAACAAAGGTATCAAACCATGCAAATATTTATAAATGTCAAACTTTATAAATTTCAAATACTTAGATTCGAATTCTATTGCATTTAATATTCATCTACAAAATTATTGATTAGAAGCTATTTAGATTATGTTGTTACGTAAAAGTTACTCGATATTATATAGTAAATAGTAATATATAATAGAAGTTACATACCCCTCCATACGCGTACATGTTGTTATGTGTTTGAGATGGATTCACTTTCGACAGCAAGAATCGAGCCTGTAAACAAAATTGTATTTTTTCTATAATTATTTCTTAACTAGGTTTTACGGGCACTAAAATAAGGACAATTAGTAAAAGTTTTATAATTATTTAACAAAATTTATAAATATTATTCATTGCACGTATAAATGAATGCTTTTTTTACATATTATAAGTTTGTGTTTGACAACTGTCTCACCTGATGTTGAGTGATGACGTTGTCTAGGATTTAGCACGCAAACCTAGAAGGTACCTATTCAGTCGCGACTTGAAGACTCCAGGATTGTACATATCGGGAAACAGACTCTGGCAACGAGTTCCATTCCTTGGCAGTACGCATTAAGAAAGTGGAAGCAAAACGCTTTGTACGTATAGGTGGTACATCTACCATATAGCGATGGCGAATTGCCGTACGTCGAGTCTTGTAGACATACTACAACTATTACTACTTTAAATTACCATGGCATTGTAAACTCCTAATTCTACGTCTAAGTCAAATAAATTAGAATATTATATACATTAGAAGTAATTTATTTTTTAATTACATGCACGTAATATCATCATCATCATCTCAGCCATAGTATATTAGCCTCCCCTTATATTTGCCAATACTCGCCACGCTTGGCAGGCGGGTTTGCGAGCGCAGTATAACTTTCGATCCTCAGAAGGCGCTGCTGCCCACTTTCTGGTACGTGATCCCTTAGCCGACTCTTACGGCACCCGCGGGAAGAGATGGGGGAGTACTATTCTAGGCCGGAACCATCACAGCACAAAAAAAAAACTCGGAAGTGGAGAGGTAAGATATATAAAGAGAAACATACTTTAACCAAAAACAATGTAACTAAAATGAATATCAATTCAATACATACAACAGAAAACTTTCGTAGCAGCCAAGGTACAGATATTCTATTTCACTATAAAGGTTTGGCCTTGGTTGTAGTAATGACTTGTACATTGTACAGACAGGCGCGTTTGTGTGTGTAAACTGAAGGAGTGTTAGCAAAATAAAATAATGATTATTTAGCTATTAAAATTATAAGATTTCTTGTAAAGGGAATAACATAATAAGTTCCTAAAAACATTGCCATTTTTATTTAGCAAAAAAAAACAAAGAATAGGACAAAAAACAAAATTGATATAATTAGCTGTCAAAAACATAACATTCGGATTCTGATTCGCTGTCATCGGAATCATTTTGCAGATTAATCACAAACTCAAAAACCAAGTTTATCTTTTCAAGTATTCCTATTCAATTGTTTCAATATTTTGTTATTAAATCAAACGGGGCTTAATCGCGAGAAAAAAATCGCCAGGTGAATAAATCGGCTATCGCTGAGCATTTACTTGACTCTGGACCAAATCATTGGATTGAACTACATGACCCCAAAATCCTCTCCACGGACCGCCATTATTTTTCTAGAATTGTACGCGAGGCGGTTCAAATAAGGAAACATAAAAATTTTAACCGAGAGGATGGTTTTAGGTTGTCTACATCTTGGAACCCAGTGATTTATAGATGTTCGCGTCGCGGCGGTTTTCACCCTGAAAAAACTAAAGATACTGTCAGTGTTGTGTGTCGTAACAACCCTGTGCTTTTGCAGGGCTGTGACAGCCCTACAGTTTAATAATATCAAAAGTGGGTAGTTGGCGAAACTACGCGCTCTCGCCGATATTGCCACCCGCATTTCTCCAGTCTTCTCGTGATCACGACCAATGCAACTTGGTCGAAACGTCGAGGTAAATAAATTACTAAATGTTTTTCTCGCGATTAAGCCCCGTTTGATTTAAGAACAATGTGTTCGAATCGCGAAAGTCTAAAAATTACAATTGTTTCAACATGACAACTGGTTTTATGCCATGTCTTGCTGGTAGCTTTGTTCAAGCTTCCATTGATAAGTTTTACGTGTAGGTCGTATTTTGCTCGACATTATTTGTTCGTCACAGTTAGGTTCCATAACTGATTTTTTAAAGTCATACTTCTCTTCCAGGAAATGGCAAAAGCTAGCTATCACGCTACGACATTAAATAAAACTAATCGGAATTAGTGAAATTTGACTAATTCAACCAAATTAGGTTGCCTTGCTGACGGTACTTGTGCTGACATTTTGCGCAGACACAATAAACTAGTGATTCGGACCGCGTCGCGATCGTGACTAAGAGCTCCAGAGAGTAAGAACATTGACTCAATGTGCATGTGAACGACTAAACACAACCAAGAGCAAACCTTCATCGTGAAATAAAGTTAAATAAAGAATATATATATCTGTAGCAGCTATTTAACCAACATACCAGATCTCTTACATACGATGTCTAGTCTAGTAATGCACGGTAGGTTAAAATTTGATTTTGAATCTCAAAAGATAATTGTATATTTCATAAGATACATTACTATATGTTATAAAGAAATTGTACACTAACAGAGTTATAGAATATACATACTTGAGCAACACCGCAGTTCCAGGTGTTCTCCATGCTGTATGTATTTTTATGTAAGTTTTAAAGGTTTTGGTTGAAAAGACCGTACAGCAGGTAGGGTTACTGAGGCACTGAACACCATGTATGAAGATGTCGAGCGTGACGCTGTATCGTGCTCCACAAGCTTTGAGTGGCACTGCAACTTTCGATAGCAGGCATGACAGTTATAGACGTACGTCTAGAGTGTGTTTCAAATTGAGCTTTGAGCGCTTTGAGCACAGAGAGCGTGCTTAGTCATTCCAAAATGCACTGACAGCTGCACACAAAATGTATATGACGTCATCCATGACGTCATCATCCTGTGCTTAGAACGCTCACGAGTACGACGTAGAGCAGTGTGAGCGCTGTCAAACACATAGATAAATAACTATGCACTGAGAGTCAAACATCTGACTCATTAAGAGAATCTGTCGAAAAATTAGTACTTCGTCCACAAAAAAATAAAAACGTAATTTTACATATCAGAAAAAACTACCCATTTAGTGCCCATGAAGTACGGCAAAGAATGATATAATATGAATTTAATGGGAACTGACATTTAAAGACTTCACGCGCATTCACACACAAAAAGCCGTTCCGATTTGCTTATGATCGTCAGCACTGTCAGTACTAAATTCATCTTGGAACAGCCAAACCCTTACGTACGAACGTGTGCACTGTGAGCCCAAATTGAAAAGCAGCCTTAGTTTACTAACTAATACGCCACGCCCATTATTAGTTAGTAAACTAAGTTCAAAAAGGAATATGGGAAAATTGTAAGGCTAGTCTGGGATTGTCCCGTTCCTTCTATTACAGAACTAGTCTCGCACTAGCGTTCACTACGCGCGTGAGCCATTGAATATAAAACGTGCGAGCGTATTTCACTACGGACGACAAACAATTTTTGAGATACATCAATAATTTCCAATTCTACAAACACCTGTAGTCAAATAACACTTATTTAGCAAAGCGCGTCACAATATCAACTGCCGTTTCAAGGTAATTCGAGAAAATAAAGCAATGAAAACGTAAAGTCGTAAAGCGATAACACGTTACAATGTGGTGCCGCGTTCTGCTGGTCGCGATCGCCCTAACATGTACGTTTCAAAAAGACATTATCGCTGACGGTCAGTCCACGCCACGAATAGACCAGATAAAAGGTTCCATAATAAGCAAGTGATGTTAACGGGTCACTTTAATCATGAGTGCATTTTTTTTTACCAAGCAGATGCGACTGTGATATTCATTTGTTTCAGATATTATATGTGTTCTCGTGTTGAGTGGACTGCAAAAGAACGATTTAGATGCGAATCTATTGAGAAAACTACAAAGGCACAATGTAAACATCGATGATATGAACAATGAGTGAGTTTATCATTTGTTTGCTCAGTCATATCCATGTTCAAGTAAGTTCGTTGAATGTTTTTTTTTGTGTGTTCGTAGGGCATTAGAAAAATGTTTGCAGAGTTTCACTTCGGTTAAAAGTAACGAAAATAATTCTTCAACAGATGAAATTTCGTTGACGACAAGTAAGTAGTTATAGATTTATTTTTGACAGTGGAATATTATTATTTATATAATATAGATATAAAATTAATATTTATACGCTATATACAATGCAACGAGCATTTGCACGGCTTACGATCGGAATACTATTCAAAAATATCAATTATACATACTGCAAATGTGATTGTAGGAAACACTGACATATTATACAGTTTTGGCAACACAACGCCAACTTCAATTTAATTTTCAGGCAAAACACTTGGAAATAAAGATATCACTGATTTTATTGAAACTGAAAAATCCACAGATAAAAATTATAGTCAAGTAAACAATGATATCTCTGAAGACAGTAAAAATAAATTAACAATACTAAAAAATGTATGGGCAATGTTTAATAAAACTAAACAAAATGGTGAAGAGGGAAACGCTGAAACAACAACTAACGAAGTAGCTCTGGCATTTAGCAAAAAGTTCAATACTTTTAATGACGTAAGCAAAATTGATTCACAAGCTGAATATTTCAATATTAATAATGAAACTTTTCAAAAATATAGGCGTGTGACAGGACCACAGACGACAACACCGATATCAAAACATGACCAAGACCAAAATATTACAGAAACAGAAATTTCTAAAAACTTAATCACTCCTCAAAATCTTACTTTTGAAAACTTTATACATTTATGGAAATTGTTTGATACGATAAAATCACAAGATGACAGTGTCAACATTAAAATAGAGCACATTAGTAAGAATAGACCTATTCCCAATAACCAAGCGAATCAAAACGATGGGTCCCAAACGAAAGGCACGCACTATACTAATCTCATGTTTCAAAGCTATGTTGCTGGACAACAAGCACAAACAACAAACTTGAAATCAATACAACAATTTACCAACACAATATCACCACAAATAAAGAAACTCCCAAAAATCAATAACAATTATCTGAATAATAGCATGATAAACGACTTGCTGGAATCTACATACAATGGAAATGAGAATTGGTATAAGCCACATAACATTGACGACAAGGTATCTCCTGCAAGGATACATGACACTACGAAACACATCAATCAGTCCAGACGGCAACAGTCGGTTAACGAGTCCAGGATCTTGGAAATCAGTGACCAAGGTGAACATAACACAAAAACTGTAATAACTGATACGAATATCGTACAACAAGAAACAGTTGAAACTACGAAGGGCGGAGTCAATGTGTTACCAGACCATATTATCAGACAAATTACAGAAAAACTCAAAGTTTCTCTTCTGAAGCACATACAAAATCAGATGTCTTCAACAACAATAAAAATAACTACAATAGATAACGCCAAAGGTAACGACTGTGCGATGCAACATAATAACTCTACTCCATGTTAAGTAATACTTGTATCTCTTCTATTTTCAGTGACAACCACTCATACTACACCAATAATCGTTCACGACGAGAATAAAACTATGAATTATGAAAGTTTCATCGAGCTATTGCATAAGTTTCGAAATGTAAGAGATCGTGATTACACAACAGGTACATAAATGATCTAAAAAATAACAAAAAGGTCATTGCTTCAGTCATTCCTGTCATAGAAAAATGTATAAGTATATATTGTACAAAAGATGTAAAATGTAAAAATAAGTAATATGTGAATGATATACACAAATACTGTATTTTTTTAGAGATGAGCAGTACGAGTTTGCCGATATCTATTCAAGAAAATGTACAAAATGAAACATCTGTTTATAAAAAAATTATGGCACTGTTATTTAAAGAAGTAAACCAGAAACCTACAGGTAATTAAGAATATCTGCACTTGTTGTGCTTTATGATTAACAGATTCATGCAGGGGGTATAATACGGGATTCCTCATTTGTTATTGTGAACTTACATAATGATTTTTATGGCTTTAATTTGTTTAGTAATTTTGTACAATCGCTTTTAATGGGTTGATTGCTTACCTGAAAGTTCAAGTTCTCTGTCACCCTTCACGTCGTACTGTTGAGCACTTTTTTTTATAATACACATTTTGCAACCCTTGTTAGATTTTAAGATGATTACTATTCGATACTTTATTGCGGCATTCATATGAAAGTGATACAAGGATTAAGTTTAAAATGTAGTGAAGTAATGTATAACATACACATGGAAACGGATTTTATGTGACTAACTACCAAGATGCGGGCCTTTGCAAGTCTAGTTAAGTGTTTCGCAAATCAAGCAACTACTTCTCTAAAAAAAATTGAAATTAATATATTTTCAGAAATGACCACCACTAATACGCCAACAACTGTTCAAAGTATATATCGAAATGACACGACAGTCATTAAAAGTTTCATGGAACTATTTCAAAAATTCAAGAGAGAAAATCTCGATCCATCGACAACAGGTAAATGCAATAACCAAAAAAGTACTTACATATAATTTTATCATGTACATTTTATATACTATTATGTTTTAGAAACACCTTCAACAACTCAATTTATACTCACTCATCATGACATGGTTAAAGCAGCTAACTCATTAGATGACCTCATAGAGATTTTTGAAGAATACAAAAATAGAAAAGACAATGCAATGACACCTGCAGATCCGAAGTACACACTAACACAGAAGAAAAATACTAAAAATGAATTCCACGGTCCAATAAACGTACTCTATCCATCCCTGTTACCAATAAATTACGCGCATGACGTTAAAAAACAATCATTCACCGTTATCCCAATGTTTATGAATCATTATCCACAAGCTTATCCATTGCATACTGCCCAAATACAACCTTACTATTCAAATCAATATGAGATGAATCAAAAAACGCCACTTTCTATGATATCTGGTTTTCATGTCAATCCCGTTAATAACATTGTCAGTGTCATAGAAGATATGCCTAAAATACTATTAGCACCCGTACTACAAACGAATGCCGATACAATACCGCCTTTGGGCATTCCTATTTCAAAGACAGTAAAAGCACTCAACCAGAACATTGTAGTAACTACTAAACATCCAATGGAACAATTCAGAGAACAACACAGCAAAAGTGAAACTAATGGAGATAAATATCAAGAATACACGCTACGGGATTACGAGAGATACGATACTGATTTGGCGAGATCTGATGCTGATATAGAACGTTCACGCGGAGTTGAGTTAGAGAGAAGTCATCGCCTGGGACATAAATACACGCAAAGAGCGAGATCGGTACCTAGTCAAATCAAGAGAATAGACAAAGAAAACACAAAGCACAGACAAGCATCAGATTTCGATAATTTCTACAGGGATTACATAAACAGCATAAAACCTCATGAAAATAAAGGTCATCTATTGCCTTCAAACGATCGAAAGAGGGTAAGATTTCATGAGAAATTAGAAACAGCAGATGACCGGCCTAGACATTACAGACATCACACGTATATACCTAATGATAAAACCCGTCTAAAAGTCGCTCCTAGGCATCAGGTGTCTTTCGATCACTTGAAAAAAAGAGGAAGAAATGACGACTATCATTTTAGAAACTTTATTAAGACTCAACAAAAAGTGAATGATATGCTGGAAAAAATATTGGCTGCTAATATTACTGATAAAATTCGAAGCGTGGAAACGCCAGAAACAATTGTAAATTAAACTAATAACTTATAATAAAGGTTTTTTATTTCATTTGATCCATCAAGCCTGTTTCGATTTGTATTTGGGTCCCAAAGTATAACACTTCAAAACGATTAGGCACGCATTGCATGGTGCTTATAGAATATAATAATATTTAGTAGTCAGAGTTAGTTGCAATTCAATTCAATGTTGTTATGCATTTAGGCCTACTTCTCTTGAGAACTTACACAGGATGAATATAATATTGTATCGTCAATACTGACTTCTATGGTAAAATTCTGAATAAAAAAGAATTAACCATACATGTGCCGTGGTGGTACCGGCTTAGAATTGTACGACACCATCTCTTCCCGTGGGTGCCATAAGAGTCGGCTAAGGGATCACGTAGACATAGACATAGACAAAGAGACGTACTAGGATATAGGAATATACAGCGCTCGCCAACCCGCCTGCCAAGCGTGGCGAGTATTGGCAATACCCCCCATGCCATGGGGGAGGCATATGTTCAGCAGTGGACGTCTTATGGCTGACACGATGATGATAATGATGAACCATATACCTGTCTCTAATGTAATAAAGATTTTCCTGGTTTAATGAAATACATACCTGTGAGCCGCCATGTTCCGTGTCAATATACCGCGGCACAGGGAAGCGGCTCTGCAGGATTTCTTGTGCGTCGTCGATGGGCGCTCGCAGGAGTTGCGCAAAACTCTCGTACTCTGCCATGTCCTGGTAGCGGAGCGCGCGCCATTGGGCTATCGTCTGTCAACATACAGTTTATTACAATAGGGGAACATTACGTTAGCTTGGTAATAAAAAATTACCAAAAAATGGAACCGACTTTCAACACTCAAAAGTATGAAATAACTTGTACTTGCCGTACAACTTGCCGTAACTTGTAGAAGTCGGTACCATGATACTTAAAAAGTAACTATTATCAAAATATTGTGAGAATGGTACCGACTTCGACAAGTTATTTCATACTTCTGAGTGTTGAAGTTGGTTCCATTTTTTGGTACATTTTTTTTTTCACCCTATACAGTGACCTTTGCTACTCACGGGATCAATTGTTATTGTTTATGTTCACCGATTTCTCCACCTGCAACTATAATATCATCGACGTATGCGAAGCACTTCTCAGTTATTGGAGTGTTAACTCAAAAACCGCTTGACCGATATTAATGAAATTTAAATGGGACCACACGGGAAGCACCAGCTTTCAAATAAAAAAACAACGATCAAAATCGGTTCACTCACAGGAATTCCCTAGTAGATGACAAACAGCTACTGCGCAGCTGCGCATCTTCAGAGACACAAAAATGACTGCGCGTACTATAAACAAATGTACAAACCTCTCCATGATATATAAGTATCTGGAAGAATGTGTCCATCAGCAGTATTCTATCAGGTTGAATAGACGAGGTGTCGAGGAGGACTGGTTCGGGTGGACCGCCGAAACTGTACGAGTAGAGGATCGGCTGGATCATGATCAGCGATTGTGTTAGATCTTCACGCATCAACATGTGCCTGTGGAAAATACATATCACTCTAATATTATAAAGGCCAAAGTTTGTCTGTCATTTGTTGCACCTTTACGCTGAAACGGCTGAACGGATTTGCATTAAATTTGGAATGAAGATAACTTATACATTGGATAGACATAGGCTACTTTTTATTCTGAAAAAAGTATAGTTCCCGTGGGATAATTGGGGTAGCTGGAAAACCGTAGTCCACGCGAATAAGCGCGCGGGGCGTAGCTTGTTTTATTTTCTATAAAGATTATTATAAAATAGGTATGCAGGAATACTTTTAATGATAACAAAAATATCTACTCATAGCTTACTTTACGTTAGTAATGTTTTTACTAACTCACACTTATTCTTATTTTTTATTTATTATATATTACAGACTATTATTTTCTTTATTATAAATTAAAGATAAATATATATACATTTGTAATGATTTTTGTACCCTTATACCTCAGGTAGCTCTCATTTTGAATCTCATGTTGTAGCTTTTCGTGAATATTGAGGGCAGGAGGTAATTATACAATTTTCAGATACATGGAAAATACGATAAAATGGATCTCACAACCTAGGATTCAATTATACAAATTTAATTATGGTCTTTGAAAAGACGGCAGAAGACTGACGGCGGAATAAGATTGAAAAGTTCATCATAACCCTGTCGTATACAGATATATGATAAAAGATCAATTTTTTCTGAGAATTCTAAGTGGCTCGAGGTTTTGGCGAGTTTTATTACAATTATCTGAATATGTGCCTCCGATATGTCAAGGGGTCGGGATGGCTGGGATAGCTGGAGGAGGAAACGTACTATGAATAAGAAATATATGATCATATCATATCATTATCATAAATATATTGCAACATACGCAATCTAAGCATGAAGGAAACACGAACAAAACTAGACACATGGCTAATGTCTCTATCATACATTGATACACAAAATATATTAAAAAGTGGTGCTTAGAATAGTTAGAGATCTATGAATTAGGCTTGGTTCTGACGTATTCATCATAACCCGGCCTTCTGGTAAACCTTTTACTCTCTATCTCTAAGATGTAGTAGGTATTTTTTACTTTGTAATCATTAAACAATGTTGAAATGACTGTATTTTGGTAACAAGTTATGGAAATAAAACTAAAGAGCTCTCCTCCCTATTTACAATCCTGGAGTCTTCAAGTCGCGAGTGAATAGGTACCTTCTAGGTTTGCGTGCTAAATCCTAGACAACGTCATCACTTAACATCAGGTGAGACAGTTGTCAAACGCAAACTTATAATATGTAAAAAAAAAAAAAACATAAATATTATAATGTTACCCACTGCGCATTAGGGTAATGTTAAAAAGATGACATCCGCGAAACAGGCGTCGAACCTAGTGTGGATTGTTATTAGAAACGACCAAGGGTTTAAACTAAATTATGGTACAATGTTAAGAGGAGTACATATTATTATTATTAATGGGGATTAGTATATTTTAATAGGGAATAATTTTTTGACTCGCTATGTAACTGACATAGAAACATTATTTTATATGTAATTACTCATTCAATCATACATGCAATGTATCATTGAATATTTGCACTAAGGGTAAGGTACTATTTACATAGAGATATCTTACTATGATTACTTTTAATTCTTGACACGTATTGAAAATATGAATACATGAATATGAATGTAGTTATTAAGTTAAAATAGTAATTAGTCATATATGTACCCAACTTTTTCATTGTTAAATAAATAAAAAATAAAATTCATCGCCTAGTGTAGAATAAGGACAAAAAGAAGAGACGTAAATCTGCCTCTTCTCATGTACGTGACAGATGTCGATCTCAAAGATTAGGCCGAGGGTGTTGCTCTATCAACTGTCATTATCTATAAACTTATCAAACATTACCTGTAGAAGGTGGTCTCGTCGGGCGAGTTGTTGAACACCTGCAGGAACTGCGAGCGCCGCAGGTGGTACATGAACTGCGGGTACAGGCTAAAGTTCTCCGACAGGCGGAAGCTGTTCGGATCGTCCTTGCCGTACTCGCCGAACTTCTGACACTGCACGCAGTTAACCAAAAAAATTATAATTAATTACTCTAGGACATATCTGTCCGAGAAAAAAATCCCGGCGTTTGTTCTTCATAGTTTAAAATTGCGCTGTTTGCAATCTATACTAACTGACTTCCACGATATATCCATACAACATTCTCTGGAAAATACCCAAAACGCTTCAAGTGAGGTCATATTATTGAGGATTTCATAGAATTCCCTCGATTTCAACCAGAATCCAATAATCAGATCCCGACCTGATGACCATGGGGCCACATGCGAAGTATACCATTTAAAATCAGAAAAGAATTTACTCAGCCGGTCGGCAACTAATCGGAATTTTTAAAGAAAAACAATGTCACCAGAGCGCCATTGATGGTGAGTGACGATGTGGTCGAAGATGTCATCACACTAGGCCTAGAATGCTAACTGACTTTTAAGGACTGCTGCCTGAACACACTTTGTGTTTGGTGACAGTTTTTCAAATTTGTAACTGACCAGTTACAACCAGGCGGGTTTTCGAAAGTACTCTACCACCATGCTGGGAATTTGATAACGGTGTAACCTTCACCAGAAGCTCAAGCTGTTGTTGGGGATCGAACCAGTGTCCGTCAGTTTGACAAGCGACACTCCCCCGCTGAGCTATCATCGCTTCATCTACGTATTATAGCCCAAAATCAAATTAAAGCCTCAAAAAGCATCTGAAAGCCTTGGATGAGTAAGGAACGTACCAGTCGAATAAGCATTCTGTCCAACCACCGTAGAACATCAGGCGAGTCTTCAAGCTCCGCTCTATAGACTACTAGACGCGCCATCACCACCGCGCCCGCTTCTTGGTCAAACCCGGCCGAGATGTGGTGGAGATGAGCTGATGCATCGCCCCAACTGGGAGATGAAACACGTCCACATTATAAAATCCAGTCCGTGACGGTCCCGTCGCCATCAAACAGACGTTCATTTGTTAATTAAGGGATAGCCTAGATAATCGAAGGGATAACCTTCATAAGGTTATCCCACCAGTTTGATGGGATATACAATTTTGAATAGCAGAACCGAAAACAAAAATTCATCAAAAATAACTAAATAAGAAATGTGCCTATTTGAATAAAAAAAAACTTTTAATAATTTATATAAAATGATTATTTGCTCACTTAATTATGAAGTTACAAAATATAAAAAAATATTTAGCGCTTTTACAATGTTGGTAATATGATCTAAAAGAAGTCAAGTTTGGCCGTTAAAAACTAAATGATTTTGATGATCTTTAATGATTAGATAAAGTGTTAAGAGTTTGGTGCAAAAAATTAAATAGGTACCTTCGAAAATTGGCACCTTCATAACTTCAAACTCATTTTATCACTACATTTTCATATATTTAACTAGCTGCGTCACGCGGTTTTACCGCGTGGTTTACTATTTTCTCGCTACTTCAGTTATCCTATGGAAGCTAGGAGTGAAGTGGGGTGAAAATTACGTTCGAAGATTTCGTTACATAGAGATGCAGGCTACCAAATGCGCGTGAATTAAACATTATCCTCAGATACAATCGAGATACAAATATTTTAGAAATAAATCGCTGTTTTCTGGAGATAATCACAGTCCTGGTATGTAGCTTGTAACATATAAAGCAAATATGAGTATGACAGACTTGCGCGCGATGGTGGTGACCCGGACGCGGCGTTGCCCGCTGGAGTGCTGGTACTGTGTGATGAGCTGCACGCAGCCGCGCCCACCTTGCGGCACCGCTGCGTGCTGGTTCACCACCTGCCGCCGAGCCGCCAAACTACTTACTTAACCTCTCCACTCAGCACTCTCAGACTATCACATTCTCTTCTCACAGCTATACATTGAACAACCCGACTACTGGCAAGCACCTTTTTGACGCGTGTGGCAAATATCGATATTCCGTAAATGACGTCATTCCAATTCAAAAGCCCATATTGCAAGTTTGGAAAGGCCTAGAACCATGAAATAGTTGTCATCGACTTATATCAAATAAGTCATGATGTGCTGTGTGGTGTATATTTTGGCCGCAAAACTTATTTGAAAAATTAAATATTAAAAAAAAAATACTTAAATTTTTTTTTGGAGAAGCAATGTCTCGTCTTTAATTTCTACAGCTTTAATTATATTTTTTTTTCTTTCTTTTTTCGTCGGTCGACGGTCGAAACGTCGAGGTAAATAAATTACTAAATGTTTTTCTCGCGATCAAGCCTCGTTTGATTGGATAACAAAGTTTTAATTATGTCGCTTAATAGAATGTTTTTTGTCCTTGCAAATACATACCAGTCTTTGGTATATCATATATAAATATGTTGTTGCATGGCTTCAAAATACGAGTATGTAAGGGCTGTTGGCTGTTATAAAGAGTGAATAAATGTATGGTTTTATGGTAATATGGGTTTTGTGGTAAATCAACCAAATTGAACTAATTTCTAAATTATAGAAAGACAGATTTCTCGTTATAACGAACGACGTTATAAAGAGTTTACTGTAATTATTATTATTGTATAAAACATAACTTCAGAAACAGATGAAAAACGGTGATGATGAAAATAAGCCTATGTGTTAATCCAGGGTATAAGTTATATCCATACCAAATTACATCGAAATCGGTGCAGCCGTTTGAGCGTGAAGAGGTAACAAACATACACACATACACACAAACTTTCGCATTTATAATATTAGTAGGATAGGATTATAATAAGTTAGAATTGTTCTTTGGTGTGATTATTATACATCTGCAGATATGTTCTTGTCTTAATAAATCAATGTACATACCTCAAAGAATATCGCCATTGTGGTACTCGGAGTAAAGGTGCACATTTTCCACTGGCATGTGTTTCCCATGCCAACTTCCTGGTCCGACACACACGGACCCTTGACATTCAGTGACACACACGACCCGATCGCACCAGATACTGTAAATATCATGTTATAACAAATACACTAATTGATTTCAGTAATATTTAGATTTGACTTACTATTCACACAACACAAGATTTATACATTTTGCGCTAAAAATTCCGACGCATAAAGGAATCAGCCTAGATTGGATTTCAAATCTAATCATAACAACTTTTTTAGGCATTTATAAAAATAACCTTAGTAACCGAACTACACCAGGCGTCTACCAAGTAGCTATATAAAGTATTGTTTTAATGACCTCATATACAAAATTACCTAACCATCAAAAGTTACAACCATCTGCTGTTTGATAATCACTCCTATTTGTTTTACGTTCTGAAATGTCGCAACTGTGGCACTCACGCACAAGCCAAACAAAAAGGTGAAGACAAAATATGTACGTTAGTACGAAATTTACGTTTAGTTTTGGAAGACAACTCTTAAGATAATTTTGAAAGGAAAAACTATTTACCACGTACCAACCAATTTTTATACAAATCGTTAGTCCTTTCTGAGATGGAATACAGGAATTGCTTATTCACATATTTGCAGCAGATTACAAAATATTTATCGGAGAACAATTAGATGGAAGGGTACCAATAGCAATCGCAAAATTTAAAGTGCAATTCTTTCAAGTCTTAATGCAATATAACTTCAGATAAAGATAGGAAGACTTTTTCAGCTGAGTTTTGAAACCTTTTTGAAACTACACCATAAAAACAAAAAGTAGAAGATATAAAACCTTACTTTTCAGCTCCCTGCTACATTTCACTTCTAAAGTGCCATTAAATGCCATTTTGTAATCTCCTTTCTGATCTTTAGAAAAGACTCTTTGGAATGTCTGCTTGAACAGCGATGAGTTGAACGAGTCTCCCATCACCATGTGCCCACTAAAAAAAAGTAGATCAAAAACTCAAAACCATGGTCTCGGGTAGACATACTCTCTCTCTCTGTTTCAGGTAACATGATTTTAGAGCATATTTTATCTTCCTGTTTAATAAATATCATTGACTGGATATGTGATTGAAAACTCAGGCTCAAAACAAATAAAATATATGCAATGCGATCAAATGTGTTAAAACTTGTTTAAGGTCATATATTGATAATTTATAATCATAAGGTGCTTTGTCTTCCATATAAAAAGCAATCATTTTATATAGTTCAAACAAACAGTAAAAATGCATATAATAAACTCTCTAACAGGGTTATTACCCACATGCACAACATTTAAAATATATATATATATATATATTAATTATTAATCATCATCATCACTTAAAATCAGGTGAAATAGTGGTCTAACGCCTGTCTATTGTACATAAAAAAAATATATATTATATACTTTTAAATTGTTATTTATTTTTAATAAATAAAATCATAATAAATAGAAACCTGAAAAGATATATATTTTTTTATATCACAGTGAGACCCCCATACTAGGATTCTGTGTCGCGGGAGAAATGGACACATACAATAACAGCACATAAACACCAAAGACCAGGGACAAACATCTAAACTCATCGCACAAATATTTGCCCCTGCCGGGATTCGAACCCAGGGTCCCAGAGACACAGAAGACATGTCAGTGACACTAACTATGGCGCCACGGCAATAGTCAAATTAACTTAATTATATATTTTAAAATTTTTACTGTTGGGTTGAACTGTATAATTTGATTGCTTTTTATGGAAAATGAACCACCTTTAAAATACAATACTGCTTTTTATAGCAAAGTGTATTACCCAGTCGAATTGCAGCACTGCTTCATCTCCATCAAACCAGTTTGATCCAGTGCACATGAGTAGATATCGATGGCATGGCCATTTGTGGCTGATCTTAAAGAGAGAGCCTCATAATGCTTGATGGCCTTCTTCATGTACTTTGCATTATCTTTGTGGATGTCATGATGGGAACGAATAGGCTGTTTCAGCTCGTCATTCACTACTTGGCCAGGCCCTTGTGAGCATGGTCCCCCAAGGAACATCATAATCCTAGCTCCAGTGTTTGGGTATGTGACTTCTAATAAGCCAACAGCCAATGAAAGAGCCACACCACTGCTACGAAGTGGTCTTTTCCCAACTCCTAGAGGCCATGGATCACGACCTAGTTCCCCTAATAAATCTGTCAGTGCCATATCACATTCTTTAACAGGTTGTAAGAAGCGATGAGCAGGAGATTGAGGGGCAGGCTGACCAGGTCGTGCTTGAGGGTTGGGAGCATTGACACGGCCGATAGCTAGTTGTTCTTGTATTTGCTTAGCTGTCAAGTCTTTAGTGCCTTTAAATACATAGCACTTAGAAATTCCTTCTGTGCCTGGAAAATAGAACAAAATCATTGGGTATATATATATCTTTAGAACTGGCCTTATCTGGACCAACACATATAATGCTGAAATAACCTTGAATTAACTATCAAGTTATATTTTCTGCTTATCAAAAGAACCAATAATGCAACCCTTTTAACACATTTGAAGTGATAATAGGTTGGCGGGTAGTGAATATTGGGTACTAAGTATATCTGAAAGCTATTGCGAGTTTCTTCCATAATTGGAGAAGAGAGTAATTTTCCAGTGTTTACCATGTGAATCCTAGTCAGTTTGTTACATTACAACTAAGTATATCACTATTGGATCACATCTCATTTTGCTGTCAACTTTAGATGAACATATATATCATGATGAAAACATATGCAGTCATCGAGAACTTTCTAGGATCTGCCTGGACAGCTACCATCCTCGAATTTTCCAATATGTAACTAAGACCTAAAGCTGGCTTTGCGACAGCTGCAAGACCAGTGTCGGTGACAGATTATCAATATAGATACTTGATAGCTAAAAAAACCAGTATCAGCCAAGTTTTCATGCATTACATATATAAAACCCTATATCAATGTTGAATTATGTCAAGTAAACGTCTTACCCAGTTCATGAATCTGAACCATACGTCCGAAGGTTATAAGCCCCACTAATGCATTTTGTGGCATCAAACTTAGTGAGGTTTGGAGCGAATCTTTCAATGCCCCTAGTTCCTCCTCATCCATACATGTGTCTACAACCAGGAGAAAGATTGGAGGCATGGATTGTGCCCGGGTTATTGTATACTCAATTGTGGAAAAGTTAGGAATGAGTTCAGCTGGCTGATGTTGCTCTGATATTGCTGCATACTGAGGTGGAAACTGAAATTTATAAAACACATATAAGGTATTATAATTATGTAGTCGATTTTAACTCCTCTAATTTATATTTACATAAGGTATTTTTTGCTACCTCCAACTAGTCACTAGTCCTAAGTTTTAAAATCTGTAGCCAAACCAGAATATGAATATTTTTATATTTATTTCCCCTAATTTTTTTATATGTATTTCCATGCTGCGTATCTATTTCACCCATTAGTATGTTAATGTTTGTATTATATTGACAATTCACCCTTGAAGTCACCATCTCTTCAGTTCTATCTGAATACCTAAGACAGGACCTTTTTGACATCATACTATAAAAATGTAATGCATTTGTAGGCATATTTTGGCATGTACTATAATTATAGGAAGAATATATGTGGATTTAAGTGTTATCACATCAAATAAATGTATTTCATTTTATTTCAATATGTTCAAATGCCTTGAGAGCCAGTTAACATACTGAGTCTAGTCTAGTGTGATTTTTCACTTTCAAACACATTGCAATTACCTAGAGCCCTTACTTTCATTATTTAAAATACCTTTTAGGTGCAAGGTTTGAATAAATATTTAACCCACCTTGCTCAATGTTTAGGCCTAAATACTGACATAACATTATAGAGGAGATAGTGTACTTGACTTTATATAAATGTTTCTTTCTATGGTGTTTAGTTACCTATTTTCAAAAATGTATAAGCTGATATGAATGTTAATGTACAAGCCAGATTACCCCAAGTTAGTGTAGTTTTGTATATTGTATAGAAATGCACCGAATAAGGTGCCAAATTGGTTTTTGAGTCTTGTAATCAATTATTGTTACACTGGAAAACCTTTTGCTCTAATATTAATTCCAAGATTTACATTCGTCGAAAAGTTAACAGAAGAAATACTTTCCTGTTCATTATACACTTGTTCAATTTTTCTTAGTGGAGAGCAATATAAAGTTGTAGGTAAATAAAATACTCACAGGATTTCTGTGGAAACAGAAGTTGCAGACCCACAGTTTAGCTCTGTAATCAACCTGGCACATTGGGTTTAGTATAGCTCTGCATGTGCTCCGTGTACATAGCACAGGTTCGTACTGTATCGCCGGCAAATCAGGGCGCTCCTTGAGCGGCTGGTACAAGCAAGCCAATGGCACAACAAGCCTGGTCGTTTCAATCCTGCTCGATGGCCACACGTTCCATGTGAACCGTATGCCATCACGATCTTCGTTCTGCTGTATAAACTCCTCATACGTGGCCATATCGCCAATCTAAATACGAAACAACGTTAATATAACAAATATGGAAACATTATGAGTATCTTAGCGGTTGCATGAAGATTTTGGAAATAATACGTACCAATAACACAAATGTTTAACAATGAACTACATAAGCTATTTTACAACAAGAATTCATTCAATAGCACCAATTTTCAACGAAATTCAAATATTTTTACAACACAAGACGGGCTGATTTGGCAATTGTCAAAAGTGAAAAGGCCAAAGACAAATCAGCTGTCACTTTAGCCACGTCATTTCTAACAACAAAGCCCACCGGAGTGCGCTTGCTTACTCTGCAAAGCCATATTTTTCATGCGTTTGAGAACTCCATTAGACTGTTATTTAGTTTTAATTGTAATTAATTGAATATAAAAATAAATTACTTGCTATGCCCATAATTTAAATAAAATATTGAATTCAAAAAAAGGTACAATTTCCGAGGTACCGGCGCGGTGCGCCAGTACTTCAGATACTGTACATTTTCTTACAATTATGTTTCTAAACTAAATTGTAGAATAAGGAGAATGTTAGCGTCTATAACTTTAATATTATACCTACGTTACATCAAAAAATGCAACCCTGCACAAGCCATCAGGGGCCTTACTATCAGCTTTGTAAAAACCATGCAAGTTTCGAGCAGTTCTAAAACCTGGCTAAAACATGCCACAGACAACAATAACCATTCACCTTTTAGGATATCAATGTGTGGATATCAACAAACCACGGAAGAGAGGGATAAGGTTCAAACCGTTCACCTTTAAGAGCGTGATGATCACCACGGGGTTGTGGTATAATTTCGCACTAAGCGGTTTAACCTAGGTTTTAGAACTGCTCGAAACTTGCATGGTTTTTATAAAGCTGATAGTAAGGCGCCAGAAATAGGAAGCCAAATATGACGTCAAAAAGTGCACCATTTTTTAGTTTAAAACCCACAATTACATTTCAGAAGTTTTTTTTATTTCCTGGTGTAACTAGTCTCGATAAGGCTAATATTATATTAATTTAAATATAGGTATATTGAAAATATTGATAGTGATATATAGTTGTAATATAATAATAAATTTCAAACGCTACACTTCAAGAATTATTAAAAAATTCAAATTCTCTTTTTATGTCGTAGTATTCTGTGAATCAAGTCGTTTTCATATCTATTGAATCTTGAAAAATATTTTTACCTGTGGTGTTTTTGTCTATGATTTAAAAAATATAACACAACAGCGTCATTTTCTATGGTGCTACGTTCCGAACCACGCATGTATAAGTTAAACTACGTTTGAAAAAAATACACTTGCCCGGTAATTAAATAGATGAATTTATTATTGTTTAAGATATTATGTTTAATGAGTATTGAGTCATCTGTTGAAAAGTGATTGTGTGAAAACAGTTTTTACTAAAAAAAATCCTGTCACCAAAAATAATTAATATATTTCAAGAGAAGTGGAGTGATGTGGAATTTGTGGACAATGAAACGTTAAATGAATGATTTTTTTTTAATTTAGACATTGTAAATTATTTCAAAATATGGACAATTATTATAAATTATTTCGTGTTTCATGATAAAACAAAAGAATCGACGAAAACATTAAGTGTATAAACTTATAAAATCATGTCATTGCTTTGTTTCAAAAGCAGGAAGTTTACGCCAAAAAGTGCGACTGCGCACTGGCCAAATTAGTAGTGTGAAAGAAAATGGCGATCAGCGAAAGGCGTCCGGAGTTAACGTGATGAAAAACATTGTTCAAGCTCAATTACATAGTGTTTTAGTTATTAATTGTGTCAGATGTAGATTAATTAAGTGTTAATGAATAGTGATTGTGTATAAAAATGGCTGCGAATATGTACAGAGTCGGCGGTAAGTAGTGATAATTGGTTATTTTTGTTGTAGCTTCGCCGGTTCACCGCCAGCCGACTAGCGGTGCTTTGCTTTGATTGTCGTTACCTACCTTCACTAATTGTTCACAATAATTAGTTCAATAATAAATAATGTCAACCCTGTAATTTGGAGGGAAAAACGGACTTACTGCATGTTGTCTCTTTGTAAATCAGTGAAGAAAGATTAAGACATTACAGAATTTTGTCAAATAGGACATTAGCATTTGCATCTAGGTATCATTGTATCGGGTTGCGTATCTTCGTTCGGTGGCTTTACACGAAGCGCCATTGGTTACCAGTAGTTTAATAATATCGAGGGTTGTTTTGTACGATTATTATGGGGTTGACGTGCGATTTTAGGTTATATCCAATGTTGTCAAAATATTTTGGTGGGTGTCCATAAGGCGAGATGGGCTTGGTGGTTGTTATCACATAAAGAATGATATTATAGGTCAAGTTTAAACAGTATAAATTAAAAAAAATGGAAACAAACCTTTTAATAAATGATTAAAATAATTAAATCCTCAGTGTATAGTGGAATAATAAAAGTGGGGTGGAGAAGGCCTCATGTTGCGCTCCAAGAGAATTAGCAGCTTATTAGAATTGGCTTATCAATAGACTGCATTTCCTATTTTCTTTCACTATTGATACATTTTATAATATAATGTCATTTCCTTTGTTGAAATATCACATGGTGCTATGTAACCTATTGTAGGTTTATTTTCAATGTTCTTAGTTTCACATTTTTGAGGTTGAAACAAAAGTGTACACCATAATACACATCTATATGGCATATATGGGTAACCTTGATCTACTAGTGCCCATAATAGAAAACATTTCATTATTTTTGTTTAGGTTCATGAAGTTTTGTTCAGTGTGTAATGGTTCAATCAATCAGTTCATCAATGGTTTTTCTGTGATCTCAAACCGCATTATGTAAATGTTCTCTAAACCAATGTCCACTTGTTAGATAATAAATTAATTTATATGGTTCTACTGGCACAATTATGCTTTCTGGCAATGTTGAGTTAAACTATGACTTCTATAGTACCCATTATGCATATAAGACATAGTATTTATAGCTAATCAATGATTATTGTAATTATCCTTCTGCTCACTAAATTATAATAAGTGTTATGCTGGACAAAATAAACATCATTTTGACAGTGTTTTCCATAATATATTTATAGTACAAGTGCTATTAAATAATTAATAATATAATTAAATGATTACCATTATAATAAGTATCTCTTGGTTGGTCAATGTTACCTCCAAGATTATAATGCGAGTTGGATTGGCTTGTCACCTTGATTAAATTTATTTGTCGGTGTGTTAGTTGAAACATTCTAGCTATACAGTTCCCTGATTAATAGTAAACCCTAATTTACCCTATTAAACTCATAATATTGAATAATAATTATGTTTGTAAGAATTTCTCAAATTGACAGAATCTTGGTATGCACCAATGCAGCTGAAACCATCTGCTCTCTATAAAAAAGTGACTCGAAAATTATAAAAGCAATCATAATACCATCTCCTTGAGATACATAAATTTAATACAAATAGTTATACTTAGGAGATAGAAGATAACTAAGGATGGATTTAATACAAATAGTTATACTAAGGAGATAGAAGATAACTAAGGATGGATATAGAGGTAGAGGAAGGCCGAAGAAGGTATGTATGGACTGCATTAAGTATGATAGACTATGAAAGGTGTGAGTACTGAGACAACTAATGATATAAGAGAAAAACATAAAAGGCCACCCCACCTTGAGTGGGATAAGGAAAATAAGAAGAGATATAATTACAACATATACTATCTGCTGTATAAATATTTCCTGTAACTCAGAATAATATCTTTGGATAAATGTGTAAGATTCTTATTGTATTGCTTGCTTATACTGCCCAGAATTGTCAACTACTTAAACAATACAATTAAAATCAAATTGTAGGCAACAAAGTTATACACTACATGCTAAACTTAGATAGTCAACTTTGGTATGGCTCTAAAATCGCATTCCAAAACTCAATCATGCCAGTTTGTATAATAATCATATTATTGTTTCTGTGTTACAGTTTGCAAGAAGAACTTCCCTCTAGGTCTCTATTCTAGATATCATTGAGTGTTGATAAGTATGGGGTCGAATTTCTGTATTCAACAATGGTAGTGATACTGTTGTTCAACAACAAAACTAAACAAAATTAAGACAGTTTTATATAATTATGATAAAGTTCAAATATTGGTAAATCCCCCCTATATGGGGAGGCATATGTCCAGCATTGGAAATTCTATGGCTGCGATGAATAAAAAAAAATTAGAACTTTTTATTAAAATTGTACTTAGTTTGACATATGGAGAGAGTTAGGAGAAATTTTCAACATTTTATATTGACAAATAAATGAATACTTTAGTATATGTGTGGGAAATATAAAATTTCAGCTCAAAACCACGATAATTGTATCGCTTGAAAATTGTTTTATTTACTACTGAGACATCTCCTTGGAACTCAAAACAGTACTTACCTTATTTAATCTTTTAAAAGTTTCTGCACATTGACACAAACCATTAATTTATGAACATTCATTACTTCAAAAGACCTGTAATACAAACTGTGCCCATGCTTTATCCTACTAATATTATAAATGCGAAAGTTTGTGTGTATGTTAGTTACTTCTTCACGCTCAAACGGCTACACCTATTTTGTTGAAATTTGGTATGGAGATAGTGTACACCCTGGATTTTGTCCTGAAAAAAGTATAGTTCCTGTGGGATAACTGAGGTAGTGGGAAAACCATAATCCACGCTGGTGAAACCGCGGGGCGCAACTAGTATTATATAGAATTTATGTAATCTCACAATTTTTTCACTACTGGTTGATATTTAACTAGTTAGTTGCATAATAGATTCGGATTATTAATTTTATTCATTAATTATATCTTCTGGATTCTGTATTAATATTTTTTTTTCATCAATTTATATTATGACCAACCTGACCTGCAACATTGCTTTAGTAACTGAGATGTACTTAGATTACAAATCATAAATAATAATGCCCCATGATTACTTATCACTGTGTGAGGCCGCTGGGCCACTTCCAACCAGTCCTTGTGGAAATCAATGGGGGAGGCATATGTCCAGCTGTGGATGTTCTATAGCTAAGATGATGATGATGACATATTAACAATAAATAAAAATAAACACAGTGTAATAACACTCCAGAAAAAAGATGTCTATTATTCAATAATGAGTACTGTCTAATTATAAAAATTATAATTGTGAAGTTGTGGGACTGGGCCCAGTTGAAACAAATATTATGAACATTTTTGGCTACCAGTGGGATTTGAAAGAGTGCAGTGTTCTAGAATGTATCATTAGAAATATTTGATTAAGTTAAGATTTATTAGCATGTATATTATCCCTCTATAAACCAATACACTGCATCACATAATAATAACTGGCATAATAAAAAGGCACTGTGGATCACCCTTAATTATTTTAAAAACTTTCTTTCTAACTCTAAATAAAGTCTTCTGGCATTGCCCTCGGTTTTGTGAAAGTATAGAGTTTATTGACCTGTTAGGAGGTAGGTACTTTAGCCTAGTTGAAACATTCCTTGACATCTAGTTCTTGCATAACACCTATCTAGCTATTTATAATCTAAAACATTTAATTAGAATGTACCTAATACTTGTTTGCCCTAACTTCATGGATAGAGGAGGATCATATTTGTTGCTTCAAGTCTGTAATTAACAGAATATATAAAATAATGAGTATTTTTTTCTTAATTGTATATTTGAATTTGGTCCTATAGATAGATATTTCATTGGATTTCAGTTCCAGTTTGGATATTATCCATTCAATAATTTATTTTCTAGTGTGTTTCTAACCGTTTGTTAATTCCGGATAATCCCGAAACAGGTAGATAGACTTAAAGTTAGAAATGTGACAAAAGCATATTTAAATATTGTTTGATTGTGGTGCACTCTTATCATCAAACAAATTTTTTAGTGCTAACTATCCTAAACTTCATTAAAGATTTCATTTGTAGGTAATTAGATATTAAAGAAAGAAAGCACCCTTTAGTTCATCCATTTTTGTATTATTATTATTATCTACTTTCTTATAATTTCTGACCTTGATTAATTGCATAATTTTATCAGACGTAACTAACTGGGGTTAGAACATCCTCTTTTTGGACCTTAGATTTGATTAAAGAAATTTTTTGAAGCTGTGATAGCCCCGAGTTGTGAATGTTGGCTGTCATTTGCTTTGAGCTTTGATGAAGGTAACATTAGTGGTATTGTGCATTCCAATAACAGCCTGGCTAGCTACCATCCTCAAGTTTGTATAACTGTCACAAAACATTCTGTGTGTTCTGACAGCTGTCCTTGACTTGTGAATAGTAGTGACTGAATGGGTGCTGTTTTGGTTGGAGTGGTTAATTATGCAGGTAAAATTAACTTATTACCCTATAATCAGACTTGAACTTTCAAATACAACATTGCTATCACATTATCAACCTTCTATTATAGCCCGCCAGCTTAGCTGCTAATGCTCAAGCTTGAAACCTCTGTCCAAGCACATATTTACCTGTCCTTAAGCGCCAATCAAAATTCTAGCTAGCAACTATTTTAGCCTAATTTTACCTTCAACCACGACGATACTGACCCTTCAATTGAGAAAGTAGTTGAACGCTTGACGTATCAATAATATAATAAAATTGTAATACTAGAAGTATTAGAAGAATACGACTTTCGTTCACATCATTTTGAAAGGTAAATAGATTTTTAAGGAGTCAAAGGCGAATGTTACCTCGTACATTTGTTGGCTAGCGAATTTTACAACCAGTCCCGCCATAAACGAAAAATATCTCTGTGACTTCTAGCGTAACTGATACAAAATTTATCGTAACTACTACCAACCTGAAGGTTCTTTTGAAGGCCGAGGGAAATTGCAACCCTGACGTCGCGGTGAGGCAGACGCTTGCTTAAGTACTTTCGAACAATGCACTGACTGGCCCTTCGAGCTTCTGACCCCACAATTGGATGTGAATTATTTATTACAATTTCTATTCTTCAGAACTTCTATTTAAAATTTGCAATGCTCTTGTTTGTATTGTTACACAATAGCCCGATTAGTTCATTGACCTAAGTGAGTCTTTTACTTTATTGCGCTGTTAAACTTACGTTAACGTAATAATCACGAAACTGGTAGTTATGACCGCAGAATGCCAAGAAGGGACTCATTCAGCCTTATGTTTTACTCAGAGTGGTCTGTTACAGATGAATCGATGTTAAAACAATTTAATTAAACCATAACACAATAAAATTTCACGTAAAATGTAAGTAGCCAAGACTATATTTTCATAAACATTACATGCTATGTTAAGGCGAGGTATTCCCGACAGTCAAAGTAAAAAGCGCGCCAACTTGTCTGTATAAAATAAGCTAGGAATGTATGGGAGAGTATTGTGGGATAACACAATAAAATTTCACGTCAGATGTAAGTAGCCAAGCATAAGACTATATTTTCATAAACATTACATGTTATGTTAAGGCGAGGTTTTCCCGACAGTCAAAGTAAAAAGCGCGCCAACTTGTCTGTATAAAATAAGCTAGGAATGTATGGGAGACAGCAGAGCGATCAAGCATAGGTCCGACCGTAACAGTGGTCACGGTCAGAATGAGCGGGTAGAAAGCGGCAGGGAATTTTACAAAATAATCCGTATCATATCATGGATTTTGCAATTAAAATCCTGACCGTTTTTTACTATACCTACTTACTACTAGGTACCTAAAACTTAGTCTGTTACTAAGTTTATTAATATTTTTATTATTTTAAACATCTTTTTCAATATATTAACAACATGTTTGGAATGTATAAACCTATCGAGATAATTATACTTAATCGTATTTTAACTCCTGAAAACTTATTTATACTGAACCAAAGATACTCACACTGAAAAAATTAAAGCTCAGTCTATTGCGCCTGTTTTTTTTTAAAGTTACGATTTGTATATATGTACAGCATGTCAAATAAAATATTACGGCATCCTAAATTCTTAATATATATAACTGCACCTCGCGATTTCAAACGCTAGCACGATGATGATCCCGTTATCCCTCCAGGGCTTGAATTATAATTTCTAAAAATGTTTAACCCTTGTTTACCCTTTAGGGGCTGAATTTACAAAAATCCTTTTTTTAGCAAGCGCCTAAAAATTATAATTATCTATGTCCAAAATTTCAACTAAGTTTGTTCAGTGGTTTGAGTTGGACTAACTTGCGATTATTAGGGGTATTTATGTGAAGTGTGCTTTTACAAAAATCAGTAAGTAATAGCAACCTCGAATAAATACATAAATTATGTCATTTATTAGAAAATAACTTGTTTCGAACTTATTACTTGCACATAGCTACTATATATTATACAAATTAATCGTCGAAATGTACGTATGTACAGGCATAACTTCTGATAATGTTTCTATGCATAGGCAGTTTATAACTAGAAGACCCAAGAACGGGATTTAAATCCAACAGTAACGGGTTCAACAGGATATAGTTTACTATTTACCCTGACGAAGTCGAGGTGGGCAGTTAGTTTAGTTATAATCTTAAAAAAAAACAAAAAACATTTTACTTACAATGATTTAAACATTTGATAGTGTATATCATATTGGCAACAAAGTGTTCATTCTATGACCCCTAAACCAGGCGAACCCTGTATCCTAGGCCGGAAAAATATTATATATGAGTAGGAGTCACAGGATGAACAAGGCACTTCCCTATGGTAAGCGCGTGGATCTAACCATAGGGACGCTACCGCCCTGCACAATATGACAGCCCTTAAAGATTGCACTGCCATTTGAGACACCAGTTTTCACTTTTCCAATCTCGTTTAACCATTGTCACTCGTTAAACCAGGAGACAGAGAACTACGGCGATATTTAGTAATTGGGTGACACAAGAAGACTAGGAAACCATTGCTGGTTACATGCAGTTATACTCCTCGTCACACATGATTGACCCCTACCATGTTTGTTTAACAAACATAGTGCAATTGAAATTGTATTGAATTAGAACGAAACAAAGTAACAATTTGTACAGTGTCTTCACTGATTCGGTATTCTGCTTCTGCCGGTCGACGCGTCCGAGACAAACACATCGGCTTTTTATCCCATTATTTATTTAACAAGCACTAAAACTAGTGTAAAGTGTTTGAACTCGTAACTGTTATGAATGAGTCAAGGTGCGGCTAAAAGTAAATAATAGTAAAATAACTTATGGTTATACAACGAGTGTCACAACCTCCACTGTGGTCACGACGCGCAAACATAGGTCTGTTTCCTTACTTAGATATCTTCTTTGTTCATTCATTGTTCATGTCTCCTTTTACTATCATATTATGATGTGAACGTGAAGGAACCAAGAGGCATGTCAGGATCACGGTAAGTGATAGTCCGTGATCTCTACCAACACCTTCAGGAAACTGGCGTGACGTTTTTTATGGTTGACCTATAATTACATCGAATAACATAAACTCTATGTAGAGCATCTACATGCCCAGTATTATGAAGCGATAATAGCTTAGCCTAAAGTAAGATCGTATTTGAAGTCACCGAAGCCTCATTTTCGAGATGGCAATCGCCTTCTCGAAAATGCTTCCTATGAAGGTATCTCTTGCATCCCGCTTGTTATACTTGAGATATAATGTATGGCAAACTCATACAACTTCTCCTCCACTCTGCGAACAATAGATTTCGTGGAAATCATATGGGCATTATATGTTTGTTTTTTTATTCACTACCTACGCCCTGAAGCTTATCCTAATTATTATATTACATTGATTTCAAAAGGATACTTTCTGAGACTTTTTACACACAAGGATATTTAAAAATAATCAGCTTATATTTTAGAACATTAGTAAAATTTTCTAGACGCTGAGAAATACAGATTCAGCTTGACTTGCTATTGTCTTTGTTCCGTATGCCCATACCAACTATATTAAATATAATGCCATGGAACATTTTCAGTATTTTCTTTAAAATAGAGAGAAAGACAACCTATTTTAATAAAAATAATATGGGACTAATCTGATAAAATAATTGTACCTATATTCTTGCAAATACAAAAATAAACAAAATGACAGCTATATGTTTCCTTCCCATTTTCCAAGTCGTATTCTTTTTTAACTATCGCATAGGTGAACGTTTTCCTACAATGATTGTTTGTCGCTGCCTAAAAGTTAATTATGTTCAATAAAATTAAAAGATAAAACGAAACAACAGACAATTATCATACTCGCCAAAGCAAACCTGTCTATTGTTCTGAACCAATGAGCATTTAACCATCAAATTATGCACACATTTAATGCCGCGTGGAATCTGGCTAAAGATTGAATTCAATCATTCTACGCCTTGCCGTGATGACGTGTCGGGGCTAAATTTACCATACACTTACTTATTGACACGTTCCAAAAATACACTTCTTGGCAAAACTGAACGGGCGTTAACATCGCTATCAGCAGCATAATGCCCCAACTTACACACATTCATCTACACTCGCTAGGTATTCGTATAGATGTGTCCGTCACGCGCACATTGATGTAAACCAGTACACGTACTTACTGTGGGCTAATCTGCGGTACGGCGTCTGTACAACCATGGCGGCGACGGCGGCGGCGGCGGCGGCGGATGGGCCTATTGGCGGTGCTCTCATAAATGCCAGGTAGCGTCACTCACGTGTATAGTTTGGCTTTTGTACATCGAGTGCGACAGATAATATCAATTAAAGACTAAAAAAAATTGAGCACCATTATTTATTGGTTTTGTTTGATACATGTTGTATTTAATAGTAAATGAATCATCGCAATACTATGATTATTATACGTAAAGTAGAATTAGTTTATACTGACCACTTGTTGTTACGTTCTCTAATATTAACTGTTATGTAATCCGTATCAGCTGGCGGTTAGATGATTTAGCATTTTATGTAATTGAGTTTATTAGTTTACAATATCTATTTCTTTTTCTCTTATTCGGTTCTGATAAAAAGAAAATAAGTGAATAAAAAATACAAATCAAAGAATGAGTTGTATTTTTAACCGACTTCAAAAAAGGAGGAGGTTCTCAAATCCACCCGTATGGTTTTTTTTCTTTTTGACTTCAACACTCAAAAGTATGAAATGGCCATTTTTTGGCCAAATTTATTTTTCACTCTTTTTAGTGACCTTTGTTACTCATATATGGGATCAATTGTCATTGTAGTGTAGGTATGGTCACCGATGTCTTTACCCGCTACTATAATATCGTCTAGGTATAAGCACGCACTTTTCAGTTATATCATTTTTTATATGTAATTGGGAGCACAAGGGAAACACTTAGCTTTAAAAGAATCATCAAAATCGATTCACCCAGTCGAAAGTTATGCGGTAAGAAACATAACATTAAAAAAACATAGGCGTCTAATTCAGAACCTCCTCCTTTTTTGAAGTCGGTTAAAAATATCAGATCCTATCACAACAATAAGGAATTTGTTATCTAGTTGCGTTCTAAATCACTATGTACACTAAATATTAATGAATATTATAAGTAACCGAATACTGTGACTGAAACATACATACTATAAATAAGCTATTATATACTATAATAATAATTTTGTTGCAATCATACTTGTAACGACGGTTTAGAGGTTCCGTCCAGGAATGTCATGTGGTGAAAACATATCGTACAATAGAGTGTTGAACATGAGTGTGCATGGAAATGTAGAGGTAGAGGAAAGCCGATGAAGGTTTCGATGGACTGCCGGGGAGGGATGGAGAGCGCTAACGCGATCCCATCTCTCCCCGATAGGCTTCGTCTGCTCACCTGGGTGGGTTAGTTTAGTCGGTAGGGGACCCTGGACTTGCCCGGGGTTGATCCTCATCCCGAGAAGAAAAGTGCTAGAACGGAGTGGAAGAGGTGGAGAGTCAAAACGTAACAAAGCCACCTAGCATGGGGGCAACTGAAAAGAATTTATCTGATCCGCAAATCAGCTGATATGTTACAGTTAGGATCGGCTTTATTAAAGAGATTGGTCGACAATTAGGGTCCCGGATGGATGGTGGATTTTACTCCGGTTTTGTGTCGTATCTGGTGAAAAGAGACTGGTCACAGCAATTCAGAGGAAATGCTGCGTTTCCGGATCATTTGCTCCACTAGCGATTCGGGACGGGTTATTCAGTTACAATTGTTTTAGAATTGTATTCATTTTTATAATTCCAAGGTCACTTACACAAGAGCGATCAATAAACCGTTATTTTATGGAATTAGTTGTTAATATTTCGCCACTGCTGACATGTTATCATAGAGCGTGCAACAATCTGAATTATAGAGTTTATTTCGAAGAAAAAACACGAGTAACGTCATGTTTTTTTCTAACGTTAACTGTAACACCGTCCTTCACAATACAGTATACTCGCGTTACGCCAAATGTATGAATTCTGTTATTATGCAAATTACTAACAAAACATTTCCTCGTAGTAAATCTTAAATGAGCCAGGTTACTTTGAGATTGTACAGTTGATGTATTTATTTATCTATTTCTTTAATATCTTATATCGGATTCTTCAAACAGAGAAGTCACAGATTTTTGGCTCAACGTATCGTAATGCCTCTAGTTTTACAGTTATCTTCAAGTGACGGTGATCATTTAGTTATTTATTTACCTCGACTTTTTGACCAAGTTGCATTGGCCGTGGTCACGAGAAGACTGCCAGTTTCTCCAACTACCCACTCTTGATCTTGTTAGACTGTAGGGCTGTCACAGTCCTGCAAAATCACAGGGTTGCCACGACACACAACACTGACAGTATCTTCAGTTTTCTCAGGGTGATAACCGCCGCGACTCGAACATCTATAAATAAGTTGGAGAGATTCAAAGTTGCCTAATCATTAAAAAATCTTCATAATTAAACCTTTTAGAACTTCAACAGCCGACGAGTTCACCACCATCTACGTGCAATTCAGAAGAGTCAAGCAGTGCAAGCATGGAGCGTCGACTCAATACAATTCAATACAGTCAGTAAGCGCTTGTGCAGAGGTGGCGTTCACGCAAATCGTGCGGCACCCGCGCGGTTCTATTACAATGGAGATCTCCAAACCGCGCGGATATCGCCGTGTCTGAACATGCACTTATTGTTGAATTTTATCGAGTCTACGATCCATACTCGCACTGCAGCATCGACATAGAGATTAATCGTCCAAAACTAACTCGGTTGTTACCCATTTCGAAATGAAAGGTTCGAAGCGTGTCATTATGCGCGCGAGTTGTTTAGTTACGTTGTATGGTGTAACGGTAAATAGTGGCACTTAAATTAGGTACCTATTATGTCGACGTGCCACAGTATCATCAGTGTTCCGCAAACTTGCACACATAACAAATCAAGGACACCATAGAAATAAAATATTTATTTAGCCTATCCGCTGCCAAAAACAACATATTTTGTGGAGAAGTTTTGTATAAGAAATGTTTTTCTCACTTTCTGACAGATTCGTGATATCATTTCGACCATATCGTCACTGACCATCAAGTGAGATAGTGGTCAAACGCAAGATACAGTATTAAAAAAACATTAAATTAAACATGTGGGGGCTCTAGTACAATATTTCATAATGCAAGACTTTATCATCAATGCGCCTATCGCTATGTAGGCAATGGAAAATTTAAAAGGAAGGATGTATGGTGGCATGCCTAAAAACATTTTGTGACTTTCATAGCAGCCCTGTTTATGCATTTAGAGGTATATGTAGGTACTTTATATCCATGTAGCTATTATCTATATAGTTTTCTCTCGAAACTTGCCCAATTTCAGAGTGTGTGCCAACACTTGGTGTACCAGACAGTAACACTATACCCTATGACATGGACACACACAATCTCACATTACATCTATATCCAAGACACGAGAACAGACATTTATGCTCGTCACAGAAATGTTGCCCCCGGCGGGGATTCGACCCCGGGGTAGCGGTTTTTAAGTCAGTGTCACTGATCACTGAGCCACGACGTCCGTCAGTCACTGCAGTATAGTATACTGATGGTGGATAATTTTAAGTATCACCGGTGGAGACGCCGGAATGTTCCGCACCAGCTGCTACCGTTCACACCTAGCCGCGAATGGTGCAGAGTTATTGACCAAAACGGGGAATGAGCATGCTCTTTGTCTAATTTGTTATAACACGATTACGCTGGCCTTTTCCAACTTTATTTTGGTTCACGTTACGATTGCGTAACTTTTGTACATCGTGCATATTTCTCGATTGTGAAACGTTCGTCTATTATTCGCGATCAGTATTTATGTATTGCTTAAGTCTTGGAATTCTAATTGTATCGATTATGCATATAATTCCAAAACTCTTAGCAACGCGTTTTATGTGTGGTCTAAACTCGTTCACGCGCCGTGGTGGTACCGGCTTAGAATTGTACTCCCCCATTTCTTCCCGCGGGTGCCGTAAGATTCGGCTAAGGGATCACGTGCAAGGAGGATGGGCAGCAGCGCCTTCTGAGGGTCACAAAATATACTGCGCTCGACCACCCGCCTGCCAAGCGTGGCGAGTATTGGCAATAACCGTCGTCTTATGACTGACATGATGATGAAACTCATTCACAGTCTTAATATAAAAATTACATTGTCATAAATAAGTCACGCTAGGAGTAGTCAAATGTTTCAAGAATTATTAAAATCCAAGTTTCGGTGATAGAAACAAAAGATTTCTAGAAAACTATTATTGAAAATGTACCATCGGATTAAGTCAAGCCCAATCCGGTGAAATATAGATAGTTTTACTACTAGTACTACTAGTGGAATAGAAAAGCTATCTCAATTTTTACTAGCTGTGCCCCGCAATGTACTACGGAAGACTACTGTCATCCCACGGGGACTATATTTTGTCTCGGATAAAAAGTAGCAGTTTAAATACATAGTCATAGTACCTATATGCTATTCCACTTTATATATACAGTGGTCAAACGCAAGCTTATAATCTTTAAAAAAAAAATATCATAATATACCTCATTTAATTCAAATATGGTAGCTGTTCTGGCCTGATTAAGTATCTAAGCAACTTCTAAAGAACCATCGTCACAAAATTACGCGTTTATAATATTTAATGGGATTATGAATTAAGAAAAAAAAAAACCTTTTGTAGTTTATTTAGGTCTGAGTCGAATTTAGCTCCAAGCGACTATATATCACATTTTAGTATATTGCTTTCTCTCTCTCTGATAAAGTGAGTGAGTTTAGGTGGAAAACCGTAACAGACAGACAGAGTAACTTTGACCCTTATATTAATTTAGAAGCTTAAATTCGGAAATAAGTCGCCTCACCAATTGTATGACCTCTTTGTATGGCTAATTAATTACAAACGTTTCCGCGGATAACAAGTTTTGTTAATAACGATACCTGTACTGCCTTGAATTTTAGTACTTTAAAACGTTTGTATTTCAGTTCATTTGTTGAATAATTATTTTATATTTCTATATGCAATCCAAAATTCTAGTCTACAATTTCAATCCCGGTCGAGGCAAAGAATTTTACTGTCGGTTGAGTATACGTGAGTGTACCCTTTAAACTGCCCAAATAGCTATTAACATTACTATCGGGATATTTTCTGCTGTTAGTGTTGCAATTACAATGATTATTACTATATTATTTAGGCAGTACTTATGTAATTTAGACGTAAAAGTCCTGGATCCCATGCTACAGGTTACGAGCCTAGTTTGGGACCCAAATTAACAATTTACTATAGTATCCAATATGCCTTATTTACCTAAATAAAAGAATTTTGAATTGAATATTGAATTTACTTATGTAGTTTATTCGTTTTATTTACTCGACACCGATATACTCATAAAGACCATAACTTCAGTTTACTCGTGACCGTGGCGTAGCAACTGCTGAAATATCGAGCAAATTAAACAAATAAAATACACGCTAAATATCCCGCCAATAATGTTAATTTTTGTATTGATTGTAATTGTACTGACCATGTCAGGTTAAATACTTTAACAAAATAACTGATTTTCCTGTATTTTATTAACAAAGAACAACAGGGAAACCGTTCTCTTTTTTACAATATTGTGAAGAAAATGCCATGCACACAATCGTCTTGACTCATGTCTCCATCTAATAGATTCTTTATAAAAAGTAATGCAAATTTAGAGCCACTTTTTTTATTAAAGAAATGTCAAATTGATAATTTCAATATTAGCTCTTGCCTTCGGCTTCGCTTGCTTAAATATATTTTATTTGTGATTGTCCCCTTTCAAGTTCTATTTCCGCAAAAATGGCATATGATCGTATCGAGATTCATCAAAATCGGTGTGGCTATTATTTCGCTTCAATACAACCCACTTTAATGAACCTGTTTAGGTTCATGAAACTGTCACATTTGTTAGATTTAGGATGGCATGCGATGGACTATTATATATGGTTGCTAGATACAAAAAAAACATTTTTTTATGTGGTGTCCATATCTGATGCGACGATACTTGTTATAATTAATTTATCTTACTTTTGAAAAGGTGTTTGACAAAATGAAAGATTTAAATTGGTATCCCTATATCGCCAACATACATAGAGTCAACTTGTATGTGTCCAATATTAAAGAGCCTGTTTTCCATCGATTCTGACCAAATTTGTTTGTCGACAGACTGCGTCTATTTCGAGACGTCGTCGACGTCTCCGTACCAGATCCGGCGGATAGAGGAGCTGAACAAAACGTCGTCAGGCAATGTGGAAGCAAAAGTCATGTGCTTCTACAGGCGGCGGGACCTACCCAATCCTCTTATACAGTTAGCTGATAAGCATCAAAGTAAGTACTGTTACACATGATTAAGTTTATTGCCTCTCGCTTTTACCTCTTAAGAATTATATGGTATATCTTGACTCCAGAGTAAGGGCTGTTCGGACCTAGACTCAATCTCAATCTTATCATTTGGAATATCTAACTCCAGTGAGGAAGTTCTAAGGTAGGGCCGAGTCAAGAGTACTCTAAACTATTCTTGTATGGTCTGATGAGCTTGGATGAAGCGAAGAAAGTGTGTCGTAATCGTATCAACTGGAAGGCTGTCTACGGGATAAAGGCGTGAATATACTTATGTATGTATGTAATCACAGATTAAGATCACGTATGGAATACCTACGTACATTGACGAATAAATACTATTATAACAAAACAGCATGATTTAGTCATTAATTTGTCTTATGAACTGGGAAATATTTTTTATGAATCTTCAACGCCTCAAACTACTAGTTATAATATATATTAAGACAACATGCCCGGCTCCAAAGGGATGATTTTGTCAAATTTAGTAATTTGCTAATCATTCATTATGCTTCGATCTTGATACCATCCCAGATGCATAGACATAGCGCGTCATTTTCCGTTGTCTGTCTCTCAGTGTAACATGTAACAAAAAAATATTCAAAAACAGTCGTCTGCTGACGTTTGTTATACAAGATATAATAGACATCTAGACAAAATATATAGACTTAATAGTAATAGGACATTGTTTCGCTATCGATTTTTACAATACACCCGTCGGTCACGCACATTTAGAGTCGAAGACATTGCTTACGTAGTTATTCGTATTTGTTAGTTAATGTTACGGGCATCCTTGTATAATAACCCTTAGGCGTCCGTTTCCAAGAAATATATCAAACTATCTGTGCCCCGCGAAGTTCACCCGCTTGGATTACGGTTTTGCCGCTACCTCAATTATCCCACGGGAACCGAACTTTTTGTGGGAAAATCTCAAAATCCTTTTTTAGGGGATGCCTACGTCATAGTAGCTTTATGCATGCAAAGTCTCAGCCCGATCGGTTTAAAATTGACAAAGTTTCATACAAACTTTCATCCCCTATTTTATCCCCTTGGGGGTAGAATTAATCAAAATCCTTTCTTAGCGGATGCCTACGTCATAACATCTACCTGCATGCCAAATTTCAGCCCGATGCGTCCAGTGGTTTGGGCTGTGCGTTGATAGATCACTATGTCAGTCAGTCAGTCACCTTTGAGTTATATATATGTATTTAGAAGATAGAAGAAGCGCTGGCAAGCATACGATTGACCCATGATTCTACAATAATTTCAACATCTCGCCGTTACATGCAAATAGTCCGTGTTTGGTAGTTTTCTATAAATAGCTTTAGATATAATTGTACATCTGTTGTCAGAATCACACAGCGGGTGTGACGACGCGACGCTATACCTCCGGTCTGTATAGATTTCTTTAGCTTAGTCAAAACTAGCGGCCCGCTTCGCACGGGTATAAAAAATATAGCCTATGTCATTAATGGATGTTACATATAAACTAACTATATTGACATATAAACCTTCTTCTTCAATCACTCGTATAGTACTGTGTTTCCGAGACCCTGGGTTCGAATCCCGGCAGGGGCAAAAATTTGTGCGATGAGTGTAGATGTTTGTCCCGAGTCTTGGATGTTTGTGTGCTGTGATTGTGTGTGTCCATGCCTCCCGTGATACAGGGAATCCTAGTGCGGGGGGTCTGAGTGTGATCAAAAAAAATAAAATAGAGTCTTGGCCAAGCGTTTTGTGTATGCGTCTGGTGTCCAATGTGGCAATGTCGTCAGCTTTCTCGGGACCTTTCCTTCCATGGTTGGACGTTTAGATTAATTAAGTTTCAGTGTTAATTATTTTTAGTTTTTAGTTGTAATATATACTTAAGATTTTAGTCTAGTGTTGGCTGTCAAACTGACGGACGCTGGTTCGATCCCTACGAATGGGCTTGAGCTCCCGGTGAAGGTAACACCGTTATCAAATTCCCATTATGATGGTATACCCTACCATTCGAGTACCCGCTTGGCTAGCTACCACGCTCAAGTTTGAAACACTGATTCACCAAACACAGTGTGTTCAGCAGCAGTCCTTGAGAGCCAGTGACCATTCTAGCGTGATAACGTCTTCGACCACATCGTCACTGATCATCAAGTGTATGTATATCATGTAAGTGTAGTGGTCAAACGCTAGATCTATGCAGTATAATAAAACAGCTAGTGGGATTTTCAACAGAGTGCTTCCGTGGCACGTAAAGCCATCGCTCCCGGTTGTTGTCTTAGGATGACAGTCGTTAGGCCATGTTGGAGGCTCTTGGGTGGCTAGACCGTCCCTCAAGCCGCATTGGCCAGCTTGGTGAATCGTGTAGCCAACACTCCTCTCTGAACAAATGAATTTACATCCTACTATTAATTTTTCACTTTATATCATTTTCAAAGGCTTCAGCCCTGGTCTATAATGTAAGAAATTAATTTCATCTCAACATACCACTAGGAGTCATCTCCTAGAACTGATTTGCAGTCCAAAGTCGCAGCTATAAAGTTGTTAAGCTATTACCACCGTAGATTTTAATGGTACCGACACTGCGGTAACTCCAAGTTTACGAGGACAATGATCAAGCTCGTAAAGTTATTTGAAATTTTGGAAAATCGATGAGTTGTGCCGCCCAAGGAGATTTAGAAAAAGCCAAAGTTCTCACGGTCCTTGTGCTCTTGTGTCATACGAGGCACCGACGACTTTGGACTATTATTAGTCATGTGTAATAAACTTGAAAAAATACCACTTAGGAGAACGGTTCATGCAGGTTAATTCTGATGGAACAGATTTTAAATTTGATTTAATGTGCTAATTAATAAATGAAAATAATATTTCCGACTGACCATATTTGGCTTTAACATTTACGCGGTGATGACAAATGCGCTTGAACTGTTTCTTACACCATAATAAACTAAATTAAAAGTCTAAAGTTGTGACAATCTGTAAAGTACACTTCGTAATATTTGAAATCAACACGCATCAGGATTTGTCTTGCCATTTCATCATCATCAAGGTCATCACCTTGCAGGGGTGAAACGGCAAGCTACCTCTTAAAACCTGCACGACCTTCTCGAAGCAAACGCAACATACGACAAATAATTTAAAAATGATAGTGATATAGAATATAGAATTTGGATACTGTGAGGTCGGCGGTGGCAGATCACGCCCAAATCCCAGGTGCGAGACACTTCTTACGCTTCGATAAGACAGCCGTTCTAGCGCGGGAAAGGTTTTATGTACCGCGTAAAGTTCGAGAGGCGATCGAAATCAGACGTCACCCTAATTTCAACCGGGATAATGGGTGGCATATTCCGCCGGCCTGGATACCAGTCTTAAATATAGGCGATACATCCGGGCTATGGAAACATGAGGACGACACGACAAGCATGGTGTGTAAACCGGCCTCCTACCATCATCATCACCAAAGTGACAGTGACAATGAGACTTTCAGTGACAATGACTCAAGTGACAGTGCGCACTGGGACAATTTGACTGATGCAGCGCAGCCGTCTCAACGCCAGTTACGTGCTGAGGCTCGCGCTCGCCGCCTGGCACGATCATAACTCCCAGATGAAGAACTGCAAATAAGTTCGAAACTGGTCGGAGAGTAATTTTCCAGTGTTTACCACGTGAGTCCTAGTCGGTTTGTTACATTACAATAGTGATATAGGTTTCTTTATTCCCATTTACATATTATAAACGCGAAAGTTTCTAAGGATGTATGGATGATTCTTCATCCAATCACGCTAGAACGGCTAAGCGGACACTTAATAAAATTGGGATACGTAGCGTAGATAAATAACAAACTGGAATAACATATATGGGCTAGATTAGTATACCTGAGAAAAATACGTAATAAAACTGACTAATAAAATTTAATTTGTTACTATTATTATTTATCTCAAATGACTGAAGATACGCGCTTAATTTATAAATATTCAAATATTAACTGTTAATCATATTAACTCAGTATAGAAGTCATAATGCAGTTTATAGAAATTTTCCTCTTAGTTCAAACAAAACTAATTCCATGCGGTCGGAATTGCTAGCTTATTCCTTCGCGTATTCCTATCTTTGTACTTGTCTGGATTACTATTTATATCTTTGGACAAATGCAATTGAACCCCTCATGCCAGCGTCGTCTCTGTTGAATGTTGCGGAGTGAACTTACTCAAATGTAGTAAATACACCCTCCCCATATAATCCCACTGATACGAAATCTCTCCTCGCGACACAACTCGTACAATGGCACAAGAGCTACTATTGTTTATTCTGTGACACAGGCGACTTTAATCAATTCTAATTAAACCCGAAACGAAACATTCATCTCATCGACTTTCATTAGGCGACCCTCTACCTGACTGAACAGTGAACAGCGCTGTGTTATGGGCCTGCCTATAACTTTGCAAGCTCGCGCTCGCTACTTTATATTATTATCATCGAGCAAATCTATATATATAAAAATGAAACCCGTTTTCCGTTGTCACGACATAACATGAAAACGGCTTGACCGATTTAGATAAAATTTGGTATAAAGATACATGGGACTTTGGAGAAGGACATAGGCTACTTTTTGTCCTGGAAGAAGTATGGTTCCCGTGGGATAACTGAGTCAGCGGGAAAAACGTAGTGCACGCGGGTGAAACCGCGGGGCGCAGCTAGTAACCCATAGATATGCAGTAGGGCTTGCCGAGTAAATTCAGCCAATTTTCGCCAACGCATCTTCGCGCTCTGTTTATGTAGTTGATATTTTTAACGTGCTTTTAAATGGTCAGTACTGTTGCACCTTTGATTGGTCGACTTTAACACTTGTTAGGGCAAAGGACTAATTTTTACTTTGACTTTTGTTTCCCTTTATTATTTGCAAAGTGTACTCAAACCGATGCTCTTGTATGAAAGGTCTTATGAGCCTAAATGAAACGGAGGGAGTGTGTCGGGATTGTACTAATTGGAAGGCTGTGGTCTCTGCTTACCTCCACGGGAAAGAGAATGAGAGAGAAGAGCGTGATTATAATGTGTGTAGATCGCGTCAACGTTTCACCGTATTAGTAGAACTAGCAATGTACTGAAAACTCCACATATTTCTGAATAGGCACTGTCACCGGTAGAACTAAATAAAGCTGTAATTCTCCCATGTAAGTACTAACATAGATTTAAGAAAAATTTTATTAACAGAACTAAGGAAACATTCAGAAATAAATATTTTTTATTAAGGATTTGACAGACCTGTAAGTATTAGCCGTACTAATCGAGCTTCTAACCTAAAGAGAGGTATCTCTTTAGATTAGTTGCTCGACGATTAATACCGTATATATATACTAGTCTCGTCACTGCGTTCTATACTATATATATATACATATGTGCATCTGTCTTTACGTATTCATGCGGTGTCGACGCGACTACATCTCGTATGTTTTAAATTTTCGCTCGATTTACATTATATTTTGACGGCTGTTGGTGTTATTTGTCTCATTAAGTTGCCGGTCACCGCTTTAAGTGATGATCATTGAAAAACATACAGCCCCTGGCCGCATTACAAGTCAATAGATCACTGCCATTTCCTCAAAAAAACATCTTATAAACAGACTGCGTCCATGCGATGGTTGCAAGAATCGGATTTACCTCGTTTTCATTATTACAATGTGAAATTTGTCCTCAGTCCCTTTTCCCCCTCCTCTATATGTTTTGGTAGTGTTTGTAATTTACGTTTATTGTTCCGAACGCGTCGATAGATGCGCAGTAGAATCTAGAGAAAGATTCCGCTATCCCAGCGGATTTCTAATCCTTGTGACACGCCGACATGGACAACTACTCGAACCAGATTTTTTGGTAGGTTCTGTAATATGTGCTATGAAATATGAGCAGGCAGTTAATTTTATTGTCAAGCGACGGCTTATACTTACATTGAGCATAGTTATGTTAAATTAGTTTGTGAACGAATTGTACATTTTCTTGATATAAAATATTGTATATAATATTTATTTCTATTTTTTAATATCTTGTTTTTTCTTTGTCGTAGTGTTTTTTTACATTATACTCGGCGTCACAAAAATCTTTAAATTTCTACTTCAAACTTCTTTAATTATAATCTTAAATATAATCAATGGTAGGGTCTATAAGTAAGTATAACCTTGCAAAGAAAAATTTGCATAACAAAAAAATATTGAATTAGTTTTTTAGAAAAAATAATGTATTTTTATCGGGTAATAAAAAATATAGCGTTATTGTCAACAGCAAAAAAAATACGTTTTATTACACCTTACAAAATTAAACAAAAACATTTTTTAAAACACCCTAAAACCTAGTGTTAGATCGTATGGAAGCAGTAGTTAAAGCCTGCTTTCCGTTTTACATCATTCCAGAGTTGCTCTATTGGGTACAGGTCTGGATGTTGTGCCAGCCACCGCATAACAGAGATCCCGATCTCTTGAAGGTAACCTACAGTTAGTGCCACTGCACTAATTGTAGGTTACCTTGGCCGCGGGGCTTGTCATACATTAATGTGAAAGCATCGCCGACAAAACCCACGTATCCGACCACATGCTCTTCTAGGATCTCCGTCACGTACCGGTGAGCAATCAGATACCCTTGACCACGAGCACTTCCAGTGCGGGAAACTCAGACAAGGCTGATTTTGGCATAGACTGAAATGCCGCCCCAGAACGTACAGGTGGGAACGTATGGGTTGGGGATAGACGCTGAGATAGCAACACGTTTGCTTGCGTGAAAACAGTGTTAAACAGTGTTTGGTATAGAATCCTCTTAGCAGATTCTTGAAGAGATCAGGTTATAGGTATACCCCCTGTGTTGCTGGCATCCATAAGCGACGGTGATCGCTTACAATCAGGCGGCCGATTGGTTTGCCATCTATTGCACAAAAATATACATGAACGGAAAAGTGAATAACAATGTTGTCTGTTCCACTATTATACGAAGATTCGCTTTCCGCTCAAGACCCACACTACTTTTTTAATAGCTTTATTCATTGTTAGCCATATTGTCTCTACTATAGATATAGAAGGTATCATATTTAGCATTGGGTCATGATGCCATTTATAAGCTTTTTTTATTTACTTCAAGACCACCAATCTGGAAATAGGTACATTATATACATACCTAACTTAATTACTTATAGCATAAAAATATCACACGGTTAAATATTTATTTATTTACCTTACAACTCTAGCTTGTAACGCTTAGGTCTGTCAGGTCTGTAACTGTAGAGGAGCGAGGTCATATTGGGCATATTTTGTATAAAGAGTACGGATCTCTAGAATATTCTTACCAAAAAGTGTTATAGCTACATTTAAACATTTCCTACAATTTTAAAGCATATTCTCGGTTGTAGTACCAAGGACAGGTCAAGAAATTAATCAGGGGTGTCATAAAGACGATGTTACGTAAACGCAGTCGGGAGCGCACCGCTAGTGAGAACGCGCCCCCAGCGGCGTGGTAATGACCCTGGACGCTGTGTGGTATGTAGCCGTAAGGTTTGTAACTGTCATAATTATTATCATTGTAAACTTTGGGAATAAAGATTATTCAAATAGCATTGAATATTTAGAATTATATCGTTTAACTAAAAGCAGAATAATTTTTCTGTGAAAATCATTAGAATATAATGATTTATTCGTTTTATAACTTAGACTGTTATAGGCATATCAAGTTTTTAAATACATAGTATATGTTAATTACGTCGCAGTGGAACACTTGTCGCTATCTTTCCATATCAACTAAACATCCTTTGCCTTGCCAATTTTCTAAGTTAATGAGCCTTAATAACGTTCTGTGAAATTAGAAGTAGATATGCAGTGCTGCTGATCTGAATCACCATGACTACATGCCGATTTCAATTTAACGGACGGAAAGAACATTTTATTGTCGTGGAAGGCCTGCTACTTACCTCAATGCGGCCGGTGGTCAGGGACTGGCGTCGACTGGGGCGAGTTTTTAGCCGATTACGGACGCCTGCGGTGCGGCTCACTCGGGATCACTGGGTCAGCTCCAGTTCAAGAGTAACATTGTTTTGTATACCTCCAGCACAGACACAATTATCACGCTTTGCTTTGTTTTTGCAATACCCTAGTTCAGAATCTTCCTAATCAGAAATTACATCTTAAAAGTTTGATTAAGGGTGGATTTTATGTGTTTATAAATTTGATATGATTTAAATGATTCCTTATTGTTTAGGCCCTCACATCGAACATAATGATCACATAAAATGATCTGTCGGTTTAAAACCATTAATTTTATATTCCCGTCTCACAAATTCTCTGTCTTTATTGGAGAGAGCAGGCCGGCGGCCACTTCTTCTGTGATCTAACAAACTTCCTTCCTTTCTTTGATTACTAAAGTATATATAATTAATTAAAATTACTAAAATTATTTGACAAAATGACAATTGTCGGTATTTTCTTTGTAGAAATTAATGTCATCCATTTTTAAATAAAGGTTAAATTGTCATGCACTTATAAGTTACCCATGACGTTTGAATACTTATCAATCAGGTTTACATTTCATTATTATGCATCTCTTACGTGTTATTTCTTTTTTCGTACGAACTTTGTAATTTTCGATGACTGTGAAACTTAATCAAACTGGTACACCAATTTCTTGGCCGACCGTACCTTGCCCAGCTTACATACCGAATTAGCGCGTGCGCATACTGTGACCTACCACGGATTGAATGTGTTAGCTGGGTCATCGTAAGGGAAAATAATGTTATCGATGCCCATTTTCAAAAGCGGTAAAACAACACTATTTATCACAAGAACACGAAATCTATGTATTCACGATGAACAAACAAAGCAAATGACAGAAAAGGTATAGAATACAGATTGCTGGTTGACTTCCGATTTTTATGTCGCAGAATAAAAGTGTAGACTTAATTTATATTTAAATGGGCCACGTTTAAATATAAATAACGTGGGTAACTATTAAAATGGTTGAACTTAACAATGGTTTTAAGTCGAAATCAATTTTCAAATGATAATTATTAGAACAGGGTATATAGTTGTTAGCAACACCGAATTGCAAGTGCGGTTATAATCAGAATGACTACTTCTAAAATCTACTTTGAATTTGTGTATCTTGATACAAAAATAAATAATTAAATAATACTCTTAAATATTAACTGATTGTATGACAAAATTGTTTTTTTTTTCGATCACCGTGTCCTTCAAATGGACGATGGCCCTAATTATGGTTAATCACATGAACTTGCTAAAATTCACTAAAATACTTCAAAATGAAATCGCTCGTATTTTATTTATGCTTTAATTCAAATCCGTATAACTCCTTACAACGCTATCTCTAATATTGGACAAGTTTTATTAAATTGCTAGCCAAATGCGGGTAGTTATACCCGGCACCAAATAACATGATGTTATTTCAATAAACCATAAAACGCTTTTATAACCATCCTACAACAGAAGCTATAATTTAACAAGAAGAAGAACCGTCTAATAAAATACTTTTTCTAGATCTACCTATTTTGTTATGGCCTGTGACCATAGAGTAGTACCATAGACCATAGACTGATACTACTCTATGGTGTACTGTCGTACTCTACACATAACCTAACGTTTGAGCGGGCGGAAAATCTTTTTTCCGCGCGCTATACTTCATAGCGGGCGTAAATGAGTTTTTCCGTCCGCTTTAAAACTCTCTAAGAGAAAATACCTACATTGCTCGCACTTATAGACGAACCCATCATTGTTCGTCGAATAGAAGATATGAAAAAATGTATAACTACTCGCTCATGTTGCAACGCCGCCGCAGGTGCTGAAGGGCTGATTTTTTTAAATATAAATTGGACCTAACTAGTTTTAGCCAATAACCGACGCGCGACGCTCGACCCAGGGTCAGCCCACCCTAGTTTTAGATTTTCATGTGTATACTGTTTACACATCTGCTCACTTTATCCTTCTCCAACAACAGTAAAACATACTTATCAACTTTCTTTCTGCGTTGTACGTTTCTCTCTCTGCGAATACTCAAAATCGATACATTATACCTCCCACCCGTGTTGATTCTTAGGTTAAAATAAGATTAGATCAAATATTCAACTCGGTCCATTTCCTACTTCCAACATAAACAAATTGATGAGTTGAGACTGTACCTGCATACCGAAATCTAAATACGAATCTCACATGGCAACACCGATCGGCGTCTGTGGGGTGGCATGGCGGTGTAAAGAGCCAGCTTCGGGACAAAGATCGTGTGTTAATTCGGACCGCGTAGTCCGTAGAGCAGGGGGCGCGGGGCGGCCCGGGCTTAGTAAACATAATCATGGCCTCCTCCCGCCGTACAATTCAGTAGCTAAATGGGAATGAAGAGTTGCTAGCCCCACCCTATCTCACACTCCGCACACTGTCTCCCCCTAGACGCCCACACGTCTTATCCCGCAAACATTTTGAAATACAATTTTGAGTCAATCGTCTACGTGACGCAAAAATATAGTCCACACACATCTAATTACAGTGTTTCCATAAACCTTCATGTTCGTTATATCGTTTTCAATTCGACCATTAATGTTTATGGGTTATAATCACACATCCTCAATTAAACGGCTCGTCATTCAACGCAGCCGTTCCTAGGCTGGAGCGCGTGCAGTTTTTTTTTACAATAAAAACGTAGAGACATCAATACTCCGTGACTTGTATTCTAAACTCCTTAATTGGATGCCTGCCCCGCACCCCACTGCTCACCCCCTCGTATCGACCGTGGCGCTCTCATCTCGCAGGTACACGCAACACTTATCCCGGTTTTAATTGTCGCCACGCGCCGATGACCGACCATGAGGGATAACGTCTAGCCTTACCAAGTATGATACGTGTACCGTATCGAAGAATTGAAAATCAATCCTAATTCTAAATATACGAGAGTTTCATGATTTGTGACCGTTCAATCATGTTTTAATTCTATCTCTAGATGTACTCCACAGTGAAGTTAACGCTTGGTAATAGATCTGCTACATAGCTTTGTACAATATAATACACCGTTACGCAGACTGCTCACCGCCATACAATATATTTAAATTAATGTCTACATAGCTACCTACTGTCTTAATTGTATGTACACGGTTTGGAATAAAAATAATTATAATATCCGTTGATAAGGAAAACCAGTATTTTGTTCGGTGATATGAATGTAGATTATGGTAGAGGTTTACACACAATACTTATTGAATTCATATTATGTACTTAACCAATATTTAACTACAAATTAGTTCGGGTGAGTATAGTTAACATATAACAGAACCACACGGTGGTGAAAAAATCAAGCGTCGTTCTAACATTATGGTTACGTTGCGCATCGTGACCAAGATCTAGTCTCAAGTATACATGGGGAATGATCAAGGATTCCCTTTGGATATGCTCTAACTCAAACCTTATTACCTTACAAGATAGGTACTATAAAACAGGTGGATAAAATCTATATATTGTGTGTAACAGCGTTTATGTTAAGCTTGACCATTTGCTTCTTCTTCTCAGCAATTGGTCATCCACTGCTGGACATATGCCTCCCCCATATAGGGGGGATTTGCCAATACTCGCCACGCTTGGCAGGCGGGTTGGCGAGCGCAGTATTATTTCCTGTCCCCAGAAGGCGCTGCTGCCCACCTTCTGGTATGTGATCCCTAAGCCGACTCTTACGGCACCCACGGGCAGAGATGGGGGAGTACTATTCTAGGCCGGTACCACCACGGCACCGGTACCATCATTTGCTATAAATATATAATTTAAATAATTTATTTCATCAACAAAATACGATTCACACTCATTCGCATACATGTTTACAAATTCTTAATTCTAACAATGAAAGGTTCACACAGTGATTACACTTCTCGCTATCAGATAATATAGACATTTTTGAGTATTTACAGCTTATTTTGTTGAAAGTCCTACATGTCTAATAAAGTTTAAAAAACCGGCCAAGTGCGAGTCGGATTCGCGCAGGAAGGTTTCCTCACCATTATCTATAAAAACGGCAAAACAATCAAGTTTGTTGTATGGGAGCACCCTTAAATATTTATTTTATTCTGTTTTTTCAGTATTTGTTGCTATAGCGGCAACAGAAATACATCATCTGTGAAGATTTCAACTGACTAACTATTACGGTTCATGAGATACAGGCTGCTTGACAAACGGAAAAATAGACAGACAGACGGACGGGCAGCGAGACCCTATTACTAGGGTCCCGTTTTGCCCCTTGGGTACGGAACCCTAAAAAATACCTTTGATACTAAACCTACAGTTCATGAAGGTTAATTTTGAATTACAAAATTTGACGACATTTGTACAAAATATTTCGAGCGACCATAGTTTTTCCTCTATCAGAAATTGTTGCGGTAACGACAAATGCGCTTGAACTGTATCTTACACCAGAAGAAAGGAAATTGAAGTCTTTGAAGCGTCATATGATAGCTCAGCGGGGGGAGCGTCGCCTGTCAAACTGACGGACACTGGTTCGATCCCAAACAACAGCTTGAGCTTCCGGTGAAGGTAACACCGTTATCAAATGCCTAGCATGGTGGTAGGGTACTTTCGAATACCCGCCTGGCTAGCTACCACCATCAAGTTTGAAAAACTGTCACCAAAACACATAGTGTGTTCAGGCAGCAGTTGAGAGAGAGTGAGCATTGGTCCAGATCTAGGGTGATGACAACTTCAACCACATCGTCACTGACCATCAAGTGAGATAGCGGTCAAACGCTATATCTATACAGTAGGTATATAAAAAAAGTCTAAAAACGTGATTAGTAATTTTTTTGGAAAAATTTTCTGTTTATTATATATCACTCATATAACTATGTAATATTTTAAATCAAGACGCTTCAGGATTTGTCTCGCCCTCTAGGTAGGCCTATAAACACAAGTGAGCCTCTGTGATGTCATTGGCACCTGTTAAGCCCTTAACAAACAGAAGGTCGTACGTCGCTGACTGTTTATGTCAATTCGAGGGTTGAAATGTCACGTTTGTCCTCAAAAAACAAAATATATAGACGAGCCGATATTACCTATCTAGCTTTTAGAAAGCCGTTGATGAATAATAACAACTTTCTACTGTGCAATGGATTGTGTAATATTATATGTAGTTGCATACACGTGACATTATCCGCAACCAAGGTTTTTCAAATAAAACTAAGAGTGTAATAATTGAAAATAACATGTTTATCTATTCTATTATAAAATACTTACTAACCCTTTATATTATGTTCTCTTCTTGATTAAGGTTATTCGGCGTGTCGTATTAATTAATTATAATATCCGGAGAACATTTTGTTACTTGTCTTGTTACCTACAAGACAAGTAACAAAATGTTCTCAATATTACACCAAAAAAAACAGTAAATTTAAATGGACATAGACAGTCGTTTATTTATTGTTTGACATAATCATAACAATTATATTTAAGTAATAAACAAGTAGATTAACAAATGGATCACAATATCTCCGTATAAACATTCACACACACGCGCACATACATACACACACAACGCAAATACAAAGGCAAGTGACGCATACTTGCGAGCGCGCGAAATTAACAATTAAAAAACAATAAAATAGTTTTATGTGTCTATTAAGAATATTATTAACTATTGTATAAAGTTGTATGTATTGCTTTCGGGCTGTTTGGCCGTGGCCTATGTGAAAATTGTGTTCCAGACGTTTCGTCGATCACTGCGGTCGACATCTTCACAGACAAATCGATCGACATCGACATCAGTATCAGAGAAGACGCCGCGAAGGAGAGTTCTACGCTCTTGTCGCCGCTCGGACCTGAACCACTGAAGATGTCGACCGCAGTGATCGACGAAACGTCTGGAACACAAGTTTCACTTAGACCACGGTCAAACAGCCCGAAAGCAATACATACAACATGCAACGCCGGCCGTGAAAGCCTTAGAGTTTATATTGTATAAAGATGTTTTTTTAATACATATATTTTTCATGGGTCAAAAGTATGCAAAGTAATCAAATTTGAGATTTTTAGAACCTTTAAGTATTCATATCTCTAAAAATATTAACTTTATCGTGAAAAGTAATAAGACCTTTTTTATATTCAAAAATTATATGAAAAAAATTGTTAACAATTCCTTGCAATTGCTTAAACAATTTCGATTGAAACAATATGGCACGGGGTTGCCACATGACAACATGCATTTATAAATGCATGTTGTCATGTTGACTGGCCGGTTGGCGCAGTTGGTAGCACTCTGCCTTCTGAGCCGCTGGTCCCGGGTTCGATTCCCGGACAGGTCAAACATTTGTGTGTATGAACATGTCTGTTTGACCTGTGTCTGGGTGTCTGGGTATATGTATATAAGTATATATATATCAGTCATCAGGTTACCATAGTACAGGCTCTGCCTAGTTTGGGACCTGAAAGACCCTGTGTGAATGTTAATAAATAAATAAATAAAATAAAAAAAATTACGATATATCATCAGTAAGGCAATTTGAAGAGGATCGCATAAAAAATAATAGAGGTGGAATAGTTTTCGGTGGGTACTCGTGCGCCGATACCTACTAGACTAATAGGAAAATATGTCGCTGACAGTGCTTAGGAGATTAGCTTGGGGTTTGCTACTAGGAAGTGCGTCATTGATGTTTAAATTGAATAATGGATTTTATAATTTAATTTATGAGTAGCATTGAAATAACTATGCAAAAGTAACTAACGCATATCATAAAAGAGGACTATCTTTGGGTTTTTATATATTTTGTACATTCTATATATATATATTTATATCACGTGTTCACCAATGAAGACTGCAACTGCAGCTGGCAAACTAGATGAGGAATAATTATTGAGGATTTGATGACTGACCGAACGTCTCCTGCCGGAACAAACTGATAAGTGTTTTGTGATGGATTAATCTAAAGGGTAGATACTAGGCGGGCGTAGAGTGCGCATTCTCCTGCCACCGTCACCGTCTATCATATGAAACAGAACCTGTAATGAAATTAACAAAACTCTCTACTTATATTTTTATTTTGAACCGACTTAAAAAAGGAGGAGGTTCTCAATTCGACCCGTATGTTTTTTTTAAATGTTATCGCACAACTTTCGACTGGGTGAACCGATTTTGATCGTTCTTTTTTTTATTTGAAAGCTGGTGCTTCCCGTGTAGTCCATTTCATCCAGTTCATTATTATCGGTCAAGCTGTTTTTGAGTTATACTCCAAGAACTGAAAAGTGCTACGCGTATCTTGATGATATTATTGTCGCGGTTGAAGACATCGCAGAACACGCAATGACAATTAACTGATCCCGTGAGTAGCAAAGGTCACTGAAAAGGATGCAAAAAAATTTTTAACAAAAAATGCAACTTACTTCAACACTCAAAAGTGTGAAATAACTTGTCGAAGTCGGTACCATGAGCACAATATTGTGATGATAGTTACTTTTGTGTGAACTATCATGTTACCGACTTCAACAAGTTATTTCACACTTTTGAGTGTTGAAAGTCGGTTGCATTTTTTGTTAAAATTTTTTTTTTAAATTCCAACCAGAATTTCCTGTTATTCAAACGAACAAACAATGACACAAACTCTTCAGCTTTATATTATTAGGTATAGGATGATAATGGTAATGCTTAATCGACTGTGGATTGTTATTTCAAATTTTTACAACATAGATTTAATGGGGTCTAGAAGGACTAACTCTACAATGTCTACATTTCTGAAAATGTATATGCAAAAAAAAAAAAATTTGCGCATTTTACTGCGCAGTCATGATAGACGGTATAGATCAAAAGTGTATGTCTACTTGCAGACGTAAACACTACGAGTATGTTTACGGGTTCGTTTGTCTTACATTTGCACCAACGCGTGATATTTCGCACTTTCCTCTCTACGTTGGGAGTTTTAGACTAATAGTACTAGTAGTCAGTTTTCTTGTGCTATCATTCGTTAAAATTATTTGAAGGTTTTATAAATGAAACCGTCCCTGTAATCTAGTTGAGACGTACCTTATTATGTTTTTGGGACATAATAATATGTATGAATGTTTTTTTTGTTTTGTTGATTTGCAATTGACCAGTAGAACTGAATTTATTTATTAACTTTTATTTATTTGAGAAACTTAATTAACAGAGTACATATTCTTAACAAAACATTAACATACATATTCTTACATTTTAAAATGTCTCCCATCACATCAAATTCCCAGCATGGTGGTAGGGTACTTTCGAATGCCTGGCTAGCTACCACCCTAAAGTTTGAAAAACTGTCACTAAAACACATAGTGTGTTCAGGCAGCAGTCCTTGAGAGCCAGTAAGCATTCTAGGTAGCGTGATAACATCTTTGTCCACATCAAGTAAGGAAATGGTCAAACGCCAGATATAAACAGATTTTTTTTTTTATTGAAGCCTCTCATTGAGAGAGATATAAATGGCGCTAACTCAGTAGGTATAGCAGTGTTGAACGGTAAGGGAAAGGGGTAGTTAGCACGGTTCCCATGGATGTCCTAATGATAACACAAACAAGTTCACGCTCTACCGCCCCGCACCGTTGCGTGCGCATGGTCCCGAAGGCAGTGACGTCAACACCGACGCGGCGCGCGGCGTCGGCGGCTGCTGCGCACAGGCACGTGGACTCGCGGAGGCCTCGGCCGCATCGAAAGTGAGACCGCGGAGTGCCGCCGGACAGTGAGAGGGGGGAGGCAAGGGTCATCGAACTCTGCTCATCCGACCGATCTGCACTTGTACGAGACGCATTGTTTCGACACTAACGCCTCACTCGTAGAATCGGAACCAACATTCGAATTTCGAAGCAATAGAATGATTCCAAATTGCTCTCCTTCACAGTAACGACTTGCAGTTTCATCGTGACTATAGCTTTTATATTGACGTGAAAACGCTTCAACAACGTAAACTTTGGAGATACTGACGTGTGCGAAATTTCTCTATTGTTGCGAGGTCGACTGAAATGAGGGTGATATAAAAATAAAGAATACTAATATTCGTTAAAACCTAGAGCAGTTACAATTCTTCCAATTAAACAGCGGAAGCGAGCAGGTGAAGCAAGCATCCGTTTCGCCGCCTGGTTACGGCCGTACAGCTAGCTCTATGGCGCGGTGACATCGTTGCTGGAAGGTGAAAATATAATGATTGCCCCTTTTATGACCTTAGCGTGCACTTGTGTGTCTATGACTTTTTTATTTGCGTTTGTTCCGGCGATATTGAGTTTCATGAAAGCCATCAAATCCACTAAATTATTAAGTCTCCATGGCTTATACTTATTACATGACGGTCACCGTGGCTCAGTCAGTGGCATGACCCGGGGACCCTAGGTTCGATCTCCGGCAGATGCAAACATTTATGTGATGAACATAGAATTTTTGTTTTATTTTTTTATTTATCACACTTAGACCCCCGCACTAGGATTCCCAGTGTCGCGGGAGGCATGGTCATACACAATCACAGCACACAAACACCCAAGACCCGGGACAAACATCTGACATCTACACACATCGCAAAAATGTTTGCCCCTGCCGGAATTCGAACCCAGGGTCCCGGAGATACAGATGTCATGTTTTTGACACTGACCACTGCGCCACGGCGACCGTCTTTGCGAAGTTTGTGTCCGGTTTTAGATGTTTGTCTGTTGTGATTGTGTTTTTCATTGCGTCACTCGATACAGAGTCCAGTGCGTTGGTGTGAGTGTAAAAAATATCTTTTGTTTAATTATGCGACATGATAGCTAATTTAATGGCGAACGGTGACCGTCAAGTAGGTATAACGCGACGATGACGCCAAGGTCGTACGCTTGAGGCTCTGCAGGTGCTAGCTGCCAATAACCGCTCCATATGTCGAGATTTTCGAGTGGCTGTCGAACTACTGCTCTTGAATGAACGTACACTCGAAACTAGTTTGTTTGGGCGGCGGCGGCGCTCCCCGGCTCGTCTAGAGCTGCTACAACACTAAACGATCAAGTTTTTCATCTCGATCTCGACCATAAAGTTTACTTTTGCTCTAGAATTCAACCATTATCGGTACTATAGCGGCTAAATCTTTAACTGACTCGTTTATGAAGCCTTGAGAAGTACTAAACTAGTTCACAAAAAGAATTAATGATACCTATATCGTACGTATTTGAAATGCCTTTTGGCTAGCTAAGCTAGATTTTTATTCCAAACTTCTCTTCGCCTCAAGAAAGGCACCTAAAACAGATGCAGTTCGTGAAAACTATTAGTTGAAAAGAAAGTCATTGCAGAGCTGGATTATCATTAGGAATGTTTAAACCTCTGGTAACCGTTTCCTGTATCGAAATCCGTCCAGCCGCTTAGGCGTGAAAGAGTAACAAACGTACATTCATACATACACATATATATATATACATACTCACAAACTTTTGCATTTATAATATCATTGGGATTAATATTCTTGATCTCTTTTGATCATCACGGTAATCGATAACACTGTTTCAATAAATTATCTACGAGTTTGTTTGTACGTAACCTATTCCGTTTTCGATTACCGAAATGAACAAAAAAACCGATCGAAACCATCATATAATTATTTTTATATTGCCATAGGTTTTCTGCGGTATGGTTTTAACTCTAGCTTGGCAGGTTGACCAGCTAGAACCCTGTTAAAATGAGCCGACATCGTGTCATTAGAGGGCGTGAATATTTAAGTAGAGATGGCGAGAGCGGGCCGCGGTTTACTCCCATTCCCGCTTGGGTTATAGGACGGTTGGGATTACCTTCTCATTGAATTAATTCTGTTTGCTGATGAAAAAGGCGCAACCAGCCGAGCCGTGTTTCACGATTATGGGACAATTGCGAGTGAGCGGAACTGCTGACTGGAGGATCGGCTTTCTACATATCAGTCACTCTGTTGGCGATCTGTAAAACTTTGTTTATGTCTAAGATAATTTACTAATCAGTAAATTTTTTCTCCTAAAAATGTACCGATAGTATAGAAATATGGTTTTGTTTGTAGCGCTTTTTATTCAGTGCATCTTAAGTATTCGATTCTATATACGTATAGTATCGAACTACACATTAGTAGAAGAATTAGAATAATTTATTTTACTTTTAACTCTATAGTGCAGCTTGATTCAAAAGTGGTTTCAGCATGAATAGAATAATTTATTGGCCTTATAACATTAGTCATACTAGGCAAGTCACATAATACAATATTTAATTATGAATTTCTAAAAATGATTAGTTTATTCATTAGATAAATCATTAAATATAACAATATTCTGTAACAATTATAAAACAATATTTTTTCATTGATTGATTGATTCATGATGTTATAAAACCTCGTGCACATTAATATTTTGTAACAATCTTAATAGACGAAGGTGAGCTTCCCCCTTCCATATCAAGATTGAGAAAATTTGATTGTATTTATCCGTAAATCTTCACATATTATGTTCTAAGTGTGCAACTGTTTTATTGGGTTGTTCACAGCACACCCAAAAATATTACATAGCAAATATATGTAGTGAAACTCCAGTTTTACTGTAACTATGAATTAAACTGTCGCAAACTGGGTCCACTTTCTCGATATGACATTTGTTGATACGATGTTGCGTCTGGTTCCTAGTAATAAAGCGTATCTCAGTTTCATTGTTCTACTCCGGTTTGCGTTACGCAATCAAGAGGGTCATTCTGTCCGCGCCCAAAAGTCGCACCCGCGAAGTGGAGAACAGTCATATCCTATCGATTTGTTAAGATGGCTGGTGCGGGGAGGTGGGGCGGGTGGTGCTGGATGTGAGGGTGACGGGGCCGAGGGTGGCCGCAGCCTCCGCGCCGCAACGTGCAGCCTGCTTGCACCTGCCCGCGCCGTTACCGCCGCGACACACTAGCGACATCGCCATGCTAATGTATGCCCAATGCGTTTCATTGTCGATGATTACTCGGGTACTCGAACACATCGGGTCCTCTACCTGTCCGGAGATAATCGATATCTTTTAAACACGGCAAAGTAAAGCAAGCACTGACGACTCAAGCTGTCAAGGGACCGCCGCTATCGTCTCCACATTACTTACCAAGCATAATCTACCTAGCACAAGTATCTATGAGAATACTTAGTCCAAACACCGTAATAAAATGTAAAATGTTCACAGCACTTCACCACATATCTTTTACATAATAGATACACATCATATGCATGTGTGATACAAAGCCAGTTTTAAAAACCAGTTAGAAATGCGATGGTAATCTTGAACTTTTTAAGTCAATACATAAATAAGAGTTACCCGACCTCAATAATCTTGTTCTGCAGTGCCTATATAATGTTTTATTAAGAGAAATTTTAGTAATTGTTATACTATGATGTAAATCGTTATATTGTATAGTTAATAAAGTGCTTGTGCACTACCTACATTAATATAATATAAATTCTAATGTGAGAAAGGAGCAGGTTGAAAATCAGCGCTGTGAGGCTAGTCTTCACAGCATCATGCTGAACTTGCTCCTTTTGTACACAACAGTACTCTTTCTTTGTATATATCTATATATATTATGTATATTATAATTGTTGTTCTGTATTGCTTCCGGGCTGTTTGGCCGTGGTCTATATGAAACTTGTGTTCCAGACGTTTCGTCGATCACTGCGGTCGACATCTTCAGTGGTTCAGGTCCGAGCGGCGACAAGAGCGTAGAACTCTCCTTCGCGGCGTCTTCTCTGATACTGAGTATCTCACCTCAGTATCAGAGAAGACGTCGCGGAGGAGAGTTCTACGCTCGGCCCGGAAGCAATACATACAACATGCAACGCCGGCCGTGAAAGCCTTAGAGTTTACATATATTATAATTATATAAAAAATGTTTCGTTGTACTCGTGTCATACTTCCAACTATATATTTTGTTGTGTACAATAAACATATTTTCTTTCTTTCTTTCTTCTAATTATGAGTGTAGTGCATGTAAAAGATTATCGAGTAAAGAATGGGTCAAAAATTGGTGTACCAAGGATCAAGTTTTGGATGATGAGTCCCGTGAGCAAGGCTGTGACAGTTATGAACATATTTCCTAAGTTTCCCGGTCCATAGAAACTTACGGCAACGCATTTCTTTCCCTTATATGCTGACGTCTAGACATTCTCATGTATATCCACTATCTTTGTGTCCTAAATCTTTTTGACGACCAAGTAGAGATCGCGCCGATCTTGGCTTGATTTGGCACAAATATCAAGTGCAGCTAACTTAACCTAAATGCCCCATAGGACGGACAAGGTGTACAGACGACCTGAATAAGATCGCAGGAAAAGGCTGTCCTTGTAGAGATCAATGGGAAGTCCAGTGGACATCATTTGGCAGAGATGATGATGATGATACGCGATGTAAACCTAAGTTATGCTACGTTATTTACACTGTTGCAGGTTCTGATATACAAATCTACCGTCGATTCTCTAGATAACATTATCTAATAGTGACCATGGGTACTATTGCGGCCTGCTGATGTAAAGTCTGATGCTGAATTGTCCTGTTTTTATCTTACTATGACAAAAATAACCAGCAAAATGTGTCCTCAATCTGTATGTTGAAATAGTGGTGATCGATGGGCTTCTATACGTATTATGAATACGATAATTACCGTTACGTGGCTTAATTATTATTATAGTTATCATTACCTTGTACGAGTGATGGTAACTAAAATAATTAAGCGTAAGTATAGGTAGGTACCCATATCCCAGATTAATTTGGTAATACGATACCTCACGTTAAAAATACTTCATTGTCAAAAGGACGTGTGTTTTATTTTTCCCGCGCTTCTTGGTATTTATCACCATTGTTACAGCCTCTGAGTATTCTGTTGTTTTTATACGTCAAAAGTGTATGGCGGTTGCTCACTTTGCCCTTCGTGGTTTCGCCCGCGTGGACTACGGTTAACCTACTTCCTCAATTATACCACGGTAACTATACTTTATCCGGGATAAAAAGTAAGCCGAAGTGTTATTTTAGGGTATATCCTATCTTCATTCCAAATCCGTTTAGTCCTTTAAGCGTGAAGTAGTAACGAACATTGATACGACAGACAAACTCTCGCCTTTATAATATTAGTGTGATTAAACTTCCTTCAGCTTGTAACGGAATATCCTTTGACCATCTTACTTTACTGACAATTTTGTTTTATAAGTACCCAGCATACTGCTCATCTCCGTCAGAGCAAAATCTCATTACTGTATAAAATTTACTACAGCATTGTTGTGTGTGCAATTTGGTATAGCAAATCAAATCAAAATTATTTATTGCATTGCCATAGGTAAGAAAATAGGTCTTATCATAAAAAATGGCCCGCTGTGACATACCGCATGGGTGTGCAAAATAATAACAAATTTTACATTATAATACATTACATCAATTTCCTAAATTATATAATAATATAAATTAAATTGTTTCAATTAAATAAATATTGATATAAAATCATACAAATGTCAATAAAATAATAAGTAAATAATAAATACAAATTGTATCATTATGGATTGACAAGATTCGATTAGCACTTATAATTTATTAGCACTGACACATGCTGTTGAAACGAAATTATAGGAGTCATAAGTAGGCTAAAAGCCACAAGAGCTGCGAAGTAGACTCGAGATACCTACTACAGCTAAAAAGCAGCTTCATAGACGAAGTAAAGTCACCCAACATGGCATTTGCATTCTAGTGTCAGGCACATAGCATACAGAACAAAGGCCCAATAGAGCCCAAATATTCTTGAATCTTAGACGTAATCGGTGTTTATCAGATTAGGTACACCATTCTTGATTCTGATTCTTCACTTCAATCGTCATCATCATCATCATATCAGTCAGTTCACTGCTCGACGTAGGGCTCTTGCATTAATTTTCACAAGGAACGGTTAAATAAGTAAAACTTAACGCTAAGCATAGCCCTAAATTTTAGGTACTGCAAGATCGACTGCTACCTACAGATAAACCTTTTTAAGTATCACTAGTTATGGTAAAAAGGAACTTAAGTGATGGATTTGTTGAGTTGTTTGGGTGAACTGGGTGTTTAGTGTAGTTACTAGACAAGCGGGCGCTGACAACATATTATAGGTATAGTCATAATGTTCATACATAAATAAATAAATTAACGCCTTACCCCGTAGGGGTAAGCAAAGACCACAGCCTTCCAAATGCAACGATCCTGACAAATGTATGTTGCTTCATCCACGCTCATACGACCTTTCAAATAAGAGTGTCGGTTTCTTAGAAGTTCCTCAATCTGATTTCAGAACATTCGCCTAGGTCTTCCTCTTACAACCCTGTCATTCTCTTAACCCATGTATACCTGTTTAGGCCTTACGTCTAGTCAAGTCAAGTGGGACGGAGTTTAGTAAGTTTGAGTAAATAAAAAAATTATGTAGGTACTGAAATTGTCTAGTGGTCATCTGAAGTGTCAAGCGCTGTTAACAGCTAACTTTTTTAGCCACAAACAGATTATATAAAATGTCGTTACTCGTTTAGGAGAAAGTTGCGTGGCACTGCGTGTGGTCGCTCCCGAGATATTCGTATTGAATCTGTTTCACGAAAAAATACACTTGCAGTTACAGTCTCATCTAATAAGTCTCGTATTCTCTTCTTTTCCTCCCGATAATTGAGTAAGTTTCTTAAAAGTGTAGACTGAATGATTAAAACGAAGTTTAATTTTTGTCAATTCGGCACATAGCCAAGAAAACTGGCTGCATTCCTGCGTTCAATCGCTATACAAATTATTTGTGCAAGGAATGAACTGTTTCTCTGTCAGCATTAACCGATATTGTCGTTGAAAAGTAGCCTGTATAGCCTCCGGGACCTGAAGTATCTACATCCCAAATTTCATCTAAGCCCGTCCAGCCATCCATACTTAACTTTCGCGTTTATAATATTAGTAGGACTCGTTCCTATAAGCGAATGAGTTGGAGCTAGTGTGTCGGTGTGGGAGATGATTCGTGTATGTGTGTTCCTGTATTCGTGAGTACGCGCATGCAGGTGTTGTGCTGTGTGGGGAGTAGTGACAAATGTGCTTTTAAGGTTTTGGATGAAACCATGACAATCAAACATGTAAGGCACATGTTCAGCGCGTGAGCAATATTATACAACAAAACGCAATATTTGAGTGAAAACAAACTCCACGTGCATACCTGCCCTCAAGCACTCACACGATTTGATATTTTCTTCAAACTTTATTTTAGTCATATTTGTTCAGCAGGAGTCGCGTATGTAATGAAAAATAACTGAATAATTCCTGAATAGACAATAAATGTACCTTACAAGGTTATCATCAAGAAAGGCAATTTTTGCTCCAATATTTTTGGTATAAAATACCCGTAATGTTCCTAGGCAGAAATCAAACCCGTTGACATTGCAAAATACACAAACCACTTAATTTTATTATACCAGATTACCAGCCGATGCGATAGTGTCATTAATATAGATAACATTTTAGGAAAGTATGACTAATAACTAACTATAAGGCTTGTCCATTTTGTTATCCCTTTCGTTTTGAATTTATAAAAATGTCTATAGTGAATATGAGTGAGTGTATGTAGAATCTGGCTCAAAGTTTTCGTATCGTCGACATATAAACAATTAAATTAAATACTGTTCACACGTATAAACCATCAATTCTCTATGTTTGGATTGTACTCTAATAAATGACAAATAGTGATTAGCCCGTAGCACGAATAACTTGTCTAAAAGTATATGTATCGACATCGTATCAAGAACTGCCGGGTAACGCGCCTCCCTCACGTACGTGTCGTATGTATATAGCTATATACCATCGATTCGATGGTATTGATCTAGCGTTTGAACACTTGATAGTAAGTGACGATGTGGTCGAAGATGTATCATGCTAGACCTAGAATACTCACTGGCTGTCAAGGACTGCTGTCTGAACACACTGTGTTTGGTGACAGTTTTTCAAACTTGAGGGTGGTATCTAGCCAGTCGGGTACTCGACAGTACCCTACCACCATGCTGCGGATTTAATAACGGTGTTACCTTCACCGGAAGCTCAAGCTGTTATTGGAGATCGAACCAGGGTCCGCCAGTTTGACAGCCGACGCTCCTCCCGCTGAGCTATCTTCACTTCATAAAAATTTCAAGCTGCGTTACGATGTGTGATTCATGTGAAGTGTATGTAGCACCAATGAATGCGTAAGTTTTCGTATCGCAAACGTATAAACAAGAGCTAACTAACTAGACTAACTAGCTAGATAAATGAAACTTGTACCTTTTTCAAATATCGTTTTACGTTGCCGTACGACTGCACTGCGATCAAGATGGTTATCGATACATGCTCCGGGCTATGGCTACTTACTCGATAGTGATTCAAGCTATAGGTACAAGTACTAACGTATAGGTAATGACTTGGAATTCCACTGGTACGTTTTTTAATCGGCGATTAACAAGGATGTTGATCAACGCATTTTGTTTCCTTACAAATGAGGTTTGACTGAAAAACCCTAAAACGTCGATTAAAATGACACGTGTCAAGTTACGCTAAACTAAAAAAATCTATGCACACTTTCGAGACGGTTCTATTGAATTCATCATTTTTATTTGATCTATTATTGCTATCGCTTCGACTCTGCTTATTTCTGATTCGATCTCTCGCTCCGATATCGGATCGTGCGACTATAAGTTTGCTTACGAGTCATAGTACTACGAGAGTAGTAACTGAGAGAAAACGGATTGGTTCCATAATTATATCCTCTTCCATGGTTTATTTATGATCCCATTTATTCGGCCATCAGCAACCGTGTCGATAGACACATATTTAAGTAATAGATTTTCTAAATGTCTAACATTGCGGTGGTAAAAAGGTTAAAGGCTAATATTATTTATTATTGTTATGCATGCAGCCTATATTTGCTTGAGGAAATCCAATTGATCCGAAATCGAATAAATCAATATTTGATTGACAGTATTATCTTAGTTCCACTAGCTCCTTCCTGCATACCTATCCTAGAAACCTAGAATTAACATAGAATTTAGCATCTGACTTTTCTTTGTCTATACGTTGGCATAGTTTTAGAACATTCGGGAGAAGTATTGGGAAAGTTCCGATCTCAGAAGAATTGGTATTTATATACATTTAACCCGTATACAAACAAGATTTTGAAAATGGCATTTTTATAAGTATACTTATTTTAGTAATTTTAAAATTCTTTTAATAAGCGTCTCCGGCAAGAATGGGGTGAAAATCATAGTTTAAATAAAACTAAAAAAACACGCTATCTGGTACAAAGACACTACGGGTATCGGATATAAGATATCGCTATACCTGGAGGTCCTAGTAAGGATAATGAGACAAACAGTTGAAATTTTTGCACTGTCGTCGGTCCTTGATAAGTGTGCAACGTTTCAATTTAATCCGACGTTTTAGAGGGGGTGAAAATCACGTTTAGGATTTCGTTACACAAATAAAGTCGAAGCTAATAAAAGCGTGCTAAAAAGGGAATCCTCCTTACATTACAACTCCTGGAGTCTTCAAGTCGCGAGTGAAGAGGTACCTTCTTGGTTTGCGTGCTAAATCCTAGACAACTCATCACTTAACATCAGGTGAGACAGTTGTCAAACGCAAACTTATAATAATAATAAAAAAACTCCCTTCACCACTTGTAAAATTTGTCTTGAGAGATCTTCGAGATCTCTTAAGACAAATTTTACTGGAAAAGTAGCATATTTAATTATGTTAAATCTTTGCCTCGTTGTGGTGTAAAGTGTAATCGTTAATAGTTAAGTAGAAAAGCTCTGATAGTGAAGTCTACAATTGACCCTAATTCTGTTAATCACTCAACATTTTTTAAAACTCGAATTTTAGTTTAGTTGATTATGAGAATCACTATCAATAAATGCAGTCATAACTCCATTAGCCAGCGTGATGGAGTGTGTGCAATAATCAAGCTCATGTTTTAGCAGTGATAATATGTTGGGCTGGTCATACTTGTTCCGTTTCTACTTCTCATTATCAAATCATTCTCCATGAACCTATTGCACGGTTTGCTGCAGTTTATTAAAGGTCAGTCCTCACAATGGGCCCGCACTTATTCGTAAATCGATCGCGCTTATTAACGCCCAAGAAAATGGAACATGGTAACATAATAATAACAATAATAATTAGGTACCAACATGGTCTTTGTCTTTCGATCTAGAGCTAGAAATATTGATACCATGGGCTGAGCTACAACGGATTGAGCTTTCGAGTAGCTCCTACGACACTGTTTATGATGTCAGTACAAGTGCATGTTTATAATTTGTTAGTAAACTTTTGATCAGGCATATTTTAAAACCCGATGAAAAAGAGGAGTGCGCGCGGATCTGTTCGAGAGTGTGTGTTGCGTTGCGTTACATACTAGGCATGACGTAGGGATATCTTTACTGCTAAGCGTTATACTGCTCAGGTTTTGAAGATGATCAAGGGAGTATAGCAGATCTCGTATCGTAATCATATTATGATAGTTGGGACCAAATCTGATGAAAACAATACATGTAGTTTTTTTTAATACTGTATAGATCTAGCGTTTGACCACTATCTCACTTGATGGCCAGTGACGATGTGGTCGAAAATGTTATCACGCTACACCTAGAATGCTTATTGACTTTCAAGAACTGCTGCCTGAACATGCTATGTTTTAGTAACAGTTTGGTGACAGTTTTTCAAACTTGAGGGTGGTAGCTAGCCAGGCGGGTTCTCGAAAGTACCCTACCACCATGCGGAATGTGTTCGTGAGCAGACGATAGCAGAGATCTGGACATCAAGGCCCTAATCTCCTACAAAAGTAATTATTATGGCGCTTTTAAGACCCGATAACCCGTGAAGAGTAGAGCCGCGCATGAAACCGCTAATTTTCAGTATAGGGAGCAAAATAAATATATTAAGTCACCTGAAAAAATCATCGGAAAAGCGTTACTTTAAATAAATACATGTACTTTTTGTGAGTTATATCTTTATGAATTTGTTGTTTAGTGTAAATTTATACGTTATTTAAGAGTTGAATCAAATTTAGTTATCTTAAGGCGTGCTTTTACCAAATGTTTAGGTATTTTACGCGCGTTAGAGCAGGACAGTAGCGGAAGCGGCGCGCCGCAGCGCGCCGCGCCGCCGTCCCCGCGCCGTACGCACGCACGGCTCCAAGAGAGAGTAATATTTAACGCCTGGTAACAAGCTGTTGTCAAAATATAGCTCCACATATTTTGGTAGGCGCTAATGAACATCTGAGTGGCTTTAAATATAGTCTGTTTAGACTAGCTGATCCCCTCGTGGCTTCTTGTATGGCCTAATATGTATCCCGATTTCACTTCTTCAAAAGGACCATTTGACTGTAACTAAGTTAATGTCTAAACGGAACATTATCGAAGAAAGAAATCTCCGAACACTAGTACTTTGTATTACTCTAATTTAAAATACATACTAGTACTGTACATGTGTTGCGTAAGTAAGGTTTATCGAACAAAAATATACCTAAATAAGTTCACAATGTACACAATAAAATCATATCTTCTATACCATAAAATATTGTTTTTCATAAGTCTTTCTAAATTTCAACGTAATATTCTACTATAGGTTGAGGAGAAGACGTCACAGACTAGACTAGCAGTTCCGTGGTTCAAATCCCATGGTGGTGTATAGATCTAGCGTTTAAACACTATCTCGTTTTATGTCATTATCATCATAATTATTTTTTCTTCTAATCATACTCAAATCCCCGCACTAGAATTTCCTGTGTCGCGGGAGGCATAGACACACAAACATTCAAGACCCGAAACAAACACGTACACTCATCACACAAATGTTTGCCCCTGCCAGGATTCGAACCCAGGTTCCCGAAAACACAGAAGTCATATCACTGACCACTGAGCCACGGTAACCGTCAATCAGCCATAATAGATAATATACGTAAATATATAATAGATCGCCACAGGGACCGGTGGAAAGCGGCATGCATCCAGCCCCCTTTCTGCGATCTTGGTCATGTCGCCTGTCCACCTTGTGGTGGATATTCAATGCTGCACTTGCCTATTCGTGGTCTCCACTCGAGAACCTTTCGACCCCAGCGGCCATCGGTTATTAGAGATATTTGCCTGCCCACTGCCACTTCAACTTGCTGATCCACTGGGCTATGTCGGTGACTTCAGTTCTTCTAGGGATCTCCTCATTTATGATTTGGTCTCGTAAATAAGCCCCGAGAATAAAAATACAAAATATTTTTATTGACATATATATTACATTCAGTTTCTTGAGTCCATAGAATAGCCCTCTATAGCCGATGAGCCATAAATACTTACAAAATTTCACCCAAATCCGTCAATCCAAAAACAATAAATACCTACTGTGTTTTCAATTTATTCATCGAATCAAAAATGACCAAGTGACAGAGATTTTATTTCACCAAATAAGCAGCAGTGGACGTTTATGGCTGAGATGATGATGATGATGATGATGATGAAATGAGTGAAATATTTATGTGGCCGAAAACTCAAAAATTGCGATATTGCCGGTACGCATGGCCCCAATGATGTTTTACTATACCTCATATAAACATATAATATCATTGCATGGCCCTCATCAACTAAACGCGACTCTGCCGTTTTTACCTACGAGTTTTACATCATAGTCATAATGTCATTAATCAGGGTTACAGGTTTATTTATTATTTGTCAACGTAAGAGTCAAACAAAGTTATCGTATAAGCAACTACAAAAGTGACTGTTTGGGTGTGCGATTGGCTGTAGTTGTATCTAATCCAGTTGATCGTTACGTAAGTCTAATACTATCGTAATAAAATATAATTAAAGCAATACTATTTTTAATTAGCGTTCACATGTAGGTATTCAAACTCAAAAAGAGCGGTGTTTTCATGTGACAGAAAGAGGTATTTATAGGTTTCGAAATAAGCTTTGCGAATAACAATAAATTTGCTCAAAGCGGTAAGGACACCAATTCTTCCAACAGTGTTTTTATATTTACGATTTCATTTTGTTTTCTTTTTTTGTGTTCAATAAAGTGTTTTTGATTGATTAATAAATCGCATTGACGCTCGATAGTTTATAGATGCACTTGACAACTATGTTATCTGACCCGATGGTCAGTGACGATGTGGTCTTTAGTGTAATCAAACTAAACCTAGATGCTCAATGGATATCAAGGAATGGCGACAAGACCCGGGACAAACATCAATGCTCATCACATATAACAAACAAAAAAAAGGAAAAGGTACAGCTGAATTGAGAACTACCAGTCCCTTTTTTTAAATATTTAGAGAGAAAGTGAAAAAGAATGACGAGTAACGAGTGGGGACTAGAGAATACATGTTACTACACACTGCAGTACTAATACATTCAAATTAAAAATATCTTCCACCCTCGATTATATCAAGTTCAGTTGTTATTTTGTCGCAAGTTTGTGATTTATCCACGTATTTCACACGGGTTGTCACAAAAGTTTTTAACCTTTTGATTATTCAAATGACTACTTTTCAGTACGCCAACTAAATGACAAGCCTAGCCGGTGGGAGCATCGGCTGTCAAACTGACGGACGCTGGTTTTTTTTTTATCACACTCAGACCCCCGCACTAGGATTCCCTGTATCGCGGGAGGCATGGCCACACATAATCACAGCACACAAACATCCAAGACCCGAAACAAACATCTACACTCATCGCACAAATGTTTGCCCCTGCCGGGATTCGTACCCAGGGTCCCGGAGACACAGAAGTCATGTCAAGACACTAACTACTGTGCCACGGCGACCGTCTACCTCTACGTTGAACCTCAAAAACGCGAATGGCTTTTGTGAAGGCAACACCGACATCAAATTTCCAGGATGGTGGTAGGGTACTTTCAAGTGCCTGTCTGGCTCGCTTTCACCCACAAGTTCGAAGAACTCTCAACAAACGCACAGTGTGTTCATGCAGCAGGCCTTGAGGGTCAGTAAACATTTTTGGTCTAACGTGATTATACATTCGATCACATCGTCACTGTCCAAGTGAGATAACTTTGTCAAACGCTAGATTATAAAGTATAAAAATATGGTCACCGATGAGCACTATTCACAACAGGCTAATCAATATAATAAAAAGTTGTATCATACACCTTCGTACAAAACGTAGGTAAATATTCATATATTATTTATTGTATCTATTTTATAAATGTATCATATGTTGCTCACACAAGCAATCAGGCGCTACTCGGCTAACGATTGCTCGATTGTGTGTTCTATCAGGCGTAAGCAAGGTACATAGTAAATGTTCTCTCTATAGGGATACAACAGGAGCTATCTATACTACATGAGCGCTCTTTCTTTGGACAGATATGTTAGAGCCCCTTGTATTCAGATGTAAAAAAAAATATTTATGGAATCAGAGCGATGCAAGCACAGGTCCGACGTTGACAGTGGTCACGGGAGGAATGCGCGGGTGGAGAGCAGCGCGGATAAGCCAGCTGAGATCACGTGATCCCGCGCGGCACTAAGAATTTAACGAAATAAATTCATATAAAATCAACAGAAATGAATATTGAAAAAGTAATCTTGATTGTTCCTAGATAATGCCATTATCTATCAAACAAAGTAAGCTTCATATGAATGTTGATATTATTTTGTAAGATATACGTGTTTTAATTTTTGAAAAGCATATTTATCAAAAATTAAAACTATCGAGAAAATTTTAGTTAACCGGATTTTGAATCCTGATTGTTCCTTTATGTTGAACCAAAGATACTAAAACTAAAAAAACCAAAGCTCTGTCTTCTACACATGGCTTAAAATACATTTTTAAAAATAGCGGTTTGTCTACTCACAGCGCCTTAAAACAACAATTCCAGGGTCTAACATATCTCCATACCGACATTGAAATCGGTGCAGCCGAGCGTGAAGGAGTACTAGAGGTTTTTGAATTATTTGCTTATCCCACGGCAACAGCAATTATTTTCGGATGAAAACCCTATGTGTTATCTAAGGACTAATCTATCAACATACCAAATTTCATGGAAATAGGTGGAGCCGTTTGAGCGTGAAGGGGTAACAAACGTACACACATACATATAAACTTTCGCCTTTATAACATTAGTGGGATAGTGGGAAGTAGGATTGTATCAGGTTCACATGTTTAATGTATAGGTATTTAAAATCAAAAATAGGTTAGTTTGTGTAAGCGAAAGTGATGACGAGCTATTACAATGTATTGTTTGTTTCAGTGGCACAGTCAGAAGACTCACCGGTCGCAATGAAACTCAAAAAAATATGCCTAAAAACGCCGGTTGGCGAGGAACAGGCGGCACAAGCAGTTCTCGACCCTGCGATAGGTAAGTTTTCTTGTAATAATGCAAGGCAATGTCTATGACACTGTCAAATAAAAAGTCCTTTATTGCTCAAGTCTAAACATGAACTACGCTGGCGAATGTCATGCTATCATTTTTTTCTACCAAATTGACGGTCATCGTGGTTCAGTGATTAGTGACACTGACTTTAGAACTGCGACCCAAGGGTTCGAACGCCTGGATGTTTGTGTTTCCAAACCTACCGCGACACAGGGTAGTCTAGTGCGGTGGTGTGATGGGGGGAGTAAATTTTGATAGAAGTAAATATTTCATCATATCATACCTAAAACGTCTTCTGCTAGATAACCTCCCCATTTATATACAAAACGTCCAGCCGGAAGCTTCCGTTAGCGAACTTCAGATTATCTGCCGCCCCACACTGCGTTTTCTAGTCCGCGGTCACCACTTGAAATCTTTTACATTGAATAGAAAGAAGAAAGAAAGAAATCATGTATTAAGGCAAACAATAACATAACAGCAAACAAATAATTAAAATGATTCAAAATACATACAATTAAATAACACGGATAGGTCAAAACAATAACAGATAAATGAAACAAAGATCGCTGTCATGTACAGTTATGCCTAAAATGGTCCGGGCTCAGCATATTGCTGTTGGGGAATCTACAGCGCTGATTGTAATGTTTGTGCCACCTGTAGAAGAACGAAAGCTTTTGCAGATCTCCACCATGTCTGATTATATCTAGACAAACCCCGAGCACAGTTCCTTCTAGCTAGATCGCTGTGTTACTTTAAGGTTGCCTGTAGCCCAGATATAGTTAAAATGAATTACATAGTTTATTTGTAGTATTATGTTCGTATCAAAGGAAGAGCTCAATTCTGTTGTCTATTTTGCAAGAAGAGAGAGTGTCGATAAATTTTGGATTTTATAAAACAGAAAAGATAATTCCAAAGTGAAACATGGGATATGATGAATAAGTATCTAAGTAAATAAACCATTACATGAATGTACGTCGTCGTAAATATTATTAAAATAAATCAAATAATAATAATCCAAACATAATTAAATTAGTTATGGAATTCATGAAACATATTTTTGAATCGAGACGTTTTCTGGGTTCTTAATCCGCTATTTAGTAAGTGACAGTAAATTCCTGGACCAATTTAATGGTTTTATTGTTGTATTTTTGTAAATTTAATAAGAAATTGCGAATGTTGTCTTCTGTGATGTATAACTTATAGTTATAAGATATATTTATATTTCTTTCACTTATCAACGAAATATGAATTGTCTGCTTCTGAAATTTTATGCTATGGTGTGCTTGTTTACCAATGTAAATAAGTCACACAGCATAACATTTTCTACCTATAATAATATATCTTTTTTATGGCATGTGAGACAAGTTTTACTGTAGCCATTCGTTTTTATGTCATTAAAAAAATTAATCACAACAGGTGTGTATGAGTTATAAAATTTTTTCAACGAACGAACGAGAAGAATGTAGGTACATGTAGAGCCTGCACAACTGCAGATATATTACTTTCCAAAGGACTCGTAATGATAAGAAATATCTGACCACATTTGGACTCGGTAAGTCCACATTTGGACTCGGTAAGTCCAAATGTGGTCAGATATTTCTTATAAATTACGAGTCCTTTGGAAAGTAATATATCTGCAGTTGTGCAGGCTCTACATGTACCTACATTCTTCTTAGTTTTGGAAGAGCGAATAAAAATTCAAATAGTTACTGAGTATTTCTTAATACTTCTCGTTATTTCCCTTGTTGCAGAACATTACAGCGTTGTGTTACCTAAATATAGTTGTATTTTAGCACTACTGCTTCAAAACAAAATTTGGAAAGTAAATCGAGGTCAAAATATCTGTTTTATTTCTTAGATTGGAAAAGGCATATGACAGAATGTTTTAGATTGAATTATGGTGGACATTGTCTATGTATGGGGGGACCGGTAGCTTGAGCACTGACATCAGTGAGCGAGGGTTCGAATAATCTAATTAAATTGATACTATTTACGTCAAGATTGCAGTGATCTCTTTTTAATTTTACGGCTATCGCGATTCAAACACATTGTCAACAAATCGATCGGAACTTGATAGATAATAGTATAGCAGTTGTATTGGTCGTGACCACGACAATGCAACTCGGTCGAAACATATATATGAATGACTAAATGTTTTTGGTGATCCAGTCCCAATAGTATACATATTCACAATGTGATTTCAGTCACACTGGAAAATCCTTGACTAGATCAAGGATTTCCAGTGTGACCTCCTTCGATCGATTACCTTTGAACAAGCACCAGTCAAACGCTAACGTATTTGTTTTCAAATGACCCTGCGATTATGTTGACGCAACGCCTTGCCAATTTTCCTTACAGAACAGTTTACAAGTATCTAATCTCGTAGTGAGATAAGCAATCTGACGTGACAAGTAACGTCCGTCCACATACGAGAACAGTTCATGAAGGTTAATTCTGATTAAACAAAACTTTTAACTATGCTAATTTATGAATGAAGTTGTGTTATTACGGAAATAATAATTTTAAGCGACCATATTCAATATTTTAAATCAACATGCATCAGGATTTTTCCCGCCCTATCTGCATGTAAACACCCGTGAGCCTTTTTAATGTCTACGGCACCTGTAAAGCCCTTAATAGTTATTTGTTTTACAAGTTGGTAAAGTTGATATTTATCGCGAGTACTTGGATTGATACCTGAGCAAGCGAAAGGTTCTAGGATTGAATGTACCAAAGAAGAACCCTGAGTGTAGCGAAGGTTAAACGCTAAAAAACGTTACCCATGATTTAAATACAACAATATTCACCAAACTAGCACCAACTAGCCACGAACTTGCAAGGCGCACGGCGAGAAGGATTCCTTCACAGGATTCTTTCGGCGCGATTTTTAAATTTTATCTCGTTGATCATTAAACGGGCAAAAGTTTCCCCATGTTTGTATCCAACGTAAAAATGTACGAACACAAGAAGTATATTATAACATCATTCGACATACTGAAAAAACAAACAGCAAAGAATTTTAAAAAAATCGCACTCTTCTCTGATTGGTCAACAAGTTGACAATTGCTTTGTTAGGTGCGTTCTTCACTTCACATCTGCAGGCCTACACGAAAGAGTCTAAAGAGAGTATCTAAGCTCTACATATTATTCATGATTATATTTTTATAAAAAAGCTTTTTAATTATATTGCCTCTTGCTGTATGTATAAGATTTGATCAATTAAAATATTACTTAATAATTGTAAATAGTATTAAGGATAACTGTCTTGTTTCTTATATTCGATATTATGCTGTACAATATCTGTTTTTTGACGTGATAACGTTTTATAAATTGATGAATGCCAAAATGAAAAATAGTAACGGTAACATTCCTGTAACGTTCCACCTGAGTTTTATCTAGATCTAGATAATATAATCAAAGTCAAAGTCAAGGTCAAATTCAAAGTCAAACTTCAAAGTCAAATGTCGAATGTCGAATGTCAAATGTCAAATGTCAAGTCAAAAGTCATATGTCAAATGTCAATGTCATACATGATTATGTCGTTATCACGTAAATCTATCGTCCGTAAACCGACTTTACAGACAACCAATTTTTTTTTTACATGTTAGACTCGTGATACGTTGTCAAGCAAACAAGCTTACTATAGGTTTTTTATGCGAAAACAATTTAATGGTGCATAGAATCTTATATTTTATCACATTAGTTGTACTACACTGTTTGTTTTCCGAAGAAAATAAAATAAATAAAATAACAATTAAATAAACAAACGGACATTCTAAGGTTAAATCACGTTTCAGACCGTGGTTTTTGCGTATATACTCCTTTTGGAAGCGCTCGAATTTTAAAAACATTTTTTACTTGTGAATAAAAAGCATTTTGCTCACCGAAATTGATGAACAACACTAGCAATTGACAGCTAGTGTAGTGAAAAGTATTTGATTCAAATTAAAAAATAGTTTTAAAAACCGGAAGTTGAAGGACTTACAATGAGCTAGTTTCGTTTTTGACCCTTGCCAGTTGCATAGGTACCTATTAGCCGAGAAGAAACGACGAGAACCTCGGGCGCCTTTTTTTCAAACACGTTTTACAATATTTACAGTATACAATTCTATTAATTACTTTTACACTTCACACTTATTACATGACCCATACGACAAAACCAAAATTAATCACGTCATCATAACAAAACTAAGTTCCAGGATTTCATCGTTGACGAATGTCATCAACATCGATTCTTTGCGTTGTATTGGAAGACAAATGATAGATGAATGCGTAAAAAGATGACACTTTGTAGACTGATTATACTGATATGATTTTGGAATTAATGACGTAGATATCCAATGTTAGTACGTAATTATTTTTATATAAACATATTTTGTTATTAAAACTGACGTGGTTTTGACACATTGTGAATTTATAAAACACGGGAATTATTCACGTACTAAGTCAAAGGGTTGCGACTATTGTTTATGGTTGGGTTAACTTAAGTAGCTGGAAAACCGTAGTCCATGCGGGTGGAACCGAGGGACGCAGCTAGTTCAATTAAAAACTTGGCTTAAGTAACAGTTATTAAAAATAAAGGACTTAATGATAGTATTTTTAGACAGGCGCGATTCGTACCTAGAGAAGACGTTCTCTCGCGACGACAGCCAATGCAAATTGGTCGAAATATCCGTGTCGAGGTAAAGAAACCAAATAAATGTGTCCCCGTGATTAAATCTCATTCTATAAATATGGATAATAAGAACAAATAAGTAATTTGAAAGGTATTGAATTGTATATATGACGCTAAAAAATGATGCCATTCTTGTAGAAGATGAAATTAAAATTTTTCCATACATTGACTGCTGTGTAATTGCAGTCAGTAATGTCAGCATGTTGGGGCCGTTGATTGAATTGTGCTTTTGTTTCCAATCGCGCCACACATCGAGGCTATGATGTCATCGATTTAATTGCGGCGTCCACTTCATTACCTACCTATAACAACGACATTTATTTCAGTCTTCCATCGAAATAAGCTTCGCCGACTCCGACATGCGGTCGATCGATCCGTGGAAACTTTACGGCGTCGTTATCAATTTTACGTACATACTTGTTTTGTTTTAACGCTTCCATTTCAATGTCAAGTTTTCTGTTAACATTCTCGCGAGAGCTGTTCTTTTAATGGTCTTTTGTGACAAGGTTTACGTTGCCGCCGATGCGATGACCGGAGTCGAGTATGGTAGTTGCGTTACATCACATTTGAATGTGGTGCGGTGCGCGTGGTGTAAGGCGATATTATACGAACGAGTTACAGTGTTATATGTAGAGGGTAGACATTCGTGCACAGGTCGTTAATGGTACAACGTGGATCTGTTGTGCGGTACGCGGGTGGAATAACCTATAATTAGATGCGCGTACACCAATCCTCTGCCGTGAAACTCGTAGATGTCTCGTTTATTCCACATCCGCTGACACATTTAGCGTCGCCACTTGATAAATTCGCTTTTATCTCTAGCTCTTCATTATGCATTCTCACTAAACATCGTCGAGTTTTCATGTATTGTAAACTATCGTGTTATGTTTATTTGATGCGTCTAATCTAAAATAACTTTCTGATTGATTTCTTTTTCGGTTGTTTATTTTTATACTTAGTTACTTATAGACACAACTGAATACAGTTGTTTCACTCATACATTTGCCTCTATGAACAAAATGGGAGATTGGAGAGAATAGATGGAAAATAAGCAGACGGGCAGCCTGATGGTAATTGTGACAGTATCATTGACAAGTTCAATTGTTACGTTTTAAAGTTAGTTTTGAACGGGTCTGTAATGCGCTCGCACCCTGATTCAGTCCAGGGTTACATTTTTCCAGTATGCACTTAGGTTCACTACCTGACGTCTGCTCTAAACCTTACGCGTAATGTTGGTAAACGTAGGTATATATAGGTGTTAGGGAGAATATTTGTGGTACCATGGCACTAATTTACATTGTAGCCTATAGGACACAGTATCGATCATTATTATACCTTATTTATGAAATTTGTTTGATGTATGTGTGGTGTGGTGTGTGTTGTGGGGTAGGGTTTAGTATTCGAGCCATCAGAATACGACTGCTGCTCTTCACGTCTTTCGTTGCATTTGTCACAAGCGTAAAATTATTTTAATTTCGAATTTATGAAGACATTGCACTTATTTTATGTTCCTGTAGTAAATAAGTGCAGGTACCTAGTGATCCTTACGTAGGCTGGCCAACTAGCATGGTGAATATAGCCAATGCTCCTCTCATGTTTTGAGGACCGTGTCCCATCTGTCAAAATGATATGGTCTGATTATACTCTATTATGATGCAATATACTTTATTTATTCGATTTCAAATATCTACTGTGTAGTAGTGTTCTTTTTATTATGTTTAAATATACTAGTGGAGTAATTTTAACTATGTATTTCGTTAAAATTATATGTATAATAGATCTGTAAGTAGATAATATCTAAACCGTATACTAAATCCTACCAACATACAAATTGCACAAACATTAGAGAGGGGCGAGAGGGGGGTGTTTTAGGGAGGTAGGTTTTGCGTTCCGGGTGGCAGGTGACGACTATTCGTCAATGTATTGCATAGACGGCGTATGTAGGGCGGTGCTGGCAGCATACTGGATAATGAGCGTACCGTGGTGCACGATCAACGGCGGCGGTGCAGATTCGTCGGCGGTGGCGGCTCGTTGGGTGGTGTGGCGCGCGTCGGGCGATAGTTTGCGTTTCTCCGGCGTGTAAGCCACTGCAGTACTCCTCCACGGCCGGTAATTTGATTGGGCTCGAGCTGTCACCTATGCGCCACAGTCGCCCGGCCGTCGCTCGCCGGCTATCGATTAGAGCCCCCGTCCCCTGCCCTCGTACCGCCCGCGAACCGGATCTCGTCACGCCGCCATTGTATACCCGCGACGCTTAAACGCATTCGTTTCTCCCGATGCGAAAACGACGCATTCCTTCCGCGCCCTCCCGCGCCCCGCGCCTCCGTCACCGTCCGGCCGCGCCACGCCGCGCGTCGCCACAGGACACGCCGGCCCTCTCATTACACTTACCACTTGCCACTCTGTCGGCCCAGTAACCCCACTCATACCTGGCGAGGTACACCGCGGCGTCAGCGGTGGCCGGCGCTACGATATAGTCAATCAACATGAATGATGTCACCATGTCGGAGAGCCCCCGCCGTAAACCTTTCATAAATGTATCCATAACAAATTGTATGTCAGCATAATCCATATTCATTCACTTTTATGCCAAAGATTACTTACTGGAAAATATGCTAAAAATCGCAGCTATATAACTGTGTCATAAGGTCGGCAATTGCATGCTACCATGAAAATATGCTGTGACAGGGAATACAATTTTATTTAAAATATGAGGTAAACTCAACATTGAGTCGTTGCGTAGTTTTACGCCATCTTCGTATTACGACCCCGTCTAGTCTAGTCATAGTGGTACATACGCCGCGCCGCGAGGGACTCAATGAGTAAAATGTTGTTAATTAGCATTTTGAGTTAAATTGATCTAGTTTTATATAGGTACCTAGGTGAAATATTTATAAGCAACACTTTAAACTATTTAGGTAATCTTGATATTCACATAGATTAAGTTATGCAATTTTGAAGCTGTCAAAATGGTGACAGCCGATACATGCCCATTTACATTCCTTACAATAGACAAGTATATTTTTGAAAAAAGTAGTAGTAAAGTATGAAGGCTCTACTATTCGCGTAAAGTGATTCAGTAGAGTTAAACCATCTCGCTCTGTTGAATGCCATAATCATACCTGCAGGTAGAACTGGGAAGACATTGAAACCGGACTCGGAAAGCGAAAGGAGCTTTTGGTGAGTCGCGTCTGCCACCCATATATTTTAAGGTCACTGAAAACGAAAATTGTAAATCCTATAGTCACTTCTTAAACGCTGACTTCAGTTTACGAGCAGGTTCAGAAACGAGGGGTATAAATCGTAACTTTGTTACAAATTTGGTCAAGCAAAAGAGAAAGCAGGGCGTTTTGGGTGTCACAAAAACTAAAACGTGCATGACATGTGAATAACTGAATTTGCACCAAATATTTATTATTTTGTACTAGTAGGTACTACCATTACAAAGGTGCTTTCAGAACTTACTTAAAGCTCCTGATGTACAGGTCATCTCGAGTGGGTGTCGCAATGGACTGGCTTTTCATGTTAAAGATGTTATCGCGCCGGCGTCGAAAGCTTGACTCCGGCTGAATTGTTGCCTAGGTCAGGGAAATGGTTGCCAGGGGGCCTTGACAACCATTTTGGACAGAACAGCCCAAATTTAAAAGTCACCAAACATTCCAGTGGTGCCAAGAGCCACTAAAATTTTTCGTAATAGTAATTGAAATATATGCTCATATTTTTTTATTATGCTTCTGTCTAACAACACTGAGTCGGGGGTAGTGGTATTAAGGGCCGAGAGTAAGCGGCAGAGTTATAGATAATGTTAATCGTTCATAAATCAATTGACCTGGAATCGACCAATAAAAATGATCTACTACTATCTATTTTAGATCTACATCATTGAATATGAAACCGGAAGCAACTTTTTATCAAAATCGCCGACCCCTGGCCTAGGTCAAAGCATACTGTATCGTTATGCCTTTACGAAACTAAACTCTCAGTGACTGCATTCTGGCAATTATAGCCCAGGTAACCCAACTTTGTTTTATCTTAGTCTTTCCAGAGACGAATTACTCGTAGTAACAATTTTTTGCATTCATGTGTCTAATGTTTTGCAGCAATGTGTCTATAAGATTTTAGGATAATTATGTAACCTTGTCTTAGATACAAATATATTATACTTTCTGTTTCTTTCTAGCATACGAGTATATACTTGCTAGTCGAACATATAACGAGAAGCTCAAGCTTAAACATGTGCTCCGTTCCTCAAATATTACGGAAATAATTCGGTCGCTGTGGCGCAGTGGTCATGACTTCTGTGTCTCCGTGACCCTAGGTTCAAATCCCGGCAGGGGCAAACATTTGTGCTATGAGTGTAGATGTTTGTCCCGGGTCTTGGGTTTCTGTGCTGTGATTATGTATCCATGACTCCCGCGACACAGAATCCCAGAATTGTAATCTCAACTGCAGAACCAGTACCTACAGTGTGACGACACAGGGATCGATAGAATATTTTGTCTTTTTAACCGACTTCAAAAAAGGAGGAGTTTCTTTCGACCCGTATGTTATTTGTGTTTGTTACCGCATATTTTCCGACTGGATGAACCGATTTTGATCGTTCTTTTTTATTTGAAAGCTGGTGCTTCCCGTGTGGTCCCATTTAAATTTCATCAAAATCGGACGAGCACTTTTTGAGTTACAAGTCAAACACTGAAAAATACCTACACGATATTATAGTAGCGTGTGAAGACATCCGTGAACATGCCTACACCACAATGAGAATTGATCCCATGGGTAACAAAAGTCACTAAAAAGAGTGAAACAAAATTTTTTACCAAAAAATGGAACCGACTTCAACACTCAAAAGTATGAATTAAAATGTCGAAGTCATGAGCGCAATATTTTGATATCAGTTACTTTTGAACTATCATCGTACCGACTTCAACAAGTTATTTCATACTTTTGAGTGTAGAAGTCGGTCCCATTTTTTTTGGTATTTTTTTTTCTTTAAAGTTGTTTGACAGTTCTTAATCATACCTAGATGTTAGAATCGATACGAGTTGCGATATTATGATATATTCATAATATCGCGAAATTTGGTTTGTATAAAAATTACCCGAACGCTCAGCTTCGAATCGTCATAGCTGTTTGTGATTGCAATAACGCGAATTTTTTTTATTTCATTTCTGCAATGTGTGTATGTTTAATTCGTTGTATCAGTGCCGTATTCCTGCAGTAACATTACATTTTAGACAATGGTTTTCCGAGAAACCTTTTGTTCCTCAGGAAACCTTCGCGAACTTACCCTTAATCCCAAAACAATCGCGTCGGTGCATCTACTAAACACATATCGTTTTCAAAGTTTAGTGAAAATGACCATAAAATTGTATTATTCAAAGGATTGATAAATTTTCATACTTATTCGATAAAAAAAACACGCTGTCTTTTAATATAAACATTTCTGCACTTCAACGAAGAACATTGGTGTTACATATGACCTATGTATAGAATAGTCTAACCCTTTGGAATCTATTTCTTGAAAGTGTTCTGGTCGACAACTGTGCGATTCAACCTAGTAAAACATGTATCATACAATACAATACAAATACACTTTATTGACACAAAATTACAGAAATTAAAAAAATAATATTTACAATGAGAAATGTTCAATAGGCGGTCTTATCGCTAAGAGCGATCTCTTCCAGACAACCTTTGGATGTAGAATAATTGATAATAGATAATCTCGGAGGGTGGTGTGTCATATAAAATAATAAATAGAATTTAACAAAAAAATACGATAATAATGTTTATACATACGTTTACATATTATTTACATATGTTTATATCATCTACATCCTTCCTACTAATATTATAAATGCGAAAGTTTGTGTGCATGCTTGTTACTTCTTCACGCTCAAACGGCTACACCGATTCGATGAAATTGGGTATGGAGAGAGTTTAAACCCTGGGCTGGGATTAACACAAAGGCTACTTTTGTCCCGGGAAAAGTATAGTTCCCGTGGGATAATTCAGGCAGCGAGAAAACCGTAAACCGCGGTTGAATCTGCGTCGTAAGCTACGTACGTAAGCTTTTAAATAATTTTAAGAAAATAACCGCTTATAAAAAAAAACGCGGGGCGCTTATAGTATATTTTATAAATGGAACTGAAAAAAAAAATGTTACGTCTGGAACACAAGTTTCATTAAGACCACGGCCAAACAGCCCGGAAGCAATACATACAAGATGCAACGGCGGCCGTGAAAGCCTTAGAGTATACACTATAGATATTGTCGGTCATAATAATTATAAGGGTATAGAAATGATGTGGGAAATTTAGTCCACCAACAAGGATTTGTAGACTAACAAATTAATATATTATATTATTATACTATTAATTATAAAAGGGTACAGGACTTTTTAAAAATCTCTTGTCGTTTTATACTTCTATACAGGTAGACAAATACACAATTCCTTATTGTTATTATACGTAAAAGCGTAGGTGGCCCTCCCTGCTGCTTTAGCGTTAGCTGTGTTGCAGCAGTCAGTATCCTCCCGAGGTTGGCTGAATTCACAATAAAAAATAACACAAAAATTAACTATATTTTGCAACAAAACAAACCCTCAGTCAATGCCTGTGCATAGTGAATGTACAGATGGTATCTTATCTAGGTGCGTGTATATATGTATGTGCGCTGCACACAAACGTGTGTCAGTTATTATTAGATAAGAGATTTTCAATACATTGATAATCTAACTTGTTTAACCAATCTGTTAAAGTAATTTTTAAGTTGTTTAATTTTTCTGTACACGTATTAAGTCCAGTCTGTTATATAAGATAGGTGCCATATACTATAATGTATCCACGATAAGCCACACTTGTACTTTGGAATTAGACATTTCACTATTCTTTTTAACCGACCTCCAAAAAAGGAGGAGGTTCTCAATTCGACCCGTATGTTTTTTTTAATGTTTGTTACCGACTTCGACAAGTTATTTCACACTTTTGAGTGATGAAGTCGGTTCCATTGTTTGTTTAAATAATTTTTTCACCCGTTTCAGTGATCTTTGCTACTAACGGGATAAATTGTCATTGTGTGTTCTCCGATGTCTTATCAGATTATTATCTTATCTTATATATATCATTGTCAACGGCGACAATGATATCGTCGAGATATGCGTAGCACTTTTCAATTATTGGCGTATAACTCTTAAAACCGCTTGTCCGATTTTGATGAAGTATACTCTATCTAACAAAAAAAGAATCATCAAGATCGGTTCATAAACGACGAAGTTATCCGCGAACACATAAAAACATATATACGGTCGAATTAAGTAACCTTCTTTTTGTGAAGTCGGTCAAAAAGTAGAGTGTATCACACGGTCGCAAAATCATTTTTTCTTCCGGCGAAGTATATTGAATCCCTCGCTCGGGTCTGGATTCAAAATAGCGCACTCGTCATAAAAATAATATTTTGCTCCCTTGTGATACAATCTAGTATTGTCATCTTTGTGTAGCAACCACCGCATCGCTCATACCCACTGAAGTCCTTCTTGGGGTATTTGAACCACAGACTACCCGTGTATATACTATTGACGGTCGCCGTGGCGCAGTGGTCAGTGTCAGTGACATGACTTCTGTGTCTCCGGGACCCTGGGTTCGAATCCCGGCAGGGGCAAACATTTGTGCGGTGAGTGTAGATGTTTGTCCCGGGTCTTGGTTGTTTGTGTGGTGTGATTGTATGTGTCCATGCCTCCCGCGACACAGGGAATCCTAGTGCGGGGGTCTGAGTGTGATAAATAAATAAATAAAAGATAAATAAATAAATGTTACCCTTGACAATAAGCCTTAAACAACGTAATGTTGACTTGGTCTGCACAGCGGGAAAATCTGCGAGTCAACATGTTGCCTCGCACGGCCAATACCCTGCGCTCCCTTTCAATATCAACAGTGATCATCAGCCAAAAATTGCTTAATGTCATTAAATTCTACAACGCTTAATGATTTCATGTCTGCTTACTAGTATCGTTGTGTAAAAGTGGATTCCTAATACTAAATAACGTCATTCTGGAATTTGATACAACAACCATTCATAGTGCCTTAAAAGGATAAAGATAATGATGTAACAAAGCGTTGAAAGCGAAATGGATTCTACACAGATAAATCTTGATAGCATATTTCCCGTAAAATCAAATCTCATTGCGACTTCGTAACAAAAATTATCTTATTCAAAATGAATACAAGATCATATCTGTTGTTTAGTTTAGTGAAGCGTCATTGACCTCCATGAAAAGAAGCGTCGCGGCTTAGGCGCCTTCATCGGTTGCGCGCATGCCTGTTTCTAAGGTCGTGCCCGACGCTCTTGCTTTCCGATAGAAATCATTCCAATTAAAATGGCATACGCCATTTTTTACGAGAGTGCCCTAGGCTGCCTGTCGAGGGATCTTGATCGTGGAGATTGGCGCCTCGTCGATGGGGTTGGAAGGTTTCCATTGCGATTGCGGCGCATCTTACCGGCAGCCACTGTTGTCACTGCGGTGTTTCGCGGGAGGGCAGATTTATTTGGACGTACCCCCTTCTAGGGGGCGCGGGCCGGGCCACCACCCATCGCGCCACCTCCACACATTTGACTGGATCAATAAGTAAGCAAAGGATGCCCGAGCAGAAAAACCATACACCCGACCACCCCAAGGGGGCATACGTAACCGTCACCCCCCACTAACAGGGGGATGGAGGACTCCACAGATTGCCATTTTCTCTTTGCCTACGCTTTAATTAGTTGCGTAGTAACGCATGAACATTCATAATCCCGCGTTATTAAATTGCCAAACGAACCCTGTCCACTTGAAACAATCCAGAGTTACACACAGCGGTACTCCCCCCGACTGGGCTATGCAAACTAAACGTATATATAATCCTAATCATCGTCTTCATTCAATAGCTGTAACGTAACTTTATGGCTCTGGTAGAGCACCTTGGTCTTCAATATTTCACTCAAACTGCCACCAAGGATGCGAGATAAGATAAAACTTATGTAGATAACAAAGTAAACATTCCGGCCTACTTGACAATATTATTATAACAAACTTGTCTTAAGACTAGAATTATACATTATTTCGTAATGATAGTCCCAGTTAATAAAAATTTAAATTAAACATTGACCTAATAGTGACCATACTTATTATTGTTTTTTGCCTTTTGAGATGTAAATCATTGATTTGTTCTGCTGAAAACCAAATTCTTAAGTTCATTTTAAATATACATACTAATATTACATGTGCAAAAATGAAGGCTATATGGAGTGAGTACTTGTGTGCTAGTTGTTATGTACATTCGGTATGTAATGTCTTAGAATAACATAGACTATAAACTACAATTAAGTATATCCCGTCACTGTTTTGAACTATTCACAATACGGTAGGCCTAGTGCGAATTTTTGTCGTTTGTGTAAAACTGGTTAATTAAATGAGCCATAAATCGTAAACGGTAAGTTTTACAAAAAAGTTTACAGAAAATAAAAGATGTGAAATTTTATTCTCTACTATAATGGTCTCAATAACTTTTCCCCTAAAGTGCATAGTATCCGAAATATCGACCATAAACTTTTATTCATGATGGCGCTTGAAGCTCAGGTGGAGCTTCAATCTGTCAGCATATTGTGATTTTAAGCTCAGTAAGTGACCCTTAACCTTGTAAAAAGAAAATTGGATTGGAAATTTAGTGCGAGGTTGACCAGAGAAAACGGCTATTTTTACTGGCCTACAATTGAGTTTGGTGAACTTATGAACCACTCGCTTACACCCTTCGCTTGCTCAGGTTTCAATCCAAGCACTCACGCCAAAACTCACCTTTACCCATATGTAAAACAAATAACTATTTCACCGGACTCGCTGTAAATTGCTAGTCTTACTCATCGATATCTCAGGAAAGTTTGATTCTTGTTTTAAAAATTTGAGAACTCTCCTGACACAGCTATTGTCAACTCGCCGACCAAGCAGAGAAGCCGAGGCGAATGCGTACGGCGCAACAAGACAAATGCCTTACGTCCTGTAGCGCCGTACGCATTGAATTACTGCATATTAACTAACGTTCGTACTCCATGGTAGTACGCCTTCTTTTGGTCCTTGCCCATTTTAGATTGATACGCAAATTTGTTCATTCATAATGTTTTTATGAATGAAGAAATTTTAATCCATATCTTTGGATCCGTTTCTGAGGTGCGTATTAATAGTGATTCTCTTCTTCAACTAAACTAAAATTCTGGAAAATAATATAATTTCTTATATAGTTAAGATGAAGTCCAAATAAGTATGACACTAATTCACAAAAACACTAAACTTATATATTTTTATTAAAATTTGGTGCCGACTAAAACCACCCGCAATTGGACAGCAATTGAATAAGACTCGTCTAACATTAGAGAAGCGTTGTATGGAGTTATATAATTTGAATTTTACCGTAAATATAATACAAGCTATTTCATTTAGAAGAATTTTAGCTAATTCTAATGATTAACGGAATTAGGTCCAATGTGTATATTCAAACGCTAGTTTGATAGCTGTACTGAGTCCCCAACCTACTGAGTAGGAAGTAGGACTGCGATCTTCGGGTCTTATGTAAATGTAATAATTAACACGGACCTTATTTGTAAGACAAACATGTTTGGTTCCCATGTAAAATATATTTATTTTTCTCTATTGTCTTCTAGGTTGGCTCAAATATCTTCTGCATTTCGTTTCATTCTCATGGTCTCCATCATTGGTACTTTCATCCAAAGAATCTCATTGAATTAAGTTCAACTCTACTTTCATTGGAGGTTTGGGTTTGAACCATCAATGAGAACCCGACATGAATTGTGTAGTAACATTCATAATGGGTAATCATGGGTAAAGATAGGCTGCTGACTGACTGGTCTTGATCGGTTGACCCCAAATACGCTTTTCTTACGCTTTAATCCCGTTGGGGTCGAAAGGTTTTCGAATGGAGACCACGGACTGGCAAGTGTAGCGGCAAGTGTAGCATACGATGGCCACCGACAAGATGGACAGGCGACCTGTCTAAGATCGCAGGGCTGGCTGCGGGCCGCTTCCATCCGGTTCTTATGGAAATCAATGGAAAGGCCTATGTCCAACTGTGGATGTCCTATGGCTGAGATGATGATGACTATGATGATGATGATCTTCCCTCATTCTTTCTACGTTTCTTGGGCTATATACAATATATTAAATATAAATAAAATCAATTTGTAATTTTTTAAGAATCTGTGATTATTATGGATATTATAACTGTTTAGTATTCATTTATTTGAGTCGCACGCAGTGTCGTCATTCCGCATTCCATTAGATTCTAGGAATGTTCCGACAGCGCACAATGCACCGCTGCTGTTATGTGTTGCCACTTATAACATAGTCCTATTTTCTTTACAATTATAGATTTCTCTGCTGATGTAATCCTAATCATAGTATTGATTCATAGTATTGTTAATACTATGAATGATAAAATTTGTGTGAAGGTATGTTAGTATGTTTGTGATGACTGGGCACTAAAACTGTTTAACAGATTGCATGAAATTCAGGTCAAACATTGCTTAGGCCCTAGAATAAAGAGTAGGAAGGTAGGAAATAGTAAGCAGGGATTCTTTTTATGCTCAAAACCTAATCGGTGCCTGTGAGATAGCTAGTTATTTCTGGTATGTAAGGGAAAAATCGGAGCTAAGTTTCTGAATGATACCCAAATTATAAATGCATATAAAACAATTAAGTCTATTTTATAACCTATAATCAAAGGTTTCATTTTCAATGAGAACGTGGTGCTTTGATTGTCGTAACGAAGTCAAAATATCTTTTATTCACCATTTCATACTGTTGTCGATTGGTTTTGATTAATGTTTTCCCATCCTTGTTTTTAGGGCTACAAATTGACTAGGAACGTTATAGTTATGAGACCATATTTAAAATATAAATCGTTAAAGAGGCTCATTTCATAAGGATGTTGGACCTACCGTTCCTGAAAATCGTTTATTTCTGTATATTAATAGTAAAGGTCTGTAACAAAATAATGGCCGTTCATTCCAATCTCTGAGTTGATAGATTCTCATAATACTGATTTGTTCTGTTCACGACCTGCGATGTTTTTTCCGATAAAGTTTTTATGTTATCTCACCGCGCTTGAAACGAGCTTCATTAAGACAATATAAAGAAGCTCTTTTTAATCGGAACAACCCTCAAAGAGGCACTTAATTGGAATCACTAGATTGCTTTCTAATTTCAGCCAATCTCAGTGCCAATTATTGCACGTCGACGTTAAAAAATGTGAGAGAGATGTGATTTTTACGGCGGGCCTCTCGATTTCTGTGCAAGTGCGGGTTTCTCTCGCGATGGCAATGGAAATAATTATCATAAAGTAAATCCCCCGCAATTCGGCGGCCACCCCCTGGCCTGCGCTTCGCGGTAAACGGCGGGCCCTAGCCGCCACCGCGCGGCCGCCGCGCCACGACGCTCGCTCTAGTGATGCTATCGGATCCTCTCATATCGATAAATCTTCTAAGCCTCATTTGTGATCTTTTTTAGTTATATCATACATTATATTGTTATCGAAAACATTAACATCGATTTTTTTATATATCTGTTTTAAAATGGATTAATAAGTTTGATACTCACATAGTCATTAAATACAAATAATATTATACCCTTCTCAGTTTGACATTAACTATAAACAATAGCCTAGGTACCATCTGTGATTATAGAGGAAAATATTAATTTGATAACCTTCCAACTTAAAAATAAATTATGATTGAATTACGACCAATGGAGCAACACTAGTCGAGAATAATATAATTATCTCCTAACTAATATGTAAACGGAAGACCCGAAATGCACGCCACTTAATATGTGAGCTGTGGAAGTATTAAGAAACAAAGACATATTAAATAGTAGTTACTATATTCTCATCACAAGAATCTATGTACGTATGTTGGTTAAGCCCTTTTCAATTAGAGGTCAGGTGAGCGAGCTTTGCTTGGCGTCTACGAGATTGTATTATAGACTAACGCTTAGAACAATATACATATGTTTGTGTGAAATTGTGTTATATAATAAACTTGAAAAGCAAAAACTTATCAATGTCCTCCATCCAAATATTTTTGATGTGTTTCCGAGCTATGATGAAGAGAAAATAATTTCTTGCTTAATCTCTTCGCTGGCGTGAACAATAGAAACCCAGTGAAAAAACGTACCTACCATTGGCACTATTAAGTCGCTAAATTAAAAGAGAATGCACATCGACCTGCGTTTTAACATCTCGTTAGTGGCACCTACTGGAGTGAGAATAGTTATTTGTTTTACATATGTGTATAAAGTTGATTTTTGGCGTGTGTGCTTGCAGTAACTTGAAGGCGCGCGTGGCGGGATTCCTCCGCAGGCTTCTTTAAGAGCGATTTTAAACTTTGTCTCGTCAATCATTTAACGCGCAAAAGTTTCCCCGTTTTATTATACACATTAAAAATGTACGAACACAAGAAGTATGTATCACTCGACATACTGAAAGCAATACAAGACACTGGCAGATTGCGCAAGGAGCGCGATGCCAAAGAAGAAAAAAGTTACTTATTAAAGTTATAAAGATAACAATGAAATAAACAAACGGATATTCTAACGTCAAATTACATTTCAGAACGTGATTTTAGTGTATTTTATCACTTTGAAAGCGCTCGAATTAAAAAAAACTTTTTACTCACTTGTGAAGAAAATAGCATTTTCCGCACCGAAATCGATGAGCAAAACCAGCGATTGACAGCAAGTGTGGTGAAAATATCGATGTCTCTCAATGCGATGCAATCACAACACGAATTACTTAAAGCCAGTGAGGGGCGGGGTAACTCAACAATCGCATTTTCAGTTTTTGTCTCTTCGCCTCCTTTCATTTCAATATTGCCAATGGTATTAAATTCTCCAGTTTGTTTTAATATCTTTTCCCTTTTGTTCACTTCATTCGTTCCTTAATCTGGTAAATATAAGTATTCATTTCATTTATTCTTGTTTATATATTCAATTTGACTATATTTTAATCTTAATGATCTCGTGTAAAATTAAACACAAATAACTTAATAGTAAATTTTCTTATCAAACAAACTAACTAAAGTTGTATGAAATGGGAAAGTTCTTATTAATTTTACCTCTAAGTTCAAAAGTCTATAACATTAATCATTTAAAATTCAATATTTATGTGTTGAAGTGAGGTTAGTTTCATGTCTATTATATTTGTGACATTCGGTGTGGACTAAAACCAACCACCCGCAATTGCATAAAAATATTTTAATAATAGCGCAAACGTACAAACGTTTACGTATTTAAGTAAAGAACAGAAACCCTGGTATCGATACTAGAATTGTTAAATAGTTTAAATTACATTGTTGTAAGTGCCATCTGCTACACACCAACCACGATGTGTCGTCCAAAATTATTATTATTACAACTTTATTAGGATTAGTGAGATCAGGGCGTGGTAATAATAAGTAAAGCGTAACGACCCCACTTTGTTCCCTTCTGTCCAATGCGTCACGTTGGCATGGTAGGTACGTATAACATTAACTTTAGATCTATCGTTATGCAATCATTGATTTGTTTTACAACAATCAGGACTATTTGACTATTATGGAATGTCTTGTCTTGTTTGGCGCGTGACGCGACACGCAGAGCAGCGCTCGCCCTGCGGGAATCTCGCCTTTGTCAACCACTGGGGCCGCGTCCCTTGTGTTTACCTATTCGTCGCCACCGACCCTTCTGACTTCAATGCCATACAAACAGAATCACTGGCCATTTAATACCGGATGACGTTACATACGACATTGGCAAATAGAGCACATACAAGTTTTGTACTTTGAAAAGCAGTCCCCGTTGGAATCTTTAGAAATCGAACTTTCAAGGTCTAAGGAAGTTCGAATACGATACGAATAGTTACGTTTACATATGTGATGTGTGTGTCGGAGTTATAAAGGTCACTCAAATTTAACTTAACTAATTAATTGCCAAGTTTTTATACTTTTATGCGAACACGGTGTAGATGTAATTTTTATATGCATCCGTTTATATATAGATAGATTATATAGGCTGGTGCATAATTAGTCGTACATATTTATAAAAAAATTCAATAGGATTATCCGAGTTTCGGTACGGAACGGCCAATCGAAAGTTGCCTGTTAAATGACAATTGTGCGTTTATAGCGGCGGCGGCGCTCAGATATGGATAAAGCGGAACTGGCGACATGTTGTGATACGTAAGTAAGTACCAACTACATACATACGTGTGCGGCGCATGTCGTAATATAACGCAGGCGAGCGGACCATCGTCGTGTAAAAATTACAAGTTGACATGATTGGTGGAAACGTTTCTCAACACACCTGCCACGCGTCTCGGCCCTGCAACAACTACCCAGTAAACTGTCTCAGAACTTCCACATAAAACAACGTTTACTGCACTATAATAAAAGCACAAACTATAATTATTACATGATCCATCAGAAATGGTTTGTGCGAGACATGAATTAGGTATCTTTGTCGCTGACCCGAGTGTGCGTGCTGCGTGGACACTGTCTGGCTGGATCACGCGTAAGGCGACCATGTTTCCGCTGTTACGCAAATCGCTCCACCCTGTCGGACCACTCGAGTATGGGATTCGAGTGATTCACTGCCGATGTAACACAGACCGAAGTACTCGTGTACGCGAGAGGATTATCTTGCCCAACTCAATCGTTACTTGTGCTGTACATATAATACGGTAATGGTATTTATGTCTATACGAGTAGGTCTCATGAGCTTGTTCGCGCTTATTGGGCCGCTGCTCGGTGACCGAATCTCTCATCGTAAAGTATTGTGGGTATCAAATGAATTCTAATTATTATCTAAATTGACCAAAGATTATATACCTACGCTCCAATAATCAAAATGTATTTATTAAGGGCGTAACAGGTGCAATGACATACATACATATTAATACATACAGAATCTCGCGGGTGTTTACACGCAAAGAGGGCGTAATATTTTGAATCCTACAAAACAGATTACTACATTACAGATGACCTGCGGGCTAAAAAATGTAAAAAATACAACATTTTTATACTTATTAATATCCATTCTTCTAGTAGAGAAATTTCTAGTGTTAGACACAGTTTAAGGGATTTTGTCGTTACTAAGATTATGTTTGATAAAGGAATAATATGGTCATCTGAACATATTTTTTTACGAATAATTTATCAAATGATATCAAATATTGTTCAATGAGAATTAACCTTTAAGTTTATCAAACGGATAGGACTTTCATTAAAATAAGCTGAAAGGACTCATAAATTGTCTACTTTGCAAATGGTCAGGCTGGAGGCAAAAATAATCCAGTTAAATTAACCAGACTCAACGCACCCTTACATATCCCTATAGTTTCAACTAACTATCATCAGAACTCGTACTTATGGCGAGCAAGCAACAACTTCAACACTATAAGCAGGCGAATTGATCTTGACCTTTATTGTACCAGCGCGTCCGCGGCGAGGCGACGGCTGAGCAGTGAATTCTTCATGGTAGAAGGCTAACGCAATAGCGTGTTACCCACAAAATCAGGACGAGGAAATGTTCATCGCTACACGGTCCGCAGGAAACATCCCGTGTTGCTGTTTTACTGTTTTCGCATGTTCCATCACCCATATTACAACTACCCGTGAAAACCTGTAATTGGCTTTCTATAGTTAACTTAAGTATCTAATATATTTACATAAGCTGTTGGTTTTCCAATAAATAAATAAATAAAATAAATAGATTGGAGTAAACATAAAATGGATTAGGTATTACTAAAATTAAGAGTTGTTTAGTTTCTTATATATTATAAAACAAGCTTTTAAAAGTATGGCATAATAATGGAAGACGAAAACAGTTTGTGCCGATTCCACCTAGTGTGAGATAAGGACGAGAACAAGAGAAGAATATTTTAAAAGCATAAAAACAAAATGCGGTGAAGATTGCGCCAACAGCATTATTTTATGAGTAACAACAAAATCGTATTGTAAAATAGTCTTCATTGCAGGAAAAACATAATACTTAATTTAATTGGTTCAGCAGAATTACAAGTGAGAATGATTTCCTCTTTAGCGTGATAACAATGATGTGGCACGCTTTGCAAAAGGACACTGAAACCCCCCTTGACAGTGGTACGGGTTAGTCACGCCTTGACATGGTACTACAAAACCACTCGTCTCAAGACCTTTGATAATATTTACTTGTGGGTACATACTGATAATAAATATACCATACAATACAAAACACTTTATTGCACACCACCGGTCACAAAGAACAACAATAAAAATTAAACATATACCTAACCAAAGTACTATTGGCGGCCTTATCGCTTAAAGCGATCTCTTCCAGACATGCAAAACATTTATTACAAAACCATATTATCTAGATATTTGTTGCGTTACATATCCAAACACATATTCTCGTGTCTAAGGAAACCAAAGTCCTTGAATAAGTTACCTGCAGCGAAACGGCTGCCACGTGCCCCATACAAATGTTCAATGGCTTCGAACCCCCTATTGTAGAGTTGGCGGCTACGCAACTTCCGTCTTGTTGTACTTACGTCTATGTGATATTTTCTAGAATGTGCCGATGCCTTTATTAAAATAAAATACTAACTAATTACAATTACAGCCGCCACTACAATAACATTTGAGCAATCCACTAGCTATTGTCAGCCCATAGGTAACTCAAATGCTCTAACCCTATGTATTATGCTATTTTTTCCGACTGCTCTCAAGAATGATATTTCATGTCGTTACTTATCATGTGTGTATGCTCGGAACCGGACTAGAAAATTGAAAATGTAACTAAAGGTTTTATAAAGTATCAAATACGATTTGGTAGGTAATATCTGTCCGCCTAAATTATAGAATTTGATAGATTAATCCATTATGTACATAATATTTGATGTATTCATCATGTTTTCTTAATTCTTGCTCCACACCTCGATTCATAGCTATGCATGTAGTTGGCATATGTTGGAAAAATCTCGTCAGTTTCTATGAATTAAAACTAAGAAAGATCATTATCGCTAATATTAGTGCAATGAATGACATCACGTAATTATCTTTTTCGGCGTTCGGTGTCCTCCAACGTCGAAAATTCAATTTCCAAATTCGTAATATGTGAAACATGGCGTAGCGTTGCTGTGGTACGACAGTATACAATTCTAATACCCCCTATAGCCTTGTGCCCTCGACAATGAAAATCTGCTGCGATCCTCTTACTGTTGTATCAGTTCATAGCTTAGTCCCTTATCCTAGATTGTGCTGTTCCAACATATGGCCACATCAGCAGCACTGTCTCTTGTTAGTCTTGAAATTAAAAAAAAAACTAGCCTCACGTGTTAAATTCGACATTAGACGAATATAATGTAGGTACTACTTACATAATGTGGACAACAGCGGGTTGACAGCTTTTTTTAAATGTTAAAAGGCTTGCGTTTGACAAGTGTCCTCACCATTTTAAGTGATGGCGTGGTCTATGTATCACGCAAGTCTAGAATGTAAGTACCTATTCACTCATGCATTGAATACTCCAGGATTGTACCTATAGGAAAACATAAACTCGGGCATCGAGTTCCATTCCTTACCTACGCATTAAGAAAGTGGTAGCAAAACTTGTCGTATTCTGAGAAAATATAGTTAAATGTAAATCCGTTATTGGCCTTAGGTGTAAGCTATTTGTACAATAATTTGTTAATAAAGTGCTGTGGATTTTGTAAAAAAAAAAAAAAAAAAAAATTATGATAACTTTGCCTTCCTTGTATATCTTCTAAAATATATTGATGTCTACATAAATGCGCGTAATAACGTGAATAGTTTCAAGTTAAATGGTGAATGTCACCGTTTTAACACTAGAGATAATGATGAAATAATAATGTACCTAGTTCTTGATGCCTAAATTTTGAAGAAATCATTTTGACACTGACATTATAATCTCTCATAGATATCCGTAATGAACTTCCAGTGGCGATGGAGGAGGAATCTACCGATCTGCCAGGCACAGACGGGCTAGCGCCGAAGCAGCGGCACCAAGCGAAGCACCGCGAGCTGTTCCTTTCCCGGCACGTGGAGACACTGCCTGCGACGCACATACGTGGCAAGTGCTCCGTCACGCTCCTCAACGAGACGGAGTCGCTGCTCAGCTATCTCAATAAGGATGTGAGTATGTACCGGGCATCGATACACACACACCACACTACACGACACTTACGAATATGTGCCTACTACCTACCGCATTCATGCCGTCAGTTCCACATCCTACAGCAGGCTTCATAATTGAGAAGTTCTTGTTTTTATTTCATCTTATCCTGGTGGTGAGGTAGGTTCTTTCCAGTTAGTACACGCCTGGCTAGCTACCACACTGAAGTTTTAAAAACTGTCACTATAACCCAGTTATTGCTGCCTGAACAGCTGTCCTTCTGAGTCTTTCAATATTCTAGGTCTGGCAAGATTTCACCTTCGATAGCATCGTAACTAACCATCAAATGAAATATTGATCAAAGATCAATAAATCAAAACATATTTTAATGATATAGGTATCAATAATTATTGTAACTCTAGAAAGGTCCCAGTTATTACTACAGTAAACACATACTACTGCAATCAAAGTACTTCTTATTATGTAAAAAACATTAGATTAAGAATTCCACGAAATTCATTGTAGAGGAAGGCAAGGAATAATCTATATGCCTGCGAACTAGGTAGTGAAACGCGTGGCCTCTAGTAGACTAGTATTGTTAGAACAACTATTTATGTTAAGAGATTTTATTGTGTATCGCATTAACGCTATGCTAGGCAGAACTTCAAATATTTGAACTGAACTATTTATGTTCTTATGAAATATTTTGGTCCTTTAACCGCCACGTGTGTAGATCGCATCTTTAGATAAGAGTTTTTCTAGATTCTTTGTTTAAGGTGGTTTGCTACACGTTGATAAAATATAAAATTATAAAAGCTAATTAAAAAAAAATATATATATTCGTAATATACGTAGGTACGTGACGTATTACGTAACATAATAGGAAGTATCCTCACCTGTCTGTTTCTCCGCTAACTCCTGCTAAATTTAGCAACGGATATTGAAACGGTTTTCACCGTTATAGTACATGTTTTTCCAGGAAGGTTTATAGTAGGTCTATGGCATACCTACATCCTGTTTAAAATTTCTTATGAAATCGAAATTACACATGCAAATTACTTGTAACGTCTGAGAGTTCATGACAGCATTTAATTTGTGTTTCATTTGTCATTTTTCTATAATGCAATTTATTGATATACAAGTAATTCGGTAACTGCTGTGTGCCGATGCGCCAATTTTTCTATCGCTCTGTTACTGTTACGGCGACTAGAGAGGCTAATTTTGTGAGGGAATGTTACGTTCCATAGCTTCGGTTGCTAATTAAAGGTAAATGTAGTACTTTATTGCATTACATATTTAATGCAATGATTATGATTCAGTGACACATTGCATTGTATAGTTTGACACGTGATGAATACCTATATATTAATAGTAGGTATATTTTATTCTAGTTGCTCGTCAGTACAAGGTCACCTTCCTGCGGCTAACAAATAACAATTAGAATATGGTACATACACCCTAATCTGATATAATTTCCGGCTTGTCATTTCTGCGCTATTCCAAGCTTGAACTGTAATACAAACGCGTGGTTGACAGACGGTGCGTTGCGATGTATAAATGTATACAAACTCTATCGGATCTAGTGTCAGAGTAAGGGCTAAGGGGCTCAAGAAAGCATTTGTGTCCATTCCTTAATCATCTCTAATGTTAAAGTAACGACAAGATTTCTTCCTTCAGCCGATTCAAACCAACCCAAACCAGTATACTGGATCCGCCACTGTACACAAATGTGGAACGGCTTTCCAGCTTCAGTCTTGTCTCAAATTCACAATGGAACTATTTCTTCTTGCGACATTTAGATATTACAGACGAGAAATGGTCGCGAAGTGATCAAGTGAGTCAGAGTGGCGCAAGTGAAGTCTTGTTGACCGATTAGTCTCTTCCTCTTAAGTTTTACCTGCCTCCTGTTTGTCCTAAGTAAACTTACGGTTTACAACTTCGAGAATTTGGCTGGCAACTGGTCCTAATATAGTTAATTTGAATCAAAATTTCCTTTGTTAACCGGCTAATAATTTGCCACGGATAAATCCATCTTAAGTCTGGAGATCGCCGGCTTGAGTGTGGCAAATAGACCCACATACTCAGTTATTTTACCGACATTTCCGAGCGAGGAAGTTAGAGGGTTCCTCCATTAACATGTTTGTATTAAATGTTAACATTATCACTAACACCTTCTTCTCTCTTTGTTTCAGGACGCATTTTTTTATTGTTTAGTATTTGATCCTTCACAAAAGACTTTATTAGCAGATAAGGGAGAAATCAGAGTTGGAAGTAGATATCAGACTGATGTAACTAATTTATTAAAAGAAGGTATGTTAACAGTGTGTTGAAATCTAAATGAAGTGATAAAAAATGTGTGCGAGTGTAAGTGAGCCGGTGTTTGCTTGTGTTTAGGCGAGGAAGACCCACGGAACACTGAAGAGTTGGAGACGTTGGTGTGGACGCCGGAACACGGGCTGACGGACCGACAGATAGACCAATTCCTGGTGGTGTCTCGCTCGGTGGGCACGTTCGCGCGGGCGCTCGATTGTTCCTCGAGCGTGAAGCAACCTTCGCTGCATATGTCTGCAGCGGCTGCTAGCCGTGACATCACACTGGTACGAACCTCCGCTTGTTTACCGATCGTCAATGCTTCACTCGGCAGAATATCAACGCAAATGGGTTCGGATCTTCGAACTGGTATGTAGTATGTACTAAGCTAATATTTCGACGCTAACTGCCCAACAGTGCCAGTACGTGTTAATACATAAGGTGCAAAAGAGTTAGGTATATTACCTGACGTATAATAATCTAAGATACACCGTTCGATCGAAGTTCTACTTTAATTAATAAAGAATATTGTTCGGTGGATTAAACTTGTAACATTTTAGTAACTGCCTAAGTACCTAAACACCTCTTTTAGGGAAAGTGTTTTGTCACATTTTATGTCATAATGTGTGCCCATGACGGTTTAGTGTGAGGCAGAGGTTTTTTTAGGTATTGTATGTAGCCACCTATTCTCAAACGAGCTACAAATCAATAAATGGAATACTTTAGCTTCATAATGATCTCGTATTCAATTTTGAGTTAGGAACATATAGACGAATTTCCGAAAGAAAAAAATAACGGCCATTTGTAACTTCTGCCGCGATTGTATTCGCAGCGACGACGGCAGCGGTGACGGCAAAAAGTTTGCTTTCACTATTACAATCGGTTGTTACCCTTGAAATTCTTTATGCAATACGTGATAAGTCATTATATTGCACGCGAAACAATATTGGTATCTTCTGTTCTTCAATTTGTCAATATTTTTATCAAGACGTCTGCAAAACCGTTAATGTGCAAACACAAATCTATCACATAGTTTCATGTATCATTTAAATTCCAAAAAAAGAGGTATAGCACCCTTTCTGTCAACTCGTCACTTATATTATAATGATTTGATGATAGTCTGCAAAGATGTGTTAAAACGCTGCAAATATATTGAATATTGCAGTAGGGCCTTGATGCGAAGTCGAACGCCAAAATTGTACGTCTGTTTGGATGATAGTATGTGTAAATTAAATAAATGGGGGGTCTTTCGGATTGTAATAGGGGCATTCTGATTATAAGAGCATCGGATTATAGAGGCTCTACTATGCTTTAGGACCCGGCTAACTATTTTTTCTTATTAGTTTTTATTATACATTTGAGACATGATGTAGTAGATGAGAAACTGAAATAGATTCTCGTTTTGACAAAAGACTAACATCAGAGTGGATAAAGTATGGAAATCCTCTTATTATTAATATTCATGCAGTTAGCGAGTTATAGTAGTAAATTTAAAAAAATAATGTAACATTTTCTACTGGAACCATATATTTTAATTGTTTTCAGATTTGACATCTGTTTGGCATTTACTATTTTCTCATAGTATTTACTTACTTTACTTGATACTGCCCAACCAACCTTGTATACCAAACAAACTTGTTATAACAGTTCGATGATCAGTATAATTAATATCTAAACTTCGCAATATAAACGAGGATACACTAATAATTAATAAGGTAAAAGTTTTTGCTTCCACATTCATAGTGCGTACAGCTAACGAATGGAATTTATTGCCTAAATCTGTGTTTCCGCAAACATACAACCTGGGTATCTTCAAGTCACGAGCGAATAGGTATCTTTTAGGCAGGCGTGCTCCACCGTAGACCGCATCATCACTTAACATCAGGTGAGATAGTGGTCAAACGCTTGCCTATTCCCAATAATAATAAAAAAAGTATACCTAATATATTGGCCACAAACCTGAAATTTGTTTAGGGGTGTTCTCGTGAGATTTCATTCCATGTGTAGTCTTTCTTAGTCAGGTCGTCTCCACCTTGTCGGTGGCCGTCCTATGCTGCGCTTGTCAGCCGTAATCTCCATTCGAAAACCTTTCCACCACTAATCGAAAATCGCAGTAAAAGGCTGGATGCAGGCCTCCTTCTTGATCTACATAGGAATAATATGTAGATCAATAGGGAGGCGTAAGTCCAGCTGTGGACGTCCTATGGCTGTAATGATAATAGTCTCTCTGTCTACATACATACTACCTCTGTGCTCTGGCTATAAACTAGTAAAGTATGTCCCGCCCTTTGAATAAGGGAGAGACGTATAAGATTTTGTGACTTCTTATGACAACCAGACTCCTACTCCTACCTAGTGCCAGTTCCTATGGTCATACATGCGTAAAAGTAATGATTCGTCCACTTATTTCTCTACTTTAAAAATACGAATTATTTCGCAGTGCGAAAAATGCCAATGTTCATTTATTGCTATTGGTCAACTAATATTTCTGCCCCTCGAGAGGTTAACATTAACTTCCGACAATTGCTGTGGCTCAGTGAGCAGTGAAACTAACTTAACAACCGCGACCCCGGGTTCGAATCCCGATTCTTGCAAACATTTCTGAGATGTTTGTTCTCGAGTTTTGGATGTTTGTGTAATGTGTTTTATTTGTGTATGGCCATACCTCGCGTGACACTTAATATCCTAGTGCGAGGGTGTGAATGTAAAAAAGACGCAGTAAATATTATCTACGACCACTACATTCATTTTTTTCTCATTGACTGTCATTATTACATAACCTATAAAGGGAGGTGTCAAACGCAAGCTATCAATTAAAATAAAAAGTATTACCAAGAATAAAAGACCAAGTGATGATCTTTGGTGATTACAAATTGCGAACCATTAATTTCCTTCATACATTGCTGATCCAAGCTGTCAGCTCCCAGATTATCAAAGAGTTTTTTCAACATTGAGGATGAAATCTGAAAATTAACATTTACAATTTCAGTTCCACGCAATGGACACACTGCACAAATCCGGGTATAGCATAGAGTCTGCGTTATCATCGTTAGTTCCCGCCTCCGGCCCAGTGCTCTGCCGCGATGAAATGGAAGAATGGTCAGCATCAGAAGCTAACCTATTCGAAGAAGCCCTCGACAAATATGGCAAAGACTTCGCAGATATACGGCAAGACTTTGTAAGTAAATCCTCTCATTGAGATTTTCCACAATTCGAGTTTACGTTCTGTACTATGATCGCCAGTGTTTGCATGAAAAGTAGTGAAGGTCAGTATCAAATGCTATTCTCTTCTCGAGGTCCTTTATCAGTACATGGTCCCTTTGGTGCCTTAGCGCTTAAGGCGCGTGTCCATATAGTGTGCCATTCCGCTTACTGAAGTGCCTTAGGGATACCAACAAACCAACCTTCAAAGAAAAACTACATTAAAATATAAATATTTTACTTTATATCTCTACAATTCAGACCCTCGAAAAAACTATTGATGGTATATAAGCAGAAACTCAGTGATATATTATCAGTTTCATGCTGGTTTTAATCCAAAGAAAGGGGAACCATAGGTTTTATTTTATTTTAATTTACTGAGTAATAATTCATATTTATATGCTTTATACCATACATTTAATGGTGAATAGATCTCTCTTATACAATTAAACATACAATGTATTCTTCCCGGGCAACGCCGGGTTTCGCTGCTAGTTACTTTATAAAATGATTAGTAGATGTCTATTATATATTTGTAATTTTTAGTTTGACTGTAGTACTAGGACCGTCCAAATGTTGCTGCTATTTATTGTAAAACGCTTTCCCTGTTGTTCTTTTCCCTCATCATGAAATTAAATGACTTTCAATCTCAGTCACAACATCTCATACTTTTGAATGTTCACGAATGAAGTTCATGTTTTTATTATTCTTTAATGTGGTTTAAGTATAATTATGTTTTTACACATTTATTCAGAATGAAATTCACTAACCTTGATATTCTGATAGAGTTTAATCCACTGTGTTCAGTTAATGAGTACTATAAAAACTTTTGGATTAACGCAGTCGGGTAAAAAGGCACGAAACCCGCCCATTCATTTACAGTATACTCGAATATTTATTAGTATCTACTTAGATGGTTGTCTAGTAAGCGGTGTATCTTACCCATTTTGGCGCTTCGTGTTGCCGCAACTATGAACATAAAATTGTACATTTTATATTTTAATTATTATTTATTTAATCTTTTATTATTATGAGCGTGAATAAACATATATAATAAACAAACGATGAATGTTCCACAGTTGCCATGGAAGACGCTAAAGAACCTAGTGGAATATTACTACATGTGGAAAACGACAGACCGCTACGTGCAACAGAAACGAGTGAAGGCGGTCGAAGCGGAGTCCAAATTGAAACAAGTGTACATTCCCAACTAGTGAGTGTTTGTACCGAACATTACATACATACTTATCAATAAGCTGTGAATACTGTGACCTAGGCCATAGTACTTAGGGAATGTACCCATACTACGTGTCCCATTTTTAACAATATTTTATGCCCCTCCCTCCCCTGGGTGAACACCCGTAGTATATGCCAGGACCCCCTTCCCCCCACCCCCTAGTTTCCACGTAGTAATCATAAATATGGTTTTAAATCATTTTTTTTAGACAAAAAGTAAAACAAAATTCAGTTGCTTCAATTTATTTTTATTAATATAACGTTCGCCGTGTTTGTTACCTTTATGGGTATTGATAAAAACGCTGCGCGCCATATTTGAATATACTAGCTTAAAGAAGCTTAGCTCAAAGAAGCACGAGATTTCCCTAGACGATATTGACTATGGGACAAAAACCTAAGCCCTCCCCCCGCCCTTGTGACCAAGCGTGGTATTTTGAAGACCCCCCCATCCCCTCTGAACGGGTCACGTAGTATGGGTACGTTCCCTAATATCTCCTTTCGTTATATAGCTTTGCAATTGTCGTACTGTCGCATATATTTGTGTACAAATACTTGCTCAATTATTGTCCATGGTTGCAATTTCAGTCAGAGGTTACAAATGTTACATAATGGTGCTGTCGATGGTAAGAATAGGAATAGATAAGAATAAGAATAGATTCCCTCTTCGAACACAAATATTACCTATTCAAATTTTGTCGAGATATATTCAGCCTATTGTCAGGTTGGACATGTGTACTTGGCTGACTCTGTGACCTTCAAAATGGGGCTACAAAACTCTGTAAATTCCGGCGTACAAACATTTACGATGGCATACAATTCTTAATATATTACTTGATTATTTTGGGTAACTATTGAAAATACATGCTGCCAGATTTGTTAAGAAACTTGTTTTTATTTTTATATTGTATTCGAGAAACTAACAGTCTAAAATAACAGAGTAAAAATTATTTAGTTGTTGTAACTTTTTGTGTGGAATCTTTAATATCTTCTAAATAGTTCTAAAAGACAACTTGTTGTCACTTTAATATCATTATAAGTGAAGTGCAGGAATTATTTTCTTTTGTGTCCTGTATAATCTCAATGTTTATCATAGGCTTATTTCCAAAAATATTTGCTTATTGCTTTATGATGTATGGCTGAGTTAGTGGTATCCATGTATGTAGGTTTTTGATGATAAATTTCACTGCACTATGATATTACTTCCAACTATCTGTGCCCCGCGGTTTCACCTGCATGGACTGTGTTGTTCTACTGCTTCAATTATCCCACGTAAACTATACTTTTTCCGGAAAAAAGTAGCCTATGTGTTATTCCGGGCTATCGACATTACAAATTTTATGCAAATTCCTTCTGAAGGAGTCACAAAAATACAAACGACAGACAAACTTTCGGCTCTATAATATTTAGATGATTAGTGTGATGCTGAATTTGGGAACACATACCCGACCAACTTTTTTTTTACTGTTTACGTTTGCTTTTGACAATTGCCTCACCCGATGTTAAGTGATGACTGTATAAGGGTTGTCATCTAAAAACTACATTTAAGACTGGTATCATTCGACCTAATTAAATCATTCTTATTATGTTCTGTCCGGCTTCGCAAGCCATAGTTACTCGTATATAGGTTGAAATACAACCTGTATGAGTATTTTTTTAAATTAACGGCTTACTTTTATTCACTGCTTATACTGTAATAATAACGAAAATAGAATGACATATAAATGTATTATTCATTCTTTTGCCAGTTATTTATGCTGCAAATAGAAAAACGATCATACCTAATCGTAACTTTTACAAACTTCTCGAAGCACAAAAGGGAATCCATAAATAACCAACTTTCTCTGTAACATTTCCTATTCGCAATGATGCAAAGTATACGATTGGCTTCTCACGGTCGTAGATATAAATAGGCAAAATCAATAGTTTATGAATGCTCGCCCGTCGACACCGCCGCCGCCGCCGCAGCGGGTTAGGCCTTAGCGTGTAACTTATGCATTATGTAAACACGACATTTATATGCAGCGTTGGATTGAATCTTTAAAACTGAAGACGTCCACTTCCTAGTGTGATAATTGCGCCATTAATTACACGCTGAATAAATACATTGACTGGCCGGTCGGCGCAGTTGGTAGCACTCTGCCTTCTGAGCCGCTGGTCCCGGGTTCGATTCCCGGACAGGTCAAACATTTGCGTGTATGAACATGTCTGTTTGACCTTTGTCTGGGTGTGTATATGTATATAACTATATATATATAAGTATGTATTTAAGTATATCAGTCATCAGGTTACCATAGTACAGGCTCTGCCTAGTTTGGGACCTGAAGACCTTGTGTGAATATTGTCCCATATTATTATTATTTATTTTCATAAAGCCACGTTTAAATAAATAATTACGAATGATATTTTTTATCGATCTGTAAGTATTTTTTTAAGCTAAGGAACTTGACTATTTTATTTGCAAATCTGCCCCCATGCCTAGTGGAATACTGGCCATCAAATTGAAAATTAAACTAACGTAAGAGAAGCTGGGCGTCTTTGTAAAAGTGAAGCACTCCGTCGATGCACCAATCACAAGTTTCAGCTAAGTATTCACTGAAGGCATTCGAGACTATTCAAATACGACTCAAAAAGCTATGATTACAGCAATGACTAAAGCGTCGAGCAATGAAAGCTTGTGTTAGTTAACAGCAATTAGCAATTCATTAAGGGATCTAGTACTGTCTTTATAGTTTTTGTATGTTATAATTATTTCGGTTGGTAAGCTTTGGGCTTCGTATCGTCGATTTCACAGTCCCTATTAGATCTACAATCGACCAGACTCACGGCAATGAAATGTGGGTCCGTAGTCGAGTGCACTTTTGTTTGCAAAACCTTTCACATTGCTATGACAGTCGGATTAATTGCATGTATCAGGGTTATTAGTACTAACAATCTCTAAAAAGTCAATGTTTGTAGTGCAAATGGTAAGCAAATGAAAATGCTCTAAAATGGTGATCTAATATTGCAACAGATGAAATTATTGTTCATCCAGCATTCACCCTAATTTATCTATATAAATACAGTTAAAAGTAAAGATTGTATGATATTACAGCAACAAGCCAAACCCGGCGCTCATCACAAGCAATAACAACAGCGGGGGCAAGCCGCCCGCCGTCCTCAACGGGGGCACCAACGGCACCTCCGCCATGGCCGCCGCCATGCTCTGTGCCTCGTGTCAAGGTGACTAGCGCGCGTTTGTAATATACACGCCGATAGCCTAGCGGTGGCTGTCAACCTGATGGACGCTGCTGGTACGATCCCATCAACGGTTCGAGCTCCTGGTAAAAGCAACAGCGTTAATATCAAATCTCCAGCGTAGTGGATGGGTATTGTGCAGTACACACGCCTGTCTAGCTTCCACTCTCCAAAAAAACCACCACTCTCTCACCAAAACGCACAGCGTGCTCAGGTAGCTGTTCTTCAGAGCCAGTTATAGGTCTAGAGTGATACCATCTTCGGCCATATTTTCATTGACCATCAAGTGGGATACTGATTAAATGCTGGCTCTGTAACATTTAAAAAAATCCTTCCTCATTGCAGACGGAGATTTGTCTTAAGTTCTGTATAAAAATTATATCACTACTAATAGCGCCTGGATATTTCACCCGCGTGGCTTACGATTAAACCGTTTGAAATTTCGGTTGAAACTTCATTTGAGCTGTTATGATTATTTTATGATTAATAAAAATTAAAAATGTTTGAGTAACCCCCGACACAGATGCGTCTAAGATCCGTAACGCGGCTAACAAAAGGAACGGATAACCTTGAAATATCTGGACAGGTCTACATAAATTATAGCTGAGAACCATCTCGATTACATCAGATTTCAAGCAAAAAAAACATTCCAATATTGGTCCATTCTCTTATGGGCTACGATGCCAAACAGAATCACATCACGCTTATAACACCCCTCTTTTTGAGTGTCAGCGGTTCAAAACAATGCCAAATCGTTCCAGTAGCCGAAGCAGCAATTACTATCGCTGTAGTAGTGCAGCCATATCGTAGCGCAAAACAATTGAACTCCGCACTGACTCTCCTTTATCTAGTATATAAATGTAACACAAAAAAACCCAAAAAAAATGAGTTTGTTCATCTAATATTAGAGCATTGTAAGAAGTTATACAAATTTGAATTTTAAAGAGCTATTTAACTTAAGAATTTTAGTTACTTTTAGTAATTATACAGAGTTACCACTGGCAAGGAAATTACAAGAAAACAAATACATTAATAACGGGATTAGACTATAACTCTGTGTTAACTGAAGTGTTTTGTGTGTTTCAGGGACAAACTCAACCCAGTGGTATTCATGGGGCCCGCAGCATTTACAGTATAGATTATGCGGTACCTGTTGGGCCTACTGGAAGAAATATGGAGGGCTAAAAGTAAGTGTGAGTCAAATTTTTATACATATTTTATTATTAACACATGTAAAATAATAAGCTTCATCGTTGATAACATAACCTCACAAACAAATTAGAATTTTTAACATAGAAATATACATTAATTACATACAATTGTTCTATCGTCTAGTTGGCTTAAGCATGTATGGTCTATTTGGCTAAGGCATGTAGTATCGGAACACATAATATACCGCTGAGCTCAACATTAACTAGTGCATGACACTATGGTCAATATGGTTTTTTCTAAAATAAAGAATAAAGTGTTGCAAGTAAAAGTTATTTTTTCTTACATGCTTACATGAATTTTTATCTGATCATTATTTTTTTTGTTTATTTACTAACATAAATAAAAATTCTCCTTTACTTGATAGGGACATGTTATGCGCTCGTATGTTTCACTATGAAGTCCTTCGCGGTGTCTTCTCTGATACTGACCTCAGTATCAGAGAAGACGAAGGAGAGTTCTACGCTCTTGTCGCCGCTCGGACCTGAACCACTGAAGATGTCGACCGCAGTGATCGACGAAACGTCTGGAACAAAAGTTTCACATAGACCACGGCCAAACAGCCCGGAAACAATACATACAACATGCAACGCCGGCCGTGAAAGCCGGCAAGAAAGTTAATGGGAGTTTCACTGTTAGATAGCTGATGTTGTTAGAAGTGTGTTACATTAGTTTTAAATAAATGATTTGATATATTATAACGATTTGGATGAACACTTGTATATAGAGTATATGTATATAAGTATCTTCCTTGGGAAGATATGATTTTAAGCAAGAATAATATTTTCTCTATAAGTGACGCCAAGCTAAGCTCGGCCGCCAGGGTTGAAATAGATCAGAACATTATACCCTAGACTAGAGACCACACATGCAGGTGATCTTATATATATTCTATAAATAGGCATTGTATGATACTGGGATTAATTGAAGTATTTATAATCATCATCATCAAATCTTTATGTATAGAATCAACTTTTTTTTCCTTTGGGCAAATGCCTTTATTAAAATAAAACTAATTACAATACTGCAGCTACTGCAATAACATTTGAGCAATCCACTAGCTATTGGTAGCCTATGGATATCTCAAATGTTCTAACCCGCTACCGGCTGGCAGAGTGCCCAGAATGCTAGCAGCATTGCCACGTTGAATGCAATGCTGATTCGTTGAGCCAAATATGTGCTAGCATTTTGGTCAATCAACTTAATTGGAACAATTTTAAAATCTGAATGAATTCTGGTCAATTCATTTAACAGAATTCATTCGGTTTTTTTAAAAATTTGACCATGTTTTGTAACTAACGTACAACATATCAAAGTGAAATGTTTACTATAGTCAGTCGCAGTTTTGGTTGATTTTGAATTATTTCCAAAACTTTATTTTATTGCACTCATGTAATAATTTTTAAGTGAATATTTTTCCGCGCATCATTTTGTAATTAGACCATTTTTGTTAATCATTTCTTAATTTGTAATCGTTTCACGAGTTAATTACTATGAAGCTATTTCTTCCAGTCCTGCTCTATCTGTTTTTTGTTTGTTAATTTGTAAAAGATAGAATATGGGTGATATGGGTATATTATCTATGCAACAGACTGCAGGCGTATTCGGCGAGACGGAAGTGGAAGTTCCGAAAGGCCCGCGAGAGGGAGAGGACACAGGCCTCTCTGTCTCACATCGTCCGCACCGCTGCACAGTTCTCAACTGTGCCAAGGTATTCAATTTTTCTCAATTGAACTGTCAGGATGTTTCTTAAGTCACGCAAAAAATGTGGTGATTCTGGTATAAATTAAAACTATAGCAGAAATAATCAATATGAATGAAATCTACAAATTTTGATATCTATACACTGTACACTAGATGTAGTTTTAAGTTTTCGCGCCAATTACTCATTCAGAACATTATTGTAACCTGAATTCTTGTCATTCTTAAAAACCAACGTGCAGTATAAAATGATTTAACCAACTTTTTAATAACTGATTTAACCAATAATTAGATAATAAAACCTTTCATATTCCAAACGGCAAACTAAAGAGAAGAGCTCGTTAAAATTTTTTTTTTTTTAAATATTACCTACCTTCTTTTTTCGTTGTTCTTACGCCACGCTATGTTGGGTCGGCACAATATATTTCCTCTTCCACTCTGTTTCTATCGCTAGTGATCTCAGTGCCTTTCATAAATATATCATTCTTCACAGTCCATCCATATCTTCAGTTCTTCCTGATGAAGCATAATTAAACACTTGTTAAAAAGCATGGCCATAGTTTTAATGCATCTGCATTCAACGTTCCAAGTATTCCATTGTATTCAGAATTACATTATCATTTTTGTAGAGATTTATATTCTGAGTTCAGCACAATTCTTGACATGTGAAATTCAGATATTTATTAAAATATAATAGCCATCATATTTGATCACAGAGGGCGAAGGCTAACTTAATGTGGTACATAGAATGCTTGGAGTTGATCCATGATTTCTCCATACTAGGTTGACCTGTGTGTTGACAAGTTGTTTTAAGAAAATAATCAATTAAGATTTAATAAATAATTAGGCAACATTACAAAACCACACACATTCAACGGAATCTTTTCGGTTGTATTTTTTTGTATTTATTTCTTTAGAGTTACTTCATTCTTAAGGCGAATTTTCATATAAAATATTCTAATTTGATAGATCGCTCCCATACATTCATTTTTCAAAGTGGGTTAAATTATTTTCTTCTATATCAAGAGAATGGTAAAAATGGACTATGCCCAAGTGATATAGTAGGTAGGTCCTCGTAGTTTTTAAGTTACGTAATTATTATCATCAAGAATATTATTACTGGACTCAAATACGAAATTGGCATCATCAAATCGTGCCATAGAAAAAAATATGTATTGTGACGTGTCGTGTTAGTGTGTGCGTGCGTGTGCAGGAGTTCAAGCTGCGCGCGCACCTGGCGCGGCACGTGGCGACGGCGCACGGCGGCGGCGAGGGCGCGCGGCCCGTCATGAAGACGCGCGCCGCCTTCTACCTGCGCGCCTCGCCCTTCACGCGCCTCGCGCGCCGACTTGCGCGCGCGCTGCGCCGCCCGCGCCACTTTGCGCGCTCGCCCTTCTCGCCCATCAACCTCGCTCAGGTCAAGCACGACTGTGAGTACACTCGCTATTGTTATCCTACGCGATCATAGCCTTGCGCAGTTTAGCTGCCGGTGAAGGCACCGTTATCAAACTCACAGCATAGCGGTAGGATACTCTCCTGTACATGCCTGCCTAGCCACCACCCTCAAAATCAAAACTGTCATCGCACACATAGTGTCTTCGAGTACCAATCCTTGAGAGCCTGCAACCTTTCTAGGTCTGGCAGAACTATATCTTCGACCACATAGCCACTGACCATCGGGTGAGATAGTGGATAAATGCTAAAATATAAGTATTAAAAAAATATCTACACCAGCTCTTATCATCAAATTCACACTTCTCCTACGGTAGATTTATGATTTAGATAATTTAAAACCTAACCTAAATGGTACTTGTTCCAAATTTGTCAATAATTGCAGCTGCACGAATAGGTAATGTGGCGTGCAGGAGTGCAGACACACATATTCGCGACACTAAAATTTGTTATGGACTAGAAATTAAAATTTTTATGATTTGAGTAGTTTATTTTTAAAAATATGTATTGATGATTGCAGCATGTAATGGCGTCGTGAGTAACGGTGTCTGACGTAGGTGGTTGGTTGTGTCGGCAGGCTCGGTGGCGATGGCGGGGCTGGGAGGCGCGGAGGTGCGCGCGCTGGGCGCTGCGGGGCAGGGATGCGCGCGCGCGCGCGGCCCCGTGGGCGCGGTGTCGCTGCGGCTGGCGGCGGCGCGCGGCACGCCGCTGGCACCGCACGCGCGCGCACACGAGTGGCTCGCGCTCACGCCGCGCGCGCGCATGCCCGCGCCGCACCACGTCGCCTTCCCCAAGCCGCCAGCGGCGCCGGGTACCTACTCTCCTCTACTCACCCGTATTACACTCTATACCACAAACGTTCATACAATGTTTGTCACCACATTGATATTTTCATCATCTATTTTTAATTCTATAATTAGTTAATTTATATTCCTTATTGTTAAGATATTCCTACCTACGAATGAATTAAGTCAGGAAACCTAATTCCGAACAAATTCCACACTCAAAGTGGCCCTACTTCGAGAAAATCTTTCTTCGCCATGTAGTGAAGATAGATTCTGAGAATTTCAACGATTACATCCTAAAAAATTGTTATTTGTCTGAAGACTGTTTTTAAGTGCCCGCAGAATATCTTCATTATCAATTATTTCAGAAAGACACTGTGTTGATATTACTGACTGATTAGTCGCTTGAGTAAGTGATTCTCTGTTATCATTTATTTTTATCATCTGTCGTAGTAGTGTCTCTGTGCGTGTGCATATCTTACACAAAACCACAGATAGATTCAAATTGCACAAACATTTTTCTAACAAATCAACTTCTGAAAAAACTTTCTTCATTTGCAGGTAGCAATTATTATAAGATGGCATATCCTTATAATGATTTGGAAAATTATTTTTCGTCTTTAAATGAACAGACTATACTATGCTGGTTTCCACAGGCATTTCTTGTCTTTCTAGCTTAACTGCCTCTATCCACTTACCACTTGAACTAGATCGGCGGGGAAGCTAAAAGAAAAAAATACTATAAAAACATTTAAATGTTATCCATTTACTTATCAATATTTGAAAGAAAGAAAGAAAGAAACCACATTTATTCAAGACACTCACAACACACATTACACAAGAGATACATACAAAAACAATACAGAACAGAATAATAATAATATTTCATCAAGCAGAAAAAAATACCTTCCGAATTCGATCAAAAGATTACTGTTCACTGTGTGAATCAGTTTGGTGAACAAGGCAAAAAAATGTTATCACTGAAACACACTCCACCACACACACTAGTCATCTAACCTACATTACACCACTCTCGAGTAGTGTAAATATGTAGACGAGTAATGAGTAATCTATTTACACTAGAACATTACACCATATACTTCGGTCGTCTACATTACACTTTACAACGCTAGCTTGTAATCGGCGACATCCTGCTGTACGTTAATGTGTATGTATAATTCCAGACGGCAGCCTAATGTACGAGCGCGTACTATCCCGAGCAGAGATCGAGGCGCGCCGCGCCGAGTCCGCGCCCGCGCCCGTCTCCGCCTCCGCCGCCGCCTCCGCCTCCTCCGCCTCCGTGCCGCCGCTCAAACGTCGCGCATACGACGACGTCAACGGACTCGACAGTCAGTATACCTGTAACCTGCCTGACCCCTGAACACGAGTCGTAGCGTTTCACTACCGTGATGGTATATTCTAGTGCCCTCCAGGCTAACTGTTACCTTTGATTCCAAAACGGCGCTCTCTTTGAGCCCCGGCCAAGATCCTCACTTGTCTAGTCTAGCTTTATGTCATCTTCAGCCAGATTGTCACGAGAAGTAGTGGTTAAAGCGTTAGATCTTTAAACTTAGGCTAAAACTGAGATAGATGCCCCAGTTTTAGAAAGGTGTTCCTCATTATTTGAATACCAAGTGTTGGCATAGTATGTGCCTGTAACATAGTTATTTTATTATTGAAACTGACGTGGTTTTGACTCATTATGAATATATAAACACGGAAATTACTCACGTAATATGTCAGAGGATTCCGACTATAGTTTCAGCAGTTATAGTCAGTTATAGCGACCGCACGCAGTATTAGGCGAATCTCGACCGCGTCCGGGAGCGCCCCGTATTTGGGCTCTTGAAAAAGACCACCGAATGTGGTTGAAATTGTAGTCGGAACCCTCTGACTTATTACGTGAGTAACTCCCGTGTTTTTATACATTCATAAATAGTTATTTTAATTTATTATTAGTATAGCTTTAGAATCTGAAGCTATATAAACACTTACTATTACTGGTTTTTGTAAGACAACAATTTTGGAGATTGATGCCTAATTACATGGATAGATGCCGCACTATGAAATTGCTTTGAAGGATCGATGCCTTTTTTGAATTATCAACAATAATAACTAAGAAGTATGAATAATAAAAAATAATAATGTATCATTTATTTGTAAACTTCAGATATAGGTAATATCACATGCATAAAACCATAGTTGAATTGCATTTCATTAAAAAAAATATAAAAAAGATGTTATTGAATTGACTACTTTCGCGCTTTTATTTCCAACAACTTAAGAGATGTGGGGCAGAGATTACTTACGTTTGAAACTTTGAAGCGTTAATTTGGCCCGCTGCGAACATATTCAGACACATAAGGGGAAGAAAACATCAAAACGGCTTCCGTGTCAGTTAGGTATGGGGCATGTATTTTAAATAAAGCATTTGTTGTTTTGTGTTTTGGTTTTTGGGAAAAAGGCATCTATCCTAGCACAGCATCTATGTATACCGGTTTTACCCTATATATGAAAACTATAGTCGTTCTGAGGCATAAAGCAAATGAGTTCGTTGTTCTTTCTTGTCATATAAATAGTACAATTCTGACTTATTATATAAGTCGTAGTGAGGAAGAAGTGGGTGCAATGGGTGCATTTAAATATTGTAGCATTTATGAACATATTGACGTGAAGTTACTTTGTGCTACTGGAACCTGAACCACGGCAAATAAGAAAAGAATGAATTTTCCCTATTAAGTAAATTTAAAAAAAAATTAAGACGTACAAGACGTCTAGTTTTGAAGACAGAAAAAATTAAATGGTTCAGACAAGAAATCAGATTGTTAAGATCATCAACTTTTCTACGTTTCTTTGGCGATCTATTCGAACAAGGGTTTAAATTGACACGCTTAAACTTTTTCCATGAGACAGTGGTTAATATTAATACATTACATTCGGGTGACCGTAACAGTAGTTGGCTCGTGTTCTAATGTTGAGTGATAACTGTAATGTACAGGTGTGCCGGGCGCGTGCCGGGGCGCCGGCGCGGGGGCCCCCCCTGCCAAGCGGCCCAACAAGCACCCGGCGCCCATGCAGCGCCCGTCGCGCGAGCAGTACGCAGCCATGTGTGCGCGCGCGCAGGCCACCGGCCAGCCGCTACCCGCGCACGTCTTCGCGCACGTCAGTACCCACTACTTACCCACACACGCACGCACATACAGCAGGCGCAACCCATCTTTGTGGCTTTGAAGTTAGCCATTGCGAATTGTTACACAATTGAGGACCACCTGACGGACAACGACGGAGGGTAAAAATGTATGGGAATGACTGAGACATCATTATCATCATCTCAGCCGTAGAACATCCACTGTTGGGACATATGCCTCCCCCATTGATCTCCACAATAATCGGTTGGAAGCGGCACGCATCCAGCCTATTCCTGCGATCTTAGTCAGGTCGTCTGTACAGCTTTTGTCCAACCAAGGAGCGAGACAGTTATAATATTTAAGCCCTTAGCGACTCAAAAACAGGTACTGCGCAGGTATATGCATGACAACTTCAGACACACCAACTTACATCGTCACTCTCACACTAATATCTAAAGGCGAAAGTTGAAAGTAAAGTCGTTTGTATGTTTGTTACTTCTTCACGCTCAAACTGCTGTACCAAGTTTGATAAAATTTGGTATGGTGCTGATACCCCGGAGTAACACATAGGTTACTTTGCATCATCACCACCGTGTTTGACCATCACGTGGGTGAAACCGCAGACAGCTAGTTGTATTATAATAATATGTAGTGCGACAAAAATTAGAAACCATTTTTTATTTTTAGAGTTGATGTTCTTTTTGACAGTGTTAATAATAATGTTTTTTGTTTAGGTTAACGGTAAGCCGACAAATATAGGCGGCCGCGGTGGGCGTCGCCATGTAATCTCCTGGATGGACGCTCCAGATGACCTCTACTTCAGAGCGACAGAAACCGCCAAGTAGGTCTTCATTAATTAATACTACTTTCTATTATAGGTTAACTTCATTTACATTTTAGATTTTTGAATCGAAAACAGAGGTTATTTTGGCGATGTGACAATAGACTCATCACTAAATAGTGATGTTCCGTATAAAGGTATAGTGATATACTATACCCTGTTCCAAAATCTTATATATTTCTTGTAAACAAAGAAATGTCATGTAAGTCACTGACATAGTGACATGCCAGTTGCTCAAAACATTTTACACACGGGAAAATATTTTTGTCTCTGTTTCATTTTTATTGTTGTATTCTATGCCTGTTAAAAGCTACAAAGTTATTGATTAATAAACAAACACTCCAAAAGCAAAACAGTGTTAGAAAACGTACATAAATCATTAAATTGCATTACTTCCATTTAGGTTATCTTGCGGTCACAGCTTTAATAATGTACAGACAGACAAAAAATCTGATCCAATGAGAGAAATGCTGCGCAAACGGTGCAATATTGAACCATATGCCAACTTTCGACCTCATACTGGTCAAAATTAGCCAAATTTCGACGTTCATGCAATCCACTGGTCGAACTTAAGTTCTTGCAGTTCTTCCTTAGTACAAACGATAGTCCTATTGAATTCCAGTATGTGTAATTGTTCGATGTGATATGTTCAGAAACGTGCGGCGATCGATGTCTTGCGGCGAAGTGCGGCGAGGAGCGCGCGCGCCCTGGCGGCCGATGCGCGGCGCGCTAGCGCCCAGCGTCGCGGGGGGCGGCAAGCCGGCGGGGGCAGCGGCGGGGGCGGCGGTCGGCGCGGGGGCGGGGGCGGCGGGCGGCCCCAACGCGGCCATGCACCTCGTGATCCTGGACTGACCTCGCCCCCCGCGCGCCTACTCCGTGGAGGCGCTGCTCGGCTGAGCCGCCCGACCGGACTCTACTGTACATACCCGATACCGCCGCGTCGAGCCGTGTCGCCGAAACGAACGTTGTATTTTTGGTAATCGAATCGCCGAGAATGGATTCTGTAGATAATATTTTAACTGTATTGTTCTTATGTGGTTTGATCTGGCGTCGAGCAAATAATGTATTTGATACATAAAACGATATGTAAGTCTATTTCATTCGGAGATTCATTGTAGGATAATTTACAATTTTTTTCATAAATAAAGCACAAATTGAAATATTGTGATGTTTTATTGAGTTATTTTATGTACAATTTTTATGTATGATACTTTCAATAGATTATCTAAGTTATAGGTATCGAAAAATGTGACGTATTTGGGTGCCGTATTTGTCATTCACTTTACAGAATTGTTCGCTGGGTAAATGTTAAATTGATCTTAGACATCAATCCAATAATAAATGTCCCAATTATTTGAAGCGCTTTCCACATCATTATGATATATATTATAACACTGGTCGAATGTGGTTTTGTTGTAAGGGTGATTTCGATTACATATACTTCATATGCTATCTACATATTCGTCATGGGTAAAACCGTATTTCGTAAAATTCGGAATATTTTCAGTCAACATAATCGTCCATCTGATATTTCTATTAAGAATTTAGGCAGTAAAAAAAAATAAAAAATGAGAATCGACAGGCGAGCGGTACATAATGTGCCCACACCAATGCTTGCTTGACCGCGTCGTTCAAGTGAAAACCTCGCAGCCGTGAACCACAGTGTTGAAGAAGATCCGAATCTGTCAATTTCTCGACGTTCTCAACAATTGAGGTTCTCCCAACAACCACATGGCGAAATCTGTAAGGATTTGGCCTTAAAGCCTTACAGGCTGCTACTGGTGCAACAATTGAAATCGGCCGATAACTCGCATCGCCGTAGATAATCCCAATTCATTCAAGAATAACCCGTTGCTTTTCTGAAAGAATCTTTCCTTCAGACGAACCTCATTTTCATTTGTCAGGGTATTTCATCATGCAAAATTGTCGCATTTTGGTCTAAGATACGGCTTAAGAAATATATCCCCTCATCTGTTATTTAATTATGCGGTTTAAATGTTAGATAATATGTTTGGTTGCCTGGAAGAAATCGCTTTAAGCAATAAGGCCGCCCTTTGTATCACTATATCTATATTTGTTTGTTTTATTTATATGTGTAGTTTTTAAATAGTGTGCAAATAAAGAGTTTTCTATCTATCTATCTATCTAGAGGGATAAAGTACACATGGGTTCCCGAGATAAGCCCGGGCATAATTACATTTAATACTGTCAAATAACCCAATAATTATAAAAAATCTCTGCTTCCTTGTCTCTCACATGGAGTAGCGCGCGCAACTCTTCTCTGTCACTCCGTACCCGCGCTTCAATCTGAACTTTAAAAAAACTAAGAATACATAAACATGACACAGTTTTAAAATATAGCCAACCTCATACTGTTGGATAGGCAATAAAATAAGCTTTAATTTAATAATAAACCAAGTCAAATAACACTGTTTAATAGTGAAAAAAATAAAGTAAATATAGATATAATAATAAATATTAAAGTTAATATTATTAAACAGTGTAGGTACGAGATTTCGCTAGGTAACCCATGTGCAATGTATCATTATACATATAATCAAAGTGACAAGTAAATAACAGATGAGGGGTATTTCTTAAGCCGTATCTCGTACTATTTGTGCTTCTGAAAATCCAAGATTATTGAGAAGCCTTTACATGCTGAACGTGTCACTATATGGTGTAAAACAATGAATTTATTGCAAACCAATTTCCCGGTCGCATAATTTCAAGAAATTCAGCTGTTAAGTGGCCAGCTCGTGATTATGTAACACCGCCAGCGGTCGTGGTGGACATTGAATTTTATCAAATATTATTTTTCTTTCATTTCTTTCCCTTATTTGTTTTTAACCGATTTCAAAAAAGGAGAAGCTTCTATGTTCGACTAGTTGTATTTTTTTAATACAATAAAATTGAATTATTTTCATCTAAATTTATTGTTTTATTTTGATTTATATAGTAAAGTTCTTATCGAAAACTCTTGTACATAGAATTTGAAAAACATATTAACTCAAAAAAAATATGCTTATTTACTGGAAATTTGTTGTTAACTTTCGTCGTTTGTTGTTAGCTCTTAAACAATTTTGTGGGCTTTTTTTTGTAATCACACTAAAGACTAGGATTCCTTGTGTCGCGGGAGGCATGGACAGACACAAACATCCAAGACCCGGGACAAACATCTACACTCATCACACAAATGTTTACCCCTGCCGGGATTCGAACGCAGGATCTCGGAGACACAGAAGTTATGTCACTGACCACTGCGCCACGGCGACCGTCAAGCCTTTTAATATAATTAAGAAAATAAGATGAAATTAGTATATATAAAATTAATTCATTAATATTAATAATTTTAATAAAGGGACTTACGGAACTGAAACGTGGTCCCCTGACTTCTGAGCAGGCTCAGACTCGCACAACGAGCTACGGAGAGGGCTATGCTCGGAGTATCTCTACGCGATCGAATCACAAATAAGGAGATCAGTAGAAGAGCGAAAGCCCCGACATAGCTCGAAGAACCAATGGCCGTTGGGGTCGAAATGTTCTCGAGTGGAGACCACGGACTGGCATGCGCGGCATAGGACGGCCACCGACCAGGTGACTAAGACTGACTAAGATCTCAAGCAAGGGCTGGATGCGGGCCGCTTCCAACCGGTTTTTGTGGAAATCATTGGGGGAGGCATATGTCCAGCAGTGGACGCCCTATGGCTGAGATGATGATGATGAATAATTTTAATGAAAGGGAATTCGGCAAATATTTGTATTCACTTGTTTAACAAAAACATGTCTGAAGTTAATTTAAAGTCTAATCTATTTATATTAGAGGGCTGCAGTATTTTGACTGTTTAATTTGCTTGATTTTAGTCTTTTTTTATCTAAATCAAAAGTTTATTTGCCAGAACACTACAGTATTATGTTAATTAATCCAGTATTTAGGTACCTACATCATTCAGCCTGCAGGCAGACGTCCAAATATCAAATATTTAAAAAACTACTATTAAAATACTCCATAATACTATTAAAACATTTGCTTAAGAGCCAGTGACTTATTGACCTTTAAAGCACACTCTCTGTCTATAGTTATTCATTGTTTTTTTTTTTTTTAAAAGACAACACGTCGCTTTTTGTATTGTGAACGTTATATGTTAATATTATTAATATGTCTGGTAATAACTTCATTACGCTTAGTAAAAAATATAAATGAACTCATCATAAATAAAACAAAATTAATACAATTTCGTTCATATAACACTTATCCTATTAATCTTAACATTATTCACACTTGAAGTATCAAGTAAATTGACAAATTATATCTTTGATGTACTTACCTATGTACATGCAAGGCAGCGGAAGAATCTTGCCGATTTTAATAAGCACGCAGCTGTCAAAAAAACCAGATCTTGCTTATCACGCATACACATATTTTTTGGATTAAAAAACTCATTTCCATATCCGCTGAATTACCCCTCATTACTAAAACCATACATGGTTCAAGAAAATTAATAAAATTAGGGGAATTAATTCGTGTAGTTTTGTAAAATCGTACAGTTTTAGGTTTACCTTGTGGCATCCCGATGAACATACTAAAAGACCTCAATGGTGGGGGGTGTGCGCTCGGCCTTTGTTTACACCATCGCCTTTTAGAATTATTAATAGATCGACATGGGTTTTTTTTAGTTGGGTTGGCTGACTAAGCTTATTCTAAACTAAAATGTAAGTGATGATGCACAATGACGGAAAAACGTCGCCGTTTTCTTAAATTGTCTATTTTTATCTGTACATCCTGTAGCTCCTAAAGTATTGATAATTGATAGAGCAAAACAAATTATGACCAAATTTGTAGAAAATTTTCTGTAGATTTTTTTGTCAGGAGTAATAATAATGCTATTCGTACAGATATTCGAGATATGAGCAATAATCTGAAAAGAAGTACCTTCACCCCCCTTACACCCTCAGCACACCCAACACGCTTGAGGACTTTTAGTATGTTCATCTGAATGCCGTAAGTATAACTGTAGGTACCAATTTACAAAACTACACCAATTAGTTCCCTTGAATGCCCATATTTGGCTTAATTTGATCGTACTAACAATAAAATGGAGCAAAAACACCCATGGTAAGCCGTTAGAGCTGCCTCCATTGAAACAGTCTGTCGTTTTTTAGAACAATAGATAACGTTTAAACTTCCAGCACATATTACACACGCTGTTTCCAATTGAGATGTTTGTTTAAATAAATTCAAAGCTGTATTAGCCATCAACTTCGAGAACAAGATTAGGTACAGCTGAGATTAATGTTAAGATTAATCGGATGAGTGCTGTATGAACGAAATTGTCTTAATTTTGTTTAATTTATCTTTATATTCAAATCTTTACATATTAGTCCAAGAAATAACTACCGCCAAAAATATTGTTTTTATTGGTAGTCACCAGTCTAGTAAGGAGTATTTCTAGCAGACCCATCTGTAACAGCTGAACCACGTAATCTAGATCAAGTGGTTTAGCTGTAGCAGCTGCTACTTCAAAGTATACTCAATATACTTAACATGGCACTAATGGTCTTCGGAGTTCTGAAGTCGATACTTTTCAAGAAATAAGCCATTTCCACGAACGTACTGAGAATTCAGACTTAAAATTGTTGTTAAATATAAGAAGCTAATTAGTTCAATATAACTACGAGAACAAAATTGAAATCATCAATGGTTTTGTCGTGCGACCTACATCATATTAATAATAATATTCAATATACACGACAAAGAATATATATAGGACACGTGGATGTAACAATGGGTCGACCATTACCAATGCATGTAAGTTGGGCAACGTTTAGTGCTACGAGGCTTTGCCTCATCCAAGGGCCAGTTCAGTTACCCTAATGATAGATTGCGCTACGAGGCTTTGCCTCATCCAAGGGCCTGTTCAGTTGTTACCCTAATGATAGATTGCGCTACGAGGCTTTGCCTCATCCAAGGGCCTGTTCAGTTACCCTAATGATAGATTGCGCTACGAGGCTTTGCCTCATCCAAGGGCCTGTTCAGTTACCCTAATGATAGATTGCGCTACGAGGCTTTGCCCAAAGAGTACTATATATGCTTTGCCTCATCCAAGGGCCTGTTCAGTTACCCTAATGATCGATTGTGCTACGAGGCTTTGCCTCATCCAAGGGCCTGTTCAGTTACCCTAATGACCGATTGTGCTAAGATGCTTTGCCTCATCCAAGGGCCTGTTCAGTTACCCTAATGATCGACTATGGCTCTAGTGTGAGTGCAGTACACTGCACCCGGGTCCCTCCGCATAAGATCTATACAGGTAATCTCTCTTGTTGGGTTTCTGGCCGGTACAGTTTACCCTAGGAAGGACATGCTGGACATGGGGCTTTCGCCCCACGAGGACATCCTCCTTCCCCATAGTCCTGCCAATGCTCCAACATTTCGCTATCCCTGTTGAAATTACACCCGGGTAAGTAAGTACTCAGGGGTCCGCTCGATAAGAGCTCTTTGTCCAATTTCCTTGATTACCTACCCGTTTTTTCTAGTTTTGCTATTCTACTTGGAGTATAATTATAATGGCTACACAGATCTAATCTCTACGTTTTTTTAAAATAATTTGGGTTCATAGCAAACAATGTGGTCTGTATGGTATAAAAAAAGCATGCAATATTTGGAAAAGTTATATTTATTCGAGTACATAACTACATCTTAATATAAATGGATAATAACTATTTTTCCGCACGATAAATATGATCCAAGCGGAGACGCGTGCGTTGTCGCGTCTCCCTTGTAAGCACTATCACAATACTTTGTAGTTTGAATATTGATCCTATATAAAAATATGTCTCTTTTAATAGCGGGTTATATATATATATATATATGTTGCTGTTGGAAGAGATCTGGATTATGTGTATTAAAGTATTTATGTAATACCTAATTAATCAGTACAGCAAGCAAGTTACTCGACAATCCTAGCTAAGTTTTCTGAGCTGATAATGGATCTACATCCTTTCTCGCAACGATAAATAAATAATTATGACAGTATAGGACCGACACCTAAGCTCATCCCCACGTGACAACAAGATATATTAGTATCTTTCGTGTTATCTCTATCTTTTGCTTTGAAAGGTTCCTCACTAGAGCGAGAAAGATAACAATAGAAAAATAAAGATTGGTGGACGAGTGCTGATTATATCGAGCGCCAGAATTCCAGTCAATTGCGCATCGGCGCGGCGCTTGAATAATTCCATAAATGTGCAACAATTATTAAGGGTGCCTTACTGTAACATCGAGAAACTTTGGCAGAATTGTCGAAAATGGCACTAAAATGTACTTATAATTTCATTATAATTTGTTTAACCAATTATGTTATAAATTGGACGATACTATCTTAACGTAAAAGGAAATAAGTAAAACAAAAGAGGTCGAGTACATGCAGTTCACAATAAGTAACATTTAATAGGATGATCCGCATGTACTCAAATGTAACAAATGTTAAAATATGAATGGAACATTACAACTGGATCGCTCCCAAAAGCAACATACGAGTCGGTATCGTGTCGTTCTTTATGTACCCAAAAGTAAGATTGAGCAGGATGATTACAGCTACATTTATACTAAAGTCAACTTTGTTGGCGGACAAAACGCACGTTACACCACGCCTCCGAATACAAAAACACTATTTTTTATACAATTCCGTAAATGATAATATTACATCAGAAATCAGTCCCTTACCGTCGTTAAACTGTCCGTAACCCCATGCTTCAACTATAATTGCAGTAAATCTAGCACTAAGGTTTAATCTCAAAGCCTGCGAGGCGCCGAGCCGCGGCCGAAGGCGACCCGGCCTCCGCGCCATACTTGCACCCACTACAAGACACACCCAACATCGTAAACCCCATAAAATACTCATTATAAAAATACTGTACAATTACAATAATTATATGAAGGTCATAAACTCTTACACGTAAACCATAAGCTGTTAATGCTCTGATAAAATCTACTCCTGCGCACCATCAATAATACATCATTCACATTATATATACAATGTCTCTCGGTTATTATTATACATGTTACATAAACACACATCCAAATTTGATCCCAAAAAAACTGTAGTCTTTACCTCGTTTTATTTTCTAAATTAAATAAATGAGATCGAACATAAACATTATGGAATTTTGCAAATGATCGAGGAACAATTACTAACGTTTCGTTATAAAATATTGTACAAAAACATGAATCACAAATAGTTGTATACAAACTCACGAGTGGGCCTAATGTGAGCTTTAGCACTTCCATATACGCTACATATTTGTTTGTCACGCACCGGTTCATATTTAATAGTTTGTATGAAAATCCCGAAAAGATGTTATAAATATATATAATTTGAAACTAAGCCCAACAAGAACACGAGAACCATGTGTCTCGCCCTTAATAGAGACGATAAACTTAGGTGGACAATTTTTTAAATTTACTCAAAGCAGCAGTTATAGTTAAAATCGAATTAATTCTTGGGCTAAAGGCTAGATTGCAATATTAATGCGAGACCAAAAATGGAAATACATTCAAAAATTAAAAAACTGCGGTACCGGTACGGTTTTTCTTGATCGCGACGGCCTTAATTATATTTTGAGGCACGTAATTTGTTTTAATCAGGGTGGTAATATGCATTCGCGTAGATTTTAACTTGGTAAGAATATATGTACACTAGTTTCGGAGTCATCACAAGATTAGTTATAATCTGCGAGACGCGTTGCCGCTTACAGCGCTCACGCTAAAACTCACGTTAGTTACACCGTACCTATAAAATTTGGATATCGTCACCAGAAATGTTCGCTCGCAATAATTTCAACTTTTCATTCATAAATATTTTCAAGGCACTGATTTTGTAAAAAAAAACTGATAACAGTTTTGTTTATTTAGATCATCTCATTACAGCGTTTACCCTTACTCTTAAATAATAGCCAATATCAAAATATTTCTGTAATGCAATATTGTCAGAAAATACACACAATAATCTGCATACATAGCTCTACACTTAAATATATATCTGTGTAATCCACATCTGTATGTAAATATATTTCCGTTCACATTATGTATTGGAAAACCACAATTTATACAAAAATATTAGTGCATAAATGCACAATAGTTTCCTAGTTATTATCAATTATCAACAACGGGCGGAGCGCGGTCCGGAGACGCTCTGATATAGGTGGGATGGAGAATTTGGAGTCCGTCACGATGGAGCCCTACGTGACGTTGGAATGTTGATGGCTCAGCACTACCGACTGCATGATACCACAAGTTTACTGTTCCACCTTGCTGTCCAATGGCGTCATAGTAACATTTCGTCACGTCGCCTGCTAACCGTCACTAAACACAGTTCATAATAATTTAATATTACATAGTTTACTATGTTACGCTTAGAACGACGCGTCAAATACGAATTGACAATTTTCATCGAAGATCGTGTGTTCAGTCTCACGTGAGCGTCAGAATTGCGCCAGCGCCGATCGGCTCCTTCAGTGCTTCGACAAATTTAGGGGCAAATCTGCAACAATCAACATACTCCATTACAGTGACGCATAAAACAGGGAAACGAATCAAACCAATCAAATTCAAATAGGCTAGTGATTTCTGTAACGATGTATTTATTACATTTTTTAACAAACCTACAATACTCAAAACGATTTTTAAGAAATACTAGCGGTCCGCCCCGGTTTCGCACGCAAAAATTAAAAAATAATAATAATAATACAACAACATTCACACAAGGTCTTCAGGTCCCAAACTAGGCAGAGCCTGTGCTATGGTAACCTGATGACTGATATATACTTATATACATATACACACCCAGACACAGGTCAAACAGACATGTTCATACACACAAATGTTTGACCTGTCCGGGAATCGAACCCGGGACCAGCGGCTCAGAAGGCAGAGTGCTATCAACTGCGCCAACCGACCAGTCAAAAAAGGAAGATGTTTGACCACTACCTATGCAGTTATAGAGCTGAACTGTGAGACATACTTTATTATAACATAGAACTGTCAACTTGATGTGCTCCCTATAAAGGATTTACATGGATAACATTTCAACTTTACAAATAAGGATTGACACGAAGAACTTTTAAAGTTAAACAGACTACAGTGTGTCAAGAGAATAGCCCAAGACTTGTAGAAATGATGAGCGAATGAATTTTCATTTGATATTATTTACTGCATATTATGTACTTACTATACAATCGACGACAGAATGAAATAAAAAACAAAAAAAAAACTTTTTCAGTACATCCCGGTTCGAATAGTGAACTAAGTAAAATTTATTATTTATTGATTTATTATTTTTAAAATGCTTTTTTATACCTATTAATGCAGTTTTTTTTCCATTAAAATCGATGACATGCTTTTTAAGAACAGATCTTTGTATATTTTATTATTATTCTTATTAAATCATTCTTACTTGCGTTGCAATAGCTGAATATTCAAAGTTCTATTTTATGACATCACCTAGTCAACTAACACATATGTATATGTACATAGTTGTGTTAGTGAAAATGATATCATTCTGTTTTACAAATAAAGTAAGTTAATCCGAGAGGATCAGAATCCTATATTTTTGTATGGTTATAATTCGCATAATTATGGCGCAGGCAAAGTCAATGACAATCAATAGTAGAAGGATTGACATCCAATTGATTGAAGAAATGACGAAACGTGTCCAGCTAGTAAGCTACGGGAGCTTACTGGATCTTATTTGTAAGTAATATATGTAAGCTATGTGTACCTGAAGTGGGTTCATCCTTGGGTATGTGGTCTGTGAGTAGAGGCATCGGCAGCGGCGCCCACGGGCTCGGCGCCGGCGGTACCGCGTAGTGCATCCACAGCGGCGCGGGCGGCGCGCGGTACACGTGCGCCGCCATGTACGGGTACGGGTAGTAGCCCCACTCCTCGCGCCCCACCGCACCGCGGTATCCGCCCCCGGCCCATGCGCGCGCCGGCCCCGCGCCGTACGGGCACCCCGCCCCCACCCCCGCCCCCGCCGCCACGTACGGCGCGCGGTACTGCGGGGGCGTTGGCGAGTCACGCGCTGCGCCGCGTCCCGGTGATCCCGCCAGCGCCGCGTACCGGTACCGGTACCCGTCCGGACTCGGGCTCAGGTCCGGCGACGTCACGCTCGACGGTGACTCGGTCTTCAGCGACGGCGGGTACGAGTGCGCCTCGCGCTTCGTCTCCGGGGACCGCCTCTCGTCCGGCATGCTCAGCAGCGAGTGGATGCTATAGCTGCTTACGTTCTTGGAGACGGGCGCGTCGCGGCGCGGGGCGGCGCCGTTGTGCGCGCGCGGCTGCGGCGGAGGCGCGGGTGCGGGCGCGGGCGCCGGGGAGGACGCGTGCGAGGGCCCCGGCGACGGCGACGGAGGATAGGAAGCTGTGCTGAGCGCGGGCGCGGTCTTGGCGCGCCGCTTCGTGCTCTGGTCCTCCAGGCTGACGCGCTCGAGCTCGCGGAGGATGCGCTTGCGCGGTGACACGATGGCGTGCTCCTGGCGACAGTTGACGAGCTTCACGTTGACCGGCGGGGGTGGCGCCGGCGACCGCTCGTGTAGCCTCCTTATCGTCCGTTCGAGCTCCTTGCGTCTCAGAGCCGAGCGTGTCTTCCTGTACACCCTTAATTTACGATACTGATACGGTTTCTTTAGTTTCATGTGGTAGTATTTCTCTCGGTCGTAGTCAGTCCGCGGGTCGTCGTCGGAGGGACGCGGCGACGCTCCGTCGACGACGTCTTCGCCCCGCGGAGAGCTGACGTCTCCGTTCTTCCTCTCGGAGAGTCCGTTGATGAGGGGCCGGCGCGCTTGAGGGCCGTGAGTCGCGTCGTGGGGCCGCCGCCGCTTGGCGCGTGACAGGGCGTCGATGGCGGCGACGGAGAGCGTGCTAGGTCGGCAGTAGTACATCGCTAGCTCTTTGGAGACGTTCTTGCGTGGCGCGGTCTGCTTCCAGCAATGGTCACGCTGCCACGGCGAGGACTGCACGGAGCTGTTGTCGTCGGAGACGGAGAGCGAGGCGGAAGGCGGCGGCGCGCCGGCGGGCGGGGTGGGCGGCGCGGCGGCCGGCGGCCAGAACGTCTTGCGCGGCACCGACACCCAGCCCGGCCGCTCACCTTCGCGCGCGCACCCGCGCACCAACTCGAGGATAAACTTTCCATCTGGAATGCACCATACGCAATATTGTATAACGTATAATTGATACATTTTTATCAATGAACTATTTACTACGTTTCAGGAAATTTTAGGAAATCATCCTAAGAATGTTGAAGCTACACCGGCTATAGTAATATTCTCCATATGACCATGCTCTCTTGCGTTCCACCCGGGAATATCACACACTATGCATACATTATTATGCAACAAGATCAATT